>JAQQAC010019963.1:55803260-55945135 GCA_029783875.1 Phataginus tricuspis | reverse complement strand
AAAAAAAAAAGTAAAACAAGATGCTTTTTAAGAACATAAGAAAAAATACCCCCATTAAGTACATTCAACCCACTGTCTTCTTTTCTCAGAACACCTGGAATAGAATGACAAATCAATAAGGGGTGTGGTCGTGGCACAAAATTCCAGGTTCTTACTTCTGACTCTTGAGTAGGAGATGACTGAAGGCCTCTGACTCTCTCACACTGTCCTGGCTTCCAGATGGAGCAGATATTTACCACCAGGGAGAGAAGAACACAGATCTAGGTTCCTAGCCAGCAGTCCTAGAGAGCTATTGTATATTTTATGCAAATGAAGACACTGATATATTAAATAATAATTACAATAAACTATCAAGCCTTGCCTGATCAGATGAGCAGTACCAGGAAAAAACAAACAAATACACCTCTCTCTCTCAAACTTTACTTTCTGGGTTGAACAGACTTTTATAGTCAATCCAGTCAATCCATTCCTTAAATGAAACCTGATGTTACTTTCTCTGTTTGGAGCAAACCACTGAAGAGGTACAGATGGAGTCTAAAAACCTTCCTCATGGCACCTAACACCTTCGTACCTTTGGTCTGAGTGACACCTATACCAGCTCAGGATACAAGACTCGAATCTATTCTTTAAAAGTGTTAAGCCTGTGGGAGTAAAAAAGCATACACATAACAATACCAGCAGGTAACTTGCCATGTGCACTTTACATACTGATTTAATTCTCACACTCCCCATGAGATAAGTACTATTATAATTTCCATTTTATAAAGAAAACAGGCTTATAGATGTTAAATACTAAGGTTGCTCAGCCTTTACACAGTAACCATAAATCACAGGTAAATTTCAGAGTAAACTATTTTAGCATTTTATCAAAAATTACTAAATTCAACAGAAAGAAAAAGGCCCTCACTACTAAAACAATTGCCCTGGCTACAAGAAACCTGTCCATCAGTCCAATATTCTACTGCAAATCCTTTCATCTAACACCAAATAAAAAGGTGTAATTTATTTTCAAGATAAGACCAGTTCTCCTTCATAAAAGAGAAAAGCTATATTCTAAAAAGGACAACAGCTTTATCATATTTGCTGAGTTAGCTGGCCTCTTGTTATTCAGCTAACTTGCCCAGTTTCAGTTGTTCAGGAAGTAATTTATCTCCTGAAAATTGTGAAACACTACAGAAAATCCTTTATAACACAGTCATTGGACAAAATAAAAATTAAGGCATTCCTTCCAGTGCCAGTGTTAAAGGAGTGGAAACGGATAAAAAATTCAATTCCAAAGTCTTCCCACTAGACTTATAAATGCCTTAGTGAAGGGAATGAGAGCTGTAGATAGCTGATGAAAATGAGAACATCCCTCCCAAAGATTCCAGGATGGGTAAATAAAGACTATTTCATTCTCACAGAAATCCAGTACCAAGGCTGCAAGTACCAGAAGACCCTCACCAAATCCTTGAACTTGTCAAGCTCACCCCCTACCCATGACTTTGCACTGTTTTCCTCCAACTGGAAGGTTATTTCTTAGTCTTTGCAAGGCTAGTTTCTGGTTTTCCATCATGAGTTCTCACCTTAGAGTGCCACTTTCTTAGGAAAGCTTTCCCTCCTTATCTAAAAGGGCACATCTTACCCCTTTGTATCATACCATTCTGTTTAATTTGCCTTATATCATGCATCACCAACTGAACTTACTTTCTTCATTCATTCTTTTTTATTTTGGTATCATTAATATACAATTACATGAGCAACACTGTGGTTACTAGATTCCCCCCATTATCAAGTCCCCACCACATATCCCATTACAGTCACTGTCCATCAGCGAACCTTCTTCATTCATTTTTACATGCTGACCATCAAAATTATGTCAGCTTCATGAGGTTAGGGATATTGTTTTACTTATCTTTCTATTCTCAAATCTTGGCCCAGGGTAGGCACATTATACAAGTTAAAAGACTGCATAAGGCTAATGAAAAGTATTATATTGCACAAATATGAAAAAATGGGAGGAAAATGAAAAGATTCCACTTACTTCATTCCAAACCCCTCCTTCATGATCAATGAAAATAATAATAGCTTATGACACAAGAAAATAAAAACAAATTGGGTTACTTTTCTTGTGGACTATGTTTCCTACAGGAGCTGTGATGTCCAAGCATCCTGCTTGGTAACAGGCCAAACCAATTATAAACAAACTGGAATACAGTATTTACAGAGCAAACAACTTCTTTTGTGCACAGCATAAAAGACTTTGATAGGCAAGCCAAAGAAATTTCCTCCTACTTCATTTACTTCAGACCCACTTCCTGCATAGCATCCTAGAGGCTGACAGAGACCCAAGGCAGAAGACCTGTATTCTGTAGCAGAGCACGCAACAGTGAAAGCGCAGAGTAGTTTCAAAGTTCTTAGCTTCTAAAATTTCAGGGTAGAAAGAAAAAAAAAGGTTAAGTCTCTAAACTCAATGTGCCTCTGGACACTGCTAATAAAATAATCATCCTAAACCTGGACCTCAAAACTAGTAAAAGTCTGTCAAACATCTGCAATTCATAAAATGTACTTCTTGTTATTACTACTAATTGAATGGAATAACACAGAGGTATTAAGCATAACATACCAATGAAAATTAGGATGAAAAACGTTGACACTAAAACCGAAAATCAGCATTACCTGACAATGTACTGACCAAATTTTCAAGGAAAGTTCATGTTTATTGCTTTGCTATAGTTCAATAAATCGGATCTCCCACAACTTGCACTTGATTGAGAGCTCATTGATCAAGGTGGGAAGAATGAAACTGCAATTCGGTATCAAGTTTTGGTCTCCCCAAGCGCCCCCATGGAGGAAGGTAACTATTCATTAAGGTGGTAAACGAATGCCAATAGGAGGCTCTCCTGGAGCAAAGCACTTCAGGTTCGGTGCCCTTTCTGGGAAATGGTGGGCAGCAGGACCATGTCTCGGCAGACAGCAGGGACACCCGGGCAAGACGCCCAGGGCAAGGCTCCCGGCCAACGGCCCCACGCCGCCGGGGGAGGGCTGGGTGCCCTCCAGCACCTGCCACTGGGCGCCCCCGCAGCCGTCCCCGTGAGAGGGTTGAATTGGCGGCCGCCGGCAATGAGAGGCCTGACAGCCCGAGAAGGTGAGAGGCCTCTGGCACTGGAGCAGCTACCATACCCGGGGAGGAGTGACGAGAGACCCAGGACGGGGGTCTGCAAGGCGGGGTCCGTCCGCGCGCTGGAAGAGCATCCCTGCCCCTCCTCCTCGCCGCCTAGCCTGCTTCCCGCCCGTCACCCACCTCGGCAGGCACAGGAAGATTCTCCGCCGCCGCCTTCAGCTCCAGCACCGAGTCCGTCTGCCTGTCGGTCAGCGGTGCCGTCGTGTCTGGTCTCCAGTCCCAGAGAGCCAGCTTCTCTCGAGCATCCCGCTCCGCCACCGCCTCCGCCATTGCCGCCGCCCCGCGGCCGTCAGCAGCAGCGGGGTTGGGGGGACCCCGACAGCGAGGCCCGGGCCACTTCCGGGAGAGCCCGGGCTTCCACACAGCATCGGCAGCGGGGCGGGACAGAGCAGAAAACTGTAACCCGGAAATGCTTCCGCAGTGTGGGCGGGACCTGAGGTCAGGACAGACGTGGCTTTAAACGCGATACAAACATTCCGGTTGGGAGGTCGAGGAGGACTAAGAACACAGGCCCTGACGGAAATAGAACTGCCCCTACCGGAAGTCTCTTCCTCAACTTCAATAACTTTATGGTTACGTAGTGTTCACGTTATTGGCAATTGTGCTAAGCGACTCCGCTGACAGAGGTCCTCGAGAGCTCCCGGACTACTCCCTCTACTGGGTAGTCTGGGTGCAGTGTGTGGACTGTGATTTCCGTGTCAACGGTTGAGTTTTGATTGCCTAGATTATAAACTTTTCCAACATCCAGTAATTCGACTGTTAGAAAACCAAGTTATGAAAACACATAAAAATCCAAAGATTTATGTATATAAGACATTATTACTAGTACCAAATTACAGGAAACAACCTAGATGTCCAATATTGAAGAGCTGGATTAATAATTCATGGCACAGATTGTAATGGAAATATTATTCTGCCATTTAGTACTGTAGATTTGAGCAACAAAAATAATATGGTATTGGCTCATAACGTACAGATAAAATAAATACCTGTGAGTCCATAGTGATATACATAAATGATAGAATAAATAAATGGGGAAGAAGAGACAACTCTACCTTACAGAAGAATTACACTCAATAAATGTAGAAAGAATGAGGGAAATAGTAATAATTGTAGTAAGCAAGATCTAAAAATGGATTCTAAAATTAGTTGGTGAAAGTTTGGGGAGAAACAGAAATTTGTATTGTGTCAAATGATCTCAAGATATTTATTAATAGCAAGGGGGTCTATTAACTTTACAGTTGGGCAATCTAACAGGCATGTCACTTTAACCAGGTCATGGAAGTCAACATCATCATCATGAAATTCCCGACATCAGTCCAGGACACGGTATCACTTCTGTGGGGTTCTTGCCATAAAGGCAAAACCACATTCTAATCATGAGAAAACATCAGACAAACTCAAATTGAGGGACATCACACAAAACAACTAATAGTATTCTTCAAAAGTGTCAAAGTCATAAACAAGGAAAATCCAAGGAACTATTACATATTAGAGAAAATGAGGGAGACATGACAATAGGAGGCAATGTGAGAATCTGGATTGGATCCTGGGACAGAAAAAGGAAAAACTATAGAATAAAATATATATATTTGAATAAGGTCTGCAGTTTGGATAGCAGTATTGTGCCAGTGTTAATTTCCCAGTTTTTATTATTGTGCATAGTTATATAAAATGAAAACAGAAGAAGCTGGATAAAGGCACATCTGAATTCTGTACTATTTTTGCAAATTTTCTGAAGTCTAAACCTATCTCAAAGTCAAGAGTTAAAACTCTCATGTTGAAGAAAGATATTTATCTCTTTGGAGAAATGGTTGTGATATAATTAAGAAGAATGAAACAGTGTATGATCCTACTGGCCAAAGGAAACACTCCCAAAACATTTACAGAAGGTTGGGATTAATACTATGTTCTTTTTCCTTTTTTTGCAGTGAGTTTTACATTTAAGAATAAGGTTTTGGCTTTTTATTTTAATTATTCAGTCCAGCTTCAGAGCATTGTTTTTTTATCAAACTGGGCCACCACTATTTCCTAAAGAAAGTTATATTGTAGATACATAGAGATGTGTGGCTCTATCTGTCTAAGTATCTAAAACATACCTACTCTTCTTCAGGCCAACCTGATTCCTAGTTTCAAAAATTTCAGAAAGTAAATCCTGTTGAGCTTTGTGATGACATTCTTCATGAAATATCATCCTTCAAGAGCCAAATATAAGCATTTTCTCTCCCGTGTGTTCCTATTGCAGATTTTCCCAAATCAATGATCACTCTTATTTTCTTCTAAACATTGTTAAATTTCTAAAAATATTTTTACTACCTGCTGATTCATGATGCTAGGATATTAAAGGAGGTCATCAAGAGGACATGGCCCCAGGTTTCCCCTCAAGCTGAACCTGGATAACTGGAGGCTCCTCCCCCACACCCCTGTCCTTGGAATGTACATTCCACCGATGGTTCCCAGAGCGGGAGCTGTTTTCAAGGATGCAGCCTTGAGCACACGTGTTGTTGAGACCATCTAGACAGTACATGGGACTGAATCTGCCTCTATAAACTTTTAAGATTCCGGTGGGTGAATGTGGAGATTTACTCATTTTGCAGCTGCCCAAGACAAGCCTCATATGCAAGTATCCTCGCTTATTAAATCAGCCACCAACCAGTCTGGAGTGGTCTGCCTCTTTCTCCAGTCTGTTCTTGCCCTCCATATAAAGGAGCCAGTTTCAGTTTTCACCAACGGAACTCTCAAGGTTTAAAACCAACATAAAGGGACACAATGAAGGTCATGATACCCACAGAAAATATCTGGGCAAGACTGAATGTTTAATCCACTGTTGTGAAATCAAATGAGGGAAAAGAAAGGTATATATGCAATACAGTAATGCCTGGTCTATTCTTGAATTGAAGAATTGAGGGAGCTAAGGGAAGACAGCAGTGCCTGGAAGATCCAGTAGCCACCAGCTGACTCTATATAAGAGTGGGAGGGAGACGATGAAACAGAGTAACAGCAGCTTCATATGGTGTTTTAATTTTGCAGACCACTAGCATAGAAGTATATGCATTTAGACAATGCAGTTGTTGCTCAAAATATAGTGAAACCTGTGATATACAATATACTGAATTCTTCTCACTCTTGTGTTCTTTTTTGTATGGACAAATAGTATGTAGTACCCCCACCCCACACACACAAACCCCACAAATTTCCTATAATAGATCCACTTTCATACTCTGTATTACAAGTCAAATTTCTTTCTTCCTGTTTCCAGCTAGTGATTAGCATATTCCCAGAAGCACTAGGTGACATGACAAATACAATTGCCATTTAAATTTTCTACTATAATTCTTGCAATATATTTGTTTGATTCAAGTATTACTAATTGTTCCCACAAAAGCATTCAACTAATACAATAAAATCATAAAATTTTTCCCATAAAATCATTCAAATTGACAAAATAAACAGTTGTCTTGCATATATCTTTACATATGTACATATAAGATTCACATATGTATTCATATTGTATGTGTGTAAAGAGAGAGAGAATGAGAAGACAGGATTGCATAGGCTATCTTGGAAAAAAGGCCAGAGATAAAGTCAGAGTTCACTCCCAAATGATCAAGGTCCTGTTGCTCTGGGAGGAGGGGCTTCCCCACCCAGGGCAAGTTCTTTATGAATTAAATAAGACCAAATAAAGGCAAGGGCAAGAATTTGGGGGTTCAAATGGGGTTTTAGTCCACAGCAGTCTCAGCCTCCCATCCACTATGGCTTCCCTCCACCGGCTTCTGTTCTCTCCTTGTTCTCCTGCCAGGCTTCCCTCCCTGCTCTCCAATCTCCCTGCTCCCACAATCGGGCTTAATTCTCCAGGACCACCAGGGCTCCACAGCTCTCATGGCACTCTCCCTCATCTCCCAGTGGCCCTCTACTTGCCCACCCCTAGCACCAGAAGCAACTCTGTAGGCAGGTCTCTGGAGACTGGCAGACATCCAACCAATTATGTACCAGGAGTACAGGGAGGAGAGAATGGGTGTTTCCTCTCCACCCCTCCCCTGGATCAGTACTCCCATGACTTACCAGCCATTCTGTCCCAGGTAAACATCCCAAAAATGTGCAAACAGACTCTTATATATGTATATAAAATGAGTGCTGTTTAAGGCCAGGCAGGAATGCAAGTCAGAAATTTCAATTTTCTCTGTAGGTCCCCATATCACAATAGATAACATTTTTTTGTGTTATTTAGATTTCACTTTTGATCTCTTGATTGCAATCCTGTAAGGAAGGTCAGGGTAGGGATTATTCTCTTTCATTTAGAGATAAGCAAATGAAACACAGGCTGGTGAAGTAATTTGTCAAAGACTTTCGTGAGGGTGAAGGAAAAGGCCACTTTTATATGCTCTTTCTAGAGGGAAATTTGCCAGTACCTATCAAAACAGGGGCTGGAGTAATGCAGAGAAAGAGATAAAGAGACAGAGAGATGATAGCCCACTGATGCAGCAATTCTGTCTCTGAGACTCTAAGAGAAATCCTTACATATGCAAAAAAAGCACATGTACAGGATGGTCTGTAATGGAAAAAAATGGACACAACCCAAATATTATTCAATAGGTGAACAGTTTAGTTAGTTTACTTAACTACTTAACAAAATAACTCCAAAATCATGCCCTAAAAGAACCACCATTTTGTTATTAATCTTTCATAATTTTGTGGTCAGAAATTTCTACAGGGCTCATCAGAAAATACTTATTTCTGCTCACCATGTCTTGAGCCATAGCTGGGATGACACAGAAGGCTACAGGCTAGACAGCTGGGGACCAGCTACACATCTCTACATCCTCAGATCTCAGAGCCCCTCCATGTGGTCTCCCCATGTGGTCTCCAAGCATGAAGACCTCGGAATATTTGGACTTCTTGCAGGGGCTCAAGAGCTTGAAGAGATTGTTCCCAGATGCTTCTGACCTCACTTCAGAAGTCCCAGAAGGTCACTTCTACTGCGCTGTGAAGCAAGAGGCAGACCAGATTCAAAGGGAAAGAAATGGATTCCAGTTCTCAGTGGGAGGTATAGCAAGGAACTGGCAGCATTTTTAATCTACCACAAGTCTAAAAGGTTGCAACCAGTAAAAGGAACAAAGTATTTTATTGACTGTGCTTCCACCTAACCTATGGATTATCTGGGGCATGAGGAAACTTTTGAAAGTTATGGACATGTTGTCTTGGGTTTATCAAATATTATTTATTGTTAAATGTTTTATCTCAGTTGTGGTGGGCTCACAAGTGTACATGTATGTCAAAACTGATCAAACTATACTTTAAATATTTATAGTATGTATATGCACATACAACATACTCAATTATACTTCAATAAAATTGGGGTGAGGGAAAATGAAGTAAGTGCTGATATTGAATAAAGCAAGCAAGCTTCTGAACAATATGAAAATAATCCTATGTTTAATTTTAAAAATTTTCACACAGGCAGAAAAAAAAGGGCCAAAAAGATACATAGCAAACTGTTGTTACTCGTTATCCCTCCGAGTACGATTGGCAAGGCAGGTAGATGGGAGTAAGGCAAGGCCATCGTTATTTTAAGATTGTTTATTGAAAAAGAATTGTCAAAGAATGAATATTGGATCGGGGATCAGACAAAGTGAATTCTAATGCGGCTCTACTGCCAACAAGCTTTTAATTTCCCAAAACAAATGTACGTGTTTACAGTACTACTCCTCTGGGTACCCTATTAACATCTATGCAAATCACACCAAATACTCCTCAAGCAGGAGTTTCCTGCCTCAAGAGGACTAGGGCAGCTCTGGGCCAGTGGGCACCAGCAGTCACCTGAGCAGGACAGCTTTCTGCTGCTCCACCCTGACTCAGGTGTTCAGTAATGTGTGTTTGCGTGTTTCCACTCTGCTAGAGCATTCTTTAAAAAAACACCTAATTTGAGCTCCCAGGGATTGTTTTAATCCATGATGTTCTACAAAACGTGTACCTTGCATATTATTATTGCAGACTGTCAGAAAGAAACAGAAAACTTTATTTACTTGCTGGGTATTGAAAAATATATTTTCCAGGGGTGTGAGGAGCCTTTCAGAATAGAGTAGAAGAAAAGAGCTTGCTAGTTAAGTCAGAGATCTGTGACTGTCTTCTGTTAAGAACACTGGCATAGACTTCACAGCAGCCTGGGAACAGAGCAACAGCTGGGAGAGCCATAGAGGAAAGAAAGGAAGGCTGGGGGCACATTAGGACTTCGGGGACCGACCAAGTGCTGGAAACGCCTCTCCCCAGGGGCCTCTACTGGTATTAGTTCCCCATGCAGCGCCCATTCAGCTTGCATCCCTACTGCCCGGCCCAGAAGGGTTGTGCACGTAAAGGACGTAAAAGTATCTGCCAGTTGTAAACCTAAGATAAATGAGCCCTGACACAAGGTCCAAACAAAAGCCCCTTCCCTAACACACACCAAAGCAAGTGCCCTCCTTGTTCCTATCAGCAGAAATGGTAGGAGAGGAGAAACGGGTGATCTCTAAAGGACTCCTGTGGGTAGGGACAAGGTTGAGAGTTTTCTGTTTTAAAACTAAGAACCTGATATATGAACGACTTTTTGTGAATAAAAACAAAACAGCAAAAAAGCAAAAACATCTTTTTCAAATTAAACAACTTTCATCAATATATGATGAAAATATTCCCCCAGACTAGTCTATATACTGTATTTAAATTTTTTCTTCTGCAAATTTTATCACGTGCAGCTGGCATTTTGTTGGATACAACAAGCAACCCTAGCAGAGGAAGAGGTAAAAAACTTTCACACTATTTCTTTATCCTTACTTTCCCAATGGGATGTGACTTTGCTTAAGAACAACTGTGGGTGGACCTCAGAGCCAGAGATCCCTCGGTTTCCGTGGTCCTGGTCCCTGCCTTCCCTCCCTCGTCCTCTCCCAACCCCCGACTCTGGATGTTTGCGTCTATTGGCTCCGGGGCCGCAGGGTTTGGCCGCTGCGCTAGGGACGCCCCCGGGGCGGCTGCTGATCCGCGAGCACGCGGGTACGCCTCCGGCCAGCTCGCGCCTGCCCCGCGGAAGCCCGGCTCCACAGGATTGATTCAGGGCCACTCCGTCCAACTCTTCCCTAGTTTGCTGCACGGGGCCGATCTGTGAGCCTCAGTAACAGGCTGCTTGGGGACGCTCCAGTCTCTGCCGCAGAGGGCAGATTTCAGGCGGCCGGGGCCCAGCTCCCCGCTGGAGAACGCAGGCCTAGGAGCGCTGTTCTAGTCCACAGCTGTTGGTTGCGTCCTAGCGTTGTTGTCTGCGGCGCCGGCCTCGGGGTGTGTGATCCAGGGCGCTCAGCGGCCTTTGACTGTCCTGTGTGGGCTGGCGCAACGCCCAGAGCCAGGCTCCAGGCGCGACCACCGACCGTGCACCCTGGATCTCTTCCACACATGAATGTGGGCAACTTGAACCGCTATGCCTGTGTCTTGATGTGAAAATGTGTACTCAAGAAAAAGTATTGCCACATAGGATGTGTGATGAAGATAAAATGATGTATGTAAAGCCTTAGAATCACAGGGGAGGTGCTCGGTAAGGTTCAAGAAGAGAGAGGGGAGGCGGAGAAGGGAGAAAGGAGAAATTTACAGATTGTTTAGGTGTTCATCCCTCTGGAATTCTCCAGGCTGATCTTCTAAGGCCTCTAGGAGTTGGTTGCAGCTATCTCTCCACCTATGATCATCCTCCATAAATGCCTTGAGCACATTCCAAAGACGTCAACTGCTTTCCAACTATTTTTCCATGCACACACCCCAGAGCAATTTGATCCAGTCCCAACAGCAACACAGCTTTACTTCAACCTAGTTATCAGCTGTGGTGGGGCTCCGGACGGGGCAGGTCACTGGACTGAACGCCCTGATTCTGATGCTCTTCCCTCTTCCCCATGCCCCCGGCAATCACTGTCATACACCAGGAACATCCAGTGTGCGACGCCTTGCGTCCAGCCAACAGCTGGTACGGAGGCCTCTTCCTGCTCTCCAGGGAATCAGGGCGGCTAGAAGCAGCTTCATGGTGTCCTCCCCAGCCTCCAGCTAAAGTCACAGGGGTGGTCAGGCTTTATTCTCATAGTACAAATAGCACAAACCAGACTTGGCCATGTTCCCAAATAAGGGCTCTGAATTTTTAAAAACAGAATTAGAGCTAGAAGAGGATCTAAAGATCATAATCAAACTCTCATTCTACAGATGAACAAACCGAGGCACACCGAGTAAGGTGACCAGCCCAAAGTCCTGCAGGCTGTCAAACCCAAAACCAGAACTTAGACAACTTGGTTTCTGTGGCTGACGCTCTTTATACTATCTCAGTTTCTCCTTATGTTGCTTAAATATGAACAAAGAGAAAACTTGACATAAACTTGTATTTTTATATCAATAAGTTTTCAAGTTATATACCAATGAAAGTATAAAAACGGTAACAATAAAATTAACGAGATAGATACTACCTTTGCAGGAAAAGTAAATTGCTGTTGGCAACATGAAAATGGTGCAGACTTCTGCCATACAGCTGCTTTGGGGTTCGCTGTGCTTATATCATAGCAGCAACATGCTCCATTCCCCCGTCATCTGAATTACCAGGAAGCCTTCACTCAGGCTAGATGCCTAATAAAATTTTGCCTTTAACTGGCTTGTGCATATCATTTGCATATTAAATCAATCTATTGGTTTTTAGTAGCTTAATTAACATAGTCTATATTCACAAACAAGGAAGGTGGAAGCTGAATCACAGGGCAATTGTAAGCTATAAGATGGTCAAGTTGTTAATTTTTTTCAAGTATATGAAATTAAAACACACAATTTAAAATTTGTTCACAGGCTCCAGTTTGAGAAATGCTGCACTATATCCTGTTGCCCTAAAGGCACAGACAGTAGTAAAACTTCTCTCTGTTCTGCTACAAGTATCAGAAACTCAACATTTTTTTCTAGTCAAGCCTTTGCTTCATAAGGCTCTTCATCCAATAATGTCTCAGAATAGGTCCCTGGTAATAGAAAAACACCAAGAGCCAAGAGATGGAGGTGTTCCAGGTCAGAGAATGGCAGAGAAAACAGAGGAGATGCAGATAGGGACACAGACCTCTATAGAGTGGGTACTTAGACTCACCTTGGCCAGCTCCACTCAGTTATTAACATCTGAATACTGCCAAAGACCCCTGCTGATACAACCTTGCAAGAATAGCTAGTTATAGTTCCAAAGTGCCTCTCATCTGCTTTTCACTTTTACCCAAGGAGGAAGTTGTTGGATATTATTTCCTCTTAAAGAGCGAAGAAACTGAATCCTAGCATACTCCCAAGCCCTAGTAGCGTTAAGCAATGGCTTAGAAATACCTGAGACGTCCTGGAGGCAGTTTCAGAAACTACAGCATGGCGCAGGGCAACTATCAGATGTTGTTCTATATCCAGAAGTGGTAGAAGAAACTGGAGCCACATTTGGGCTTAGAGAAGAACTAGCTATTTGGTACTAATGGCTGGGATCCCCTCAGTTCTCAACTCTTTCCCAGGGAAGTCTTCTCTGTACCCAGGGTGAGGTCCAGCCTCGCATCATATGTTCCTGTGACATCCTGTACTTCCCCTTGTTAAAGGATAATTTCCAGAAAAAAGTAAAAGCATGTCTCTTATGCAGATAATGAGTTAATGAAGTAGAAAGAGTGTATCAAATAGGGAAAGACTACAAAAACAGGGCAGATTATAAAAATAACCAGATGTTTAAGAAATGATAATACTTGAAATATATAATCTTTAAATTATGGGAAAATATTTTTAGTATTTATAATATAAAGTAATATAATATATAAATCATATAAATTATATATTTTTTGGGAAAATATTTTTGGAATTAAAATCGATAAGTAGTCAAAAAGAGTATTAAACTGGAAACTAGATCTAAAGATATTTCTCCAAATATAGCATGAGACAAGAGATGGACAATATGAGAGGTTAAGAGACACAGAGGATAGAATGAAAAGTTTGTATCTGCCCAGAGTCCCATCAAGCAGATTTTATCTGGGATGGTTTATATGAAGAAACCTCAGTGAAGTAAATTAAAGAGTTGTGGACAGAGTTAAGGACACCAATGGATGTTGGGACACTAGAGACGAGCAGCAGTGGGAAACCATTACCACCCCTGGGGTTGAAGAGGCAAAGGTAGGACATCATGTTACCAGAGTCCAGTGAAAGTTGAAGCTGTGGAGGGGGCCACTGGGCAGGAGCTGTGGTCTGGAGGGACACATCTACTGCAAGGGACCCAGTGGTAAAAGACGGAGAGCAAGAAAAAATGTTTCCTCTCCTCCTTCCAATTTCCTGCTGGAATTTTCATCAGCTAGACCCAAATTGGAAACCAGAGGGTCTAAGTAATGCAATCCAAATACAGGGAGCCATCACCCAGAAGCATATGGCAGTGCACAGATATAATATATGGGGGAGAGGGGGCAAATGGAAACTAACCACCTTGGCCATGATCATGGATTCAAGACTTCCAGCCCTGGCAGTGCAAAGGTACTGTTTGAAGTCTGAGCAGTTGACAGATTTTCTTTCCCAATTATTTTCCAGAGACTCTCTTGATTGGGGCTGTCATACTGCAGTGGTCTACTTCTAGTTGGTGCCTATATATTGTTCAGAACCGTCTATAAGCCCAGCCTAAAATCTTTCCTCTGTCATCTGGCCATAGGGAAATCCCAATGATGACACAGGTGTGATGTGAGAGAAAGGTAAGCAATGCAGCAGAACTAATGCCATGTGAGTCTGAGCTACCCACTGATGCTGCCAGGAACTGCTTGTGCTTCAATGTGCTGCCAGACACCCCCAGACACCCCAGGCAGTGTTGTGACCTGAACAGGACATTTGAGTAAAGGGCAGACCTGTCACTGGAACTAGGATGCCTGACAAGACCTTCTCTTTCCTGAGCAACATGAAAATATACATTTGAACCAGTTAGTACTTTTTTGTAATAGGGCATTTTTAACAACCATGAGTCTTAAGAGCACTACAGGTTTAAGTGAACAGTCATAATAATTCAAAAATGGGGAAGGGACTTGAATAGACATTTCTCCAAAAATATACCAATGGACAGTAGCACATGAAAAGATGCTCAACATCACTAATCATCAGGGAAATGCAAATCAAAACTATGAGATACCACTTCACATCCATTAGGATGGCTACTCTCAAAAGAAACAGAAAACAACAAGTATTGGCAAGAATGTGGAGAAATCAGAACCCTTGTGCACTATTGATGGGAATGTAAAATGGTACAGCTGCTGTGGAAAACAATGCAGTACCTCAAAAACTTAAAAATAGAATTACCATGACCCAGAAATTCCACTTCTGGGTATACATCCAAAGGACTTGAAAACAGGGCCTCAGAGGTATTTCTACACCTGTGTCCATAGCATTATTCACAACAGTGAAAACACGGAAGCAACCCATGTCCATTGACAGATGAAAAGATAAGTGAAATGTGGCATATACATATAATGGAATACTATTCAATCTTTAAAAGAAAGGAAATTCTGTCATGATACAACATGGATGGCCCTTGAGAACATTATGCTAAGTAAAATAAGCCAGTCATAAAAGGACAAATATTGGATGATTCCACTTACCTGAAGTACTTAAAGTGGTCAAAATCATAAAAACAGAAAGTAGAATGGTAGCAGCCAGAGGCCTGGGGGAGGGGAGAATAAGGAGCTATTGTTTAATGTGTTCAGATCATCAGTCACACAAGCTGAAGAGTTCTGTGGATGCACAGTGGTGGGGTCGCACAGCAGTGTGAGTGTACTTACTGCCACAGAGCTGTACACTTAAATATGGTTAATTTGGTTTGACTGTAGAGTTAAGTATGGTTAAAATGATAAACTTATATTATGTATATTTTACCACATTATTAAAAATTTAAGCCTGAACTGAACACTAGCAGACATAGGTTTTGATTTCTTTGGGAATCAAGAGACACTCAGTGAGTACAGTAATCAGTAAGACTATCACACTCAGATTACAGGAGGATTAAAGATGGCAGTGTGAGAGGAGAAACAAGAGACTTCCTCCTAAAACCGCATATAATATGAAAATATAATTAATACAACTAACCCTGAAAGAGCGACAAGAAAGAGGACAGCACCAAACTGCATACACCTGGAGAGGAGAATAAACCTCACGGAACAGGATAATGTACCAAAGCCGTGGCCCGGTGGGACCCAAGCCCTTCCTCCACCCCAACTCACCAGTGGGAGGAAGAGAAACGGAGGGAGTGGAGGCCTAGGACTGCTGAAAACCTAACTCCAGAGATCTGATCTGGGAGCGCAAACCTACATTTAATGGTGCTTTCATGGTACTATCGTGATTAGGGGGTTGGAAAGCTAAGACAGGCAGAATACCTGGAGAGACTGAGATTCCAGCTGCTTGTGGAAAGCAGGAATCCTTATCGGGCTATGAGACAAAATAAAGGTGGGCAGTTTGAGAGACTTCCTAACCGCAAGAGGGCTGCTAAAGGGGCAAGGATTGCACAGAGCTTACTGCTCAGGAGAAAGGAAAGGTAGACAAAATTGTCCAGGTGCACTCTGTCCAGCAAGTTGGGAACTTTCACGATCTTCAGGAGCTACAGAGCTCCAAGGACCACCTCCGTGATACGCAGCCTACTGAGCGTTTCTCCCAGCCAGACCCACCTGGCCCACAAACCAGCAAACCCTACTCTGGCATTAGGCCAGCCAGAGGAAAGCCCCATCTACAGCAACTACAAATGCAAAGCACAGAGGCTTACACCTGTGTGCTCAGTCCACTGGTTCTGGCAGGGGAGTCAGGCATAGCAGCCAGGAAGCAGGAAACAGCTCTTTCCTCCCCCCAGGCACCAATACCACTCCCCTGCGACCCCCGACATTGCTTCAGGGACTGAGCAGCTCCAGTAGAGCTTCTGGGCACTAGAGGGCGCCATACACAAATATGAAACACCAAAGGAACCTGGTTCAAAGTAAAATTATGCATACAACCACCCCTGAGAAAAATTCAAATGAAATCGACCTCATGAATCTGTCTGAAGGGATTTCAATATAAAAATCATTAACACGCTCATGTAGGTACAGAAAAATATTCAAGAACTCAGGGTGAATTCCAGTCGGAGAATCAATCATTACGGAACACAATATCAGAAATGAAACATACAATGGAAAGTTTTAAAAGCAGATTAGATACAGTGGAGGAGACGATAAATGAAATAGAAATTAGAGAAGAGGAATACAAAGCAGGTGAGGCACTGAAAGAAAAAAGGATCTCTAAGAATGAAAGAGTATTGAAAGAACTGTGTGATCAATCCAAACGGAACAATATTTGCATTATAGGGTTACCAGAAGAAGAAGAGAGAGAAAAAGGGATAGAAAGTGTCTTTGAGGACGTAATTCCTGAAAACTTCCCCAATCTGGGGAAAGAGATGGTCTCTCAGGCCATGGAGGTGCACAGATCTCCCAACACAAGGGACCCAAAGAAGACAACATCAAGACATATAGTAATTAAAATGGCAAAGATCAAGGAAAAGGACAGACTATTAAAAGCAGGGAGAGAAATAAGATCACATACAAAGGAAAGCCCATCAGGCTATCATCACACTTCTCAGCAGGAAACTTACAGGCCAGAAGGGAGTGGCATGATGTATTTAATACAATGAAGCAGAAGGGCCTCGAACCATGAATACTTTATCTGGCAAGGTCATCATTTAAATTTGAAGGAGGGATTAAACAATTTCCAGATAAGCAAAAGCTGAGAGAATATACCTCCCACAAACCATCTCTACTTTACAGTGTGTTCTGGAGGGACTGCTATAGATGGAACTGTTCCAAAGGTTTAATGTCTGTCACCAGAGGTAATAAAACCACAGTAAAGAAGGTAGAACAGTTAATTACTAAGCAAATGCAAAATTAAATCAACTATCCCCAAAGTCAACCAAGGGATAGACAAAGAGTACAGAATATGATAACTAATATATAAAGAATGGAGGCGGAAGAAAAAGGAGGAGAAAAAGAGAACCTTTAGACTGTGTTTCTAATAGCATATTAAGTGAGTTAAATTAGACTCTTAGATAGTAAGGATGTTAACCTTGAACCTTTGGTAACCACAAATCTAAAGCCTGCAATCGCAGTAAGTACATACCTATTGATAATCACCCTAAATGTAAATGGTCTGAATGCACCAATCAAAAGATATACAGTCGCTGAATGGATAAAAAAAACAAGACCCGTCTATATGCTGCCAACAAGAGACTTACTTTATACCCAAAGACATAAACATACTAAAAGTGAAGGGATGGAAAAATATATTTCATGCAACTAATAGGGAGAAAAAAGCAGGTGTTGTAGTGTTTGTATCAGACAAAATGGACTTCAAAACAAAGAAAGTCACAAGAGACAAAGAAGGACATTACATAATGCTAAAGGGGTCAATCCAACAAGAAGATATAACCATTATAAATATCTATGCACCCAACACAGGAGCACCTACATATGTTTAACAAACACGAACGAAATTAAAAAGGGATATAGAATGCAATGTACTCATTCTAGGAGACTTCACCACACCACTCACTCCAAAGGACAGATCAGCAAGACAGAAAATAAGTAAGGAGACAGAAGCACTGAACAACACATTAGAACAGATGGACCTAACAGACATCTACAGAACTCTACATCCAAAACCAGGAGAATACACATTCTTCTCAAGTGCACATGGAACATTTTCAAAACAGATCATATCCTAGGCCACAAAAAGAGCCTCGGTAAATTCAAATAGACTGAAATTGTACCAACCAGGGACTCAGACCACAAAGGTATGAAACTAGAAATAAATTACACAAGGAAAATGAAAAATCCCGGACTTCCGGGAAGATGGCGACGTGAGCAAGGCAGCAGAAATTTCCTCCCAAAACCATATATATTTATGAAAATGCAACAAATACAACTATTCCTAAAAGAGAGACCAGAAGATACAGGACAGCACCAGGCCTGCATCTACACCTGAGAGGACTCAGCACCCCGCAAGGCGGGTAACATACGGAGCCGCGACCTGGCGGGACCGGAGCTCTCCCCCACCCCAGCACACCAGCGGGAGGAGAGGATTCAGAGCAGGGAGAGAGTGGAAGTACAGGCCTGCGAAATAACCAGCCCTGGTGATCTGCACCGGGAGCACTGACACACATCGCGTGGTGTATCGGAGATTGGAGAGACAGAGGGTGCAGGATCTGAGCCAGGAAACACACCCAAGTCCTCGTAGCCGGCTCCCCAGGACAAAAGAAAAGCACACGCGTTTTTAGCGGTCTTAAAGAGACAGGTGCCCAACGGAGGAGCAGTATCATCCCAGCACACTCAACCCAGGAGGCTGGGAGTCCTGGGGAATTTCGGACCCCTTGGCTGGCGACTGGGAAAAAGTAGCCACACTGTGACTTCCCACAGAGATCAGCAGCCTCCCATTCGTTCCTGCCCCGGCCAGAGCTACAAAGGGCCCTGCGGAATCCTCACACCTACAGCATCCTCACAGAATCTACTCCCGGGGGGAGGGGTATTTTTTTGTATTTTTTGTTTGTTTCTCTTTTCTTTTCTTTTCTTTCTTTTTTTCTATTTTCTATCTTTTCTTTTCTTTTTTTCTTTTTTTTCTTTTTAAAAGTCTTAAAGAGCCCAGCTGACATATGTCGCACCTACCAGCGACCACTTTTATCGCAATGAAAAGACAAAGGAATATGGTATAAACAAAACTTGCCCAGACCCACACAATACCAGAGAGGGAACCTGAAGGGATGGAAATGCACAATCTTCCTGAAAAAGAATTCAGAACAAAAGTCATAACCATACTGATGGATCTACACAGAAATATGCAAGAGCTGAGGGAGGAAGTGAGGGAAGTGAGGAAAGACAATGCAGAAATCAGACAAGCCATCGATGAGCTTAACAGTAGAGTGGATGAGATGCAAGAGACTATTAATGGAACAGAAATCAGAGCACAAGAATACAGAGAAGCTGAGGCAGAGAGAGATAAAAGGATCTCTAGGAATGAAAGAATATTAAGAGAACTGTGTGACCAATCCAAACGGAACAATATTCGCATTATAGGAGTACCAGAGGAAGAAGAGAGAGAAAAAGGAATAGAAAGTGTCTTTGAAGAAATAATTGCTGAAAACTTTCCCACGCTGGGGAAGGAAATAGTGTCGCAGTCCACGGAAGCCCACAGATCTCCCAACACAAGGGACCCAAGGAAGACAACACCAAGACACATAATAATTAAAATGGCAAAGATCAAAGATAAAGACAGAGTATTAACGGCAGCTAGAGAGAGAAAAAAGATCACCTACAAAGGAAAACCCATCAGACTATCATCAGACTTCTCAACAGAAACCTTACAGGCCAGAAGAGAATGGCATGATATATTTAACATAATGAAACAGAAGGGCCTCAAACCAAGAATATTGTATCCAGCACGATTCTCATTTAAATTTGAGGGAGGGATTAAACAATTCCCAGAGAAGTGAATGCTGAGGGAATTTGCCTCCCATAAACCACCTCTACAGGATATCTTAAAGGGACTTCTCTAGAGGAAAGTGCTCCTAAGGCTAAAAAGATGTCACCAGAGAAAATAAAATCATAGCAAAGAAAGCAGACCAACCAAATACTAACTAAAGGCAAAGAATAAAACACCTAGTATATAAAGACTGGAGGAGGAAGAATAAGAAGGGAGAGAAATAAAGAAACATCAGACTGTGTTTACAATAACTTAACAAGAAAGTTAAGTTAGATGGTTAGATAGTAAAGAAGAAACCCTGGAACATTTCATAACCACGAATCTAAAGCCTGCAATGGCAATAAGTACATATCTATCAATAATCATCCTAAATGTAAATAGACTGAATGCACCAATCAAAAGACACAGAGTAACAGAGTGGATAAAAAAGGAAGACCCATCTATATGCTGCTTACAAGAGACTCACCTCAAACCCAAAGATATACACAGACTAAAAGTGAAGGGATCGAAAAAGGTATTTCATGCAAACAATGAGGAGAAAAAAGCAGATGTTGCAGTATTTCTATCAGACAAAATAGATGTCAAAACGAAGAAGGTAGCAAGAGATAAAGACGGACATTACATAATGATAAAGGCGTCAGTCCAACAAGAGGATATAACCATTATAAATATATATGCACCCAAGAGCTGGTTCTTTGAAAAAATAAACAAAATAGATAAACTCCTAGCCAGACTCATTAAGAGAAAAAGAATCTACACACATAAACAGAATCAGAAATGAGAAAGGAAAAATAACGATGGACCCCACAGAAATACAAGGAATTATAAGAGAATATTATGACAATCTATATGCTAACAAGCTGGAAAACATAGAAGAAATGGGCAACTTCTTAGAAAAATACAACCTTCTAAGACTGACCAAACAAGAAACAGAAAAACAAAACAGACCAATCACCAGCAACGAAATTGAATCAGTAATCAAAAAACTACCCAAGAACAAAACCCCCAGACAAGATGGATTCACCTCTGAATTCTACCAGACATATAGAGAAGAAATAACACCCATTCTCCTTAAAGTTTTCCAAAAAATAGAAGAGGAGGGAATACTTCCAAACTCTTTCTATGAAGCCAGCATCACTCTAATACCAAAACCGGGCAAAGACCTCACTAAAAAAGAAAATTACAGACCAATATCCCTGATGAACGTAGATGCAAAAATACTCAACAAAATAATAGCAAACCGAATTCAAAAGTACATCAGGAGGATCATACACCATGATCAAGTGGGATTCATCCCAGGGATGCAAGGAGGGTACAACATTCGAAAATCCATCAACACCATCCACCACATGAACAAAAAGAAGGACAAAAGCCACATGATCATCTCCATAGATGCTGAAAAAGCATTTGACAAAATTCAAGATCCATTCATGATAAAAACTCTCAACAAAATGGGTACAGAGGGCAAGTACCTCAACATCAAAAAGGCCATATGTGACAAACCCACAGCTAACATCATACGTAACAGGGAGAAGCTGAAAGCTTTTCATCGAAGATCGGGAACAAGACAGGGATGCCCACTCTCTCCACTGTTATTCAACATAGTACTGAAGGTCCGAGCCACAGCAATCAGACAAAACAAAGAAATACAATGCATCCAGATTCGTAAAGAAGAAGTCAAATTGTCACAATTTGCAGATGACATGATATTGTACATAAAAAAAACCCTAAAGACTCTACTCCAAAACTACTAGAATTAATAATCTGAATTCAGCAAAATTGCAGGATACAAAATTAACACACAGAAATCTGTTGCTTTCCGATACACTAACGATGAGCTAACAGAAAGAGAAATCAGAAAAACAATTCCATTCACAATTGCATCAAAAAGAATAAAATACCTAGGAATAAACATAACGATGGAAGTGAAAGACCTGTACCCTAAAAACTACAAGACACTCCTAAGAGAAATTAAAAAGGACACTAACAAATGGAAATGCATCCCATGCTCTTGGCTAGGAAGAATAAATATGGTCAAAATGGCTATACTACCTAAAGCAATCTACAGATTCAATGCAATCCCTATCAAAATACCAACAGCTTTCTTCAATGAACTGGAACAAATAATTCTAAAATTCATATGGAACCACAAAAGACCCTGAATAGCCATAGCAATTCTGAGAAGGAGGAATCAAACAGGGGGAATTACGCTCCCTGACTTCAAGCTCTACTACAAAGCCACAGTAATCAACACAATTTGGTACTGGCACAAAAACAGACCCACAGACCAGTGGAACAGAATAGAAAATCCAAACATTAACCCAAACTTATACAGTCAATTAATATTTGATAAAGGAGCCTTGGATATACAATGGGGAGATGACAGCCTCTTCAGCAGCTGGTGTTGGCATAACTGGTCAGTTACATGTAAGAGAATGAAACTGGACTACTGTCTAACCCCATACACAAAAATAAACTCAAAATGAATCAAAGACCTGAATGTAAGTCATGAAACCATAAAACTCTTAGAAAAAAAACATAGGCAAAAATCTCTTGGACATAAACATGAGCGACTTCTTCATGAACACATCCCCCCAAGCAAGGGAAACAAAAGCAAAAATGAACAAGTGGGACTATATCAAGCTGAAAAGCTTCTGTACAGCAAAGGACACAATCACTAGGAAAAGAGTTCTTACAGTATGGGAGAATATATTCATAAATGACATACCTGATAAGGGGTTGACATCCAAAATATATAAAGAACTCACACACCTCAACAAACAAAAAGCAAATAATCCAATTAAGAAATGGGTATAGGACATGAATAGACACTTCTCCAAAGAAGAAATTCAGATGGCCAACAGGCACATGAAAAGATGCTCCACATCACTAAACGTCAGAGAAATGCAGATTAAAACCACAATGTGATATCACCTCACACCAGTGAGGATGGCCAACATCCAAAACACAAGCAACAACAAATGTTGGCGAGGATGTGGAGAAAAGGGAACCCTCCTACACTGCTGGTGGGAATGCAAATTAGTTCAAACATTGTGGAAAGCAGTATGGAGGTTCCTTAAAAAACTCAAAATAGAAATACCATTTGACCCAGGAGTTTCACTCCTAGGAATTTACCCTAAGAATGCAGCAGCCCAATTTGAAAAAGAGAGATGCACCCCTCTTTATCACAGCACTATTTACAATAGCCAAGAAATGGAAGCAACCTAAGTGTCCATCAGTATATGAATAGATAAAGAAGATGTGGTAAATATACACAATGGAATATTATTCAGCCATAAGAAGAAAACAAATTGTACCATTTGCAACATGGATGCAGCTAGAGGGTATTATGCTCAGTGAAATAAGCCAAGCAGAAAAAGACAAATATGAAATGATCTCACTCATATGTGGAGTATAATAACAAAGAGAAAAACTGAAGGAACAAAACAGCATAGGACTCACAGAATCCAAGAATGGACTAACAGTTACCAAAGGGAAGGGGACTGGGGAGGATGGGTGGGAAGGGAGGGACAAGTGGGAAAAGGGGGCAGTACGACTCACAGACGTAATGTTGGGGGGGGCGCGGTGAGGGCTGTACGAATCAGAGAAGACAAGCAATGATTCTATAGCATCTCACTACACTGATGGACAGTGACTTTAATGGGGTTGGTGAGGGGGACCTGATGAAGGGGGTAGTTTAATAACCATAATATTGCACATGTAACTGTAGATTAATGATAACAAAATAAATTATTAAAAAAAAATGAAAAATCCCACAAACACATGGAGGCTTCACAACATGCTCCTAAATAACCAATGGATCAATGACCAAATAAAAACAGACATCAAGCTATATATGGAGACAAATGACAACAATAATTGAACACTGCAAAATCTATGGGATACAGGGAAGGCTATGCTAAGAGGAAAGTATATTGCACTACAGGCCCACATCAGGAAAGAAGAACAATCTCATATGAACAGTCTAAACTCACAATTAACGAAACTAGAAAAAGGAGAACAAATGAGGGCCAGAGTCAGTAGAAGGAGGTACATAATAAAGATTGGAGCAGAAATAAATAAAATTGAGAAAAATAAAGCAATAGAAAGAATCAATGAAAGCAGGAGCTGGTTCGTCAACAAAATTAACAAAATAGATAAACCCCTAGCCAGACTTATCAAGAAAAAAAGAGAGTATACACACATAAACAGAATCAGAAATGAGAAAGGAAAAATCACTATGGTCACCACAGAAATACAAAGAATTATTAGAGAATACTATGAAAAATTATATGCTAACAAACTGGATAACCTAAATGAAATGGACAGCTTTCTTGAAAAATACAACCTTCCAAGGCTGACCCAGAAAGAAACAGAAAATCTGAATAGACCAATTACCAGCAATGAAATTGAATTAGTAATCAAAAAACTACATAAAAACAAAATGCCTGGTCCAGATGGCTTTACCGCTGAATTTAATCAAACACTTAGTGAAGACCTAATACCCATCCTCCTTAAAGTTTTCCAAAGAGTAGAAGAAGAGGGAATACTTCCAAAATCATTCTATGAGGCCAGCATCACTCTAATAACAAAACCAGGCGAAGACACCACAAAAAAAGAATATTGCAGACCAATATCCCTCATGAACATAGATGCAAAAATACTCAACAAAATATTACCAAATCAAATAAAAAATACATCAAAAAGATCATCCATCATGATCAAGTAGGATTTACTCCAGGGTGCAATGACAGTACAACATTCGAAAATCCATCAACATCATCCACCAAATCAACAAAAAGGACAAAAACCACATGATCATCTCCATAGAGGCTGGAAAAGCATTTGACAAAATTCAACACCCATTCATGATAAAAACTCTCAACAAAATGGGTATAGAGGGCAAGTACCTCAACATAATAAAGCCCATATATGACAAACCCACAGCCAACATTATACTTAACAGTGAGAAGTTGAAAGCTTTTCCTTTAAGATTGGAAACAAGACAAGGATGCCCACTCTCCCCACTTCTATCCAACATAGTACTGGAGGTCCTAGCCACGGCAATCAGAGAGCACAAAGAAATAAAAGGCATCCAGATTGGCAGGGAAGAAGTTAAACTGTCCCTGTTTGCAGATGACATGATATTGTACATAAAAAACCCTAAGGAATCCACTCCAAAACTATTAGATCTAATATCTGAATTCAGCAAAGTTACAGGATACAAAAATATGCAGAAATCTGTGGCATTCCTATATACTAACAATGAACTAGCAGAAAGAGAAATCAGGAAAACAATTCCATGCATAATTGCATCAAAAAGAATAAAATACCTAGGAATAAACCTAACCAAGGAAGTGAAATACCTATACTCTGAAACTATAAGACACTCATGAGAGAAATTAAAGAAGATACCAGTAAATGGAAACACATCCCACGCTCAAGGATAGGAAGAATTAATATTGCCAAAATGGCCATCCTGCCTAAAGCAATCGACAGATTTAATGCAATTCCTATCAAAATACCAAAAGCATTCTTCAATGAACTAGAGCAAATCATTCTAAAATTCATATGGAACCACAAAAGACCCCGAATAGCCAAAGCAATACTGAGAAGGAAGAATAAAGCTGGGGGGATTATGCTCCCCAACTTCAAGCTCTACTACAAAGCCACAGTAATCAAGACAACTTGGTACTGGCGCAAGAACAGACCCATAGACCAATGGAACAGACTAGAGAGCCCTGATATAAACCCAAGCATATATGGTCAATTAATATACAATAAAGGAGCCATGGACATACAATGGGGAAATGACAGCCTCTTCAAAAACTGGTGTTGGCAAAACTGGACAGCTACATGCAAGAGAATGAAACTGGATTATTGGTTAACCCCATACACAAAAGTAAACTCAAAATGGATCAAAGACCTGAATGTAAGTCATGAAACCATAAAACTCTTAAAAGACAACATAGGCAAACATCTCCTGAATATAAGCATGAGCAACTTCTTCCCAAATGCATCTCCTCAAGCAAGGGAAACAAAAGCAAAAGTGAACATATGAGACTACATCAAACTAAAAAGTTTCTGTATGGCAAAGGACACCATCAACAGAACAAAAAGCATCCTACAGTATGGGAAAATATATTTGTAAATGACGTATCCGATAAGGGGTTAACATCCAAAATATATAAAGAACTCACACACCTCAACACCCAAAATGCAAATAACCCGATTAAAAAATGGGCAGAAGATATGAGGAGACAATTCTCCAAAGAAAAAATTCAGATGGCCAACAGACACATGAAAAGATGCTCCACATCACTAATTATCAGGGAAATGCAAATTAAAACCACAATGAGATATCACCTCACACCAGTAAGATGGCCAGTATCCAAAAGACTAAGAACAACAAATGCTGGCGAGGATGGGGATAAAGGGGAACCCTCCTACACTGCTGGTGGGAATGTAAGCTAGTTCAACCATTGTGGAAAACAATATGGAGGTTCCTAAAAAAACTAAAAATAGAAATACCATTTGACCTGGGAATCCCACTCCTTGGAATTTACCCAAACAATACAACTTCTCAGATTCAAAAAGACATATGCACCCCTATGTTTATAGCAGCACTATTTACAATAGCCAAGATATGGAAGCAACCTAAGTGTCCATCAGTAGATGAATGGATAAAGAAGATGGGGTACATATACACAATGGAATATTATTCAGCCATAAGAAAGAAACAAATCCTACCATTTGCAACAACATAGATGGTGCTGGAGGATATTATGCTCAGTAAAATAAGCCAGGCGGAGAAAGACAAGTGCCAAATGATTTCCCTCATTTGTGGAGTAGAACAATGCAGCAAAATTGAAGGAACAAAACAGCAGCAGACTCACAGCCTCCAAGAAGGGGCTAGTGGTTACCAAAGGGGAGAGGTGTGGGAAGGTGGGTGGGGAGGGAGGGAGAAGCGATTGAGGGGTATTATGGTTGGTACCCATGGTGTGGGGGTCACGGGGAAAACAGTGTAGCACAGAGAAGGCAAACTGTATCTGTGGCATCTTACTACACTGGTGGGACAGTGACTGCTTTGGGGTATGGGTGTGGACTTGATAATATGGGTAAAACTAGTTACCACATTGTTTTTTCATGTGAAACCTTCATAAGAGTGTATACCAGTAGTAATACCTTAATAAAAATTAAAAAAAAAAAAAGAATACCACACTCAGTACTCTGATTACAGTTCTCACCAACTCCTTCATGACCTCGAGATACCATCACTAGAGAATCCCACAGGTAATGAGCCAGTCTTAGGAGGTTGTTTCCATTTGATGCAACAAGTACTTATTCCATTATCTACTATGTGCAAATTACGGTAAAACATCACAAAGCATACAGCAAATAGCATAATGATGCAATTAAAGATGAAGTCCACCAGTGGCTTAACAGTTCTTGGATGTTTGTAACCCTGGCTCTAACTATAAGGTATGAATTCCTTCTAAGTCTAAAGTCATCAGAACTCACATACACTCAATGGAGATAAGCAGATGCTTATAGTTAGTCAACTTCTCTTTCCATAAAGAATTGTGGAGTGTTTCAGAAATACATTTGCAAGATTACAATTAATGAAGCAAAACCTCTTAGGAAAGAATGCAGGTATACCTACCAAAGTCATGCAATGAAACAATGTAATTTGAAAGTCAGGATGATCAGAAGAGGACTAAGAATTGTGTAAAATAACACAGGAGTTTACAGGGTAAGTACACAGTCCACATAGTGTGCTCTTTCTAGAGGTCTCCCCTAACTGTCAAAAGAAAAGTCAAAACAAATTTTTAATCACAGAAATATTAAGTTCCCTGAATAAAAACAAGTGGTTAAAAACTGAAATAAACAACAAAATTTTGCCATTTATCCTGTTCAAGTTTGAACTAGACATTTAATACACTTTTAAAGACATGCAGTTAAATGTAAATAGAATATTAGATATGCTACTACTCCCATTTTCCCCCACTTATAGAACTTAGACATATTCCAAGCTAGTGCCCTTTGTTTCAGGGTTTTAAATTACAATAATATAATACAATTATGTATGAGGAAAATATTACCAATTCTTTCTACTCTGTGAACATTAAATTTTGTGTCAACTTGGTTATGCTAAAGTGTCCAGTCGTATGGCCAACACTAGATGTTGCTATAAAGGTATTCTGTAGATGTCAATAACATCTATAATCTGTTGACTTAAAGATTTCACCCAGTAACATGGGTGGGCCTCACCCAATCAGTTAAAGGCCATGATGAAAGGAAAAAAACAGGTTTCCTGGGGAAAAAAACAGGTTTCCTTGAGAAAAAATTCTGCCTTGAGATTGGAACAGAAATCCTGAGTTTCCAGTGTGCTGACCTGCCCTACCACTCTACCAATTTCAGACTTACCAAGTCCTCACAATTGCATGGGCCTATTCTTTAAAATAAATCATGTATGTATATATATATATACATGCCCTGTTTGTTCTATTTCTCTGAAGAACCCTAATATAAACCTTTTAAATCTATTCCCTAAATATGTAAGTTGGTATTTTTACCTTAAGAAATGAGTTCATCACTTTAAGTCGGTGAGGAATGGGTGAATTTATTCATAAATAAATTTGAATTCACTACCTAATATATTTGGGTGCAGGGGACAGGTAAGGAGTTGAAACATAACTTGTGTCAGGATAAATCCAGGTAGATTACCAGCTTAAATGTAAGATCTGAAGCTTACAGAGGGGGTGGGTCATAGGCACTCTCATGTATTTTTAGTACAGGATAATTTGCATAACTCTTTGGAGGACAATTTGGCAATAGCTGTTAAAATAAAGAGATGCTCATATAAAAAAAAAAAAAAAAAGAAATGAGTTCATGGTGTATGTAGGAATATGTATCTTAAATTTTTCCCACTTGACCACATATCATGGATACCTTTCCTTTCTCTCACCTAATAACACTATCATTGAATACCTCTCCAGGCCAGCAGGCTGAGATCTAACTCATTCTTCTCAAGAGCCATATAGTAAGCCATTATACAGACTGTTACTGAAGCAGAGATACATAGACATTCAGGTATCAAACTTTCAAAAAACAGATTTATACACAGCCCTTGTCTTATATTCCTATGCTTTGCTTCAGAGTGGACCTACTTATAATCTCTCAAAAATTTACCATCAGATTTTCCCAGCTGCCAATTTAGAAATGAATAGTCTGGATTTAAGGGCAAATGTGTCTAACAGGTGCCATAATTCAAGTGCGAGTTCTATTTATTCACAGGCCTTTGAGAAACAGCACCCAGCTGTTCTCACTGACCTTCGTGTGAAATCAGTCCTGCACAAGGATTTCATTTAATCTCTCAGGTAGGAAATCTGAGACAGAAAGTCTCCTCCTTTTTCCCAATTCTCTTTTTTCAATAAACCACTATGTTTAATTCAAATGTTAAAAAGGCAGGCACCTAGAAAATATTTTTAAGTAATAAAATTAATAAATAGGTTTTCATTTCATTCACTGGTTCTTTCATGCCATCCAGAGGTGTGTCTGCCTACGCCACAGTCCCTAGGATTCCAGCTCCTGCCTCTAGCCAACACCGAATGCTGGAAGGACTGAGGGAACCTGACAGGCAAAGCGCTGATGTCATCACACCGGTGTCCTAAATCCCTAGGGTGCCTTGCCAATCCAGCCCACGAGTCAAATCACCAGGCTCTACAGAGGAGCAGAGTATTTCATATAATGGGACATCACACAGGTATCCTGGTAAGTGGTAAGAAGATCCCAACTCCCCTGTGCATACAGAAATGTCTATAGCCACTTCCACAAATGCTCTACCTCAGCCTCTTTGGAGGTTGTCTTTGTTTAAAGATTTGTTTATCTAAAATAACCACAAATCATTTTTTTTATTATTACATACTACTCCAGTTTATTAAATAATTAAACAAGGCTTATGCTACATATTCCAACACTGTTTAAATAAAGAGCTCAAAATATAAAGGCTTATGAAAACTTTGTGGTCTTTATGTAATATATACTATTTCTAGTACCTAAATAAATATAAAGAACAGGAGCCATTTTTTAATATCACAGATCAGCAACATTTAGCATCAATGAATACACAAATCCACAGGCAAACAAACAAACCCATTTTCTTCATTTTGGTAACAAAGCTAAAAGTCCTTTTGCCACATCTGAGCAATATCCAAGGGAGCGGGGGGACTTGTAGCCTGAAAACAAGGGGACCAAGTCACCCTAGTCCTTAAGTTCTTTCTTGGTTAGAAGCTTTAACAATTGCAGTAACTCTTTCAGAAAGCAGAAAAACCAAAACAGGGGACGGTTCTGTTCTATAAAGTGTTTTTTATAAATCTACACTGAAGAAATATTATATTTTTATCTTTAAAATGTGCTTGTTTTACAGTGAGGTTTGAGTTTCTTTTCAACCTGGTGTGAACATGTACATAATTTGAAATAATTGATATAATGAATATTGCATGACATTCACTCTTCACATGGTCTTCAAAATGAACTTCCTTCTACTCTTTTAGAAATTATTTGTACACTTTACAAATAGAATGTTTTCTTCATTAAAAAAATGTTCATAAAAATAATCCTTTAAAATTCAAGGAATTCAAAAGTGGAAGCCTTTCTATAGAAAGCACTTACCACACCAATGGAATGTTTCAGTAAAAAGAAAAAAATGTCTCACTAAAGATACATTTCAGTACCACAAGCGAGGCCTAAATGCATGACTCCAGAATCACATGCAGAGCAGGTCAGGGAGATATGGACTCTCATCTTAGTCTTTCAGCAATTAACGCCTACATGTCACTCCATCACCCTTCTTTGTTCCTTTCCTTTTTGATGGTTTTGCCTTAGATCATACCTTTGGAAATACAATTCTGCTTCACAAAGTCTTTTTCAAAGTAGACCTTAATAAAGAAGACAAGGTGAAAGAGACTGAGAGGAAACCTGCCCATTCCCCAAGAAACACCCATGTTCCTTCTACTCTGCTTCAAAGGAGGAAGCAGCCTAGGATCCAGACAACACTTGCCCGGCATGTCCTGTCCTGGGGCCCCAGATAATATGTATTTAATGTTATCCATGGGTAGACCCTAAGGTACCCAAGTAAACACATTTCCTTTCCTGAGGCCATCTTCTGGGGGCTCTCAGGGTCACTTTTTTATATTCAAAAGAGTAAGACGAAGATGAGAAAGAAGAGGGAGAATGATTTATCTTGTCTTTAGAAGAAAGGAAGATAACATACCTTTATCAGCAACTAGATAAACAGGTGCAGCACTAAACAAATCGTTTAAAAAATTTCAAGCAAGTGTTTTTCCATCCAAACTAATTAAGAAATCCAAGACAGCAAATATTTTAACAAACATAACCCAAACTAAAGTAAAAATTAGGAAATCTGGAAAAATAGACTCTTTGATTCACCTGCAACATTTTGCTAAGGAAAATGTAACAAAACCTTAATTTATACAGTGTTTTTTCTTTCACAAGGCCTTAACAAAGGGTTTCACTCAGGATTACAGTGAGAAGCACATGATAAAATGACTGCCTTCTTTACACAAATTGTTTATGGTGGGATTATGACTGTAGGACAGAGGATGTAAACCCTTATCCTACAAGGCACATAGTAGCAGCTACTGTTTTCTTCATTTGACCCTCACATCAATAGATATTATTCCCATTTTATAGACTGGGAAGTAATAAAACTGCTAAAAATCAAAGCAAATTACTAACAATGCCCAAAGACAACAACCCAAGCTGCTTGAAACACCTCCCAACCAACAGACCTTGGACCTTCAAAGCCAGCTTATCATACATACCATCATGAGTTTGGATAATAATGCTTTGTAACAATTCCTCACAAAGGTCAAGTCTTCAAAGGCTTAAAAATCACTTATTGTAAGTGAAAGATCCTGCCAAAATAGGAAATTATAAAGCAGTGCAATATTCCAGGGACCTATTTCCTGCACTGTTTATACCTGGATCAAAATTTCCATGTTTCCAAGTGTGAAGTTTCTTCAGCTGACAAGAAGCCAAAGTCCCAGGAATTCAGGAATACCCTCTCTTCAAGGCTCCATTCCCCAGTTCCCATGAGCTTCCTTACTCTTTAGAGCAGGCTGGTGTGCTTGGCTAGGAGCTAAGATCAACTGCTACTCCCTCCTGAAGAAAACAATACATAGTTCCTGATCTTGTTGCAAGCTCTCTTTAGCAAGAAACATGCATTCCATATGTTATCTTGATGTCAAAGGGCACTTCGATGATAAGGACTAGTGTTTGGATATCAATGGTTTATACCACTGGCCTGGTGCGAATGTCCAACACCAGCATGCTACAATCTGAACTAACCTAGTCTTTGCTGCTCACACTTCAGAATCTGCGGTAAGCCCAGCAGTGAGAAAGAAGCAGAGTGAAACACAGAAGCTCTACTGTTTGGGAAGTAAGCAACTTCAGAGCATCATCTCATGCAGCCTTGACTTGTCATAAATCCAATTTCTTCAACTGCTCATATGTCACAAAGAACTGCAGGCATCAGTTAAGGGTGACCCAAAAAATGCCATCTTAACAACCCTGACACATAAAAACAGCCCTACAAACAGGACTTTAATAACAGATATATCTGGGCAGACTATGCACCAGGGACACGATTAAATATGAGGGGCTGCTTCCTTATCTACCCCAAAAAGCCTCCCCATCATAAGCCCTCCCAATATCAGCTTGGAAAAAACCTTACAGCTGAGATGTATCAATCCCCTAGGATCAGCTCTGAGAGGCTCTTCTAGGATTAACATACTGTGACTAGCTTTTGTTACTGCTGTGTATGTAAAACTTTCCCAAATTGTAAATTCTGTGTGAAGACAAAGACAACAAGCCCTGGGAAGCTGTCCTCAAGCGTTCCCATTAGGCAGGCCTTCAGGAAGAGAGAGGCACACATAAAGAGAAACAAGAAAATGGGGGAAGTCAACATGTCCTACAATTCTACAGCCCTTTCATGTCTCATCAACTGCCATTTCCTCTTCATGTCTATGAACTCCCACTTTGGCATAGAGGAAATAGGGCTGATCAGCCAAATTCAGGTGTTGATTCCCATTTATCCTCACGCACTCTCTAAAATCAGCATTCTATAGCACTGTGCCAAACCACATCCTCCTGAGGGCGGTTAAGGATGTAAAATCAACCCTTGTGTTTTTAAATCATGATAATCTCTGTAATCATAAATGCTCTCAGCTTCCTGAACAGAGTCTGAAAAAAATTTTTTATTGATATTACTTTTCAATAACACCATCACTAAACCACCATTCATACAGCCTAGTGCAGAGATTTTATACCTCCTAAAAAGGAATGTTATTTCTTAGAATCAGAGGAACTCAAAAGATTAAAATCTACTTGTAAATTATAACTAATAATATGTTTGTTTATACAAACAATATTTTTTTACCTACATCTTTTTTTAGATCTACTGCACCAGAAAAGGATACAATGATATTCCAAGGACCAAGCCTCAACCAATTGGGCCAAAACCCTTTATAGAGAGCAAAACACCCTTCATTCTTCCACGTCTACGAGGGAAAAAAAGTTAATTTCCAATTTTCCAATGTCAAATCCATTAGTAATTACTAGCCAGAATGAACCAATCTGTGTTTCTGAAAAATAAAATCCTGTTTGGAAGGACTAGGTAAGAAACCACCACCCTCTGTATCTTTGTTCTTTAAAGGCTTCAGCATGGGTGGGGACTAAGGCTCCACACCAAACCACTCCACACCCAAAGCAGACAAACAGCAGGTGAATCAATAAATGAGATTTAATTTCAACTGGAGTCTTGTGCCTCCTTGCCATTTGGGCTCATAGATTGGCTGGAAATAAAGCATCAAAGCAATGGTTCAGAGCACATTTCATGTTGTTAGATGGATAAAATATAGGCTGTGCTAGCATCATGCCAGAAAATAGGAACCATAAAAGCAGTTCCTCATCTTTATTGACAGTCTAGTAGGGGAGAACAGAAAGCCCAATTATTTAAACTGAGAATTATAGTAAGATTGATGTGCTCCTTTAAGAGATAGCTGAAGAAAGGATGGTCATTTCAGCTTGACTCAACTCAATTCCAAGGAAGGATATATTTTTAAAGAAAAAACAGTTCTACTATGATCACAGAAAACATGACAATTTTCTCACCCTTCGAAGCAGAGCTGAGGTATAAAGAAAATGAACTTTCATTTCTAAATAGTCATACAGATTTTGTATTTATAAAAGTCATAGATTAATGATATCAAAATAAATTATAAAAAAAAATCAGGCCTGGTGTGGCAAAACCTGTGCACCATCACAGGGCTTTAGAGTGTTACTCATCTGAGTTGTCAAAATTTAGTTACTACTTAGGGTAAATCAATAAACTAATGAAATATATAATATATATAAACATATATATATATATTTGGGGACAGTTCCATTGATTGAAGCAATCCGCTAGAATACTAAAGATTAAGTAAAATAAACTTGCTTATTGCGTAAGTGTCCCTTATTATTATTAATTATGCTAACAACTCTTAGTACATTATTCCAGGCACTATGCTAACTGTTTTGTAGGCATTATCTCAATTGTTTTTATAATAATCCTATGATGTTAAGTGCTGTTATGCCCTGTTTCACTTATGAGGAAACTGAGGTTAGAGAATGTGTCCGTTGACCAATGTCACAATTACAAGTGACAGATCCATAGCTTTGTCTTGCTGCAAACCCTTGTGTTTTTAAATCATGTAAGAAATTCCTAAGAGGGTAACATGGAAGCTAATGAGCTATGAAAGGAATTCACAGATGAACATGCACTCTCACCTGTAACAAGCAATCCAGGGTACCTGTGTAGCCAGAGCATCTGCCATCTCGAAGGACTCTCTGATTCATCATACGTGTTCTCACAACATCCACAGGGTTGGAGGCAAGTGCCCCAGCCAGTCCACAGGTAAAGCTTGAACTATGAAAAAGAGACATTGGAATAACAAAAAGTTCACTACCACAAAGCTGCAACCACCACTATCTAAGGCAGCAAACAGCCTCCTCCCAAACACTTTAAAGTAACATGCAACAAGATGAAATGTATGGAGAACAAGATCCATATCTAGAGAGCTGCATGAACTTCTAAAACACCAGCACTGATTACCCTGCCTTAAAAATGTTAGCCTTAATGGAATCAGAGAGTATTATGCAGAGTGAAATAAGCCAGGCAGAGAAAGACAAGTACCAAATGATTTCCCTCATTTGTGGAGTATAACAACGAAGCAATTACAGCAGCAGACTCACAGACTCCAAGAAGAGACTAGCAGTTACCAGAGGGACTAGGGTGGGGAGGGTGAGTGGGGAGGGAGGGAGAAGGGGATTGAGGGGCATCACGATCAGTACACATGGTGTGGGGCAGGGAACATGGGGAAGACAGCGCAGCACGGGGAAGACAAGCAGTGACTCTGGCATCTTACTACACTGATGGCCAGTGACCTCGATGGAGTATGGGGGGACTTGACAATATGGGGGAATGTAGTAACCACAATGTTTTTCATGTGAAACCTTCATAAGAGTGTATGTCAATGATACCTTAATAAAACAAAATAAAATAAAATAATTTTAGCCTTAGCTAAGCACATGTTTGAGGTTCTGGAATGTCAAAGAATTAGAGAAACATGAAGGAACATCCTCCAACTATGATCTATTGCAGTCACTTACCTGCAAGTAGCATCAGAATAATTTTAGCCATTTCATAATCATATTGTTCTTAGAGATCAGAGAATAAGATTTCTTCACTGTAATGCCTACTAGGGGTCTCAGGTTCTACTAAACTTTCAGTCTCACAGACTAGCATGGGCCTTACTCAGTATCAATGAACTCACAGCAGGGTTTCTCAACTTCAGCACTACTAATATTTTAGACCAGATAATTCTGTTACGGAGGTCCGCCCTGTGCAATTTAAGATACTCAGCAGCTACCAGCAGGTGTCAGTACTGCTCTCCCTAGTCATAACTCTCAAAACAGTCTCCAGAAATTGCCTAATGTCCCAAGGGGCAAAATCATCCCTCAATGGACTAAACTATGATATATCCATACTAATCTGCAGCTATTCAAAATAAATGAAGTTGGTATGTACTGACATGGAAAGATACTTGAATATATTAAAATTTTTTAGCAAATAAAGACAAATACTACATGGTATCACTTATACATGGACTCTAAAAACAAACCAACAAAAACAAAACAACAGTTGAACTCATAGAAACAGAGACTGAAAAGTGGTTGCCAGGGTCTGACGGGTAGGGGCAATAGGAAGAGGTTGATAAAAGAGTATAAACTTCCAGTTATAAGACAATTAAGGTCTGAGGATCTCATGTAAAAATTGGTGACTACAACTGATAACACTGTATTACATAACTGAAATCTGCTAAGAGAGTAGAACTTAAATGTTTTCACACACACACAAAAAGGGTAAATATGTGCACTGATGGATGTATTAGTTAACTTGAAGGAGGAAATCTTTCACTATATATCCACATCAAATCATCATGTTGTACATTTTAAATATGACAGTTTTGTCAATTCTACCTCAATAAACCTGAGAACATAAAAATGAGAAGAAATAAAAATAAAGTAAGAGAATACAAACTGTGATTTTATTTGTGTAATAAAGTACATGCAATGTACTTTTGTAGACAAACGTGCATATGCTGCATATGTACCTTCTGGAAGGTACGTATCAACTGCTAACAATGGATGCCTAAGTAAATGGATAAGGACTTTTACTTTTTTCCTGGTTCACTTCCATATTGTAAGTCTTCAAATATGAGAATTTATAATACTTTTAGAATAAACTTTCTTACAATATCTATAAATTTATAGCAAATTTCTACCCTACACTCCTGCATACCTAAAATACTAATTTTTTTAAAATCCATAAACATACAGCAAGTGGTTATAGACAGTGTCTTCCATCAGTCCTGAGAGAATCAGATGCTTCTTGGTGAAGTCATAGACAGGTAGCTCCACGCCAACAACAATAGCAGCCCTCTGAGCAGTAAGGGACACACCCTGGGTAAAAGGATTAATAATAAAGATTCAGGTATCTTTCCATAGAATAAGTCTTGCAAATGTGCAAAGGCTCTACTTCACAAACTGTGGCCAATTTTTGTTTCCAGCTGGCAGGTAGAATTGTAGAATGACAGAGCAGAAAAGACCAAAGGGTAAGTCAGAAGCTCCAGAGTCTAATTCTGATTCAGGCACTAACTGTACGACCTTGGCCAGGACAAGTCACCTCTCAAGAGGCTCTGGTTTCCTTGCACACACTGAGAGGGTTGTATTGGACGACCTGCAGGATCTATTCTATGAATTGATAAGCACCAGAATACTAGGAACTAGCACTCCATACCAGCACTTGCTGAGTAACACGGTCTCACATTACAGCCATGAAACCATACGGATCAAAAAACTCAACGTAACTTTAACCTAGAAAACCCCATTCCATAAAAACTAAAAAAAAAAAAAAAAGCCAACAAAATAAGTGCCCCATCTTCACAGTATTTCTTCTATATGAATTACTCAACAGGTACTTTAAACCAGGATCTATTCCTGTATTTCCACTTAACAGATAAGGAAATTAAGGAAGAAGGTATCTTCAAGGGCAGATGCCAGGCTTCTTCCCTTACTCCACTATGCCATTTGGAATAAACACAATTATGGAAATAGGAAAAATAAGCTCAAAAAAGGAAAAAAGGGAAGACCTAAGTCAGCTGGATCTGTTTTTCAAGTTTACCTTCCACAGTCCTCTTGTTCCCTCTTGCTGGTAAATGCTAATGAAGTTGCCTATCATTCCTCCTTGAATGTTGCTGCTTTGCGCTTGCATCCGTATCTAGAGATTTTAAAGACCAACATGAGAAAGAAACTTGCATATTTTTTCCCACATCTAGACTTCTGAAGAGCATTCAATCTGTCATTTAATGACCATTAAAAGAAAGAAATTATAATATAAATATTACTATAATGCTAGTTTGAAATATCCTCAGTAGACTAAAAATTTTTGAGGACTGGGTCTTAGGCACTTTGGAATCACCAATGTGCATCTAGTAGAGTTGGCCTGAGAGTCCTAAATTTCTATATATATAGTAGCTCATTCAGTGTCAAAAAGAAATTTTTTTTAAAAATACTCTTTTGAAAGGAAAGAAAAATGGCATATTTCCCTATAGGTTACTAAGTAGGAGAGAGAATATGATGGTAATTCTAAAGCTTTAACATAATTAAGAGTAGCCAATGTACTTGGCAGCACTAAGCATGGGAAAGCCTATTTCCTAAATTAGTTACTCCAAGCCACTACTATTTCTAACCAGCTGAACCAAATGGTATGCAGGCGAGCCAGCCATGGGATGGCCACATGATGCCCATCACATTTTGTTAGAACTTGAACTTACAGATAAACTTTACAACGGCCATGGAATTCACATGACTTAGAAGCCAACATAAAAATAATGTTGCATGTAGCTCTCTGCATTTTTAAGAATTAAAGAGATTTCTCACTAAAAAATTGGTACCTTATTTTTGTTTAGGGAGCAAATGTACATTACCTCTAACTTTTAAAGAGATCTGTTATTACCAGGCTAACACAGGAAAATAAACCAAAATACAGGAACTGCTTTTCTGTTAGTCTGATAAACATTTAAGAGATCAACAGGAATACGGTTTTTTTTCTAGCAATCTTACCCCAATAGAGGGTAAGGCTATAGCAAAAGTGCCTTCACACTTGCTATGCCTTTACCCTATGTAATTTGTGTACTCAATACGCTACTACATAACATTTTGATATTTTTCAGAATCTCCCACTAGACTGAAGGCTCTCTGAGGGCAGGGTCCTTGTCTTAGTCATTTCTAGATTCTAAGCATGCAGTACTCCAAGGTAAAAGCATAGCGAATGCTGGTTAAATAATGGTAACAAAGGAGAGCAGGGGAAGGAGAGAGGCATATCCTGAGAGTTCAAAAAGTAACCCATGCCTAATTTTTTATTTTATTTAATTAGTTTATTCCTTTGTATTATTCCAAAAAGGATTTAAGGAAGTTGTACTGTGGTATCATCAACAAGGTCATCTAATGTGTCATATCTAACTGTGGTAAGGAATTATTTCCTTTACTGTTTCCTAAAATCAAATTAATGGTAACATAATACATTCAGAAATGGTATTAATGATCAGACTTATGTAAAACTTGCAGCCCATCTAATTTTTTATGAACCAATAAATCAAGGGAATTTTCATTTTCAATGAAAAATGAAATTCAAATGTATCGAAGCCTAAATTTTTTTTGCTTATTCACCAAAAACCTTGTTTTCAAAATGAGCTCCACTTTGAGCTTGTCTGTATCTGTAGGAAATCCACCTAGTGGATATTTATAAGTTTGAGTCTTCACAGAACTTATAAACAGATTCATACATATACAGTGTATGTTATATGCACAGATTTTCATTATCCAAATACTGTTCTCAGTAAGACAGTGTAGAGTGTGCCTATGAGATATACATAGCACTACTTACTTTCAAAACATCAGTTGGATTAGCAATGGCTGAGGATATGACTCCAGAGAGAATTCCACATGCTACATTTATCAGTAGGGTTTCATCTGCAAACAAAGACATATTGTTGGACTTTTCATACACGCAGAGCTCCTCATGTAAGTAATTCAAATATAGGTGTAACTCACTCATATACCACTTGTTCATCTTAAGAGAAAAAAGTAATCAAGTAATGAATCAAGTAATTTTAAAAGGATTAGGAATGTTGATGGCTAAAGGGACTCATGCAGCAAAATTTCCTGACCCCTATAAAAGGAATGTGAATTACATGTAAAGTGAATAACCATCTGCCAGCTCACTTTTGTGTGTAAATGCAGACCACTGTAGTAATTAAAATGAGGTTTATCTTGTCAGAGAATAAAAATGATACTTCTATGAGATAACATGGAGATAAAGTTTTCAAGCACATCATATATACTTGATTTGAAGTTTATTGAGGCACTTTCAAAGCATCTTTGCTCCTGCTCACCACTCTCACACAACAGGTGACTGGTGCTTGTCCCATAGTAAAAAAAAAAAGAAAGTTCTATGGATTGAAGCAAAGTCAGAGAATTAACCCAAAATAGAGTATTAGAACCCACTTCTTAATACTAAGAAATGTATTCACTGCTTTCCTGCACAACAGGTGAGAATTCCTATGATTTTAGAACATTTTAAGTTGGCTAGGACCGTAACACCATACTAGCCTAGGCATTTTGGAGATGAGGATAACGAATTAAAATGTTTGTAGAGATTGTTCCTTTTAACTGTTACTCCTCTAAATTCAGCTAGTAACTGACTTGCTTTAAGCCCAATTTAGAATTTACACCCAGAGTTCTCCTCAGCAGCACTGAAGTTACAAAGAAGCTGAAGAAAATCTGATCCAAAACCACCTGAATAAAAAGACAAACTGCCCACCTCCTGTCCTGTCCACAGTGCAGAAAGGATTCCCCACTCACCTTCTGGGCGTTCAACGAATAAACGCTTCAAGCTCTGATAAGTGCCTATCTTGATGGTGCCATAGGAAGCCTGGCGTAACATCGCAGGGGCAATCCTGTCAAACCAAAGTGCAAAGGGCAAATAATTTCTAAAAATTCACTCTAGGCAGAGATACAACCACATATTTGCCTTTCACAATCAAAACTACACTAAACCAGATTTCTTAAAAATTCAAAATCCACCACTAATATAGGTGGATTCAGCTAAATTTGTGCAAATTATTAGTTCACTCAGTGAAAGCTCAGCCCTTGTAACTAGCCTCAGAGAAAATGAAAGTGAATATGGGGCTCTAGTCACTCCTGTTTTAAAATGAAAAAGGCTTTCCTTTCTCAGCACCAAGCGCCTGGTGAAATCTGCCCCCCAAGGCATCACTCTTCTGCTGCTGCTCTGGAGCCCATTTCCAAACTCCTTGGGAGCCCTGTCCCAGTGCCTTCCTCTCCCTCCCATGATGCTCCCTGACCCCAGGAGCCCTTAGGCATTACACTACCCAGTTCTGTTCTCGTCCTCCCTGCTTCCTTCTAGAACTGCAGCCTGGTCTCCCTCTACTTTCTCCACCACGACTCCCCTCATCACCAGGGTGACCAACTGACGTCTTTGTTGCTAAATGAAATGATGCTTTTCAAGCAGCATCTTATACAGGCTCTGCAGTATTTACTACTGTCCAGCCTTTGTCCTACCGCAGCCGTCTCCTCATCCGTGTCTCCCCTCTGCAGCATCTGTGCTCTTGGGTTCCCCAGAATTCTGCCCTAGGCTTTCTTCTCCCCTTACTCCACACACTCCCTGGGTGAGCTCACCTACTCCTATAGCCTCTACTGTCAGACTGATGACTCCTAAATTCATGTTCCCAACACTGATCCAAAGGTACACCTCCCAATTCACATTTCCCACACCTACCCCCAGATCAAGTCCTGCACTCAACAGATTCTCTTCCCTCTCCAATCAGCTCTCCTCTGCTGTTTCCTAGACCAGGGAATGGAACCTATCTCTATATTAGCCCAAACCAGAAATCAAGACACTAGCCTTGTCTTCTCCTTCCTCAATGCCCCCTCATCTATTAAGTCACATATGTTGACCCCATGCCCTAACTAGCTTTCCTGCCTGTCTTCTTTCTCTCCATCCCAAGACAACAACTCAGGCGAGTCCTCGTCCTCTCTGCTTCCTGCGTGACAGCCTGCTTCCAGTGTTACCAGTCTCTAATCCTTTCTCCCCATGGCAGGTAGGCTTCTTTTTACAGTGGAAATCTGATCACATCAGTCCCCTATTTAAAACCCTTCAGCAGCTTCTGCTACTGTGTGTATAAGCAAACTCAAGTGCTTCCAGGTACCAGGCGGATGCCATAAGGAAGTAAAATGGGCTCTGGCCACACACACGCACGCGCGCCATGTGAATGGCTGGTTTTGGAAAGCCAGTGAAAGCATGTGTAACTCATTACTATTATTATCAGCAAGTGAATGTGGGGCCAGATGTTGAATTTTCCCAAGAAGATAGAATCCCAGGTTTTTCTGTGCAATATTTCACGTGCAAATTATTGGCTCAATTGAAAAACAGAATCTTTCAGGGATTGGTAGGTGGGAGGGCTGCGAGGTGCTGTTTGGGACCTGTGGTGTACTGGGTAAAATAAGGCACTTGAGGCTGTCCAGCTCCCGACACCTTACCACACTCCAGATCCCTCTCTTGCTCACCAGCTCCCACTCACGTGCACACTCCATTACTCTCGGTTCCTAGAATCTACTATGCTTTCCTGCACAGACTACTACTGCTCTGTAAGAATATGGTTTCCCTGTAACTCCTCCTGGCTCACTAACTCATCTCGATTCTTCAAGATCAGTTCTGGAACCTCCCAGACCAAGCAGCTTTCCATAAAGCCCACCCCGTTCCCTAGACCCACAGTCTGGACTGATGTCCTGCCTCCACCAGACTCTAGAACTTAGCAAGACGCCACTGTAGTCCCCGGCTTACACACCTGCAGTCCCCGCTAAATGACAGACAGCGTGCTGCTAGTGATCCCCACTGTCTGCCCACAGCCAATCCTAGACCTTCTGTCCTGCTCTGCGCCCCACAGAGCCTGGTGCCTGTGCACTGTATCACCCAGGGTCCCTGGCCAGCTGACATTCAGGTGGATTCAGCCAGAAGACGGGAGGAGAGAGGAGAAAGATGCAGAGGTCATCCTCTTCTCCCTGGGCACTACCAAAGCATCCTTGACAGCTACTGTTAGCACCCGCAGGCCCTGGCAGGCGCTGCTAATACCATTCCTGTCCTTGTCCCTCTGGTCCTAGGTTTGCTAACAATTTCTCATTTTGTGAGTTTCTAGGTACCTCAATATCCTTCACTGAATCCCTTAACCCCCAAAAAGCCCCTCATTTAACCACCCAAGTGAACCGTTTCCTGCAGGGACTCAGACTGACAAAGGCAGAACTGTCTTCCTCCCTCTCCTACTCAGAACTAATAGCACACAAACAGTAAATGTTGGCTGAAGAAAAAAGCTATTCACGGCAATGCTTACCCACAGAGAATACTATATTATTTTCATTATGGCAAAAATCTCGGTAATTCAGAATAGCTGAAGGGAAGGGCTATTTTCAGACAAAAAATTTAATTATAGGATGTTTCTTAAACATAACTTTTGCATTATGTATTGTTGAATGTAACAAAATCATACCTTTTCTACATTTCCTACATAAAAAACAGAAAATAAGGTTGAAATGAAAAATCTACCATGCTACTTGCTCTTTTCAAATACACCTCAAACTTTTTTTTTCTCTATGAATTCTTAAGTCTATTTATTGGAAAGGTCCACATAAAACTGTAAATGCACAAAGATCTACTTACCCTGAATACAGAGCTTTCAACCCTTCCTCTCTGCCTATCCTCAGTAGCGCATGCAACATTCCACGATACCTAATTTCTTTAAATTTTGCATCATTTGTCTGGCCTTGAATCTGGAGCCGTGTCTTGGTTAAATCAATTGGAAATGTACCTTAAAATTTTAAAGAAAATAAGTATTTCACGTAGTTAATAAAAAGAAATTCCACTAAAGGAAACATGCACACACATTACTGAGGAAACATTTAGACTATATGTAAACTAAGAATCAAGAAGTAAGCAGATGCTTTGCAATCTTTTTTCTATTAAAAAAAATTAGGAACCAAATGATTTTTTTTTAATGCATATATGTATTCTCCTTTACATTTTTATTTAGTTCCTAACTTATTCCACATAAGATTTAAGGAGGCGACTGTTGTAGAAAGTAGATGCAACCATGGAGTGACTTACACAAACAAGAAATCCATTTTAAAATGTAAGTTGGTATTCTTTACATATGTAAAGGCTAAAATTGGATTCAGTATGAAGAAAAGTGAGTTTGTTTTCTAAAGGAATTTCTCATTTTGTGTTCTGTCTAAAAGTAAATTTGTTATGCAGGTAAAAATGTTTAATACAGTGCCTGATAGATGGTCCACCCAAATATATAAAACCCAGAGTCAGTAAACTTGATTCTCTGTCAGTGGGAGAGCCCACCTCACAGGGAACCTACACTGGTGGGTAGGCGGGTGGTTAATGGGCCTAACCCCTCAGGCCTGGTCCTCACTGGCTCCTCAGGCACAGCCACTGTCCCAGGACAGCAGCAACTGAGCCCTGGAAGCAAATGAAATGTCTAGCCCAGCCCCTGGCACTCAGCAGCTGCTCAATCAGTATTTGCTGAATGAATGATCCCAGGGAATAAACAAAGGGAAAAACAGAAGCTGATGTGGAACCCAACTGATGTGGAAGTCACAAACAGGATTATGGGCAATGTGAGTAATTAGAAAGTGATTGCATAATGACAGTCAATCGAATCTGGCTCAGGGGAGACCTTGGAACTCCTTAAACCTCTTTGCAGCCAAATGTGTTAACAGTGGCAAACTGGGGAAGAGGGCAGGGAAAACAGGGACAGATGTACTATAAATGATTCAGAAACTTCTGTTTGATCAACAGGTTCAACTTTCTCCCCACTAAACTTTGAACTCTAAACTGCTAAAACAAGCAAAATGACAACTTTGTCTCAAAAGCAGACAGAAAGAAGGAAAAGTTTGAACTGGTGTTTGGTGTGAATATAGTGGAAGCACAGAATGTGCATTTATGAAACCATCTCAAACACCACATCAAGACCATAAGCATTAGTCATTATCACAAGCAGCAGGCAAACTGACTTGGCTGCAGCCCCCTGGGCTCCTTACCACATTCTGCCGTGATGGAGGCCAGCCCTCCATACACAAAGGGCTTCCAGTTGAGGGCCGACATCCTGACCACTGTCCCTTCTGTGATTCACAGAAACATAGCCTCCAACGGGGTTTTTCCTGGACACAGAAGTAAGACATTTCAAAGTCGTGACTTCGCACACAGGCAGTTTCTCCTTTGACTTGTGTAGCCTTTGGAGTGTGCAATCCGATGTTGTCACTGCAACCCTCCTGCCACATTCCCAAGCGGAGCCTCGCCTCAGTAAAGCCCAGCACTCCTATCCACTAAACCCTGACTCAGCAATGCTATTCTCACCGTATCAGCAGCCTCAGTTCTCATTCAGGCCTTATGTAATCCAATAAACTGGAACCTTGACTGATGTGCACTGTATGTATTACGTGTAGCAGTATGAAGGCTATTTCTTGGTTGGTCTATTTTGTCTAAAATCTATTCTTCACTCAATAAACATTTGCTACTTGTCACTGTGAGCTGCTCAGGTACAAAGGAGAGAAAAACATGGCAACCCACTCCCGTAAGGTAAAATGACAGTTACTTAAAATTACCAAAATACTTCTAGTTTACACTCTGTAAATGGTAGCTTTCTTCTCTTACTCATACTATGTTAATAGGTGGGAGGCAGCTTAGTATGAAGGCGAGAGGCCAACACTGCGGTGCCCAGATCCACACCACCTCCTTCCTCAGGAAGTTCCTGTTAACCTCTAGGTTTTTCTCTTCAACATCATCATCACTAACCAGTCAGGGGTAGAGCCCATATTTTTATTCAATAAGCTAAATAAAATGCCTAGCCTTTAGGCCTATTATGGGGATTAAATATATATATTTTTTGAACTAGCACAAAAAAGGCACTGAACAAATGTTGCCTTCCATCCTCTTCTCCCTTAATAGGTCTTGTGACATATATTCACATACCTGCCACAGCCAGGTCCCCCACATTCATTTTATGTCCTGCAGTTTTATGTGATTTCAATTGGTATATCTGCCCTCATGTCCATTAACAGGAGACAAATGTAAATTAACTCACTTCTGTGTAAATACTACCAACTATAATTATTGTTGGTCTAAAATAAAATTTCGAATGATTTAGTCATTAACGGCAAGTCACACATCCAGTGTTTTTACTCTGCATGTTTCAGGAGTTCATAAGTCTACATTTCCCAGGAGAGGCCTACGACAAGTCACACTACTGCCAAGAATGTCAGTTCTCAACAAGACCAAAGGACTGGCTTAAACTAAGAGAAAAGAACCCAAAGAGGACCCTAAACAGATTTCCCAATAGCTATTTTCATTTATGGACATTAACCATATTTAGATAGCTATAAGTGAATATGGTAACAGGCTCCATCCTCATATGCGTCATGTATTTCAGTACCAAGTATAAGCCCTGCCCCCCAAAACTCATCTCAGCTCCCTATTATCCTTGAAAATATTTAATAGTATCTGTACTTAACTGATGCTTAGCCTTACTAAATTAATAACTAGTAATGATTCACACTAGTTCTAGACTGTCAGAACACATTAATAAAAAATCTAATAATTTATTTACTGTCCAGGAGTACCTTCCTTCCTAAAATTATTTTGCTGAATCCAAGTTACAAAACAATACCAGTAACTACACAACATGCCATATGGAAGTACTGTAATTTGCTATTACAAAAATGTCTGGTATAAAAGATTTCAGTGGATCTCCCCAATAAGTTTGGGCAAGGAGAACAGGAAACATACTAGGAAACCCAGTCTCGCAAGGTGCCTTGCCCAGGCCACACGGCTGGTGGGGGCAAAATTTGGCCCCCAGATCACGTGTTCTGCTTCCAAGTACAGTGTTCCTTCTGCTAGCAACCGAGTCTGTACAGATCATAAGGACTGATGGTGTTTTAAGGAGAAAATATTACTAAGCCACTTCAAACAGGTACTAAATCTAAACAATCTAAACAGCAATAATTTATTTTTCCAACACAGGGTGTTCATATGTTTTTTTACTTTTACTGAATTCACATGCTATAAAATAAGATGTTTAAGTGAACAATTCGGTGACATCCAGTACATTCACAATGTTGTGCAACTACCACCTCTATCTTGTTCTAATTTCAATATTTCATCACCCCAAAAGGAAACCATTAAGCAGATGCTCCCTATTCCCTCCTCCTCTGGTCTCCACATGGTTCTTATATTCTTGGCTGTAATACCATATATGCATCAAGCATCTGCGTGGAACATGGGCCTCCTCGTTAGCAGTAGTTCCTACCTGGCTGCAGAGCTTCCTACAGTACAGACACCAGGGCTCCACCTAAGGAATGAATGAGTTTCTCGGGGACATCCCAAGCACCTGCGCTGTCCTGAAAATCAGTGAGTTAAATAAATGACGACCATTTTATGCTTTGGAATACTTATCCTTAAATTCCCATTTTAAGCAGTTAATCCTCAATGATGGCATGACAGGATTCTTCTTTTTATTCATCTTCTTTGGTAGTGATTGTTTTCCTACATACATATATGTGCATGTCTATATCTATATGTATATATATATACACATATGAACAGACACAGAAAGAGACACACACCCACACACATACATATACACAAAAGATATCCTACAAAATGTCCACAAACTTTTATGGGAAATGGGGTTCTAATGGAAGTCTAATTAAAAACTGAACAATACATTTTAGACTGTATGGTCATAAGACCTCATGACATCTCACTGATTAACTTTGTTTCCTGCCACTACTTATTTTGCTAGTTTAGTTTAAATGAGATTTGGCTGCTTTTCCTTTTGTCAGTTTTAATATGGAGTTTTTAGTTAGGTTAAAGCCCAGAGGCTCTGGGTTATACTCATATGCAAATATTCAACTAGAGTTCAAACTTGTTTCAGAATTGCCTTCCATGGACTTCAGTCCCGTGGATGGAGCACACACCCATGAGTTCCTATTCAGATGTACCACCACAATCATTTATCCTCTGCAAATGAGTGTCCACTCCTGCATCCCAGTTAAACTCTAAGAACTTTCTATTCAATTACAATTTTTAAAGTTAGCTAGAAAGAGGGAAAAAACCACCTTTGGGCTATTCTCTTTCCCTTTCTGAGGGCTAAAACTAGATTCCTGAGTGGTTAAGACTACCTTGCCTTCCCAGCTTAATGTTTGCCAAGAACACTTTGCCTTAAATAACAAAAGAAACCATGAGTAGTTGGGTCAAACATCCAAACAAGAAAAGGTTCTAGCTGAAACTGCAACAAGAGACCGCATGTCCAGTAAGCTGCACGGGCCACAGTTCCTCAGGTTGAAATAAATCTCTGTTCTGTGAACTAAACCACTTCTTGGTTTTTTTAGCTCTCTTTGGAGGGGTTCTCCTCACACACATTCCTCCACTTCCTTTTTTTCAGAAGATCCCAACCCTACTAACAGACAGGCCACCACAGGGAGTCACTAGTGTTTGGACAGCATCTCAGTCTGCTATCCAAGGAAGAGATTACAACTTTGCAGAAATCCCAGTGTCGGGCAAAGTAGTGGCTGTCCATTGCACTGCTTTAGGCCATACCCTCCAGCCACACACACTAAAACTCAGTGGTCACTTCTCTTTGCTGAATTATGAACACATACTGTTAGGCAGGAAAATAAACATGAGCAAGGTGGAAAGAGAGTAAGGTCAGTAAAGCTCCCTAGAAAGGACTCAGTTAACCAGTTAAAACTAGAAAGCCAGAAAAGACTCAGAGTTAGAGTTAATTAAAGCTCAAAAGGTCAGGAGCAACTTGGCCTTAAATGTTTGGATATTGCCCAGATTAAGAGAAATATCTTAGCATAACCCATGTCTTCATTGTGTCAATTAGATCATGTGCCATTGTAAGATTTACTCTAGCCTGCTAAGCAGGATAAAACTTTTATTTAAAGTTACTTAGAGAAAAAGTGCAGGCAACCTCAGAGAAAGGGGAGTGCCCTGAAAGGTTGGGAAAAGTTAAAGTTACTCAGAAAGTAAGGGCAACCTCAGAGAGAGGAGCACACTGAAAGGTTGGGGGTGCCCCTTTTAAGGATTTTTCAGGAATGACAAAGGGCTGAGGGTGCAGACTTGTTAAGTGGTCTCTGAATATTTAAAATTAGCTTAACATAAGAAATTTATTGCTTTGGTCCCTTCCCAGGATAGCAGCTTCCTGGTTTGGGAGCATATCAATTAAAACTGCCTGCCTCGCCCCCCAAGGTGGGCTGAGTTAGTGTCTTGTTTGCTAAAAAGTTAAGAATCTTACTTCATAACTTCCTGGGTATTAAAATGCAATCTTCTGGGCCTGCATGCTAAATCAGTTGCCCAGGTTGCAAATTACTTGATCAGGGTTGAAAGAGAAAAAACAGCATATAGGTAGGTTAAAAAGTAAGCTGGGCCTGCATGATTAACACAATAAAGACATGGGCTATGCTGAAGTACCCTCCTTTATCTGGGGAATGTTCAAACATTCCAGGCCAAATTACTGACCTTATTCTCTTTCCACCCCATTCATCTCTATTTTCCTGCCTAACAATAATAAAGACAGGAAGATCCCACCTTAAAGCCAAAATTGCATTTTAAAAAATCCAGGAAGTTAAGAAGTAGGTTCTTAACATACCGTTAAGCAAACAAATAACTAGGCCCACCTAGGGGGGTAGGGCAAGTGGTCTTAATTGATATGCCCCCAGACCAAAAAGCTGCTATTCAGGGAAGAAATCAACAGTAAATTTATGTTAATTTTGCAGAATTACCTGGAGAACTAATAAAAAGAAAGATGTAATGACTCATCAAGGATGAACATTCGGGGACCACTTAACAGGTCCACAACCCCCAGCCCTTTGAAAATCCTCAACTGCCTATAAAGCCCCAGACCCTAAAACCTTAGGGGCGCCTCTTCTCTGAGGTAGCCCACAGTCCCCCTTCTTTGAGTGTGCACCTTTTTGCTTTAAATAAACCTCTCACTTTTAACTTTTGTCTCTGCACTTTTCCAGTGGTGTCTGTTACTTTGCTTTTTCATTCTAATCACCTTATACTCTGACTTCCCTGCATCTTCAAACAGACTTCCCCCCCAACAATACTAACAACAATAGCTGTCATTATTGAACTTCTGATAAGGCAGGCATTGCTATCCATTTTCCACATAAAGGATTTTACTTAATCCTCCCAACCCTGTGAAACAGGTATTACCAACATTTCACATCTGAGGAGAGACAGCCTCAGCGAGGAAAAGTGACTTTCCCTAACCACACAAAGTACTCAAACTAAGGTCTCCATGGAGGAATGTCTGTTCTTTCCTCTGTGTACTACAAAGCCAAATGCTATTTCCCAAAGGCTGTTAAAATATTTTGGTGAGTGAGAGGGTAGGTAACTCTGAACATTCAGAATAAATGTAAGATTTTCCTGCAAGGGAAATACAAAACTTCCTACCTACTTTTTTTTTAAAAAGTGTTTTCTGAGTGGAAATGTCTACACAAATTAAGAATTCCAAAGGATTCTCCCTATTGTAAGATACATGCTAAGTTACATATCCTCTCTACTACATTTTCTCTTACTTAGTATTTTTTCTACTTCATTTGTACAGCTGCCAAGAAAGGTAACTGAACAATCATGAATGAATAATAAATTAATAACTTAAATAAATAAAGGTAACTGCTTCTAGAACAGAAAACTTTTCAAGTTTCTCTTACACAATTAATTCTGGGTAAGTCCTCTCAAATTCACTTGTGTTCTCTTTTCATTCTGCAGTCTTAAACTGTAATCAATCTCTAAACTTGAGCGCCTCATAAATCTTTGTTCCCAGCAGGTCTGCCTTTCGTGGACTTTTCCTATTTCTCATTCTCTTTAAAGGAACAGGACGGAGAATAAATTCACCACAGACTTACCAAAAGTAGGATTTAACAAGAATCTTAAAAATCGTATCTCATTTCATATGAGTTAGCTCGTGGTCACAAAACCTGGCAGCGGTAAGCCAAAGCCAGGGTTTATGCCTTTCAACTGTTTTCTCACGAGGACAAATCTAGACTGTTTTGCTCTTCTTGCAGTAACAATAAAGTTGATCATTGCAACTGCTCTACACAAAATTACTTAAACGCAGAAAGACGCTAAAATAAAGAGCTACACTAACTTTCCGAGCAAATTAATTCGACCCATCCATGCAAATATGAGCCGATCCGGCGAGTTCGAAGAGCAATTTAAAGTACAGCGTGCCTTTTCCCGGGTACGAAGCTCGCCAGGGCTGCACACTCTAAGCGAATCTGGAGAAGGGATGCAGAGGCAGGCGAAACCCACCGCGGGAGAAGGGCGCACACGCCGAGGCGCCAGATGGGCCTCACCCCTGGGATCTCAGCGACTGACGAACGAAGTCACCCCACTTCGCTCGCGCGGGAGAAACTAGGTCCAACCCGAGAACCTCGCGTCCCGCCGAGCCGGGCCCTGCACGTGCACCGGAGAGCAGCGGCGGCCCCTAAGCTTGTCCGGCCCAGTCGAGGCTCTCCGGGACCGGGGCCCCACCACAGTCCCAGCCCCTTCTCGCCGCAGACCGGAGGGGCGGCAACGCTGGCTGTGGGGCTGGGGGTCGCAAGCGGGCTGGTTGGCGGCGCCGCGGCGCAAGGGGCTGGACTGGAGGAGAGGCGACCTGGCGCAGGCCCGGAGCGCCCACCGCCGCCGCGGCCGAGTGGCCAGGCACTTACCGAGAGGCGGCGACGGCGGCCTGCACCTCCTCCCGCCCAGGCTCCGCGGCGGCCAGAGGAAGCGCCCCGCAGAACTTGGAGAAAAGAAAAGGCCTCGGATTGGCTGGGCGGCCCAGGAGCCCAGCCCGGCCCCGGCCCCCGCCTCGGCTCCCATTGGCCTCTCCCGCCTCGGCCACGCCCCCAGGCGCCGCGGCGGGCTGGGCGAGCAGGCGCCGGACCCGCGGGGGTTGGGATCTGCCAGGGACTCGGCGACACTCTCACTGCCTCGGATCTCGCCTCCGCAGTGAAAGAAACAGAGAACGCACCGAAAGCCGCGGAAGAGGAGCCTCCTCACGGTGCTGATTAGCTGTGTCCACGTGAACCTGCGCGGTCAGAAAGGAAGTAAATCTACACTTCCTGTGTTGTAATCCCTGCTTTTTAGTTTGAAAAATAACAAGCCGACTGAAGTTTAGTGAGTGGTACTATGAGCAGTATACCCTTCACCAAATGCTACCCTTTTCGCATTTGCGTTCTGTCTCACTAGGGAGGTAATTTTTCCCCCTGAACCTTTAGATAGTTGCAACCCAGCTCTGCTTCAGCCCTAAATTCCTCACCATTACCACACGCAAGAAATTTAACATCACTCCAGTCATATTATCCAGTATACTGTCCTTATTTGAATGTCCTTTGTTGTCCCCTAAGGTCATAAACGCCCACACGCACACACGTTTGATTTTCAGTTCGGGATTTACGCAGAGTCACCCTCTGCATTTGGTTTCATGTCTCTCTATATAAACTCTTCTAATCTACTACCCTAGTACTAGGGCTCTGACTTTTTTCAATCTTTCACAACTTTGATACATTTGAAAAGCCTGGACCAAATGTCTTGTGGACTGTATTAGTTTGTTTCCTCATGATTAGATTCAGGTTCAACATTTTAGTGAGAAAAGTACGAAATGAGGTATCTTCCACCACCAGGCACAGTGTGGTTTTGTCCCATTATCTATGATGCCAAGTTTGATCACTTGATCAACGTATGGCCTGGCATATCTCTCCATAAAGCTACTGTCAAAAGTTCATAAATAAAGAAGTAAAATCAGTGAATCACCTAGGTAGTAATTAGTAAAAGTTACTGGGCACACACCAAAACGACTATTTGCAAACCTAGAGCACTCAAACCAAAACATGGAATGATGCTCACAGATAGTGTTATAAAGCATTTTATACAGCAAGAAAGCAGTGACTGATTGTTCTTCCCAGGGATTGGTTATAATATTAGCATTTTTCTAAAATGTTAGGGAATTGGTCCGTGGTTACCTCATATCAACATGGCAAATACTTAAACTTTTGCTTATGATTTCTAGAGGTGTTGAGGAAAAATTTTCTTTCAGATAGAGCCAATACAAAGGAGCCATCGTCGGGCCATTGCAGTAGGATCTTTCAAGAGCAACTTAAACCAAGAAGCCTTTTCATGGAAAGATCCGAAAGTAACTCCAAGCTTAGACTAAGTCTTTACCATGGACCCAAGAAGTGTCCCTGAAGAGGGCATAGATAATGTAGCCCCAGAATTTACTTCCAAACTTAGTCTAAGAGAGCAAAGGCCTTCACTGCACAGGCTGTAAGGCTCTGGTCCCCACGAAAACATGAGATGCCTCCAGTCATAGACCTGCTAACCCATGACACCGGGTGGACATACTGGAATGGGATTTTTCCAGCACTAACAAGCAACAAAGGTTAAGACGACAAAGGTTCCTTATGGGTTGGGACCTCTTACAACAAACTCCCCGGGGAGCTGGCACAGTCAGACAAAAAATGGGAACTTTCAGATCCACAGGCTATCGGGCTTTCCACCAGATGCACCCTCTGGTTGGAGACCACAAAGCCAAAGTCTCAAGCCAAGCTCTCAAGACATACAAAAATCACAAAGACAAAAACAAAGGCCATCTCCAGGAGGCAAAAAAACAAGGGTATGCAGTAAATTTACTAAGAGTTGCTAAACACCAGGAACTAGTTCTGCCAATATTTTCTCCTGATAATCAAAATTTAGAAAGAGAGAAAAATGACCCTCACCATTCTTGCTCCATTGGGCCCTACAGACAAGAGATCCCACAAAGCTGATGTGATAATAAATTGTACCTTCTACCAGCTATATGTCAGATCAAGAAATTCCTTGTGTTGAGTTTATCTTACAGAGTATGTAGAGGACAGACCATGGATGATGACATAATGTCTCTCATGGGAGAAAGATCATGAGACCACATGTCAAGCCTACGCCACCTCCTCCTCCTCCCCACTTTGCCCCATTCTTGAAAACCTTAAAGACAGAATCCTAAGCCCTTAAGTGTGCCACTTTCTGAGGTCACCCATGTTCTCCTTTATTCGAGTGTGTACTTTTTGCCTTAAATAAAGACTTCTCGTTGCTCAACTTATAGCATTTAGTCTCTGTGCTCTTCCAAGCCTGTCAGGAGGTTAATAAGAAACCCTTTTCCCCGTGGTAAGCATCTTTGTTTGCTATGTCATTCAATATTCTAGGCTTAAGCACAAGTCTTAACTCTCTCTGTCCTACTTCAGACAAGTAGGGAAGGACTAATGAAATCTCATTTGGGCTTGCAAGTTCCATGGCCTAGGTGACCCAGATGGGACTGCAGCTGTGTGATTATGCTCTTTAGCAGTCTGCCCAAAAATCTCCTTTCCTTGCCTTTGGGAAGTTGTCAGAACATAATCTCACTCCATCCAGTGCTCTGCGACTCCCCAAATCCTGGTGTGGTAGGGACTCAGTTCCCATGCTGTGCAGATCCAAGCAGACCCCGGATGCCGGGTGACTCTGGCTTTGGGAGTTGGCAGAGGATTTTGCCCTGTGCTGAGCAGTTCAACGGACTTCCCTTCACTCCCTCTGCTCTTCCTTGCAGTCGACTGCGCGCACACCTGCTGACATTCGCTTCTACTCTTGCTTTAATGAATTCCTTCCTTACCTACACTCACCCCACCGGCTCAAGAATTCTTTTTCATTCAGAGTCAAGAACCCTTCCCCGTCCAGGTTGACATTTCACCTATGGCTCGGGGAAAGACCTCCCCAGACGCAGCTGCCCGACTACAGCATGTGCGCTATCCTGAGCTAGGAGTGGAATAGGGGTCTGGGGCTTCCAGGAGGAGGAGTGCAGTGCCCAGGGCAGTGAGAAGAGATATTTTGTAATCAGATGTTTGCCCTGCTATGTAGATGGGTCACTCAGATAAAATTTATCTCTGGTTATAACACTTTTTTGGGAAAGACCCCAAGTTAGATTTCTCTAGGTGGTTAAGGCAGGGGCAAAAGCTTCATGAGTCTACAGGGTCTTTATTGTCTTCAGCTTTAAAAAGTCCACATGCCAAAGTGGCACATTTGCGGGAAGCTTGCTCTGAACCCCTTCAGGGGCATAAACAAGAAATATAGCCAGTCAAGTGAGTCTTCAAAAATAAGCTAAATTAAACTTTGTTTGTATGATTAAACTGATGTTGTCTGCTCAGGGAATTTTCAAAGCTGGTCTTCATTTGTTTTTTATTTTAACAGCACTTCTCTCCCTCTGCCAGATAATAACCTGCAGTGGCGGAGTGAAGCCAGGTATGTTCACCCTGTGGGTGTAGTACATTCTGATGACTGCTTACCGCATTGGTTATAAAGTGGTGATTTTCCAATTCTGTCATTCTCTCCAAATGTATTAGCTGGCATTCCTGTCTCAAGAGGAGTTACCCCCTTCTTCTTTTTCTTCTTTCTCCTTCTCACCTTCACTTCCCCTCCCCCCACATCTTCCTTCTTCAGTGTGAACTCCTGCATCCTTTTTTTAATTCAATTATTACAGTTAAATGCCATCATTATTTTTGGTGCACAAGTTGCCCATTTTTAGCCGGCGACTACCTCCACTCCTGGCTCCTTTATCCTTACGCGTATCCTGTCAGTCTTTGAGCACCTCCTTGCTTTCTTCATTGCATTTTCTCTGCTCCAGGCAGAGAAACCCTAGTTACTTTTAGTAGGAAGTGGCACTTAAAAAATTGGATCTGAGTCTCCAGTGTGTTTATTGCTATTGGGATGTCACTTCTTCTAGGCTCTTTTATATACATGAAAAAGGACAAAGCATATACCTATATTCATATAGAGATAGATAGATAGATATAGGTATAGATATAAAAAGAAAACAGTATATGTTAACCAGGTATAGTTTCAAAACATGAGTTCATACTGACCATACCTCCAAGTCGAAAATCCAGCACCACCGGGTTTTCATTTTTCCATGTTTATTATCTTCTTTCTCCCTCAGTGAAAACCCTGGTTCCCGTTTGCATCAATATATTTACATTTTATTCTATCTTACAATATACACAAAACAATTCAGACTTACACACCCGTACTACCACAAACAACAAACCTTCTAAGGTCAAGATTTCTGTGCAATTCTTTTTATCTTTATAATATATCCTTCTAAATGGTGTTTGGTTAGAGAACTGTGTTCGAAAGTTACCTGAATTAAATTGCTTTTCAATATGGTTATGTTATCAATGTGATATATTATTAGGTTTGTTATTTTTATTTGCATCAATGTTTTTTTTTCATCTTTTTTATTCAATTTCATTTTTTTGAGTGTATAAAGCAATCACATGATTCAAAATAAAATCCCGCACTTGTTATACTCAGAAAAGTAACACTCCCTTTTGTCCCCATCACCTCCTCTCAGTACCATTTTCACTAATTGCTAGTTTATTCTTCCACCCTCCCCAAATTAAGAGTGTATATCATACATACATATATTTATTAGCTATTGCTGTATGACTAAGCTTGGCAGCTTAAAACAACATGCTACCACCCAGATTCTCTGGGTCAGAAATCCCAAGGGGCTTTGGCAGGTACCCCTAGTCCAGGTCTCTTACAAGAACGCAGTCATGGCAGCCCCTGGCGCTGTAAGCAACTCAAGGCTTGCTTGAGAAGGATCTGCTGCTGGCTGTTGGCAAACCTTCGAAGATCCTCTTTCAGGCTCACTCACGTGGCTGTTGGCAGCCTCAGGGCCTCACTGGCTGCTGGCCAGTGTGTTGGTTTACTGGGGCTGCCCCATAACAAACTATCACAAATTAGATGGCCTTTTAAAACAGGAATTGATTATCTCATAGTTTGAAAGCTAGAAGTTTGAAATCAAGATGTTGGCAGGACCATGTTCTCTCTGAAAGCCTTAAGGGATAATCCTCCCTTGCCTTTCTCCCAGCTTTGAGTTGTTGCCAGCTTTCTTTGGTGTTCTTTGTGTTGTAACTACAGAACTACACTTTCTGTCTCTGCCTTCACGTGGTGTCCTTCCTTCTGGGTGTGTGTCCCTATATCCAAATTTATTTCTAATAAGGACACCAGTCATCAGATTAGGGGCCACCTTAATCCAGTTTGACCTCATCTTAACTTGAGTAGATCTCCAAAGACCCTATTTCCAAGTAAGATCATATTGTTGCTGGGCAGCTACGTCTGGGGGGTCTCTCCCTGCACACTAGGTGAAGCACTAGCATAAACCTCAACCTGGATGGGGGACGGTTCTTGACTCTGGACAAGAAATAATTCTCAAGCAGGTTAGATGAGTGTAAGTAATGAAGGAATTCATTAAAGAGTAGCAGGGGATAGCAGCTACCTTGCAGGCAGCAGACAGCAAGGAAGAGCAGAGGAAGGAAAGGGAAGCTCACTGACTCCTGCTCGGCATGGGGCAGATCCCATGCCAACTCCTGAAGCCGGACTCACCTGGCATCCAGTGTCTACTTGAATCTGCATGGCGTGGGAGCTAAGCCCCTACCACCCCAGGATTTGGGGGAGCCACAGAGCACTGGATGGAGTGAGATTATGTTCTGAGAACTTCCCAAACATATGGAAAGGAGATTTTCGGGCAGGCTACTAAAGAGCATGATCATACAGTGGCAGTCCTGTCCCGGTCACCCAGGCAATGGGAACTTGCAAGCCCAAATCAGAGATCTCAGTAGCCCTTCCCTGCTTGTCTGAAGTAGGACAGAGAGAGTGAATATTTGTGCTTAAGTCTAGAAAATAGAATGAAATAGCAAAGTAACAAAGATGCTTACAGCTGGAAGAGCGCAGAGACAAAATACAATTAAGTTTAGCAGTGAGAAGTTTTTATTTAAGGCAAAAAGTACACACTCGAAGAAAGAGGAGTGCGGGCCACCTCTGAGAGGAGGTGCACTTTAAAGTTTAGGATTCTGTCTTTTAAGCAAGAATGGGGCAAAGGGAGGCAGGGGGTGGGGGTGGCATGTGTAGGCTTGACATCAGGTCTCATGACGTTTCTCTCTGGTAAGAGACATTATGTCACTATCCACAATCAGTAATTTATTGATCCTGTTCTTCTTCAAGATAGTGGTTCCCCTTAAGCACTGGGAACATATCAGTTAGGACTGCTTGCCCGCCTTAAGATAGGTTGTTGTCTGATTACCAGGAATATTTTAGGAATCTTACCACCTAATTCCCTGGTTTCTAAAATGGAACCTTAGCCTTAAGATGGAGTCTCTCCTGTTTTTACTATATTGTTTATATCTTGGCATTTGTAATCATAGTTAGGAAACGTTAATCATGATTCTTGTCCCATGTCCCTGCCCTACTTCAATATTCACAGGTATCGGGTGAGTTGGCACTTCAGCTTATCTTTTTGGTGGACACAATTCAAACCACAACAACCAGAATTAGCAGTTTCTTCAGTAGACTATTCACAACAGGACAGCTTGTTTTGCCCTGGAGGAAGGGAAGAAAGGGGGGAGGGAGAGAGAGATTGATTTCAAGATGGCAACCACCATCTTTTCATAACCTAATTTAATAGGGACATGCCATGTACTTCTGCTATATTCACTTCGATAGAACCAGTCAATACATCCAGCCCAGACTCAAAGGGAAAGGATTACACAAGAGGCAGGGACTGTTGTGAGCCCTCTTAGAGGCTGTCTGCCACAATATTTTTTTTTTCTTACTCCCCTTTCTTTCTTACATGAAAGGTGGCACACTTTATTCCACCTTGCTTTCTCCACATAACAATATATAATGTATCCTTAGAATTACTTTAGAGCAGTTCACAAAGGCCTTTCCCACCCTTAATTATGCAGCATAGTTCACCATTGTGTGGATGGACCCAGGATATTTATTCAGCTTCCTGTGGTGTAAAAGGCAAGATTCTAAGATGCCCAAGATTCTTAGCCACTGGTGTACACACCTTCTCCCAGTTATTCAAACACTAATCTAGGTATGGCCATGAAAGGCTTTTGCATATGTATTAAAGTTCCAGATCAGTTGACCCTATAACAGAGAGATTGTCCAGTGGGCCACCCAATTACACAAACCTTCTAAAAGCAGGGAGTTTTCTCTAGCTGGTCTCAGATGGGAAGTCAGAGCTTCAAATCCCAAGAAGGATCTGACTCACCTCCTTGGAAATGGAGAGTTGCATGGCCAAGAATGCAGGTGGCCTCCAGGGACTCAGAGTGGCCCCTGGCTAACACCCAGCAAGGAAGAGGGATCCTCAGTCCTGCCACCACAAGACACTAAACTCTGCAAACAGTAAAGATGAGCTTAGAAGCAGATTCATCCTCCTTAGTTCTCCAGACTAGAACTGAGCCCAGCCAACACCTTGATTTCAGTCTTGTAATACTCTGAGCAGAGAACACAGCTACACCATGCCAGATTTCTGACTGACAGAACTGTGAGCTAATAAGTGGGTGTTACTTTTTAGCTAAATCTATGGTAATGTATCGTGCAGTATTAGGAATCTAACATATATAGCATAAAGATTGTTTGCAATATTTCACTATGACAAATAATTATGTAATGAATAAATGTTTGCATATATTGTTTTTATTGGAGGAGTATAGCCTCAGAGTAAACTCCTAGAAGTGGCATTGCTGAGTCAAAGAATAAATGCATCTGTATAAAACCTTCACCTATTGATGCAAAAGTGCTACTCCAGGAATCTTTACATTCATTGGTGCATTCAAGCCAAAGAAGCATTATTTCCATTTTACAGAGGAGGGAGTAAGGCTCTAGGAAGTAACTGTTATGCCAGACCAGGGCCCAGGGGGCTCTCTCTCTCTCTCTATCTCATATCCTTCTCCTATTTCTCTAGCAGGCCCCAGATGGTGTTTAACAATCCCTTTTGTACTCTCCAACTTGAACTCAAGTGAGTCCTTGGAGTTTTGTCCATGCACTGTTTTAATAACAATGTAGTTTGGACACACTTAGATTATCACCTGAATCCTGCCATAAAAACAAATGCAATTCCCAGTCTGTGGGGGAAAGTCCCTGGAATGCTTTCCCTTCCAGGGCAGGGAAGCAAGTACATGACTTCTTCTAGACTCAGGACTATATGGCATGTGCATACAAAGGTAATGGATTTGCTCCTTTCCTACAGATCCTTTAGACACCCAAACTCCACTACCACCCAATGCCCCAAAAGCCTCTGCTAACAGATGTAGAATCCTTAGTAATACACACATGGTATCTAGTAATTATATTTAGTATTTTATATTTAGAATGTAGTAGTACACAATTTCCTACCTTTCAAGTATGAAGATCTCTTCACAATGTAAACTATATTTAAAAAAAACTTTGGAGTCTTTATAAAATAGATGGTAGTACTTTCAGCATCCAACAAGAAAATGCACACTGAACTTAAGGACCCCCTGAATGATCTTGGGTCCCCCCCAAGGGCCTTGAAGCACTGGTTGGAAATCACTGCTCTGGAGAATAGTAATGGGATAACATCACCAGTTTAGAAATAACAAGAATAACGAAAAAGAAGTGGTAAGCCTAGAAATAAATCTATTACCTACTCAAAGCCAGTCTCTGCTGGATGCAACTAGCTTTTCATCTTTTCTTTGCCTTCAACTTCTTCTATGCCAGCTTTTTTGATATGTTTTTAATCTGACCACAGTAAACACAGCCAGATGGCAACATGGAAATGAAGACCTAGGTTCTACTCAATCCTCACCACAACTTTATTAGCTCTGTGATCTTGATTGATCAACGTCTCTAAGTCTTCAGTTGCAAAATGGAAATATACCTACCCTACAGAGTGAGGTTAAATGAGGTGTACAAAACACACTTTGTAAAGTGTTATTGTTATAGAAATATCTTCCAGATTCATCTGGCATATCACTTGCCAACTTAAAATTCTTCATGGGCTTCCCAGGGTCTTCAGGATTAAGAACACACTCTTTGTCTGGTGTCAAAACCCCTCCCTGTGTGGTCCTACTGTTCTCCAGTCCCAGGAACCCAGTTTGTCATCCTCCTCATCTACTCACCTGCCACTCAAGTCCAGCCATCTCAAGTAGCTAGACTTTTAGCCTTATTTCGATGTAGGCCTTTATTAGCATACTGTGTATGACTTTTTATAAATCTTTCCCCCGTGGGAGTTTGTGATCATGTTTCTGGTTCCAGCCACAGTGGCCACCTTTTCTTCTTGCCAACATGGCAAATGTTTTCCCATTTAGGGTTATTGCATTTATTAATTTCTTTGTCCAAAAGGTCATCCCTCTTCTCAGAGCTTTTGCTTCTCATATTTCAAGCCGCAGATCAAATGTCACTTCATCAGGAATGCCTTTCATGAACACCTTTTTTGAATTAGCATCCCTTCTAATTATTTTCCATTCCCTTGTATGTTTATTTCCTTCATAGTTCTTGTTAAATCTCAAAATTATTTTCTTAATTTGTCTGTCTGCTTGTGTATTAGTCAGAATTAGATAACTACTGCAAAAGATAATTCCAAATCTTACTGGCTTAACAGAGTGAAGTGAATTGCTGTCTCTCACCCAGCAAAGTAATGTGGCTCTGCTCCATAGTGTCATTCAGGGATCCAGGATCCCTCCTTCTTGTAATGTAGTCATGAGATATGGCATTCAGAACCTCTGTAGGAAAGGAAGAGATAGGGCATGGGGAAGGCACACTTGCTCTTTAGTACCTCGGTCACAATCCATTGGCAAGAATTAGTTGCAAAGCCCCACTTACACCCAAGGATGCTGGGGAAAGTGGTTTATCTGTATATCCAGGGAGAGGAAATGGAGTTTGGTGAACATTTGGCCAGTCTCTGTCCAACTTTGGTGGAATATAATTCCATGAGGACAAGTTTATTATAATAACTAGTCTCCCATATCCACACTTGCCTCCCTCATCCATCTCCACATAGTGATGTGGATGAAGTCTTCTTGCTGCTTCAAAGTCTTTAATAATTTTCCATTGTACTTAGCATAAAACCTCAAATCCTTACCACAGCTAGAGGCCTGCACAGTCTGGCCTTTCTTGTCAATTTCTCTATCTTCACACTCTGAACTCTGGTTATGGGCTTTCTTTCAGATCCTCAGATGTGCCAAGCTCCTTTACCTCGTAAGTCCTGCACAAGTTGCTGTCTGCTTGGAATAAAACCTGCCCTACTCCCTTTTCCCACAACCTGACACTTACTAATCCTTTTCATCTCAGGTCAAATGTCGCTTCATCCAACAGGCCACTATGGTAGGCAGAGTAGTGGCCCCAACAAAGTTTGTGTCCTAATCCCTTATATCTGTGAATATGTTAGGTTACAAGGCAAAGAGGAATTAAGATGGCAGGTGGAATTAATGGTGCTAATCAGCTGACCTGTGGGTGGGGGGTTATCTTGGATTATCCAGTGGGCCCAATGCAATCACAAGGGTCCTTGTTAGTAGAAGAGGGAGGCAGAAAAGTCAGAAAAGGGGATTTGACTACAGAGACGGCTTGGAGTGATCTGATGTAAGAACGCCCACCAGTAAGGAACACAAGCCTGTCAATACCTTATTTTGGCACTAGGAGTCCCACTTCAGACTTCTGGCCTGTAGAACTCTAAGATAATACAGGAGTGCTGTTTTAGGCCACCAAGTTTGTGGTAATTTGTTATAGCAGCAACAGGACAGGAATCTACCCTCCCTGACTCCTGACTGCCCTATCTCCCTGCCATTTTAACTGGGTGGGCATCTAGTTTTCTCTCACACAAGTCCTCAGTTCTCTCCTTCCCGTCCCAGATCACAAGCAGGTCTGTGCCTGGACCTTCTGGGTCACGCTCCTGGGAACCTGATCTTCACCTCACCCATTCTCCCCATAAACACCCAGGAATGTGGTCAGTTTTTTCCCCCCCAGTTGGTGAATTGACAGGCAGAAATAGTGAGGCAGAAGAAGAACAAAATGGCTGAAAGAGCTCCTCCCCCCCACTTAGATTCAGCACAAAGAGCCGGCATCCTACCAGTGAGAACTTGAGGAGTTACTTATCTTCTCTACAATTCTCAGTTTCCTTAAAAGGAAAACCATGGTCCCACTTTCTTCAGAGGGTTTTTGTAAGAATTAAAGAAAATCAATGAAATAATGCATACAGTGCCCTGCACATAACAAACATTATTATTGCTATTGTATTATTACCATATCATGGTCATCATTATTCCAAATATCCTTTCAAGTTATATACAAAAAGCCCACTCCATGTAGGTACAACCAGTATTCCTAAAAAGTTGAGTCTAAAATTAAAAGGTTTAATATTTCTTAGTAGTTTTGTCCTGAGGCTTCTACTCAGTACTCTCAATTAACTTTTATCGAGTAATACAGTTTCAAACACACAATAGGAAGAGAAACCAAAATGGTTACTTACTTACTATTAAGGATAATTTTATCTATGGGACACTAAAAGAAAAAACAACCAATTCAACATATTTTGAAAAATCAATCTCATCCTTAATTGAAATTGTCTGCATTTCTTTTTAGTCACTGACTAAATATTTTACTCTCTAATTTTCTGGGTTACCTTCATGTGGACATTGCCTAAGAAAACCATCAGATTTAAGTTTGTCAGAAGCAAAATAAAAAAGGCAAATTACAATCTCCAACAGAAGGAATAAATGGCTTTTTCCATGGAAAAGAATTTGGGGAACTGTAAGTGATCTAGGATGCCTCATGCTAAGAGGCACAAGTATAAAAGGAACTCAACAGATGGCTTCTATTGGATAATTTTAGCCAGAACACTGTGCAGCTTGCTTCTCAGGAATGTAAGGGAGGTCAGTGCCCTGGCCTGTGGCTATAGAAATGCCCCAGAATGTTCTGAGTATACTCACAGAATAACTGTGGGCAGCAAATCCAGAAGTGATAAGAGATTTTACAGATGGAAAGTTGAAAAGTTGCACAACCTTATGAAGGCTGTGTTCTCAATTCTTGGAACTTGTCAAGTGCAGACCATCAATTATTATTAAAAATATTTTTGCCTCCTATAAAAAGTATATGTGCATTTAACAAGTTCTCATGCTCTGAACACACTATGACATTACCATCCTGGTAATATTTGAAGGTCCAGCCTGGCAATATTCAAATCTGAGCAAGTCTGCTGGGACAATAGCTCTTTATATTCATGGCCTTCAAACTTGTTAAAATGTAATGCACATTAAGAAATACATTTTACATCATGATCCAGTACACACACACACACACACACACACACACACACACACACACACACACATGACTGAGGCAAAGATTTCAGGAAAGATTACTTACTGCGACTACAGTGCACTCTGATTTTATCACTCCATTCTATTTCATGCTACCCAACACCCACTAAACTGAAAACCCACAGTTAAAAAAATACTGGTTATAAAAGTCAAATCAAAGCATACTCTCTGAGCTATTCTGTAATGTGAGGGGCCTACAGGCCCTCCTTTTTACCTCCACGGAGTTAGAGAAGGTGAGAGGTACGGACAGAGGAAGCCTCTGTTTGACGGCAGGCAACGCTTAGTCACCATTTTGGTCTGGAGAGAGATGATGGTTGTCCAGCACTGTGAATGCACTAAATATATTTAAAATGGCCCATGCAAATGTACAAAACACACCTTCAGGTGATTAAGTCTTATGAGAATTTCACATCAATTTTTAAAAAACAAACAAAAATATGTGTAGGAACACACACTACCAGAGGAATGAAAATGTGGGTTTTTTGTTGTTTTGTTTTATTTATTCTAGTTTTATGGCACTCTGGATAGTCAAAGCAGAAAAATTTTAGGGCTCTAACTTTGAACAAATGAAGACAGAAAGGCAGCTAACCCTTTATAAAAGTAAAACTAAACCAAAGCCAGTAGCTTTCTACCTCCAGACTTCCTGTTCTATGACAAAAATACCACTTTAACTGTATATTGTTACTTGCAGTTTTCCTAACTGATAAAAATATATATGGAAAATTAATAAGAAAATGTGTATTACAGATTTATAATTTCCTTAAGTAAGCTTTTTTCGCCAAATCTCGTGTTATTCATTCCACATTAGAGTCCTGTCATTCCAACAACTTCTGATACAATCTCCAGTTTTGAAAATTACTTTGAGTTTTATTAAGGAGAGAAAGGCAGGGGACCCAACTTCTGCATCGGTCGGCGCCCAGTCTGTGGATGCACCTGGAAGGCAACAGCTTAGGTTTGAATGTGGCCCCTCTTACACAGAGCTGTACATAGTTACACATGGGAAGAATGTGAATAGCTGAATCACATACACTAGTGGGCACACCTTACCACTGCTTGTGTGAAAAAGAGATACTGTAGAATCAATGCAGCCCTACATAACATACCCAGGGATAGTTTTTGGAGAAACACATATCCACTCACAGATTAAACGTCTTCCCCAAATGCTCAATATATGTATAAGCTAAGGAGCACACACTTAGCTAGCCCATATAACATGAGCTCTAACACCCAACAAATACTGGTTAACCAACAAATTCCTCTGCAGAAGGCAGAGCAAGTAGCAGGCACACTTCAACCCCAGGCCTGCTGTGGAGCGGCAACAGCGTCATGTCTGGTTTCTCTCGTCGTCACCGTCCCTCCTCACAGGTCAAGGCCAGCTCATACTTGAAGTCTGTCACATGAGCATGATTCATCTTGGAGGAACAGATGCCAGACTTGTTCTACTACCACCACACAGGGCTTTCAATCGATAGAGGTCTCTATATGACCAGGAACCCCATCCTTAATTTGAATTTCCTAGCAGCCTGGACCCACATTACTACCGTCACCCTTTCACCTACTTGCCTAGTAAAGGATAACTAGACCTTGGCTGGGGCATATTGATCTATTCAAGAGAATGCTCTCCACACTTTGACATGGTGTCTCTCTTCCAAATTTCAAAAAAGCCCTATATAAACAAACAGGATGACCCCTTCCCCAAATATGTTTCCTCTGATCAGAATTCATGGGAAAATAAAAACTAAGGATGATTTGACAAATTGGATTGTGTGCTCACTGTCCTCTTTCCATTTATGTTATAAAGAAAAAAAAATGATGGGACAGCCAGTTGTTTTGTCCAGGTGCGGGTGTATCGTACACCCATGAGGTTAGTGCTTAATGAATGTAAGGTAATTTCTTTTACTTAAGTATAACTGAAAGACAAGATTATATTAGTTTTAGGTAGCCAACATAGTGATTTGACATTTGTATACACTGTGAAATGATCACCACAATAAGTCTAGTTACCATCAGCCACCATACAAAGGTACCCCCTTTCAAAAATTTTTTTAATGTAAGGTAAATTATATTTGTGAAGTTAATCTGGAAATTTACAAGATTAGGCTGAGAATTGTTTTCCATCCTTCATCTTCTGTGAGAATGTCTCCAGGTTTTCACTTTATCACTTGCTCTCACCCATTAACACACTCTACCTTAAAAGGAACCATAACAGCCGATTATCCAGGGAGAACAGTAGGGAGGTAAGTTATCTAACTGGTGTTTCCACAGCCAGCCACAAGAGGGATGTTAAAGTGACTCTCCTATGCAGGACAATGGGATGGTCGACTGCTAATTCTGACTATTGTTTACAAATTTAACTTCCTTGGAAGATACATATTAATTTGATTTTCTTGTCCAGGAAACTAGAATTGAATTTCCAGCCATTAGTGTCTATCCTGAGCCTTGAGTCTCATTTTCGTTTGTGTTTAGTAGAGAATAAAAAAGAAAGAGAGAAAAATATGCCCAGAAAAAAACCCTGACAAAACCTGTGAACAGTCGGTAAAAAACAGAAACAACCACATTTGACCATGAATCCTGCAGGTAATTATGGAAAAAATAAGTATTTTTTCTCACTTTTTTCATTTATATGTTCATGCATTTAACAGTCACTGAAGTGCCATGCTGGGTGCAAGGAATAAGAATGTCTTTCCCTGTACAGTCTGATGGAAGAGAAAAAAATAACCCAACAATTACATAAAAGAGTGAAAAGCTGTTGGAAAGTTTCCTCAGGGAGATGACCCTTGAGCTGACCAAGTCTGAAAACTTGAATGTAGGTTCCCTGGGTGAACAGCCAAATTAAGACAGTGATAGAGGGAATGGGGAGTGTAGGGTCAAGAGAGATGGAGTACAGTCCATAGAATTTGACCAATTAGCCAAGGAGGCGGAGGAGAACCAGTTGAGGCAAACGCCTGGGGTCCTGGCTTGTTTCCAAAAGGTGTCTGGTGGTGCCACCCAGGAGCAGAGACTGTGGAAAAGGGAGCAAGTGAGAAGTAAAGGTGATTCCGTTTGAGATATGCTGGTTTAAGGTGTCTAAGGCTTGAAGGGGACGTGTGTAAGAGCCAATTTGTTATACAGGTCTGGAGTGCAGGAAATAGGTGGGAGCTAGAGATGAATGTAGAATCATTGGAGTTACACAAGCAGTAGGGGAGTCCATAGCCGTGTGAGGTGGGGGGGCTTCCAGAAGGGAGAGGAGCCTCCGGTAAGCTTCCACCTCAGAAGATGTCAGCATGAGCCGGAGGGCTGGTGGCAGGGCAGGATCCATGGAGGGAGTGGCCACACACCGCTTACTAAACGGACAAATGAGATTGACTTTGGGGTGGAAATACTACCTTTTCTTCTGAGAAAGAAGTGAAGGACCAAAGAGGATAAAGGGATGATTTGAAGAGAAAGAAAAGGGCAGGTTATAGTGGCACAGACACGTGGAAGTTGAGATTACCTAGAACAGTTCTCCGCACACACTAGGTCAGAAGTTGAACAGCATCCCATTTTCACAAAAGACAGGAAGTGTGGTACAGATCCAGGCCGACTCTGTCACTAACTAGCTGGGTGATCTTGTGGTTTGACCTTCCTTTAGCAAAGAGGGGAGCCTGGGTGGCCTCTTAATCTCCTTTTTCCTCAAATACAGACTCACTAACACAAAAGGAGACCCAGCCCTCCCTCCAGATCCTTCTCAAAGGCTGCTACCGAGCCCAAGGACCGAAACACACCCGCTGCAGCGGTGGATGGGAGGTCTGTTCCCGGGGTCTCCCCCCCGTAAAGAACGCTGGCGCTCCGGGATCCCGGGCAGGACAGGACGAGCCGCCCGGCCCCGCAGGGCACCGAGGCCCGCACCTGGAGCCCAGGCCGCGTGGGGGCTCGGCACGTTGCTGGCACGGGCCGGCCTGTCGGCAGAGCAGCTTCAGTTCCCACATCCCTCTCAGCTTTCCGAGCTGGGCCCACCTTGGCCCGGACCTTCATCCTACCCCTCGCGCCAGGTTCCAGCGCAACAAGGGCCTTTTCTGGCCAGAAAACAAGTAAAAGTAACTGACTGTGTTTAGGAGAGTTCACAGCTGCTCTCTCAGAAATTAAGTCTCTCAATTTCCTTTCATTTCTGCTACTGAAGGGTCCCAGGTCCAGCTGGTCACTTTGGAAGAAATCATTCAAATGATGTACCCATGGTCCCGTAAATCTATCTTGGATTTTAGTACCTCTGTTCACACCATCACTTCCTCTTCCCTGCCTCGAGGAAGAACGAAAGCTTCCTCTAGGAAGCCTCACCAGGTGGTATGTTGACCACTACATCCCAGAGACTATAACCAAGTGTGTTACTAAGACTCTGAATTCAGTAATTAATAGCGTCAACAATCAACCTGTCTTGGTATTTCTTTTGTATTATTTAGCTTTTCATAAGTTCATAGCTTATCTCCCCAACCTAGTGGTGCGATCACATTTTTATGCTTCTCTTTAGCTTTCGCAAGTACAATATTTTATACACAACAGCTCCTCAAAATAGTTGTTTGAGAATCCAGAATTTTGCTAAAGGGCTTCCTTCCCCTCAAATGCCTTCAAATCATCCTTACTCTGCACCTGTTTACCTTCCGACTTTAAACACACCCTCTAGTAAAATTTCTCATCTCCAGAAAACCCAGGATAGTCAAGGGAAAACAGCAAAATTCAGGAAGACCAATTAAGTGGAATTAGGGTCCCTGGGAAAACTCTCTGGATGACTGAAGAAAGCACACTGAGAGTAAATCTTCCAAACCAAAAAATTCTTCAAGCCAAAAAACTACTTTGTACTGTGAACTGAATCAAGAGGCACTATTAATTGGAAGGTGACCTTGACATAGGATGTAGTCAGAGCTAACAAAGGCGGTAAAATGCAAACGGTACAGTGGAATTCATCTAACAAGGATATTTGTTAAAGATTGCCAGGGAATTACCAGAAAATAAAGTGAAAGCACACAGTTTTATAGGCTTGAGAACAAGAATACAAATGCTACACCAAGCAAAATGTTACCTGGAGGAGGATTTTATAGGACAGCTTTGACTGACAGCATTTACCACCCGTATCCCATGGGGCCTTTGTTAGATACTTCAGAATTAACTTTGGCAAGTGTCTTAGTCCCTTTGGGCTGCTACAACAAAATACCATCGCCTGGCTGGCCTACAGAACAACAGAAATTTGTTTCTCACAGTTCTGGAAGATGACAGTCCAAGGTCAGGTGGCTGGGAAGCTGTCTTCCAAGCTGCTGATGGCATTCTTCTCACAGCATCCTCACGTGGCAGGAAGAGGGCGTGATAGCTCTGCGGGGTAGCTTTTGTAAGGGCACTAATCTTATTCATGAGGCCTCCATCCTCATGGACTAATTACTTCCCAAAGGCCCCACCTTCTCATCACACTGGGGGTTGGGATTTCAACATACAAATGTTGAGGGGATATATTCAGTCTATTGAAGTTAAGGGTCCAATTTTTCTGACTTCTGAGTTAAACAGGTCTCATTGTCAAGAATTCAGTTAACTGCTAGGATATGGGTATTCACAATGTTATTAATTATAGAATTATACAAGGTCAGTTTTAAAACTTATTTTGGCAATTGACTCTTGGGCTCATGGTCCCATCCTTGTAACAACCCAGGGAAGGTAGGAATCATTACCCTCACCTTCTAGACAGGAAAATGAAGGCTCAGGAGATAGATTTATCAAGGACTTGAATGATAATTTAACTGCTGTATAGTTTCGCTTTTGGGGAAAGAGTGCTCTGAGCAGTGAATACAAGTTTCCCAACTACTCTGTACATGAAGCGGCTGGTGCTCTGAAGTTTTATAAATCAGACTCCCGTGAGTTTGTTTTCAAGCCTTACAAAGCAGGATGTGGCAACCACATGAAGGCCCCAGCTCCAACCCCCACTCCAACTCTTCTTCGAAGGCCTGTTAGAACTACACAGATCAACACTGAACCTGGACAAGAACGGAGGAGAACAAACTCGACCCGCCACATATTCGGTCCCATGAATCTGATTGCCACTCCAGCCCTTACCGTGTGCTATGTAAATAACCCCTCACCGGATAAATTTCAGACCACTATCTTTTTCACTTATCTCTCCTCGGTTTCCTTAACTACTGACCATGACACCCCATTTCTCATCCACCATCTTCCCCTCAGCCCTGCTCCTTTATGTTGTCAAGCCAGGCCTCCGTGCTCTCCCACACCTCCCTCACCTCCGTCGCGGCATCCAAGTGCATCATGCTCTCCACGCTCCGCACACACTGCTGTGCCCCCCTCGCACAGGGCTCCATCAGCCTCCTCCCAGGCGCTGCTGCAGCAGGCCCCCACCTCTGGGCCTGCCAGATACCTGATCTCTTCTCCACATCCGTATCTCCAGGGCTTTCCAAACCTGCCCATCTCCCTCCCCTTCGTGGTTCCCTGCTGCCTTCAGAACAAAATCCATACGCCTGGGCACAGCACCCAAGGCCCTTCTTGATCCAGTTCTGCAGCCTCTTTTTCTCCTGACCATGGCATGCTGAGCACTCTCTGGTAAAGGACAAACAGGTTGCCAACTCTGTAGTACTTGTCAGCCCCATCCTTGTGCTCATTTGTGCTCAGGGCTCTGTCTGCTAGGCTCCCTCCCTTCCTTTGTTCTGCTAACTACCTGTGCAGAGGGTTTGCAAAAACTGTTCCATTCACTCCCCTCTCTGTGTCCAGGTCCCCTGTAAGATGTCTTTGCAGCTTCTCTGATCAAAAGATGGAGTCTATTTCCACCCCTGATGAATGGAGTGGCCTGTGATTTGTTTTGACTGTTAGAATATTCTGGAAGTACGTTGTGTGTGTTCTGAGCCTCGGCCTGAAAAAGCCTCCAGCTTTTCTCCACTCCCTTGGATCCTTTACCCAAGCACCGTGTGAACTTGACCTTGGGGTCAAGTATATAAATAGCACAGCCTGAGGCCTGGATGTGATTTCCTAGGCAGACTCTGAGGTACTGGATGGAGTAAATTAGAAGTTCCAGCACATTAACCCCCACTATGAATGAACCTTGACCAGCTAGAAATGAGAAACAGAAGGGAGCCAGATAGATGCAGCCTCCCTCCTTTCCCCCTCTGCGGACTGCTTCAGGGTATAGTTTCTCTTTGCAACCCTCCATAGGCGTGGATGTGCCACTGAGCAGCCTGCTGTGTCTCTTCACAGCTCATTGCAAAGCAGAGGCAGAGGCAATAACATATCTCAGTGCAAATCTCTCCCGCTTTCCCTGCCTCCCACTCCTCTTCTCTCACCCTCCTTGCCCCAGGCTGCACCCTACAGAGAGGGTGAGCATCTTAACCTTTGCCTCAGGTTCTGCTTTCTGGAAGATTAGGCTTAGGCAGCAGCCAAAGGGCACCTGTCACAGCCAGGAAGCTTGTTTCCTATTTCAGAGGCTCTGGTGCCCACTCCTCAGAAGCCAAGAATTCCCAGAAAGCATATGGATGTTTCCTATTGCCACTGGAACAAGTCATCACAAACTTAGTAGCTTGAAAGAGCTCAAATTTATTCTCTGACAGCTCTGAAAGTCACCAGTCTGAAATCTGTTTCGCTGAGCCAAAAATCAAGGTGTTGGTGGGGCTGGTTCCTTCTGAAGGCTCTGAGAGGAGAATCTGTTCTCTTTTTCAGTTCTAGTGATGGCCTCTGCTACTTAGCTTGGGTCCTGTACCCTCCTCCAGCTTCAAAGCACATCACACCAGGTTCTGCTCACACCAATCACATCACCTTCAAATCTCCCTCCACCTCCCATCACAGGGGCCGTGATTACATCTAAGGCCCATCAGACGACTCAGGGTAACCGCCCATCTTAAGACCCTTACTCACATCTGCAAAGTCTCTTTTTCACTTAAGTTAACATCACCAGGTCCAGGAATTAGGACCTGGATATCTCTGGGGCCACTATTTATCCTACAACAGCACATAGAGTCCTCTCGCTCTGATACATTCAACCCCAAATCACTCCAGTTACCTTCAAAGTGCTCCCAGCAGTAAATTTCTACACACAAGGTAAGGCCCTCATTTGATTTTTATATTTTTATCTTTTCTCTTTATTTCATTTTTAAATGAAAAACCAGGTTTATAACAATTCATTGTTAATTTGGGCAGATATTTTATCACATCCTCTCACTGATTAAAGTAATGAAGAGTGAGAGTTCAATTGTCTTGGTTATAACAACATGAAATTCACACCCGGGAATTACCTAATTAATTTGAACAATTTGGTTGCCAGATGTTCTGATTTTATCTTTTTACCTGATATTATTTTATTTCATTTTATCTGATTTTATTTTATTTACCCACTCTCTACTTCCTTTTTTGCTGCCTGGGCCCAACTGGTTCTGAGGCAATAACTTTCCAGGGTTTCTACTTAGAAATTAAGACTGTAATGCACACAACTGATATCATACTTGATCTCCATTACGACCTGTTCTTATGACTTACAGGAAATTCACTAGGCACCAAAAAAAGAAATTGGATGCAGATAAGTAGATTACCCTATTTTCTAGGTCTAACTTCCTCAATACTTTATTCTCATAAAATCTTATTCTTTTTATTTTATTTTGGCATCATTAATCTACAATTACATGTGCAAAATTATGGTTACTAGACTCCCCACACCATCAGGTCCCCCCCACCAACCCCATTACAGTCACTGTCCATCAGCGTACTGAGATGCCATAGAGTCACTACTTGTCTTCTCTGAGTTGTACAGCCCTCCCCGTGCCCCCTCAACATTAAGTCTGCTAATCTTAATGCCCTTTTTACCCTCTTATCCCTCCCTCCCCACCCATCCTCCCCAGTCCTTTTCCCCTTGGTAACTGTTAGTCCATTCTTGGGTTCTGTGAATCTGCTACTGTTTTGTTCCTTTAGTTTTTTCTTTGTCCTTATACTCCACAGATGAGTGAAATCATTTGAATCTTGTCTTTCTCTGCCTGGCTTATTTCACTAAGCATAATACCCTGTAGCTCCATCCATGTTGTTGCAAATGGTAGGATTTGTTTTCTTCTTATGGCTGAATAATATTCCATTGTGTATATTTACCACCTCTTCTTTATCCATTCATCTACTGATTGGACACTTAGGTTGCTTCCATTTCTTGGCTATTGTAAATAGTGCTGCGATAAACATAGGGGTGCATATATCTTTTTGAAACTGTGCTGCTGCATTCTTAGGGTAAATGCCTAGGAAAGGAATTCCTGGGTCAAATGGTATTTCTATTTTGAGTTTTTTGAGGAACCTCCATACTGCTTTCCACAATGGTTGAACTAATTTACATTCCCACCAGCACTGTAGGAGGGTTCCCCTTTCTCCACATCCTCACCAACAATTTGTTTTTGTTTGTCTTTTGGATGGTGGCCATCCTTACTGGTGTGAGATGGTATCTCATTGTGGTTTTAGTTTGCATTTCTCTGAAGATTAGAGATGTGGAGCATCTTTTCATGTGCCTGTTGGCCATCTGAATTTCTTCTTTAGAGAAGTGTCTATTCATGTCCTCTGCCCATTTTTTAATTGGATTATTTGCTTTCTGTTTGTTGAGGTGCGTGAGCTCTTTATATACTTTGGATGTCAGCCCCTTATCGGATATGTCATTTATGAATATATTCTCCCATACTGTAGGATGTCTTTTTCTTCTACTGATGGTGTCCTTTGCAGCACAGAAGCCTTTCAGCTTCATATAGTCCCACTTGTTTACTTTTGCTTTTGTTTCCCTTCCCTGGGGAGATATGTTCATGAAGAAGTCGCTCATGTTTATGTCCAAGAGATTTTTGCCTATGTTTTTCTCTAATAATTTTATGGTTTCATGACGTACATTCAGATCTTTGATCTATTTCGAGTTTACTTTTGTGTATGGGGTTAGACAGTAGTCCAGTTTCATTCTCTTACATGTAGCTGTCCAGTTTTGCCAACACCAGCTGTTGAAGAGGCTTTCATCTCCCCAATGTATATCCAACGCTCCTTTATCATATATTAATTGACTGTATACGTTTGGGTTAATGTCTGGATTTTCTATTCTGTTCCACTGGTCTGTGGGTCTATTTTTGTGCCAATACCAAATTGTCTTGATTACTGTGGCTTTGTAGTAGGGCTTGAAGTCAGGGAGCATAATTCCCCCTGTTTAATTCCTCCTTCTCAGGATTGCTTTGGCTATTCAGGGTCTTTTCTGGTTCCATATGAATTTTAGAATTATTTGTTCCAATTCATTGAAGAAAGCTGGTGGTATTTTGATTGGGATTGCAATGAATCTGTAGATTGCTTTAGGTAGTATAGCCATTTTGACAATATTTATTCTTCCTGGCCAAGAGCATGGGATGCATTTCCATTTGTTAGTGTCCTCTTTAATTTCTCTTAGGAGTGTCTTGTAGTTTTCAGGGTATAGGTCTTTCACTTCCTTGGTTAGGTTTATTCCTAAGTATTTTATTCTTTTTGATTCAATTGTGAATGGAATTGTTTTCTTGATTTCTCTTTCTGTTAGCTCATCATTAGTGTATAGGAAAGCAACAGATTTCTGTGTATTAATTTTGTATCCTGCAACTTTGCTGAATTCAGATATTAGTTCTAGTAGTTTTGGAGTGGAGTCTTTAGGGTTTTTTTATGTACAATATCATGTCATCTGCAAATAGTGACAGTTTGACTTCTTCTTTACCAATCTGGATGCCTTGTATGTCTTTGTTTTATCTGATTGCCGTGGCTAGGACCTCCAGTACTATGTTGAATAACAGTGGGGAGAGTGGGCATCCCTGTCTTGTTTCTGATCTTAGATGAAAAGCTTTCAGCTTCTCGCTGTTAAGTATGATGTTAGCTGTGGGTTTGTCATATGTGACGTTTGTTATGTTGAGGTGCTTGCCCTCTATACCCATTTTGCTAAGAGTTTTTATCATGAATGGATGTTGAATTTTGTCAAATCTCTTTTCAGCATCTATGGATATGATCATGTGGTTTTTGTTCTTCTTTTTGTAGATGTAGTAGATGATGGGGATGGATTTTCGAATGTTGTACCATCCTTGCATCCCTGGGATGAATCCCACTTGATCGTGGTGTGATCCTCTTGATGTATTTTTGAATTGTTTGCTAATATTTTGTTGAGTATTTTTGCAACTATGTTCATCAGGGATATTGATCTGTAATTTTCTTTTTTGGTGAGGTCTTTGCCTGGTTTTGGTATTAGAGTGATGCTGGCTTCATACAATGAGTTTGGAAGTATTCCCTCCTCTTCTATTTTTTGGAAAACTTTAAGGAGAATGGGTATTATGTCTTCTCTATATGTCTGATAAAATTCAGCAATGAATCCATCTGGCCAGGGGGTTTTGTTCTTCGGTAGTTTTTTGATTACCAATTCAATTTTGTTGCTGGTGATTGGTCTGTTTAGATTTTCTGTTTCTTCCTTGGTCAGTCTTGGAAGGTTGTATTTTTCTAAGAAGTTGTCCATTTCTTCTAGGTTATCCAGCTTGTTAGCATATAAATTTTCATAGTATTCTCTAATGATTCTTTGTATTTTGTGGGGTCCATTGTGATTTTTCCTTTCTCATTTCTGATTCTGTTTATGTGTGTAGATACTCTTTTTCTCTTATTAAGTTTGGCAAGGGGTTTATCCATTTTGTTTATTTTCTCAAAGAACCAGCTCTTGGTTTCATTGATTTTTTCTATTATTTTATTCTTCTCAATTTTATTACTTTCTTCTCTGATCTTTATTATGTCCTTCCTTCTGGTGACTTTGGGTCTTTTTTGTTCTTCTTTCTCCAATCCCAATAATTCATTTGGGATTGTCCTCCCTTCTTTAAATAGGCCTGGATTGCAATATACTTTCCTCTTAGAATTGCCTTTGCTGCGTCCCACAGAAGTTGGGGCTTTGTGTTTATGTTGTCATTTGTCTCCATATATTGCTTGATCTCTGTTTTAATTTGATCGTTGATCTATTGATTATTTAGGAGCATGTTGTTAATCCTCCATGTGTTTCTGAGCCTTTTTGTTTTCTTTGACAATTTATTTCTAGTTTTATATCTTTGTGATTTGAGAAGTTGGTTGGTAGAATTTCAATATTTTTGAGTTTACTGAGGTTCTTTTTGTGGCCTAGTATGTGGTCTATTCTGGAAAATGTTCCATGTGCGCTTGAGAAGAATGTGTATCCTGTTGCTTTGGGTGCAGAGTTCTGTAGATGTCTGTTAGGTCCATCTGTTCTAGTGTGTTGTTCAGTGCCTCTGTGTCTTTACTTATTTTCTCTCTGGTTATCTGTCCTTTGGAGTGAGTGGTGTGTTGAAGTCTCCTAAAATGAATGCATTGCTTTCTATTTCCTCCTTTAATTCTGTTAGTATTTGTTTCACATATGTGGCGCTCCTGTGTTGGGTGCATATATATTTATAATGGTTATATCCTCTTGTTGGATTGACCCCTTTATCATTATGTAATGTCTTTCTTTATCTGTTCCTACTTTCTTTGTTTTGAAGTCTATTTTGTCTGAAACAAGTACTACAACAACTGCTTTTTTCTCTTTGTCATGAAATATCTTTTTCCATCCCTTCTCTTTTAGTCTGTGTATATCTTTGGGTTTGAGATGAGTCTCTTGTAAGCAGCATATAGATTGGTTTTCCTTTTTTATCCATTCTATTACTCTGTGTCTTTTGATTGATGCATTTAGTCCATTTACATTTAGGGTGATTATCGATAGATATGTACTTATTGCCATTGCAGGCTTTGGATCTGTGGTTACCAAAGGTTCAAGGGTAGCTTCTTTTCTATCTAATCATCTAACTTAACTCTCTTATTAAGCTATTATAAACATAGTCTGATGATTCTTTATTTTTCTCCCTTCTTATTCTTTCTCCTCCACTCTTTATATGTTAGGTGTTTTCTTCTGTAGTCTTTTGTGTTTCCTTTGACTGTTTTTGTTGAAAGTTGATTTTATTTTTTGCCTTTAGCTGGTATTTGGATGGTCTTCTCTCTTTGCCATGATTTTATTTTCTCTGGTGACATCTATTTAGCCTTAGGAGTGCTTCCGTCTAGAGCAGTCCCTTTAAAATATCCTGTAGAGGTGGTTTGTGGGCGGAAAATTCCCTCAACTTTTGTTTGTCTGGGAATTGTTTATTCCCTCCTTCAAATTTAAATGATAATCGTGCTGGATACAGTATTCTTGGTTCAAGGCCCTTCTGTTTCATTGCATTAAATATAGCATGCCATTCTCTTCTGGCCTATAAAGTTTCTGTTGAGAAGTCTGATGATAGCCTGATGGATTTTCCTTTGTAGGTAATCTTTTCTCTCTCTCTGGCTTCCTTTAATACTCTGTCCTTGTCTTTGATCTTTGCCATTTTCATTATTATATGTCTTGGTGTTGTCTTCCTTGGGTCCCTTGTGTTGGGAGATCTATGGGCTTCCATGATCTGAGAGACTATTTCCTTCTCCAGCTTGGGGAAGTTTTCAGCAATTATTTCTTCAAAGACACTTTCTATCCCTTTTTCTCTCTTCTTCTTCTTCTGGTACCCCTACAATGTGAATATTGTTCCATTTCGATTGGTCACACAGTTCTCTCAATATTCTTTTATTCCTAGAGATCCTTTTATCTCTCTCTGCCTCAGCTTCTCTGTATTCCTGTTCTCTGATTTCTATTCCATTAACAGTCTCTTACAGCTCATCCAGTCTTCTCTTAAGACCTTCTATCAATTGTTTCATTTCTGTTATCTCCCTCCGGACTTAATCCCTTAGCTCGTGCAGGTCCATCAGCATGGTTATGACTTTTATTTCGAATTCCTTTTCAGGAAGATTGGTTATATCTATCTCCTCAGGCCCTCTCTCTAGCGTTGTCTGAGTGATTTTTAACTGGACCAGATTCTTCTGCCTTTTCATGGTGATAAAAATGGTCATAGGCAGGTGGCGTGTGTGTCAGCTGGAAGAACAAAGTGCCTTTCTACTTGCAGGTTGCCTTTCCCTTCTCCACTGCCTGTGACTTTTACCCGCACACCGCGAGCAGCGTCTGGGAAAACCCCCTGAGCCGACGTGTGCGGGTCAGCTCTAGGGATAGCCTAGAGTCCTGCAAGGGGTCACCTAGAGTCCTGCAAGGGGTTACAGACATGTCAGGTGTGTTCTCCTGTGAGAATGGCACCCCTTCTTGCCTTCCAGACCTTGCTCCATGTTCCACTGTGTGTGCTGGTTACCCACCCACAAGGGGAAGTCTTTGGGATAATCCCCTGAGCTGCCATGGGCGGAACGGCCCTCAGGGTAGCCTAGAGCCCTGTGGGGGTTCACAGGTGGGCCAGGTGTGTTCTCCTGAGAGAATGGCCCCCCTTGGTGCCTTCCAGACCTTGTTCCAGGTTCCTCTGTCTGTGCTTTGCAGCTGCACACCGGCGGCAGCCTCTGGGTCTGTCCCAGTTAGCTGCACACTGTGAGAAGACTCTGTGTGGTTGCTGTGGGTGGGGCTGTTCTGCTGCTGCTCTGCAGGTGTGGCAGGTCAGCCAGTTTGCTTGCAGTGCCAGCCAGGGGGAATGAATGGCAGGCTGCTTATTGCCATGAGGGGCTTCGGGGCTGGGTTACCACCCAGGGGGTTAGGGCACCTGAAATTACTTAAGATTCCGAGCCTGCTGAGCTGAGTGTGCTGGGATGATTTTGTCCAGCTGTTAAGCCCTTGTCCCTTTAATACTTTTAAAAAGCACCCACTTTTCTTTTGTCCCAGGGAAGCCGGCTGTGGGGACCTGTTAACAGTCTCCATCTCGGATTTTACTTTTCCATTTCTCTAATGTGCATTACACCATGCAATGTGTGTCTGTGCTCCCAGTGCATATTACTAGAGCTGGTTATTTAGCAGTCCTGTGCTTCCACTCCCTCCCCACTCTGATTCTTTTCCTCCCCCTGGTGAGCTGGGGTTGGGGGAGTGCTCAGGTCCTGCCAGATCATGGCTTTGTATCTTACCCTTTTCGCGAGATGCTGAGTTCTTGTAGATGTAGATGTAGCCTGGCTGTTGTACTGTATCTTCTGGTCCCTCTTTTAGGAGTAGTTGTATTTGTTGTATTTTCAAAAATATGTAAGGTTTTAGGAGGAGATATCCGCCACTGTACTTACGCCACCATCTTGAGCCCCTCCTCACTTGGAACTAGTGCTTTTATAAAAGAGAGTGAGAGAGATGGTCTCTCTCTGCCACTTGCAGTTGCAGCAAGAAGGCTGAAACCAGGAAGAGAGCTGCAGGGGAGGTAATATTTCTCCTCTCCCCTCTTAGGATCTCTGGTTGGAAGTAAGAATTAAACTGAGATAAGACTGATTAACAGGAGAAAAGCATACAAATTTTATTTAACAATTTTTGCATGTACATGGGAGCTCTCACAAGGAAAATGAAGTCTTAAAGAAGCAGGCCCAAAAGCTTTTATACTAGGTCTCCACCAAGAAACTATTGGAATAAATGAATTTAATAAAGTCAGAAGGTACGAAATCAATATACAGAATCTGTTGCATTTCTGTATACAAATAGGAAATTAGCATAAAGAAATTAAGAAAACAATCCCATTTTTAAGCATTAAAGAGGATCAAATACGTAGGAACAAATCTAACCAAGGAGCTGAAAGACCTGTACTCTGAAAATGTCAAAAGACAATCATAAAAGAAATTAAAGATAACACAAATAAATGGAATGATATTCCATGCTCATGGATAGGAAAAATTAATATTGTTAAAATGGCCATACAGGTGAAGGCAATCTATAGATTCAATGCAATCTCTATCAAAATACCAATGGCACTTTTCTCATAACTAGAGCATATAATCCTAAAACTTGTATGGAACCACAAAAGACTCTGGACAGCCAAAAAATCCTGAGGAAGAACAAAACTGGGGGTATCATGTGCCCTGATTTAAAACTATACAAAGTGATGATAATCAAAACAATATGGTACTGGCACAAAATTAGATACATGAATTACTGGAATAGAATAGAGAGCCCAGAAATAAACTTATGCTTATATGGTCAATTAGCCTATGACAAAGGGAGCAAGAATATACAATGAGAAAAAGACAATCTCTTCTATAAATGGTGTTTGGAAAATTGGACAGCTATACACAAAATAATTAATTTGGATAACTGTCTTACACAATACACAAAAATAAACTCAAAATGGATTAAAGACCTAAATATAAGACTTGAAATTATAAAATTTCTACAGAAAAACATAGGTGGTACACTCTTAAACATCAGCATTAGCAACTTTTTTTTCTGGATATGTCTCCACAAGCAAGGGAAATAAAAGCAAAAAGAAACAAGTGGGACTACATCAAACTAAAAAGCTTCTGCACAGCAAAATAAACCATCAACAAACAAAAAGGCAGTCTACTGAATGGGAAAATATATTTGCAAATGATAGATTTGATATGGGGCTTGTGGGTAAAATTGTAATGTTTCCAGAATGTCTCACCTGGCTTTAGTACATCTGCATATCAACAGATGGGTGGAGAGAAGTATGGCTTTAGGGCATTTGCATCATTCCTCAGGGGTGGAGAGAAGTTCATCTCCATATCAGTGGGTAATTACATAGGCAACCAAGGGTGTGTCTGAACCTGAGAGGTTAAGGGGAAGGGGCTGGCTTGCTTGCTGGCTGGCTTCTTCTGGAGCAGAGGAGAAATACGGCCTGGGACTGCAGTTTGTAGGTGAGGGGAAGGGCTGGTTTTGTTTTTGCTGGAGCAGGAAAGAGAGAAGGCCCTGGGCTGCAGTTTGTAAGCAATAAATGGATTTTAAACTTTATTTCTCCCTTTGACTGATTTTGGTGTTTAGAGGTATTTTGCCCTGGGATTTCCTCTCCCTGGACTTACAGGCTAAAATCCAAAACATATTTTAAAAACTCATAAAATTCAACACTAAAAAAACAAACAATCTGTTAAAAAATTGGCAGAGGAACTGAATGGACATTTTCCCAAAGACGATGCACAGATGGCCAACAGACATATGAAAAGATGCTCATCACTAATCATTAGGGAAATGCAAATCAAAACCACAATGAGATATCACCTTACACCAGTCAGGCTAGCTAGTATCAAAAAAACAAGAAATAACAAGTATTGACAAGGATGTGGAGAAAAGGGAACCCTTGTACACTGTTGGTGGATGTGTAAATTAGTGAACCACTATGGGAAACAGGTGGGAGGTTTCTCAAAAAACTAAAAATAGAATACCATATGACCAGCAATTCCAATTCTGGGAATTTACCTGAGGAAAACAAAAATCATTAATTCGAAAAGATACATTCAGTTCTATGTTTATCATAGCATTATTTACAATAGCCGAAATATGGAAACAACCTAAAAGTCCATTGATGGATGAATGGATTTAAAAAAGATGTGGCATACATAATGTAGCAGGGGTGGGTATGGGGTAGGGGGATACGGGGAAGGCAGTATAACAAAGAGAAGACAAGTAGTGATTCTATAGCATCCTCTGTGCTGATGGACAGTGACTGTAATGGGGGTGTGTGGTGGGGACTTGAAAATAGGGGGAGTCTAGTGACCATAAGGTTGCTCATGCAATTGTATATTAAGAATAGCAAAAAAAAAACTTTCGGAAATGCAAAAAAAAAAAAAACATGTGGCATATATACACAATGGAATATTATATAGCCACAAAGAAGAATGAAATCTTTCCATCTGTGTCAACATGGATGGACCTAGAAGTTATTATACTAAGTGAAATGAGTCAGACAAAGAAAGATAAATACCATATGATTTCACTTATATATGGAATCTGAAAAATAAAACACATGAACAAACAGACAGGCAAAATAGAAATAGACTCATAAACACAGAGAACAGACTGGTGGTTGCCACAGGGGAAGGGAATAGGAAGATGGTAGAAATAGGTGAAGAGGAAAAACCCTTAGTGAGAATTTGATATCTTGATCTAGGTGATGACTACATGAGTATACATATATGTCAAAATTTGTCAAGTTGCACACTAATATTTGTGCATTTTATTTTATGTACCTCATAATATTTTTAAAAGAAAAATAAATGAAATCCATTTTCTCTTTGATTTATAAAAAAGCTACTAGAGAAAGATGGCAGTGTGAGAGGTGAGACAGAGGCTTCCTCCTAAAACCGCATATAATATGAAAATAAAGCTACTACAACTACTCTTGAAAGAGCAACGGGAAAGAGAACTACAACAAACTGCATACACCTGGAATCAAGACCAGCCCTCACAGAAAACGGTAATGTACTAAAGCTGTGGTCCTGCGGGATCCATGCCCTTCCCCCACCCCAGCTCACCGGCAGGAGGAACAGGAACAGAGCAGAGAGGGAGTGGAGAACTGGGACTGCTGAATACCTAACTCTGGAGATCTACTCTGGGAGCACAATCCTACATTTCATGGTGCTTGCATGATACTCTTGTAATTAGGAGCTTGGAAAGCTAAGACAGGCGGAGTTCCTGGAGAGACTAAGATTCCGGCTGCTTATGAGATCAGGGATCCATACCCAGATGCTCTAGGACAAAAGAAAGGCAGGCAGTCTGAGAGACTTCCTAACAAAGAAGACCTTAGCAAGAGGCCTGCTAAGGGAGCAAGGACTGCACAGAGCTTACTGCTCAGGAGAAAGGACAGGTAGACAAAATTGTCCGGGTGTACTCTGCCCAGCAGATTGGGAGTTTTCTGATCTTCAGGTGTGCCAGCTCCCTGGCTGCCTAAACAGCTCCAAGAACCCCTTCTGTGACAGGCAGACTAGTGCACCTTTCGCCTGGCCAGCCCCACTGGGCTTGCAAACCTGGAAACCCTTCCCTGGTGTTAGGCCAGTCAGAGGGAAGATCTGTCTACAGCAACTAAAAAGGCAAAGCACAGAGGCTTATACCTGTGTGCTCAGCCCACTGGTTCAGACAGTGGAGACAGGCATAGCAGCCAGGAACCAGGAAACAGCCCTTTCCTCCCCCGAGGCACCAATACCACTCCCCTACAATCCCTGACATTGCTTCAGGGACTGAGCAGCTCCAGAGAGTAGAACTTCTGGGCACTAGAGGGCTCCATACACAAATATGAAACGCCAAAGGAACCTGGTCCAGAGTAAAATTATGAATACAACTCCTGAGAAAGATTTAAATGATATGGACTTTATGACTCTCTCTGAAACGGAGTTTAAAATAAAAATCATTAACATGCTTATGGAGGTACAGAAAGATATTCAAGAACTCAGGAATGAATTCCAGCCAGAGATCCAATCCTTGAAGAACACAATGGACGGTATTAAAAGCAGATTGGACACAGTGGAGGAGATGATAAATGAAATAGAAACTAGAGAAGAGGAATACAAAGAAGTTGAGGTACTGAGAGAAAAAAGGATCTCTAAGAATGAAAGAATATTGAGAGAACCATGTGACCAATCCAAACGGAACAATATTCGCATTATAGGAGTACCAGAGGAAGAAGAGAGAGAAAAAGGGATAGAAAGTGACTTTGAAGAAATAATTGCTGAAAACTTTCCCACACTGGGGAAGGAAATAGTCTCGCAGTCCACGGAAGCCCACAGAACTCCCAACACAAGGGACCCAAGGAAGACAACACCAAGACACATAATAATTCAGATGGCAAAGGTCAAAGATAAAGACAGAGTATTAAAGGCAGCTAGAGAGAGAAAAAAGATCACCTACAAAGGAAAACCCATCAGACTATCATCAGACTTCTCAACAGAAACCTTACAGGCCAGAAGAGAATGGCATGATATATTTAACATAATGAAACAGAAGGACCTCGAACCAAGAATATTGTATCCAGCACGATTATCATTTAAATATGACGGAGGGATTAAACAATTTCCAGACAAAGGAAAGTTGAAAGAGTTTGCCTGTCATAAACCACCACTACAGGATATCTTAAACGGACTGCTCTAGAGGGAAGCACCCCTAAGGCTAAAAAGATGTCACCAGAGAAAATAAAATCATAGCAAAGAAAGCAGACCATCCAAATACTGACAAAAGGCAAAGAATAAAAAACCCAATATATAAAGAATGGAGGAGGAAAAATAGGAAGGGAGAAATAAAGAAACATCAGACGGCGTTCACAATAACTTAACAAGAAAGTTAAGTTAGATTCTTAGATAGTAAAGAAGCAACCCTTGAACCTTTCGTAACCACGAATCTAAAGCCAGCAATGGCATTAAGTACATATCTATCAATAATCACACTAAATGTAAATGGACTGAATGCACCAATCAAAAGACAGAGTAACAGAGTGGATAAAAAAGCAAGACCCATCTATATGCTGCTTACAAGAGACTCACCTCAAACCCAAAGATATACACAGACTAAAAGTGAAGGGATGGAAAAAGATATTTCATGCAAACAACAAAGAGAATAAAGCAGGTGTTGCAGTACTTGTATCAGACAAAATAGACTTCAAAACGAAGAAAGTAGCAAGAGATAAAGAAGGACATTACATAATGATAAAGGGGTCAGTCCAACAAGAAGATATAACCATTACAAACATATATGCACCCAACACAGGAGCGCCAACATATGTGAAAGAAATACTAACAGAATCGAAGGAGGAAATAGACAACAATGCATTCATTTTAGGAGAATTCAACACACCACTCACTCCAAAGGATAGATCAACCAGACAGAGAATAAGTAAAGACACAGAGGCACTGAACAACACACTAGAGCAGATGAACCTAACAGACATCTACAGAACTCTACACCCAAAAGCAGCAGGATACACATTCTTCTCAAGTGCACATGGAACATTTTCCAGAATAGACCACATACTAGGCCACAAAAAGAACCTCAGTAAATTCAAAAATATTGAAATCCTACCAACCAACTTCTCAGAACACAAAGGTATAAAACTAGAAATAAATTTTAGAAAGAAATCAAAAAGGCTCACAAATACATGGAGACTTAACAACATTCTCCTAATTAATCAATGGGTTAACGACCAAATCAAAACAGAAGTCAAAGAATATATGGAGACTAATGACAACAACAACACAAAGCCACAACTTCTGTGGGATGCAGGAAAGGCAGTCCTAAGAGGAAAGTTTAAATAGGCAATCCAGGCCTATTTAAAGAAGGAAAAGCATTCCCAAATGAACAGTCTAAAGACACAATTATTGAAATTGGAAAAAGAAGAACAAAGGAGGCCCAAAGTCACCAGAAGGAGGGGCAAAGTAAAGATCAGAGAAGAAATAAATAAAATTGAGAAGAATAAAACAATAGAAAAAATCAATGAAACCAAGAGCTGGTTCTTTGAAAAAATAAACAAAATAGATAAACCTCTAGCCAGTGTCATTAAGAGAAAAAGAGAATCTACACACATAAGCAGAATCAAAAATGAGAAAGGAAAAATAATGACAGACCCCACAGAAATACAAAGAATTTTAAGAGAATATTATGAGCATCTGTATGCTAACAAGCAGCAAAACCTAGAAGAAATGGACAACTTCTTAGAAAAATACAACCTTCCAAGACTGACCAAGCAAGAAACAGAAAAACAAAACAGACCAATTACCAGCAATGAAATTGAATCGGTAATCAAAAAAGTACCCAAGAACAAAACCCCCGGACCTGAAGGATTCACCTCTGAATTCTACCAGACATATAGAGAGGAAATAACACCCATTCTCCTTAAAGTTTTCCAAAAAATAGAAGAGGAGGGAATACTTCTAAACTCTTTCTATGAAGCCAGCATCACTATAATACCAAAACCGGGCAAAGACATCACCAAAAAAGAAAATTACAGACCAATATCCCTGATGATCGTAGATGCAAAAGTACTCAACAAAATATTAGCAAACTGAATTCAAAAATACATCAAGAGGATCATACACCATGATCAAGTGGGATTCATCCCAGGGATGCAAGGATGGTACAACATTCGAAAATCCATCAACATCATCCACCACATCAACAAAAAGAAGAACAAAAACCATATGATCATCTCCATAGATGCTGAAAAAGCATTTGACAAAATTCAGCATCCATTCATGATTAAAACTCTCCTCAAAATGGGTATAGATGGCAAGTACCTCAACATCATAAAGGCTATATATGACAAACCCACAGCTAACATCATACTTAACGGCGAGAAGCTGAAAGCTTTTCACCTAAGATCGGGAACAACACAGGGATGCCCACTCTCTCCACTGTTATTCAACATAGTACTGGAGGTTCTAGCCATGGCAATCAGACAAAACAAAGATATACAAGGCATCCATATTGGTAAAGAAGAAGTCAAATTGTCACTATTTGCAGATGACATGATACTGTACATAAAACACCCTAAAGAATCCACTCCAAAACTACTAGAACTAATATCTGAATTCAGCAAAGTTGCAGGATATAAAATTAACACACAGAAATCTGTTGCTTTCCTATACACTAATGATGAGCTAACAGAAAGAGAAATCAGAAAAACAATTCCATTCACAATTGCATAATTGAAAGAATAACATACTTAGGAATAAACCTAAACAAGGAAGTGAAAGACCTGTACTCTGAAAACTACAAGACACTCCTAAGAGAAATTAAAGAGGACACTAACAAATGGAAATGCATTCCATGCTCTTGGCTAGGAAGAATAAATATTGTCAAAATGGCTATACTACCTAAAGCAATCTACAGATTCAATGCAATCCCTATCAAACTACCAACAGCTTTCTTCAATGAACTGGAACAAATAACTCTAAAATTCATATGGAACCAGAAAAGACCCCGAATAGCCAAAGCAATCCTGAGAAGGAGGAATTAAACAGGGGGAATTACGCTCCCTGACTTCAAGCTCTACTACAAAGCCACAGTAATCAAGACAATTTGGTACTGGCACAAAAACAGACCCACAGACCAGTGGAACAGAATAGAAAATTCAAACATTAACCCAAACATTTACAGCCAATTAATATTTGATAAAGGAGCCTTGGATATACAATGGGGAGATAACAGCCTCTTCAGCAGCTAGTGTTGGAAAAACTGGACAGCTACATGTAAGAGAATGAAACTGGACTACTGTCTAGCCCCATACACAAAGGTAAACTCAAGGTGGATCAAAGACGTGAATGTAAGTCATGAAACCATAAAACTCTTAGAAAAAAAACATAGGCAAAAATCTTTTGGACATAAACATGAGCACTTCTTCATGAACATATCCCCCCGGGCAAGGGAAACAAAAGCAAAAATGAACAAGTGGGACTATATCAAGCTGAAAAACTTCTGTACAGGAAAGGACACCATCAGCAGAACAAAAAGACATCCTACAGTATTGGAAAATATATTCATAAATGATGCATCTGATAAGGGGTTGACATCCAAAATATACAAAGCACTCACGCACGTTAACAAACAAAAAGCAAATAATCCAATTAAGAAATGGGCAGAGGACATGAATAGACATTTCTCTAAAGAAGAAATTCAGATGGCCAACAGGCACGTGAAAAGATGCTCCACATCGCTAATCATCAGAGAAATGCAGATTAAAACCACAATGAGATATCACCTCACACCAGTGAGGATGGCCAACATCCAAAACACAAACAACAACAAATGTTGGCGAGGATGTGGAGAAAAGGGAATCCTCCTACACTGCTGGTGGGAATGCAAATTAGTTCAACCATTGTGGAAAGCAGTATGGAGGTTCCTCAAAAAACTCAAAATAAAAATATCATTCGACCCAGGAATCCCACTCCTAGGAATTTACCCTAAGAATGCAGCAGCCCAGTTTCAAAAAGACAGATGCACCCCTATGTTTATTGCAGCACTATTTACAATAGCCAAGAAATGGAAGCAGCCTAAGTGTCCATCAGTAGATGAATGGATTAAGAAGAAGTGGTACATATACACAATGGAATATTATTCAGCCATAAGAAGAAAACAAATCCTACCATTTGCAACAACATGGATGGAGTTAGAGGGTATTATGCTCAGTGAAATAAGCCAAGCCGAAAAAAACAAGTATCAAATGATTTCACTCATATGTGGAGTATAAGAACAAAGAAAAAAACTGAAGGAACAAAACAGCAGCAGACTCACAGAACCCAAGAACGGAGTAATAGTTAACAAAGGGAAAGATATTGGGGAAGATGGGTGGGAAGGGAGGGATAAGAGGGTAAAAGGGGCATTATGATTAGCAGACGTAAGGTAGCGGGGGCACGGGGAGGGCTGTACAACTCAGAGACGACAAGTAGTGATTCTATAGCATCTCACTACGCTGATGGACAGTGACTGTAATGGGGTTGGTTGGGGGGACCTGATGAAGGGGGTAGTTTAATCACCATAATATTGCACATGTAATTGTAGGTTAATGATACCAAAATAAATGTAAAAAAAAAAAAGCTACTAGAACAAACAGAGAGTATTCAATTGTCAAAGTGTGACAAGACAGGACTTTGGACTGGGGCAGTTAAGTGTGGGGAAGTGACTAGATAAGGGTTAGTTTAACAAAGTTTGTTTGAATAGATTTCTCTCAACTCTGACTCCCATCTTCGGTGCTAAGAATGTCTTCTTTCCTCCAGGAAGGGTATCTTTCCCAGGGGAGTTTTACCTCCTGCTTTCAGGAAGAAAAAGGAAGGCCACATGCCCTTCGGCCAGCACATCTGCCATTTTTCACGTGTCTTAAACTCAAAATAATCCTTATGCCAAAATGGCACTTTTGGGGTGGCATGTACTACCTACCACCTTACAGGGCCTTCATCAGGAACCAAAGTGACTGTATCGTGAGCTTGGACTTCCCAGCATGCAGAATTCTGAGAAATCGATTGTTGTTAAGCCACCTCCTCTGTGGTGTTTTTGTTACAGCAGCCCTGGCTGACTACGACATATGCTGACATGAACAGATGGATAGTAACAGAAAAAATCTTTACATATCTGTTGGTAGAGAAGAATATTTTTAAATCTTTCAAAAGCTGAATCTCCCAGAATTCTTTAGAGAAGGAAATGTTTAGCAAAACATCTGGATAGCCTATTTGAATCTGAAAAAAGATAGCTAGGGGTTAGGAAGAGAGAGCTACACTGTGCCTTCTAGAAAAACGGGAGGGCTCCAGTTAGAGAAGGATGGGCTAAAACAACACCTCAGAAGTGGTGTCAACAGATACGAAAAACTCCTCTAAGTCCCACAGGGAGGAGGGTCTGTTTGTCTTTCTTTAGGAACCTAAAGCTAAAGTCATTTATTTGTAAAATCCAGAGTGAAATATAATCCTAATTGACTAGATACACTGCTCAGGACAGTCCTCCTCCCCACCCTCTGCCTCGGAGCCCCATGGGAAGCCTTCAAGGGGAAGCGTGAGCCCAGAGACCACCAATTAGGAAGGCAGATGGTGTCACTCGATAAACAGAGGAGTAAGGAGGAACTCAGCATAAACTCTGAAAGACGTTTACGCCAAGGTAAAATGGGCTTTAATTTCAACTGGAATAGGGCCTTGAGAAGCAGGTAGACTACCAGAGTGCCCTTGAGAGTTCAGCACTGAGCTAGGAGAGGCTGCTAGGAGAGGCTGCTGGGAGAGGCAGTGGGACCCGGCGGTGGGGCCAGGCGACATCTGGGGAGGAGCAGGGTTGGGCCGAGTGCAAGGTAAGCCAGGTGTATAACTGAAGGCACCACCACAGGAAAACGAGAGGCATTGGAAGGAAACACGAAGTCACCACGCAACCTTCCCTGGCTCATGCCTTGTGTGTGAAATGAGTTAAGTAAGACCCATCTCTTAAAGTTGTGCAACTATTTTCCAAAAATCTCCCCCTTTCTCCTCCCCCAAAGTCCTCTCTGCCTCTCAAGAGAAGAGAAAAATGGGTACCTGTTTATGGCAAGTCCTGGGTAAGAGCCAGGCGGGAAGGCTGGACAAGCCTGGAACTTCCCTCCGCATCTTCTCCAGATACATCCCCTCCAGTTGTGTCCAACCTTGTTCCTGCTCACCAGCTTCCCTCCATTTCTTTGAACTCACCAATCTGACTCAGCGGGGCTTTCGATTACTTGCTTTTTCCACTGCCTAGATGGTGTTTTTGGCTCCTTCTCACTGACCAGATCTCTGCTCAGATGCCACCAGCTCAGAGGAGGCCTTTCTGGATGCCCTGTCCTCAGGTCCCCTGTTGCCAGCCACTTCTTATCATATCACTGTGTGCTGTTTTTCTCAAAGCTCTTAACACTACCTGAAATTATCTTGTTTACTTGTGTGATTGTAACTGTCAGTCTCTCAGTTCTCTGCAGAATCCATGAGAGGAGGGAGCTGGCTTGCTTTCTGTGGTAGCCACAGTGCCTGGAACCCTTTGAAGGGTCAACAAATATTTGATGGATGAATGAATAGGAAAGGTGAGGATTCCATGAGATGTGCCTAAGCCCTTGGAGAGTGCCAGGCAGCTTAACAATGCCACTTACTGTATTATTTCTGTTACTATCTTTCCTCTTCTGTTGCAAGTCTGATCTGCTGGATAAGATCAGACTTATGACCCTCCAATGGGAGACCTGGAAACATTGATTTTTCAAGAAAGCTACTTTCTTTTCTCTGGTTGACACAGTCAGGACCCAAGTAATTCACCAAAGACTTTGCAGAAGTGAAGAGTAGGTGAAATTTTGAGAGTAGGTGAAAGCATGGGCCCATGGCTTTGTCCTAACTAGCTGTGTGACCTTGGATAAGTCTTTCAACCTCTCTAAACCTGTTTCTCCATCTGAGATACAAAGGGGGTTCTCTACATGCTGCCTAAGATCCCTCCTAACTAGAAACGTCCTTCATCTCCTCATACTGCTCTTGACTGCCTCCTGGAAGCAAAGCGAATGAACTAAAGACACGCAGAGGTAGCCGGGAGGCTCCCAAACTAAATATTGTAGTCAGTTCCCGAATGATTGCATCGGACAGTCTCCTACTTCCTAGAGATGGGGAGACCCAGGAGAGGTCTCAGACGGCCTCCTCTGCCTTGGATTCAGAGCACAGCGTGACTACCCTGCTTTGAACACTTACTATTAGCAGCTTTACACCTGGGACCCTTTCATCCTTAAAATGCAAGATAGGCTCCGTCATTATTATCTCCATTTTGCAAGGGTGGTGGGATGCTCAGAAAGGTCACACAGCTAAAAAGCAACAGGGTTGGAAGGGAGTAGAAACTACGTTTGTTTCCCCTCACCCCACGCCTCTGCTCCTGGAGTTGGGTGGGAATTCCCCCCAATGCATCCCAAACCCGTTAACTACCAAAATCAGCGGGAACATCTTCAAGAGGGTCCCCAGCTTGCTCAAGTTCTACAGAACCAGAAGCCTTGGGGGCGCCAACAGAAACCTGTATTTTTCAAAAGCTCTTCAGGTCCCAGTGATACTCATTTGGACACGGAAACCACTGTGTTATACTGGGTTATGATGCTTAGCAGTTGGAAAACATCCCGAGTCAGGCTAATACTTCCCACTGCTATTCAGAAGTCATTCTGCTCTTCCTCGCCCGTCCCTGCGGTGCTGCATCTGCGCCCTCTGCAGCGTCTCCGCCGCGCTGTCTGCTGGGCTTGTAGTAAAACCTTAACTGTAACCAACTGCCCCGCAGGGAAGTATAGCGGCGTCAAGCAGGGCTACCCAACCTCTTTGTAATTTCGAAAGATGTAATTTACAAGTACCTCACTGTGATTTTCATTAAAACAGTACTAGCAGTACCACTTGGGGAGGAAAGCCACTTACTTGATTTATTCAGTAGTTTTGAACACAACTGAGTAGAATTGCTTGCCTAGGAGTTGCTCAGACTTTATGTATTCATCTACTCGTTCATCTTTTTTCAACAAGTATGTATTGAATGCCTAGTAAATACCAAGCACTCCTCTAGCATGGACCAAGACAAAATACTCTCACCGCGTGAACCTCTAGTCTAGCAATGCAGACACGTACTAAACAAACAAACATGCACGAACGTCCTTACACATGGTGGTGGATGCTAGGAAGGAAAAGAACTGGGTTTAGAGAGCCCTATTTTAGGAAGTAAGGTTAGGGAAGGCTTCTCTCTGGAGCTAACTTTAAGCTAGGATCTGAAATTTGAGGTGGGGTGAGCCATGCAAAGCAGGGAGGGGCTCTCAGCTGGCTTCAGGAGTTCTCATTTGAGGCCCTCAAAAGAAGGAGGGGGCGCATCTTGAGTTAAGGGGGCTGTAGACTGAGATTTGAGATGAGGTTAAAGAGGTCAGTTAAGAATAGGCGCCCCCTGTGGGATGGGCACTGCTCCACTGGCCTCACACACATCATCCCAATGCGTCCCCACCAGCTTGGAGAAGTAAACAACAGTCTCATCTTTTGAATTTTATGCATGAGAAAACTGAGGTACAGAGGGATTAAATACTTTGCCCAAAATACTGTAGATGGTAGGTAGCAACTGGGATTTAAAACCAGGGGGTCCAGTGCCAGCACCCAGCCTCTGTACTTACCCACTGCCCTACCCTGCCTTCTGGGCCTTGATAAGGAGTGTGAGTTTTAATCTAAGAGCAATCAGACATCTTTGTAAGCTTTTTAGCAGGGCTCCGGGTGGTCTCTCTTATGTTTTAACAAGAGTGTGCTAAATGGATAATGGATTATAGAGTAGGAGGAAGATGAGGGAAACAAGTGCCGTTGTCCAGAAGGGATGCAGGAGGCCTAGACAAGGGTGGGGTCGCAGTGATGATGGGGAGACACAGAAGAGTTTAATACAGAAATGACAGGACTAGTGACAGGTTAGGTGCAGGTGTGGGAGAAGCTGTGAAAGATGGCACTCCAGCTAGGAAACTGGATTAGGGACCATTGGCTGAGATGGAGCAAATTTAGGAGAGTAGAGTTCAGTTTTGCACATATTAGGTCTGAGGTGCCTGTGTAGGACCAAGGGCAGGCTGCCCCAAAGGGTGCCACTCTGGCATGGTGATTACTTTGAACTGGAACAGCAGGAGAAATAGCCAGTGCAGGAGGGAGTCTCTGACTCTCCTGTCCCCTTTGTCTTGAAAGCAGGAAATAAGTCTCCCCTGGGAAAGGTGCCCTCCATGCACCTGGAGGTAAAGATGCACCCTAATAGAAACAGGGAATTCAAGGCCCGGGAAGCCGATATAAACAAACCTTGTTATTTTTTCCTAGACTACCCCAGCCCAAAAGCTGTTTAAATTCCTTACTAATTGAAGCTCCCAAACCTGAGTTTTCTTTGTCCTGTCAATTCCACACGGATCTATGTTTCTTCGTCCAATATGTATAAAAGCTGCTGCCTTGGTCATTTCTCGGGCCCTCAGTTTCATTATTAGGCCTCCGTCTGTGCGTGATTAAAATTTGGTTTGTTCCTCCTGTTTATCTGTCTTGTGCCAATTTGATTCTTAGACCAGCCAGAAGAACCTTGAAGGGTAGAGGAAAATTTTTCCTCCCCAACACTGGTGACACATCCAAGTGAAAAATCAAACAGGCTGTGGAAAAACAATAGACCTCTCAAACTTTATGTAAAAATGAACTCTCCATTTACCTCATTCTGAGATTCAGAGGAGACACCTAGGCTAGAAACGGAAAGGTGTTGCGTTTAGTAGAACAAGTGCTACTTAGAAATGAATGCGATGACCTAGAGAGAGGAGAGTTCCAGGGAGCAAACCCACCGCCACTCCCACCCACGGGGACTGGGTCTGGGAAAAGCCGCAGGAGGGAGAGTCGGGACCTGAGGAGAGCCCAGGATGAGGGCAGGAAATTACAAGACCAAAGCAGCCCACGACTGTGCATACTGTCCTCCGAAAAGGAGAGACGCTGCCTCCTGTTGCCGTGTTCATGGGGAGAAAGTGGCCTTGACTCAGTCAGCGGCAGCGTCTAGAGAGCCCGGAAGCTTGTCTAAGTCCATCCGTCCCTCCACCCTAGAAAGCAGTAGGTAGACCCCGAAACAGAAAGATGTTTCAACCCAGCCCTTAACTCCTCAGCTTCTGCTGGGCCCACAGGGTGTCGCCTTGGGCGGGGATTCCCCTGAGGACGGGTGGGGCTAAGGCCGCAGTAGTCATATTCTCGTCATTTCCGGTGGTGATGTTCTTTATCTTTCCCTGCCACTGCTCCTGATTTCAGCCACTTCTCTTACTGCTTATTATCTTTCCCAGAAAGCATTATGATTTTAGCAAATCATTTTGTCCCCAGAATCCCATGATGATAGTAATTTCATCATTAATTAATATGCTGATTTAAATGTCCTCCTTCACATCTCTTTTGGGTGCTTGAGAATTGCTGCCATAAATGTTTAAGAGCTTTTTGTCACCATATTAAGAAGATAAGATGAGTTTCACTCTAAGGCCCAAAGTAGCCCAGGGAGGCATGAGTGGTCTCCAGCCTCTAGCCTGACAGCCTAGAAATAGGGGTATCACTGGGGAAGCTCTACCATTAAAAAAAAGAGAAAAAAAGATCTTTTGTTTAAAGTTATGAAAGTGTTTTTTACTGTAGAATTGAGCTTCTCCAACTTTACTAAGCATGCAGATCCCTTGGGAGCTTGTTAAAACGCAGCTTCTGATTTGGGAAGTCCAGGGTAGAGACGCTACACTTCTAACAAGTTCCCAGGGGATGCCAGATTGGACTTGAACAGAGCACTTTTCGAGTATCCAGGATGTAGCAAACAAACAGAATAACACACATCAACCGTGTCCTCACAAGGCAAAAGGGCCGAGGGAGCTCCCTGGGCCTCTTTTATAAGGGCACTAATCCCACTCATGAGGGCTCCACCCTCATGACATAAGCACCTCCCAAAGCACATTTGGGGCTGGGATCTCAATATATGAGGGGACACACAAACCTTTAGTTCATAACAGTCAATTCTAATATTATGACACTGGGCTCATTTAACTGAACATGAGTCATTTCCTAACTGAGCCAACAAGAGAACCATGCTTTAGATTCTCCTCTCCTTGCACCCTAACCTAGCGTCTGTTCCCCGAAAGAAGCACCTTCTTTCAGGAATTTGGCCACTAATTTGGGAGTTGAGGCCATGTGTTTAAAGTGTCCACATTAAGCCCTGCTCACCCAGCCCTAAGGATCCAAGCACTCACACAGCACACCAAGGCAGAGGCCCTCTCCACATGCCCCTGGTTACTTGAGGGAGGGTCCTGAGGTGTTCATTCACGGCATTTTGATAGTAGAGCTATCACTGGTAGAGAAAACTAAAGGATGTACTCTGAGAATTTAAAACCTATACTTTAGGTTGAACCAAAAACCCTATACTTTAGAATTGACCAAGTGAATCCCATAAACCAAGGAGCTGATAATTATAGTGGCTCTCTCTATATAGAAATAAATAAAATAAAATAAAAAGGGACAGTGTCTGCATGTCTTTGTAGGTGGATTTAGGCAGGGGCCTACTTAGAAGCGGACAATTATATGAAGTAACTTCTCAATGGCCCTTCTAGGAGCAAAAAAAGGGTTTCTCGGGTGCTGGCAATGATCTTTTTATAGATCTGGGTGTGGCTGCATGAGTGTGTTTAGTTTGTGAAAAATTGTTCTGTACACTTACAATATGAACACTTTTCTGTATGTGTATTATATTTTAAGAAAACATTTCTAAGAGATAGAAAGTCCCTTCTACTCTCAAAATTCTATTTTGGGAAACACCTCCCATTCCCCCTTATTTAGGTTGTTAGAATTAAAAGAATGCATACTGACAGGTAGAACTGGACTGTAGTCCTTTCCACTCATCAACTACCCATGAAGTGAAATCAGACGTGACTCACCTGCCTGCTTGTTCTTGACTGAAGGAGGAAGACTGTGGTGACGACGCCTCGAGTCGTTGGGCTTGGGGTGGCTTAGCAGCACCCGCACCGTGGTCACTGCACAGGACCCAAGAACAGTCATGGCTGCTGGTTGCTCGGTCAGATTCCAATGAATGAAGCCAAGATGGGAGCTGAAGAAAATCTCACCAATGGAACTCTGAGAAGAGATGGAGGAAGAAGCGGAGAGAATGAACAGAATCCAAATAAAAGTGTGTCTACCTCATGCCTGTTGTAATAATGATCTTTGAGCTGTAGCATCTATACTCCTACAAAGCATAAATCACCCTATTTTTTGTTTACCTAATGGAAATGAAAACTAGCCCTTAAATGGAATTTCCCCTCAAACTCTCTGATCCTATTAACTCTGAGATTCCAGATTCTCTTGAAGAAGCACTTATCTAATGGGATTTGTTGTAACTGCCATCCTAGACACCTGAATCCTAAGAAGGCTACTTTGGAAAGGAAATGATAATTCTTGTTCCCTGGGAATACTGGTAGTCATTTGAGGTCCTTGACCAAAATATACTTTGGGAATACCAAGTCTCTCCAAATTCATCTCTTAGTCAAACAAATAATTGTAAGAATACGATTTCCCTTTGCTGTGAAAAATTGCCCACTACTTTTCTATAACTATGAAGTATTATTCTACCATAAAGCTCTAGGTATGATTTTCTAGAAAACTGTTCTATTGAAGGAGAGGACAGCAACTTACAGGAGAAAGACACGAAAATGTATGGAACTCAAGGCATCTCAGGGCTTGTCACTTTACAAATGAGATTTGCAGAAGTGCCTTTTGGATGATACGCACTTTTCTGTGTGTTTTATTCAATAAAGTGACCCAGTGGATAATCCAAAGATGCAAATTCACTCACAAAAACAAGGAGGGAACTACCACTTGCTGAAGATGAGAAGTTTGTCATTTTGGTAAAATATACATAACATAAAATTTACTGCTTAAACCTTTTTTTTTTTAAACCATTTTTAAGTGAACAGTGCAATGGCATTAAGTACATTCACATTGCTTTTCAACCACGACCACCACTCATCTCCAGAACTTTATCATTCCAAACTGAAACTCCATACCCATTAAACAATACCTGTTCCCTCCTACCCCCAGCAACTGGTAGCCTCTGTTGTTCTGCTTTCTGTTTTTATGAACTCGCGAGGTCCTCACAACAGTGGAATCATGCAGTATTTGTCCTTCTGTGACTGGTTTGTTTCACTCAGCATAGTGTCCTCAAGGGTCATCCATGTTGTAGCAAGGGTCACAGTTTCCTTTTTTTTTGAGGCTGAATGATATTCCAGTGTATGTTTATACCACATTTTGTTTACCCACACATCTGTCAATGGACGGTTAGGTCGTTTTTGGCTTCCACTTTTTGGCTACTGTGAATAATGCTGCAATGAAAACCGGCGTACAAATAGCTGCTCGAGTCCCTGCTTTCAATTCTTTTGGGTATATATCCAGAAAAGGAATTGTTGAATCACACAGTAATTCCATGTTCAATTTTTTGAGGTGCCACTGTACTATTTTCCACAGAGGCTGTACCAATTTATATTCCTACCAACAATGCACAAGAATTCTAATTTCTCCACATCTTCACCAACACTCATTTTCCATTTTTTGATGATAGCCATTCTAATGGGTGGGAGGTAATGCATTCACATGCTTGACTTCACTCAGTCCGTACAAGTACCCTGAAGGTCACACCCCATTTTACAGGTGAATAAACTAAGGATCAGATAGGCTTAGTAGGTCATGTGGATAATGAGTAGCTGAGCCAGAATATGAAAAGACATCTGGCTGGTTCCAAAACCCACTTTCTTTCCACTAGACGGCACTGCTTTCCCCAAGAGGTCTTTGCTAACCGCAAGCAGAGCCAACTCTGTGCAGAGACGCTCCAGGAGAGGGAGTGCCTATCAGTTCTCTTGACAGGTAATGTTAGGCCTGGATTCTGGTTGGCAACAACTGGTGAAGACCTCAACTTTGCCTACAGGGAAAACCACAAGGATACTTTGTTGCCTTCAGGGGAATGAACGAGACAAAGGAAAAGAGATCATGGATGAAAACAAGACATTCAGAAGTTAGACATCCAGAGAGGAGGGACAATCATAGCTGGAGGCTTGAAGCCACTGAGAGGAGTCTGAGGACCATACTGCGGGCTGGCTTCCTCCTCCAGGGCCTCAGGAACAGGGCAGCTGCACACTGGCTAGACTCATGTCGGCAGTGTGGCCTTAGGAGACCACACATGGAAGATCGTCGGGGAGGACCCCGGAATCCTAGCGCAGCTCTCTGGGTGCCGACCTAACCCACCTCGACCCGACAGTCCGCTCTAGTACACTATGCTGACAGGCTTAAGGGGAGGGGCCGGGGCCTGGGAATCTGCGTTAGCCATACCAAACCTGTGGCTGCACCTAAGTCCATTGGGATAAGAATGTTACAAATCTGTTTTTGAAATTCATGTTTCCATGCTGCCGTGTTTTCTTTGTATTTGTATTCTTTGTATTTTCTTTGTATTTGTTTTTCCTTTGTTTTCTGATTAAGTTGCTTTTGAAAAATGTCAGCCTTTGCCTTGCAGAAGGAAAGGGGAAGGGATTTGTCCAAACCTAAGCCAAAGTAGCTGGAGACGTGAGAATATGTCCACAGCAAATAAAGCTTTAGCAGGGGCAGCCCCGCAGTTCCTGAGCCAGGCACAACTCTGAGGTTGAGGCGGCTGGAGGATGAAAATTGTAAGTGGAAGCTGAGGGAATTCATCCCTGTAAGTCTGTCCCTATCTGCTCTCCATTTGATGGGTGATGGTCTTCCTTCAGCCCGCCAGCCACATATTACTTATCTACAGTATCTCCTTTCTTACTTTGGATTAATATTGATTTCATCAATCACAGGAAGCATCATTATTTTATGTATCACTTAGAAAAAAATGCTGCCAAGTACGATGACATATCATGAGATGCACCTCAAGATGAGAAATGTTAAAGAAAAGATGCGCACAAAAGACAAAACAGAAACTAAAAAAAAACAGTAACAAACAAAAAAACAAAATACAAAAACCAAACAAAAAGATGTACCTTAGAATTGATTATATGGAGTTATCAATTAGTCTTCAGTTTTCCAGTTACAGTGTTTTCTACTCAAGTTTGTAATAGAATTAGAGGCTCTTTCTCATCTGAGACAAAGTTAAAATTTAATGCAGTAGTCATATTTAACATTTCTACTAGGTTATTGATTAACCATGGGTACATTTGGAATAGCCTACAAAGAGAGAGGCTCCTAGAACCGTGCTGTGACGCTCCACTTCCCCCAGCGCACCAAGGAAAGGCTCTGTATCCTCTGGACAGGGGGCATTCTTTCTACAGCCAAGCAAAGGTCTTTAAGCTACTGGAAACAAAAACAGGAGTCCAAATTTTAAAAAAAGATAAGCATCACAGATCTGGCCTGAGACCACTAATGTCCAGTCCCAAAAGCTGACCCCTGCTTGTTCTCAACGCCTGTCAGCTCAGGCTCACAGGTAGCAGGTTCATGGCCACCTGGAGAAGATTCAGCTCCAGGAACAAAAAATACTCACCTTCCCAACCCCTTCCAGCGTATGTCACACAGTCACAATCAGCAAAGTGGCAAGTCGAATTTCTTGAGATACGGCACTCGCTACTCTGTAACTGCACAGAGAGGTCCTGTAAGGGGCCAAGAGGCTACTCTGCTGTGGGATCTTCTTGCGCCTGGCCTCTCCCTCTTCGCACCTAGTTGGTGAACTTGGATGAACAAACTGGACACATGTAGCTCAGCCGCATTCTCTCCCTTTTTTCCTCTTGGAAGCTGGCCTCTCTTGCTCCTCCACGTAGTTAGGTTTTATAGGCAAGTTGGCCTCATCTGGGGGTCAGAATGAGGAAGTCTTCTGCCCACAGGTAGAATCTCTGACTTCCGTCCTGGTCTTTGCCAGCAAAAACGGTGACATTTTGGTTTCCACTTGCTGACGCCTTGCTCTTTTGTCTTGATTCCAAACCCCAATGAGGCAGAAGGACACTATTATTGTGCCCCTCCAGGACCCTGACATGGTCATGTAGGTAAGTATTAGTAACTCTAGGTTACTGCTAACAGACAGTTATTAAAGGTAGTATAAAAGTCATAAAATTTACTTTGGGTATTGTCTTCAAATTTTTTTGATATTCTTTAAACAAATGAATTGATATTTTGATTGATCTTTATCTGAGGTAGGTGCCACCAGCAGCATTCTGATCCTCTCCTAGGTAAGGCTGAGTGCATGATTGCAGTTTGCATGTTTGATCTCATATCTGTTTCCACTTTCTCTCCAGGGCAAGGGTTCTGCCCTGTCTGTGGTGTACGTAGCTGCTAGCAGTGTGCCTGCCACCTTGTAAGTACTCCTTAAACATGTGCTGGACGAATGAATAAAAAATCAACACCACTCAAATCTTACCAAAAGCTCAGGTGCTAATACAAAATATTTCCTTTTGGGAAAGAACTGCCTTTGGGAAAATAATAAGTCACCTAGTACTAGAAGTGAGAGATGTTGAAGGCAGAAAAAAGAGGTGGTTAATCTGCCTCTGCATAAGAAAATAAGAGGGATTTCTAATTTTTTTCTCCTGATGGGGAAGGTAGGAAACAGGACTAAAAAGGGAGAGGTAAGAACAGCCAGTGAGCTGGTCTGAGCTGAGGAACAATAAGTCCTGGTGGGTGGCTAAAAGTACTTTAAGAACAGGGACACCCAGGGTTCAATCTGAAGTTGCATCATTTGATATAATGCACTTTCTTCATTCCCACCTACTGTCAGTGACTATATAATGTAAACATTGATAGAAATGTTAGGGAGAGTTTTGGGTTTTCTCAGAGGACATGTGCCAACGTTTTCTATGTTTCTGGGGACAGGAGATCCACCATACATCTGTGTTAGAGAAACAATACTTACAGGAGATTGCTTGAAGAATATTCTTCCACTCTGGATCATAAAATAATTTTATCTCTGCATCAATCCAGATCTCAGAATATTGTGAGGCAGGATCCCTTCCTTTTGCCTACTCATAGAATTATTTTTACTAAAGTGAATTTGAAGATTAGGCCTACACTGAAGGAGGTTATAAGACATAAACCATATGAAGTTCATTACTAATTTACTGTAAGGGTATTTACTGATGAGGGCCCATGGGAGAAATGCCTAGTATGTCTCATTATCAGACACTAAAAAAATACGAAGGAAAAATGATTTCTTTACACAGAAATGATAATGAATTTTATAACTAAGTATATTCTCTCCCTTTTTCTTGCTAAAAGCTCCTGACCAAATTTGCAGCCTACCTCTAACGGCTGTGCAGGACTTAATGACTCCCAATTTCATACTGTCCTTACCCCTGGCTTCACCTTATTGTCTTAGTCTCATTTTCTATTTGCACCAATTGCTTCATTAATTTTTGAAGGTGCTGTGTGCTACATAGAACTCTATAGGCTGCTACCAATAGTTTTCAAGCAAGGCAGAGTATAAGAAGAAATTAATGTACTCTTCAAATTACATTCCAATTCCCACCCCAGTGTGCTTTTCACTTGACAATAGGAGATAAACTATCTTCCTCCTGCAGCATGTTGGCAGGCCTTCACCCACTCCTTTTTTACTACTCCCAAGTAAGTACTTGCTTCCATCTCTAGCAAAATAATTTATAGATCAGTTTTTCTGGTCAATATCATGTGAGCGCTCTCTCTCTCACACACACATACACGCACAACCACATGCACACACACATGCACACACATACACACACGCACACATGCACACACATACTATGCTTTTTAAGTGATCAAAAGACTCTTTGCCTCCCCACCCACACAATTTAGATATAAAACTCCTTTAGCTCTTCTCAGGTATCTATATGTCTTATATCTTGAGTACATTTTCCTTATAAATTGTCTACCATAAATACCATATACTTCCCCCATACTTTATTTTTATTATTATGTTAGGTATCTATGAGAAAAAGAACGCTTTAGAAATTAAATGTAAAATTATATGTAAAAACACTGTGACAAATCACAATCCAAGCATCCCAATTCGCACTGAGGTTGCCCCAGCATGCTTTTCCTCAGCCTCGCTGCTTCCCAGAGCAGCCACTGTTATCGATTTGGTGCACATCGTTTTAGACAATGGTCTATGCTTTTGCAGATATATACATGTATCTATAGAAATATTCTGCTTTTATAATGTATCTCTGTGTGTTAAATGAATGGTACATGTTATGCTGTTCCACGACTTGCTTTTTTCACTTAACAATATGTCTTAGCGCACTTGTCTCCCTTCAAGGCAAGGGCTCTTTTCTATGTCATCTTATCCCAACAGACTTTTCTAGCCAGTAGCTGCTGGTCTTCGATGGATCTTTATTTTTTCAGTCAATGGCACCACTAAAAACCTAAGTTGCAGGTCATAAAGAAATTCAGAAAACCTGCCTGCACAAGCATGACTACCTCACAGCGTTTCTGTGCTGGAATATGGGCTAACTATAGTAGTCACTGTTATTTTCTTGGTCTGAAGTTCAGTCATTTAACAACTTTTGACTGACTGTTGGCTGTTCCAGGCACTGGGGATACATCTGTGAGCCAAAAAACAATGCCCCACCTCCCTAGAGCTTATATTGTCTTGAGGGGAGACAGAAGATAAAATAGCAAGTAATAGAACTGGAACGTTGGTTGCTGATAAGTGCTACAGAGAAAAATTAAGGAGAGAAGAAGAATGAGGATTTTCAAGAAGAGACCAGTGACTGCAACTTTAAACACAGTGGGAGTGGGAGGCCTATGGGGAAGCTGACAATCCGAGCCAATTAGACCTTTAATTTGTATAGACAGTTAGTAGCTTCTTTTTCAGAGAGAAAGAAAGAGTTAAGGGGGGTGTTTTCAGTGTTTTCATTCTCACATTCAGCCTTCCCACAGTTGACTCACCCTCCGAAACCTGACTGTTGAGCAGGTCACTTCTAAGAAGGGTCATGACGACCACACTTCTGTCTGCCTACAGAAAGCACGCCAGAAAACAACTTGGCTGTCTTCTCTTTCTGGCTTCCTTTGTTGGGCACTTGCCTCTTTACAAGGTATTGAATTGCTTCTCTTTACTATTTTGAAAAATCCTATTCTTATTAAACTCTGTTAAGACAGAGATTCTCAACCCTGGCTGCATATTGGGATTACCTGAAGAGCTTTAGAAAAATCTGATGCCTGTGTCCCACCTCTAGATCACTTTGAAACTAGTGCTCTTACCAGGGTGGATGGGAACCAGTGGCTACAGCAGACTTTACACGTCTTTCTTAAGTCTGTGTTCCTCTGAAGGCATCATGTGATCCAATAAAATGCACCGTTGATCTTAGAGTCAATAATGGGTCCTGAGCCAGACTCCTTCATCCAGCTGTGTGACCCTGGAAAGCCACTTAACCTCTGCGTGCCTCGTTCTCTCATACACAAATGAAAAAAACACTTAACTGGTTCGCCTCCTTCACATGGTTCTTATGAAGAGTCAAAAGTAGTAATGTACACAAAAGCCCTTTGTAAATCATAAACTACTATATAAGACAATGACGATTAATTTTTGAATATGAAGTGATGTTATCCTTCTGCGAAATAACAAGAAATATATGTATATTGGTCACTGCCTCCTGACACAGTACTCCTAAAATCCTTATAAATAGGGGTGGAGGGGAAATCTTTTGTTCTAATATTTAGTCTTTGACCTGGACCTGACACAGAGCTCCTAAGATCTTTGTTAATTCCCTGAGTGGTAGGAGCATCTGACACGGAGCTCCTAAGTCCCTCCTGGGTGAACAGAGTGTCTTCTGTGCTAATGAGGCAACTCTGGGTGGGCTGCTGGAGAGCTTGAGGATGGGGCTGGTCAGCAGAAAGACCAGTCCATGATTAGGAGCTTGGAACTTTCAGCCCCGCCCGTCATCCCCTGGGAAGGAGAGGGCTGGAGACTGAGTTAGTGACTGAGCACACCTGCATGATGAAGCCTCCATAACAATCTCAAAAGTACAGAGTTTGGAGAGCTTCTGGATAGGTGAACACATCTACCTGCTGGGAGGGTGGCTCACCCCAAATCCACAAGGGCAGAAGCTCCTGCTCTCAGGGCCCCACCCGATCTTACCCGGTGGATCTCTTCAACTGGCTGTTCATTTGTAGCCTTTAAAATATCCTCTATAAAAATGAGCCATAGTAAGTACACTGTTTTCCTGGGTTCTGTGAGTTGTTCTAGCGGATGATTAAACCTGAGGAGGGAGACATGGAAACCTCTCTTCTGTAGCCAAATGGGACAGAAGGTGTGGGTACTTGGGGACCTGCTTCTTGCAGTCGGCGTCTGAAGGAGTTGGGTGGGGGGTGGGGGTGGTAGTCTTGTAAAACTAAGCCCTTGACTTGTGCGATCTGGAGAGTCTGAGAGCTGAATGGAACTGTAGGACATCCAGCTGGTGTTGGAGAATTGGTCTGTAAGGGAAAAAACCCACATATCTGATGTCAGAACTACTATGTGAGAGTAAAGGACAACACAGTGGCGTTTTCCCCTAGACACTTTCACAGAATTGTGAAGAATGAGACCACTTGGAAGTATATTTCCTTATCAACACAGAACTGTTGGGGGCTCTCTTGTCCCCTCCTTACGTGAGCCAGGAGCTCTGTCCTTTCACTTTATCTCTAAATAAAAGCCTGTACCTTGCTCTCCTAAAAAAAAAACAACAAAACAAAACATAGAACTGCTGGTTTCAAATCTAATTGTCATCACCCTAGGACAGTTTTTGAGAATGGTAGCATCCTCTGTATCTATACTAAAGGATGTATAATATATGGTAGGACAAAAATGGGACAATAAAAAATTATATTTTCATGTTCATATATATTCCTATAAACATATGTCTATTGTATATATATCTAGGCATATACATGATAAATTAATATACTATTTTATAACCAAAGTAACATTTTAGATTTTATGTATGTTTATGTTTATGTATAATACATACTTCAGATTAGGTATTTTAAATATATTTTTTACTTTTTCATTACATTATATTTACATCATAAATATTCCTATATACATTTCTATAATTTTAATTCTTGGACTTCTAAACACATTTTTACATATCTGACATTTCAAATAGAATTAAAACTGCTCAAAGAGCAGTTATAAATTAACTATACATGCTAGTGTGCCCTATGGGATCTAAAAAAAAAACTACTTCCTTTTCCATTGTTAACATTTCAGTGACCTCGGCAGCCTAGAAAAATAACTGTTGCCATACCAACAGCTTGATGAAGAGGTCTCACCATTGTTTTTTTGCCTGTTTGTCCCACTATGTGATAACATTTCAAAGATGAATTAGACCAATTAAATACTGCCTCCAAAACATCCTGTAATTAATTTTCACTTTTTTATTAATTGCTTCCCATGCCCTAAACACAAGTGTTGACTTAACTCATTTTAAAAGCTTAAGGCTGGTGTCCAACTTCAAAGCATCTAGCTATATTCAAGCATTTATTTGTTTGTTTAACCAAAAGGACCCATTAGGGAGTCAGAAGCCCATACAGCTGGACCCTCCCCTTTGCTGTCCACTAGCCGTGTGTCTTTGGGCAAAGCACTTGCCCTACATGTACCAAGTATAAAAATAAAGAAAGAAACCCAACTCCCAAATACCAATCTATTAAAAAGTTATAAAAGAACCAAAACAGAAATAGGAAAAATTAGGACAATGTAATGAATTCTTTCACAGAACTATAAGTATTCAATTTAGAGCATTACCCATTGTTTAGAGATTATGTCCTTTCACTCATGAAATGGCAATGGTAGACCATAGTTGGTTGTATTTTTAATGGTGTAATGGTTTTATTGGTAAACTTATATTGAGATCCAAATTTCTTATAAAATGTTATTGATGCATGAAATGCCAAAGTTTGGGGAACGCTGAACTGTAATTTTTTAATTATAAAAGTAACACATACGCATGTTAAAGATTCAAAGATTCACTGGTTGTAAAATTTAAAACAAAAATCTTTACAGCACATTACTCCATCATTAATCCCAATCACAAGTTCCACAGTATTTACTAATGATAATTTGTCACAAAACTTCTGAAAAAAATTTATTTTTATTTTTATTTTGCTATTATTAATATACAATTACATGAAGAACATTACGGTTACTAGACTCCCCCTATTATCAAGTCCCCACCACATACCCCATTGCAGTCACTGACCATCAGCGTAGTAGGATGTTATAGAATCACTACTTGTCTTCTCTGTTGTACTGCCTTCCCCAAATCCCCCCACCCCACCCCCACCCCCTGCTACATTATGTGTGCTAATTGTAATAGCCCATTTTCCCCCTTATCCCTCCCTTCCCACCCATCTTCCCCAGTCCCTTTCCCTTTGGTAACTGTTAGTCCATTCTTGGGTTCTGTGAGTCTGCTGCTGTTTTGTTCATTCAGTTTTTTTTTTGTTCTTATACTCCACAGATGAGTGAAATCATTTGATACTTGTCTTTATCCCCCTGGCTTATTTCACTGGGCATAATACCCTCTAGCTCCATCCATGTTGTTGCAAATGGTAGGATTTGATTTCTTCTTATGGCTGAATAATATTCCATTGTGTATATTTACCACATCTTCTTTATCCATTCATCTACTGATGGACACTTAGGTTGCTTCCATTTCTTGGCTATTGTAAATAGTGCTGTGATAAACATAGCAGTGCATCTGTCTTTTTGAAACTGGGCTGCTGCATTCTTAGGGTAAATATCTAGGAGTGGAATTCCTGGGTCAAATGGTATTTCCATTTTGAGTTTTTTGAGGAACCTCCATACTGCTTTCCACAATGGTTGTACTAATTTACATTCCCATCAGCAGTGTAGGAGGGTTCCCCTTTCTCCACATCCTCACCAACATTTGTTGTTGTCTTTTGGACGGCGGCCATCCTAACTGGTGTGAGATGATATCTCATTGTGGTTTTAATTTGCATTTCTCTGATGAGTAGGGACATGGAGCATCTTCTCATGTGCCTATTGACCATCTGAATTTCTTTTTTGGAGAAGTGTCTGTTCAGCTCCTCTGCCCGTTTTTTAATAGGCTTATTTGCTTTTTGTTTGTTGAGGTGCGTGAGCTCTTTATATAATTTGGATATTAACCCCTTATCAGATATGTCATTTATGAATATATTCTCCCATACTGTAGGATGTCTTTTTGTTCTACTGATGGTATCCTTTGCTGTACAGAAGCTTTTCAGTTTGATATAGTCCCACTTGTTCATTTTTGCTCTTGTTTCCCTTGCCCGGGGAGATATGTTCATGAAGAGGTTGCTCATGTTTATGTCAAAGAGATTTTTGCCTATATTATTTTCTAAGACTTTTATGCTTTCATGACTTACATTCAGGTCTTTGGTCCATTTTGAGTTTACTCTTGTGTATGGGGTTAGACAGTAGTCCAGTTTCATTCTCTTACATGTAGCTGTCCATTTTGCCAACAACAGCTGTTGAAAAGGCTGTCATTTCCCCATTGTATATCCATGGCTCCTTTATCGTATATTAATTGACCATATATGCTTGGGTTTATATATGGGCTCTCTAGTCAGTTCCACTGGTCTATGAGTCTATTCTTGTGCCAGTACCAAATTGTCTTGATTACTGTAGCTTTGTAGTATAGCTTGAAGTCAGGGAGCATAATTCTCCCTGCTTTATTCTTCCTTCTCAGGATTGCTTTGGCTATTTGCGATCTTTTGTGGTTCCATATGAACTTTTGAACTATTTGCTCTAGTTCATTGAAGAATGCTGTTGGTATTTTGTTAGGGATTGCATTGAGTCTGTAGATTGCTTTAGGCAGGATGGCCATTTTGACAATATTAATTCTTCCTAGCCAAGAGCATGGGATGCATTTCCATTTGTTAGTGTCCTCTTTAATTTCTCTTAGGAGTGTCTTGTAGTTTTCAGGGTATATGTCTTTCACTTCTTTTGTTAGGTTTATTCTTAGGTATTTTATCTTTTTGGATGCGATTGTGAATGGAATTGTTTTCCTGATTTCTCTTTCTGCTAGTTCATCGTTACTGTATAGGAATGCAACAGATTTCTGTGTGTTAATTTTGTATCCTGCAACTTTGCTGAATTCACACATTAGATCTAATAGTTTTGGAGTGGGATCTTTAAGGTTATTTATGTACAATATCATGTCATCTGCAAACAGGGAAAGTTTGACTTCTTCCTTGCCAATCTGTATGCCTTTTATTTCTTTGTGTTGTCTGATTGCCGTGGCTAGGACCTCCAGTACTATGTTGAATAAATGTGGGGAGAGTGGGCATCCCTGTCTTGTTCCCTAACTTAAATGAAAAACTTTCAGCTTCTTGCTGTTAAGTATAATGTTGGCTGTGCGTTTGTCAAATATGGCCTTTATGATGTTGAGGTACTTGCCCTGTATACCCATTTTGTTGAGAGTTTTTATCATGAATGGATGTTGAATTTTGTCAAATGCTTTTTCAGCATCTATGGAGATGATTATGTGGTTTTTGTCCTTCTTTTTGTTGATGTGGTGGATGATGTTGATGGATTTTCGAATGTTGTGCCATCCTTGCATCCCTGAGATGAATCCCACTTGATCATGGTGTATGATTCTCTTGATGTATTTTTGAATTCAGTTTGCTAATATTTTGTTGAGTATTTTTGCATCTCTGTTCATCAGGGACACTGGTCTGTAATTTTCTCTTTTTGTGGGGTCTTTGCCCGGTTTTGGTATTAGAGTGATGCTGGCCTCATAGAATGAGTTTGGGAGTATTCCCTACTCTTCTATTTTTTGGAAAACTTTAATGAGGATGGGTATTAGGTCTTCACTAAATGTTTGATAAAATTCAGCAGTGAAACCATCTGGTTCAGGTGTTTTGTTCTTAGGTAGCTTTTTGATTACCAATTCAATTTCTTTGCTAGTAATTGATCTATTCCGATTTTCTGTTTCTTCCTTTGTCAGCCTTGGAAGGTTGTATTTTTCTAGAAAGTTGTCCACTTCTTCTAGGTTATCCAGTTTGTTACCATATAATTTTTTATAGTATTCTCTCATAATTCTTTGTATTTCTGTGGTGTCCATAGTGATTTTTCCTTTCTCATTTCTGATTCTGTTTATGTGTGTAGACTCTTTTTTTTTCTTGATAAATCTGGCTTGGGGTTTATCTATTTTTTTTTTTCTGAAAGAACCAGCTCCTGCTTTCATTGATTCTTTCTATTGTTTTATTATTCTCAATTTTATTTATTTCTGCTCTAATCTTCATTATGTCCCTCCTTCTACTGACTTTGGGCCTCATTTGTTCTTCCTTTTGTGGTTTCATTAATTGTGAGTTTAGACTGTTCATTTGGGATTGTTCTTCTTTCCTGAGGTAGGCCTGTATTGCAATATATTTCCCTCTTAGCACGGCCTTCACTGCATCCCATAGATGTTGTGGTATTGAATTATTGTTGTCAATTGTCTCCATATAATGCTTGATTTCTTTTTTTATTTGGTCATTGATCCATTGATTATTTATGAGCATGTTGTGAAGCCTCCATGTGTTTGTGAGCCTTTTTCGTTTTCTTTGCTTAATTTATTTCTAGTTTCATATCTTTGTGATCTGAGAAGCTGGTTGGTACAATTTCAATCTTTTTTAATTTTTTGAGGTTCTTTTTGTGGCCTAGTATATGAGCTATTCTTGAAAATGTTCCATGTGCACTTGAGAAGAATGTGTATCCTGTTGCTTTTGGATGGAGTGTTCTGTAGATGTCCATTAGGTCCATCTCTTCTAATATGTTGTTCAGTGCCTGTGTGTCTTTACTTATTTTCTGTCTGGGTGATCTGTCCTTTGGAGTGAGTGATGTGTTGAAGTCTCCTAAAATGAATGCATTGCATTCTATTTCCTCCTTTAATTCTGTATTTGTTTCACATATGTAGGTGACCCTATTTTGGGTGCATAGATATTTATAATAGTTATATCTTCTTGTTGAACTGACCCTTTTATCATTATGTAATGTCCTTCTTTGTCTCTTGTGACTTTCTTTGTTTTCCGAAGTCTATTTTGTCTGATACAAGTACTGCAACTCCTGCTCTTTTCTCACTATTAGTTGCATGAAATATCTTTTTCCATCCCTTTACTTTCTGTCTGTGTATGTCTTTGGGTTTGAAGTGAATCTCTTGTAGGCAGCATATAGATGGGTCGTGTTTTTGTATCCATTCAGTAACTCTATGTCTTTTGATTGGTGCATTCAGACCATTTACATTTAGGGTGATTATCGATAAGTATGTACTTATTGCCATTGCAGGCTTTAGATTCATAGTTACCAAAGGTTCAAGGGCAATTCCCTTACTATCTAAGTATAATTTAACTTACTTCGTATACTATTACAAACACAACCTAAAGCTTCTTTTTTTTTTCCTTTTTCTTGCTACTCCATTCTTTGTATGTTATGAATCATATTCTGTACTCTTTGTCTTCCCTTGCATGACATCTATTTAGTCTTAGGAATACTTCCATCTATTAGAGTCCCTCCAAAATGTACTATAGAGGTCATTTGTGGGAGGTAAATACTCTCAGCTTTTGCTTATATAAAAATTGTTTAATCCCTCCTTCAAATTTAAATGATAACCTTGTTGGGTAGAGTATTATTGGTTCAAGGCCTTCCTGCTTCATTGCATTATATACATCATGCCACTCCCTTCTGGCCTGTAAGGTTTCTGTTGAGAAGTCTGATGATAGCCTGATGGGTTTTCCTTTGCATGTGATCTTTTTTCTCTCTCTACCTGCTTTTAAAAGTCTGTCTTTATCCTTGATCTTTGGCATTTTATTATTATATGTCATGATGTTGTCTTCCTTGGGTCCCTTGTGTTGGGAGATCTGTGCACCTCCATGGCCTGAGAGACTATCTCCTTCCCCAGATTGGGGAATTTTTCAGCAATTACCTCCTCAATGACACTTTCTATCCCCTTTTCTCTCTTCTTCTTCTTCTGGGACCCCTATAATGTGAATATTGTTCCATTTCAATTGGTCACACAGTTCTCTCAATATTCTTTCATTCTTAGAGATCCTTTTTTCTCTCTGTGCCTCAGCTTCTTTGTATTCCTCTTCTCTAATTTCTATTCCATTTACCATCTCTTCTACTACATCTAATCTGCTTTTCAATCCCTCCATTGTATGTCTCATTTCAGATATGGAATTTCTTAATGATTGAATCTCCAAATTAAATTCATTCCTGAGTTCTTGAATATTTTTCTGTACCCCCATAAGCATGTTTATGGTTTTAATTTTGAACTCTCTTTCAGGAAGATTGGTGAGTACGGTTTCATTTGGCCCTCTTTCTGGGGTTTGTGAGATTTTGGTCTGAAGCGTGTTCTTTTTACGTTTCATATTTCTGTGTGGTGCCCACTAATGCGCAGAAACTCCAGTCTCTGGAGCTGCTCAGCCCCTAGAGTGAGGTTGGGGGTCGTAGGGGAGTGGAGCTGGTGCCTGGGGGGAGGACAGATCTGTTACCTGATTCCCGTCTGTGGTGCCTGTCTCCAGTGTCAGAGACAGTCGGCCAAGCACACACGTGTAAACCTCTGTGCTTTGCGTCTCTAGGTGTTGTAGGCTGGGCCTCCCTCTGGCTGGCCTGATGCCTGTGCTGTGACTGCAGGTTTGCGAGCAGGTGCCTGAAGGCCAGTAGGAAGGCTCAGCAGGCTGTGTGTCATAGTGGGGGGCCTCAGAGCTGAGTAGGCAGCCAGGGGGATGGAGAACCTGAAGCTCCTCAAAGTTCCCAACCAGCTGGACAGAGCGCACCCAGACAACCTTGTCCAGCCCTCCCTTCTCCCATACAGCAAGCTGCGTGCAACCCCCCCTTCAGCAGCCCTCTTGCTGCTAGGAAGCCTCTCAGACTACCTGCCTTTCCTCTGACACAGAGCAGCCGGGTGTGGATCCCCTCTACAAAAGGCCGGAATGTCAATTTCTCAAACACTCCGCCTGTCCAAGCTCCCCAACGCCCAGGGCACCACACAGTATAGGATTCTGCTCACAAAGCAGATGTCCCGGGCTAGGTGTCCAGCAGTCCCAGGCTTCCACCCCCTCCCCTGCCATTTCTCTTCTTCCCCCTGGTGAGCTGGGGTGGGGGGAAGGGCCTGGGTCCTGCCAGACTAAGGCTTTCCTATGTTACCCTGTTTCGTGAGGTCTGCTGTGTTCATGAGGTGTGTATGCAGTCTGGTTCAGCCCTCCTTCTTGTTTCTGTTTTAGGCTAGTTGCATTAATTAACTACATTCTTGTACTGTTTGTGGTTTTGGGAGGAGCTCCATCTCACCTCTCATGCCGCCATCTTGAATCTGAAAAATTTTTATATGTAAACAAACAGCTGTATACTCTTTCCCAAAAAGGGATAATGATAATAGCTGTACTACTCTGCACCTTGCTTTGTTCTCATAATGAAATTTAATTATCTTCAAACTCTTTATTTCAAAATTCTCAATTTCCTTTCATATTCTAAAGTTGTATTGGGTTCATATTGTAAGCTCATTTTCACGACTGATCTGGAGCATGGTGGGCAGAGAGGTAGGAGGCACCAGGGAAGGGGAGGTCCTGTGGAAGAGGAGTAAGCTGGCAAGCAAGTTAATAATCTGGAAGTGAGATAAAATAAGTGTGGAAATAACTCTAATATTTACTCATTTGTTCATTCTTTTTTGGTGAAAAAGCACTCATACATCCAATGATAATTCTGTGAGGCAATATGGAGAAACCATCAGCCACTTATTCATGGCCATTATATTTTGTTTTGACTCAATTCTGTGCTCTTTCTCCTTCCATGTGCCCCAGAACATAGAAGTGCAATATTGCTGTGGTTAAAACTGCTCATTCTTCCAACTCCCTATCCAATTTCCACCCAGACTGAAAAACCTCTTTTCTAGCCATCCTTGGAGCTAAAGGCTCTGTGATTAGGTCCTAGCAATAAAAGATGTGATATGCAACTGCTGGGTTATGCCCCTAAATGGAAGGGGTAGGCCCTCTGGTATCTGTTAATCCCTTTCTTACTAGAATGTGGATCTGGGTGATGTGGTTACCTGAGTGGGTGTTGGTGGGGAGGGTGGATGGACCTCTGGATGGAGATACAGGAGGATAAAGTAGACCTCAGTATTATCCGTAATATTTTTTCATTCATTAAAAAAAAAATTGAAACAAATACAAAACATGTTAGCAGTTATTCACTGTGGTTGGTAGTACCAAATATTAATTAAAAAATTTTTGTATGCCTTTGCATTTTCTAACTTTATGGATTTATAATTTAAAAATAAAGTATATTCATCAGTTGGACTATTTATAATAATATTAAATGGCATTTCAGATGAATAGTTAATGATATGTGGAAATATTCATAATAAATGAAAAATACTTGAACAACTTTGTGAGATTAAGGACTGGAGAGCTGGAACTACCTACCCAGCCAACTGACTAACCTGATAAATACTCTTTTACTAGATTATTTTTTTAAATCTAGTCTAAAAATTAAAAGTAGTCCCAACCAAGAGATCTTCATCAGGCAAGCTTGAAACAAAACACTGTCTATACTTAAAAGTCATCTGATGGAGAAGTTGCCTTAATATCAGTAAGATCCTCCCACCCACTTTCTGAAAAATCTCAGAATATTGAGAGACTATATTAACATGTCAACACTACCTATCTGTGGTTTCTTTTATGGTATATAAACTCTCTATGATGAGTATTATTATTTTTATAATCAGAAAAAAGTCCTACTGTAAGTCTGGAGAAAGGAAATCCCGGGGCAAAATACTTCTAAAAACCAAAATCAGTCAAAGGGAGAAATAAAGTTTAAAACTCATTTATTGCTTACAAACTGCAGTCCAGAGCCATCCCCTTCCCCTGCTCCAGAAGGAAGTAAGCCAGCAAGCAAGCTAGCCCCCCTCCCCTTAAACTCTCAGATTCAGACATGCCCTGAGTTGCCCAGGTAATTACGCATTGACATGGACATGAACTTCTCTCCACCCCTGATGATATGCAAATGCACTAAAGCCAGGGGAGATACTCTGGAAATGCTACCATTTTACCCCCACCTATATTTCAAAGTTAAAAGAAATATTCAAAAACTAAAAATATCTTAGATTCTAATGATGATTTTACATTCATAAAAGACACTAACGGAAGTTATATTAGTTATGTTGCTTGGTTTCGCTTAAGAGAAAGAGAACCTGTATTCTTGCGAGGCCTAGATTTTGCTGAGGGGTCTGGCATTTTCAGCTAGGCCTTGGTATTCTGAATAATCTCACAGAACACTAACTTCAGACTAGGTACTTTTTGAAAAAAACTTGTCCAAAAGGGCTACAGGGTAAAAAATAAGTATTTACCAAATGTTGGGACACATTAAAAAAAAAAATCACCCACTGAAATTGAGGTGTTGATACTGTTTGAACTAGATCCACTTATCTTACTCTGGGACCCAGCACATATATACGTATACAAAGCTAAAACAAACTTTTATGAAACAGTAGTTTGTGTTTTATCGCATGTGATTCTATTTTCTTTTCTATTCTATTTTGTTTTAGATAAAGTTGGTTAATATTCACTAAATTGTCAACTCTCAAGTTGAAAAGCACTGCAATACCAGGTTCTAGATATACCCTAAGTCCAGTTAATAAATAGAGATGGGATTAGACTAAATCTAATTAAGAGAAAGAAAGGAAGCTTCATTTCATACATTCATTCATCAACAGTTATTGAGTTAGGTAGGCCCTGTTCTAGTTGCTGGAGTACAGCTGTTAAGAAAATGAAGTCTCCCACCTCGTGGAGCTTACATTTACAGAGTTCTGCTGTCCCATAAAGCTACCAGCCATGGATCTTTTAATTTAAATTAATTAAAATAAATAGAAGTAAATATTCAATTCCACAATCACACTAGCCACAGTTCAAATGCTCAGTAGCCACTTGTGGCCTAGAGGCTACAGTATTGGGCAAAGTAGATATAGAACATTTCCATTATCTAAAAAAGTTCTTTTGGACAGCTCTTCTCTGAAGGAAACACTAAAGTAATGATTTTTTAGAAGAGTATGAAGAGTCTAGGTAAGAGGCACAATAAGAATTCATTAATGTGTCTTAAAATGAAGGGGTTCAGAACACACACCAGGAAGAGGCCAGCCTGTTTCATTCCAACCACCTCTGTCACAATCATATGCTGCATTCCAACGTCCCTGCCTAATTCCTTATTAATCAAGTCAGTTTCTCTAACTCGACTACTTTCTACATTACATCTAACCAGTAAGAATTTCTTATCCTATATTAACAGTGTTCTGGCTTTCAAATCAATCATTCACGAGTTAGGTCAATATAAATTTCCCTGAAACGGACCCCTAGAGAAAAAAGTGAACACCTCTAAGCTGAGAAGAGACCCTTTGCATTGTGGATACAGCAGGGACTACTAGCTGTCTACATTCTTCCTTAATAACAAAACCCTGATTTTATTTAGGGTGACAATGAGCCAGTGTCTATGAGCTAAACTATAGTTTGCTGCCTTCCTTGCAACTAGATGCATCTATATAATTATTCAGCGGGCCTTCTAGAACAGGTTCTTAAAAGGGAAACACACAGCTGGAACGCACCTCTTTTGTACTTTGCTTCTTGCTGTCTGCCAAGATGGACGTCATGATCTGGGTTCCAGCATCTACTGTAGACCATTATGGGTGGAGGAGAAGAAAGCAAGGTCCTGGGGCCCTAACGTCCACAAAGCCACCATATTAGTCTGGACTGCATACTCCTGAATTTCTTTTACATGAGAGAATAAACCCTTATATGACTAAATCGTTGTAGTCAATCCCTAACTGATAAATTGATGAGCCCTCCTGAGGTGCTTTCCTCACGCGAGGACTGGTGTGAAGAGGCCAAAAGATGCTGTTTTCGAAACTCTCCCAAAGAGATACCAAGTCACATTCAGCTGTAAAATTTAGAACAATCTTAGGTTTTGTTAGAAATCACTGCTTAAATCGTTGTAAGGAATAAAATGTTATAAAAAATTTCGAATGATGCCACAGAGAAAGCTAATCAGCTTAACGGCCAAATCCTTCCACTTTTGTCAATGGCTTGCAGTTGATGACTAATTTTCCCCTCACTGTATTACTGGTGTTCTAAGTAGGTATTTTCAGGGTACAGCACAGATTTTCTAGACCACAGATGGAGTTTACAAAGTATCCCGAAACTCAAATCAGATTTTCCTAAGATTTTATTTTTTAGGGTGTTTAGTCACTGAATTGTTAAGAGCTATCAAATATGAACCTGAGATAGAAATCCCATGATATAATTAGAAATCTTTCAGTTATCCACAATGTGTTGTGATTAAATAGAAATTCGTCTTTAGTCCAACATGTATCAACTAAATACCCCAAATACTACCAAATATCATAGAGGGTTAATTGAACAGTTTCAGGAATATTTTGAAAAGTAATAAAAGTTTGGCAAGAATTAAGCATCCAATTCAACCAATATTTATCGATAACCTATTAACGATGATAGGCATCTTACTTAATTCCCCCCAATTTTTTTAACTCACAAAATTTCCATTTTATACTTGGGCTTGGGGAGGCTGATTTTCCCAAGGTCACAGGACTAGTAACAGATAAAATCAAGATCTCAACAATTAAAAAACAAAACTTTTAAGTTGTTCATGAATCCGGCAGCATCCCCTCTAGCAAGGAGAGCCATGCTCTGAGGATGTGTACAAAATTGAAGTTTTTATAGACAGGAGGGTCATGGGGGGAGTTATTAGCAAAAGCAAAGGATTGTTTCAGGCCAGGTCACTTTCTTTTAGGGGTCTTACAATGTAGATCACTTCACCTTCTTTGGGGTAAGATGGAGAAAGCTCATTGATGGTGCTTACCAAAAAACTCTTGACTACTTTTCTAGTAGAGGTTTTAACTGTAATTAGGTTATGTATTAAGCCCCGGTTTGGTGACTGACCTAGCGTTAAGTGACACCATGTTGGGCCTGTTTTTGTTTTTGTTTTTAACACAACCTAGAGGACTTTAATTCTAACTTTGGTACTTTTTTCATTGTGGCTCTTTTTATAAAACTTGAGAAAGTATTTCTAATTGAATATAAAACCAGAGAGGAGTGAATGAAGTAATGTTTGAGGGTACTATATGGGAATATTTCTGAATAATTTGAAAATGTTATAGCTGGGGAAAATAATTGTCTTATGCCTGGGATAATCTGATCCACTCACACATCCCAGAAATAATCAAAAGAGGTTTGAAAGATCCTTCATAGACCAACCATTAGAAAATGTTGGTTTGTTTTCAGATCCCCTTCCTGCCATTTTTTAGCTTCCTTCCAGTCACCCAGTGCCCCAGACCTTATCTTTCCAGGAGGGTCCCATTTCCAGGCTCTTTACCATTTTGACTCTGTCATCTCAGTTCACTGCCTTGTGCCCTGTTCTTCAAAAGGATTGTTCTTATGCTGCAGAATGCTTGATTATTGGATTTTAAGAAAAATTGTTAATGCATTATAATTGCCTGACTCTTTAAGTTATAGGATTAAAATTTCTGTGAGGGTAGGACTGGAATTAACTTGTTCATAATTGGGATCTCTGTGCAAACCCACTGCTAGGGACACATGGGAGCACAAAAATATTTGTGGAGTATGTATGAAACTCACAGGTTTCATACAGGCTTACATCTTTGTCTTAAACAGAAGATGTGACTAAAAAGGGAAATTGTTGTTTTAGTACCTAGTAATTGGAACTAAAGTCCAAATAACATTTGGGCAGATGGAAAGGTCCCTATTTTTATGTTTAACTCTGGCACCAGGGATATCATTTCAACTTCTTCTTAAGTGACAACATACCTTTTTTTCAAACAGGGGATATAATTCAAGACCAAGTGAAGCAGAAAGGGAGGAGCTCTTTAAGCTGCCTGTCTCATCTGCAAGCTTTCAAATACGAGGCCAAATTAAGATGGGAAACCTGTGCAAACTCCCGTGACACCTTGCTTCTTCCACAAGTCCCTTTCACAGACCTTGCGCCACCCCACGATTGTTCCCAGGGGGCTGGTGGGATAACCTGCGTCCCCCTACCAGACTCAGCTCTGTCCCACAAAGGCGTCTGAAAACTCCAGCTGGGGCAGCCCCTAGCACAAATGCTTAAAAGTTCTCCGAGGCCCTCGGAGATGACAGACAGTAGTCAAAAACTCAGTCCCCAGCCTTCTTCCTCCCTCGGGGACCGCCTCGCAGTCTCTCAGGGACTCAAGGGCCCGGCCCTTCGTGAAAGCCAAGTTTCTTACAACAGCTGACCATTTTGCTCCCAGAAGGGGCCGGAAGCAGGCGCTAGGTTAGGCCAAGGGCGGAAGCTTGAAAGGACGTCATGTTAAGTCCCACCCAAAGCCCAGCACCGCCCAGAGCGGCTCCCAGCCCTCCTTCCCCGACTCACCCCTCTTAGCGCCGCGTAGTCCCTTCCTGCTCCGCCCACCCCCGCGCGCCCCGCGGAACGCGGCACTGAGAACCCGGGCCAAGTCCCCGGATGCTCACCTCCCTCCCATCGGCCCGCCCGTAGCCCCGCCCCCTGCGCGGCTCTGCGTGCCACGTCACCGCTTGCGGCGCTTCCGGAGGCGCAGCGGGCGATGACGTAGGGGGACGTGCCCTCTATATGAGGTTGGGGAGCGGCTGAGTCGGCCTTTTCCGCCCGCTCCCCCCTCCCCCCGAGCGCTGCTCCGGCTGCACCGCGCTCGCTCTGGGCCCCTGCTAAGCTAGCGCTGCCGTCGTCTCCCTCCAGCCGCTGTCATGATCATCTACCGGGACCTCATCAGCCGTGAGTCGTGACTGTATACCCTTACTGCCACGCGCAGGAGACAGCGGTGCGGGTGGGGGCGGGAAAGGCGGACATTGCCCCTGTCGTGGGCCGAGGGGACACCGGCGGCCTTCCCAGGGGCCAAGAGGGGTCGGTGCCTGGGGCAAGCCCCGGAGTCTCGAGCGCCCGGGGAGGGGCGGGGGCCGCGTGCGTCCGGTCAGCGCGGGAAATGGCGGCGCCGGCAGCCGGCCTCCGGGCGCAGCGTGACGGGCGGTCTGTGTTCCCGAGCAGATGATGAGATGTTCTCCGACATCTACAAAATCCGGGAGATCGCGGACGGGCTGTGCCTGGAGGTGGAGGGGAAGGTGAGTCGGCCGGGCCGTGGCGCGGGGGAGACAAGGCCGGGCAAGCTCGGGTTTCCGCCGCTCCCCCGCGCGCGGTTGTGCAATCCTTTTCGCCGCCTCCTGGCGGAGGAGACGCTTTTTCCGGCCCGGGTTTTTCTAGAAAAGTGGAGGCGGAGCTGAGCCTGGAAATAGGTCCGCCGCCTCGGCTCCACTCCTCGTACCTGGCCGCCGGGGACAGTTTGTCTCCGGAGTGGGACCCCCAAGCTCTTTAGCATTTTCCCTGGCCCCACTTGGTCGTCAACCCTAAAGGCCACACGGAACTTGGACTCAGATGTTAGATGACCCCGTTTTCTTCCGGTCAGCAGTTCTTGCTTTAAAGTGTTCCCAGGAAATTGAAGGGGTCATAAACATTTTCTCAGTGATGTTTTTGTGGGTCTCAACAACAATCAAGAATGTTTGGTTGGGAGGATGATGGATGCCTGAATTGCTGGTATAGATGACTCTTCAGGTGCCTTTATGCTAAGGTCAAAGATACCTTTTGAAACGAAACAACTTTTTCTTAATATAGATGGTCAGTAGGACAGAGGGTAACATTGATGATTCGCTCATTGGTGGAAATGCCTCCGCTGAAGGCCCCGAGGGCGACGGTACCGAAAGCACAGTAGTCACTGGTGTCGATATTGTCATGAACCATCACTTGCAAGAAACTAGCTTTACAAAAGAAGCCTACAAGAAGTACATCAAAGATTACATGAAATCGTAAGTGACACTGGTATACTCAGCTGATGTCTGGAATCCTACAAGATGCAGGGAATGGCTAACTTTGAGAATCTTCAGCAACAGGTGTACTTGTGAAAGGCATTACCTGTTTTGATAAGCTCACAAGGGTGGTTGCTTTTTTGTGAGTAATGTGACCATAGTGGAATGTAGTCTGGTTTTAGATTTTTGGAATAGTACTTTGGAAGTAACATGGAAGTTGGAATTAGGAACAGTCTTGAAACATCCATTCTTTGAACTAGTAACTTTTTGATGCATATTATTTTGCTCAGTGACAGCTAGTTGCCTTTTCAGTGTGTGCTTTAGTTTGAGTTTTACTTAATGAAAATTTATTTTGCTCAGAACTCGATATTTTAACCTATTAATAAAATATTGTTTTAGAATCAAAGGCAAACTTGAAGAACAGAGACCAGAAAGAGTAAAACCTTTTATGACAGGGGCTGCAGAACAAATCAAGCACATCCTTGCTAATTTCAAAAACTACCAGGTAAATACCTTCAGTATTTGCATCAAAGGATTGACTGATTTTGACTGCAAGAGCATAAAGTTACTTGATGCATTGTTGGTATAATTGTGGCTGTTTTCTGGACTTATGAACAGTTTAAACACTTGATAGATTTAGTCTAGGCTGTAGAAAGTAGCCTTCCATGCTCTCAAGCTTGTTTTCAGATCTTGTCTTCTGATGTAGAATCACATCCATATTTGCTTCCCAGATAGAAGCAAATTTTCTGTCCTTTCTTGAATTACTTGTTAGCCTCCTAAGTTGTCTTCCAGTTATTGTCTTTACAATTCCAACATACCTTATGCCATTGGCGCTCTTCCTGTTAAACTTGTCCTCCTGGGAAACTCAATGACTTCCCTTTACCTCTAAGACTTAAAAAACAAACAAACATTACAACCTGGCTTTAATTTTCCAGTTTTTTACATGCCCTTTGGTCAGAAGATAACTTTCTCCATATGCTGTGCTCTCTTGTTGGTATGCCTTAAATGTTCCCTGTACTTTACTACATAAACAGTCTTAGAGAGTTTGGAATTACATAAGTTTCCAGAAAGCCTTAAGTGTTTCCTGGGTTGCTCTGTGCTCCTTCTTTTGGTCATTCTTAGTGCTTTAATTGGGTGAATAGAAGTCTGGTGAGCAGCTTTTCTCCTAGGCATCAGAGCCTTTTGTTGCTGAAAGTCTCTTGGTTAAATTGCGGCGTTATATATCATCCTTTGATTGTTTTGTACTCTGTTTTTACTACACATCTGTATATAATGGTCTAATTATGGGTATTTGTTGCTTGCTTCCAAGTTCTTTATTGGTGAAAACATGAATCCAGATGGCATGGTTGCTCTGCTGGACTACCGTGAGGATGGTGTGACCCCATATATGATTTTCTTTAAGGATGGTTTAGAAATGGAAAAATGTGTAAGTATAAGGAAGTGGATCAAAATGAGTAATGTGAAATGGAGATAATCGTCGGTGTGATTCTCCTTGTGTCATGCCCCTGGGATACTTAGAATGGATTCTATAGCTATCTTTAAAATAAGGGTCTTGGTTCTGTGTCTATTGCTTTGGCGGGGGGTTGTTATACAGAGTTGTATCACATGGAAAATAAGTTTTTGGTTTAGAACAGCTTAGAATCGTCACAGAAAACTTTCATTGTAGACAGCATAAAGCAGAGCTTAAATACTGAACTGGAGGTCAGAGACAACAGTCAGTGTTAATCTTCCCTCATAGAAATGGCCTGTTGAAATCAGAATGCTTTTTCTTCATATTTTGCCACACACAAAGTCTTTTCACTTAGTGTATGGATCAGTGGTCAACGGGTCATTGAAAGCCTTGTTACTAGCTTACTGTAAATACAGTTTTGAGCTGGCTGCTGACCTGATAGGCAAATTGCATTAGTAAAATTGAATGACTCTCTGCTATGCAAGGAATTGCTGGAGGCAATACAGAATTGAAGGCATTCATTATCCTAGTTTTCACAGGCTTCCATCTAAGTTAGGAACAAGACAGTCTTTAGGCTGCATTTAAATAAACAAGATAAGAGGCAACAATAGACAAAAATGTTTTAGGACAGTACAGATGACTTTTATAAAAGGTATTATTCAGAGAATATCTGTTTTTGTTGGTAAAATAGTGCATGTGAGTGGGATTTCCCTAAGAACGAGACTTTTCTAGTTTTCTGGAAAATGTGCTACCTCTGATTTGGTAGGATGGTTCTGCATCCACTGATAGACCATGAACAATTTGCTGTTGTTCTTTTGGTTTGCACTAGGATGCGAAAGAAAAAAATCCCTGCGCTTTCTGTCTGTCTGTGTGTGGCGGCCCAGATTGAATAGGGGAGTACATGTATAGCCTAAAAATGTTAAAAGTGTTTCTATACTGGAAAAAGACGTAATACAGTCTTGCTTGCTTCTACAGTAACAAATTTGACTATTTGGATCTGTCACCTGTCGTCGTAACTGGCTGCTGCTTTTCATCCACACAACACCAGGACTTAGACAAATGGGACTGATGTCATCTTGAGCTCTTCATTTATTTTGACCTTGATTTTTTTGGAGTGGAGGCATTGTTTTAAAGAAAAACATGTCATGTAGGTTGTCAAAAAATAAAATGCATTTAAACTCATTTGAGAGAATGCCTCTTAGTTTAATACATACATAAATCCATAGTGTTCCTGGAGAAGCTAGAGCCTGTTTGTAAACCACTACTAGAAAGTCTAAGACTGTCTTCAGATAACTTCTACAGTGAAAACTACTACTGGGACTGGAATATAAGAACCAAGAATCAAAACTCTTAATTCTGAGTTGAAGTAAAGGGCGAGACCATGCTCAGAGCAGTGCTACCATTTGAAGTGGATTCCATACACATTTCTTCACCTCCAGATGGAAGTAAACTCCAGAAGAGATTACCAAAAGAATAAAAAGAGACTAATTCAGTTGGAAGCAAATTATTGTCTGAGCTTATTTATCATAAAGCAAGTAGAGCAAGTCTCCTGGAACGCTTGGGTCAACTCTTTGGAATCGGGTTGGCAAACTTGTTGGTCCTGCCACCTGTTTTTTGTATGACTTTAAGGTGGTATTAACACTTTGAAATGGGGGGGATCAAAATAGCTTATGGGATATGGAAAATTACGTGAAAGCTAAACTTGTACCCAGTTTTATCGGAACACTGCCATGCTTGTTCGTTTGTGTCCCGACTGGCTTTGACTCCGTAAGAACAAATGAGTGAGAGACCTTAGGACCTGCAAATCCTAAAACAATCGTGGCCTTTTACAGGAAAGGCTTGCTGACCCCTGCGTTAAGAGATGAAACTGCATGGAATGTGGGATAGCTGGTGGGCAAAGGAAAAAGCAACTGTTGTGTCAATATTGTATCTGAAGAAGCTGTGGGCATCCCAGTAGAATTAGAGAAAGCGTCTATTTGGCAGACCTTGTGGCAGTTACTGTCTGCGGCTGAGGTTTTCACTGCACGTGGAAGAGAAGGGTCCTCGCGCTTTCTATCTGTCTGAATTGTGGCAGCCCAGATTGAATGGGGGAATACGGGGAAAAAACAATTTTTGCAATTAAGAAATGACGTGAACAGTGAAGAGCCTGTTTTACTACAAAGACTTAAAATTTTAGTTGATAAAAGAAGTGTTGGGAGATTGTTCCCCTTCTCCTTTCTGTGTGACTGGTTCCACATTTTGAAGCTTAAAGGTTAAAACTCAAGAATACAACCCAGTAATTTCTGGTCTTAACGATGCGAACTGAGGGTGAATCCAGTGACTTGGCAATCTGGAATTTGCTCCAATGATTTCAAAACCCATGATGTGGTTCAGAACCTGAGACATGTTGTCAGGTTGGTTTTGCCCCCTGGTGACTGGTAGAAGTTAATCCAAATATTGGAAACTCCAGTCAAGGTGATGGCAATTTTAAATATTTAGGTTTCTGATACATAGAAAAAGTGCTAGTTGCTAGCCTAGGAGTCCACTGGATCTCTGAAATACTAGCAGGGAGAGAATCTTCAGGCAGTGCTAAATACTGTGAATATGAGGATAACCTGGTGGTAGGAAAGGTCTTGAGATACAATACATCTAAGGGAAAATCTATTTTGAAAAGCCTAGAACAGGAATAGGAATGCAGTGGTGTTCTAGGAAGTGAAGAGTCCAGGTCGTTGAGTAAGAGTGCTTACTGTGTGTCTTTTTCTACTTTCAGGTTACGATACCTTGTGCAAGAGTACCAGGTGATGCGTGCTTTCAGAAGGCATTTATTATCCTATGCCAGTGATGCTAAGTTTGATAATAGCCATTTTCCTAGAGGCCTTTGAGCCCTAGGCTTAGTGTCTGGAGAAGTTGAGTAGAGGAAGGACACAAGTGTTGTCTAGGAAGGCCCTGACAGTGTGATACTTGAATGGGAACTTGAACTAAACAGGCTATGTAAATATTGGGGGCAGAGCATTCCAGGCAAAGAATAGCAAAGGCAGAGTCTGAAGTGTAACGTCCTTGCCATGTTCTGGGGACAAGATGGCCAGTATGCTGGACCCAAGGTGGCAAGAGAAAAGTGAATGCACAGGAAAAGAGGAAACCAGGTCATGCAGGAAAACCACAGAAGGGTGACATGATCTGATCTAAAAGGATATTTTGGCTGAAGGGCAGCAGGGTAAAAGTACAGTGATGTAAAATAATACTTTGTGGTGAGAGTGGCTTAGTTGAGCTCAGGTGGTAGTTGTGCAGATGGCTGGAAATTAAGGTAAAGAAAAGAGGACTTTATGATGTCTTAAATGAAGTAAATGGAATTAAGAATGACGCCAACCATTGTAGCCTGAATATCTGGAAGAAAGGAATTGACATTGAGATGGGGAAAGATGGAGGATTAGATATCAAGAGTTTGGATTTGAACAGGTTAAATTTGAGATGCTGATTCTTGATTCAAATGAGTTGAGTAGGCAGGGGTATTTTACCCAAAAGACGAGAGAGCTAAGCCAGAGTATTTAACAGGTAGATACTGGGAAGATCTCAAATACAAGACTTGAAGCCAAACCACTGGATGAAATCACTAGAGGATTGACTGAGCCCTCCAACATAGAGATTGGTCAGCATGGTGAACCAGCTAAGTTGATGAAGGGACTCCCCTCGTAGGAAAACCAAGGGAGTGGCTGCTTGGAGGTTGAGTGGGCAAAAGGTTTCAGGTTGTCCTGCTGCAAACTAGTTAAGCAAAATGAGGACTAAGAATGCAAATTTGACAAGTGCTTGGTTTGAGTAGTAGAGAAGAAAGCCTGGTTAAAATGGGCTCGAGGAGAAATCCACTGGCAGCATACTGCCCATAAATGTCAGCGTAGTACATGGTCATGTGTGCATGGAGCTTGGCAACCTTGGCTGACAGACTACTCAGTAAAATGAGACAAACTAAGAGGACTTGAATTTAAATAAGGACCACATCGTGGGGACCAGTAATTTACACTGTATAACCATAATTCTATGGTAAGAGTAGGACTAATAGCCTGCTGGTGGGCCACAAATTTGTGGCAACTGGCTCAAGTTTCCAGAGAATTATAAGAACTGAGCTTCCAACGTGATGTTTTTGAACAACTTTATGATCCCCTGGGGCTGTGGACCAGACTTAAAAATCACTGGAAAAGTTTTTTTTTTGATACTGCATAAAAATGCAAGCTACTTTAGCTATAGTTCTTTTGGTAACATTTAATATACCATTATTCCAAAGGGAAAGTCCTTTATAGTTAACATTTGAGTGCTTAACATAGACAAAGGTGTTACACACCCTCCATTAAAGTCAGCTTCTCTGATAGCCATCTTAGACTAAATTCAGAGTTTGTGGATAAAGTGAACAAAATAGAGCTGGTAGTTTATCCTACTGAATATCTCAAGTTCATCCTTTAGTCAGTGCAGCAGTCATAGGTCTGATTAAAATACTTGGCAGTCCAAAGCAGATTTTCACTAGTGTGGGGGCATGGTTTTAACTGCTGGAACATTCCAGTTTATTGGAAAACTTGTGGGTTGTGGGTTTGTGCTATTATACATAGCCTTATATAACAGCCTGGAAATGAGCATTTAAGATTCCTCCATGTGGTTTTAGCAGGAACCCATACTGAATAGGAAAATGTAAGCTATAAGCTCAGGGGAAGATTCTCTTCCAAAGTAATTGTTAACCATGTTATCAGTTACTGACTCCCCCTCTGCCCAGGATGTCCCCTGACATCCTGACATCTCCCTTCATTTATATGTATCTAGGGCTCTTCTCTGAACTTGGGGTAGAGAGGGAGCATGGAGATGGTGAAGAACACCATATGCAGTAGTTTTGCATATATGAGTCTCAATTTACAGGTAGGAAAAATTCAGACAATAGGTGACTCAAGAGGTCCTCTAATGGGGAGGGTGCGCAGATGATTAGTTGAGTATGGTGTCTAGTACTGCAGAGCCACTGGGCATTCAGTCCTGAGGTTTTCTTAAATGCAGTTTGACACCAGAAATCTAGTCATGTATTTGGTGATTTTCCTCATGTTTAAAGATAGCAGATAAGTCCCAGTTTATTATCAAATGCAACTTGCCCGTGACCTCATCTAGAGTGCAGGGTTATAAAATTATTCTATCCAGTGTATAACTTACCATTCCCTAGGCAGCTGGTAGAAATTTGGCAAATGGCAGAGAAAGTTGGTATTTTGTGGACATCTATTTAGAACAACTATACATGCAATTTCCTTTTCCTGGAGTACATTAATTTGGTAGTCTCCTCCAAAAATTGCCAATGTGTGTCATAAGTCACATACCCAAGCTAATATTCAACATGGGGGTGGGGGAGCAGGTCAAAAGGGGAAGGGAAAATTACTACACAGGATTAAAAAACAAGCTACCTCTTCAGACTCTTAATGAACTGGAATAATAAATTGTCAACAGATGGCAAGTATAAAATTGGGAGCTAAGCAAGCTCAGCTCTTGGTGTAATGCATTAAGAAGTGGAGTGTTTTTCTCCATCACTTTCCTAGCACTCGAGCGTCCTCCAATGTATTACCTTGAGTGCACACTTATGGAGTTTGTCAAATGGAACATGGGCTGGGTTGTCTGTACCCTTGGTGACTGCCATAATAGGACAGTAAATACCAACTGCTGGCATCTTTAAAAAGCAAAAGTGACTAAGCTTTTGAAAATTGGTTAAGTAACATGCAACCTGTTCTGTGTTCCACAGACAAGGGGCAGTGAGTGAAAGCAGAGATTTTAGCATCCCAAGAGCAATGTGGAGGCTTTCTAAGGCAATTACTATATCATTTATGGGGTATGAGTCATCTGAAACTACAACTGTTTAGCTTTCCCAGTATATTGATTATCGTGGTAATTTTGCTGCATATTCTTTCTACCCCCCATGTTGCTCTTTTCTGAAGCCCCTTCTTATTCCCCTGACCCAATCTCTGCTAATTGATGTCCCTGCTTCCTAAATTACCAGTCTACACTCCATTCTCAACATACTCATCGGAGTGATCCTTCGAGAACTAAGATCATGCTTTGCTCAGAACCCCCCACTGGCTGCCCATCTGTCACAGAGTTGAAAGCAAGAGCCATTCCAGTGTCCTAGAAAGCCCTTCATGATCTGGACCATCGGTATCTTGGCCTCTTCTCTTGCTTACTGTATTCCTCCCCTACCAACTACCCCTAGTGCAATTTGGAGCATACTTACACTAAAAAATTATTCCTGGTTTATCTGACAGTCAAATTTAACTGGATATCCTGTTTGTCACCCTGGTGTACCCAACCCCCTTCTTTGCTTTCCCTTCCCCAGGGCACTTATCACCAGCAAACATTCTGTATTTTACTTGCTTACTGCTTATCTGTCCTGACCTCTTGTAGGCTCCAAGTGGGTGTGGCACTTTGCTCACTGCTGTATACTGAGTGTTCAGAACAGTGCCTGACATTTAGCAGGTAGGTGCCCAGTGCATGTACTCACAGGATTAAAACTACACGTACTGTGCTGAGTGTGGCCTGGATAGGCTTCTCTTAAAAAAGTAGAATAGTTCATATTATAGATTAATTTAATGATTACTGCAAGAAACTAGTCCCTTGCCCCACCCCATTCCTCCCAGGCTAATTTTACTTTTCTGCTTATTTGCTCTTCTTTCAATCCTTATTTCTAAATAACTTGCTTCAACTCTTATTTCTTGATTTTTCAGTTTCAGAGTTGAGGTTTACCTTTTGACTTTCTCTATAGAAGATGAAGATTTAACTTTCTTGCTGCTGGTAACGCCCATCTCTTCCTCCGCTGAGCGATCACTTCTCCTTCACCCTCCCGTACAGGTATCTTACAATTTAAGTAAATTAATAACCCTGATATGTTTATGTTGTTTGTAAGCAAGAGTAACATCATCTTCGCAAATCCGCCCATGTTGACTGATAGTCACCTTTGTGACACACAAGAATTCCTTAGGTAGTACCCAGCTAGGACTAAGTAACACTGTCACCGGCGGCAAGACTCCTTGCTCTATATGCCAGTGATAATACTTTGACATCAGCCCTGTTCCATTGCACATACAAGTGGCTGTCCTTTATGTAGACCCGTTCTCCCTGCCCCTGTAACTCTCCAAACCTGAGGCAGTGCGGAAGATACACGTCCTGTGGCTGCCTAGGGCAAGCTTTCTGTAAGGTCCCCTCAGCAAACCTCTGTGGAACTCAGCCTTGACTTGTCGGCTGGACTTGTCAACCTCTTTGGTCTCAATGCCACTGGCCTTTGGGGGGTCGGTTCGCTTATACCTCCCCCAGTGGAACATATATATTTTTCCAAACTGAGCCATTGTAACTCCAGGGAGAGGAAAGCCTGGGTCAAAGTACCTCTAAAACCAAAATCAGTTAAAGGGAGAAATAAAGTTTAAAACCCGTTTATTGCTTACAAACTACAGTCCAGGCCCATCTCTTTCCTGCTCTGGCAGAAGCAAGCAAGGCCTCCCTATAACCTCTCAGGTTCAGATAAGCTTTGGTTGCCTAGGTAATTACCCATCGATATGGAGATGAACTACCCTTCTCCACCCCTTAGGAACGCCTGCCGATATGCAGATGCACTAAAGCCAGGCGAGATATTCAGGAAATATTACAATTTTACACACAGCCATGTAGTACAATTTTTAATTTTGATTTAAATTTATACTTTGCAAATGCTGGCATTAATAACTTTCATATTGCCTACTGCTTAGTCTTCTATGTACTCATCACTAATTTTCCCCTAAACTCTCTGCCAAAAGAAAAAGTAACAATTCTGCTCCCAATTCCAATGTATGGATTTTTTTTCACACCAAGCAATTCTGACATCACCTGAGTATCCCACAGTTCAACTCAGTTCTGATACTACCTCAAGACAGAGCATCAGATCACACAGGTTATGGGCTCAGTTCTAGAAAACTGACCCCACTTCCCACTTCAGATGCCAATCATAAGCCCAGGCCTGGGCTTATGATGGACCTGCAATACACTGGAGGTTCCCACTACCCCCACTGGCCTTGGGTTGGATTAATTTCCTAGAGTGGCTCACAGACCTCAAGAAGACATTTTTCTTACTAGATTGCCAGTTTGTTATAAAAGCATAGGGTAAAGGACGGGGGACTACAGAGCTTCCATGCCTTCCCGAGGCAGGCCACCCTCCATCATGTAGCATGTTCCTGACCTGGAAGCTCTCTGGACCCCATCCTTTTGGGTTTTTTGGAGGCTTCATTACATAGGTAGATAGATTACATTCTTGGCTCTTGGTGATTGAGCTCAGTCTCCAGCTCCTCCCCTCTCCCAGGAGGTGGGTGTGGTGGGACGGAAAGTTCCCCCCCCTCTAATCACGTGGTTGGCTCCACTGGCAATCAGACCCCAGCTTTGGTGCTTTCCAAAAGCCGTCTCATTAACACAACAACAGATAGTTTTATCACTGTCATCAGGAAATTCCTAGAGTTTTAGGAACTCTGCCAGAAACACCAGCACAAAGATCAAATATATATATTTTACTATAAATCACAACATCACAAAATGTCAGTTTTCTTTCAAAACTCGAAGTCCTCTGGGAACCTATTAGACCCACGTTTTATTTTCTTGGAGGGCGCCCCGCCAAGCTCCTTGCCTCCTGCTGCAGTCTGGGCGGGTCCCTGTGGCCCTGCGGAGACCTCTCCCCCTCAGCCTGGGGCTCCCGGCACTACTCGCTCATTCCGTGTTTCTTCTTTCTGCCTAGATGAAGCAGCTCTCTAATAGCTTACTGAGATGTTAAAATCTTTTGAAACTTTGCTTGTATAAAATATCTGTATTCTCCTCTACACCTCACTGATAATTTGGCTAAGTATAGACTTCTAGATTAGGAATAATTATCTGTCAGATTTTTTGCATTGTCCAAAAATCCATTGTCTCTAACTTCCAGCATTGCTGTTGAGAAGTTGCTATCCTAATTGTCAGTTTTTTGCCTATGACTTGCTTTTTTTCCTCTCTGGAAGTTTTTAGGATCTTCCCTTTTTTGGGATGTTCTGAAATTTTGTAACACCATTTTTGGTATGTGTCTAAAAATTTCCTGTGAGGCACTGTTAGTCATTTCAACTTGGAAACATGTTTTTCATTTCTTGGGAATTTTCTTGAAATATATATATGTATGTAAACATATATATATATTTATAGTTGGTATTTTCCTTCCATCTTCTCAGTTCTTACTTTCTGGATTTCCTGTTAGTCAGGTGGTGGGTCGCCTGAGCATGCTTCTCGAGGGGGGTTTTCCAGTGTAACCTCAGCATCACAGCTGTCACCGCACCATGCAGGCCAGTTTAGGCACAGGTGTCAGGCCTCTAAGGCATGGCTGCAGCACGCGTCCACTCCTTTTCGCTGCTCTTTCATGACTTGAGTGTGAAGAGACCCCCTTGTTAGTGTGTGGCTGTGTGTTGAGGGTCTGCAAATAACACTGGGAGAGTTGTGAAAAAAGTACACATGCAAGCTTCTGGGGTTAAGGAAAATCAGAATAACTTCCTCATATTTCTATGTTTCATAGATTGGAACACATTTTTATATAATTCATATCATTTAACACAGGTCATAATCTTGTTTCCTTGGTTTCCCCCCATGGAGCAGTGAACCCGAACCTAGGCAGGCTGAGGGACCTGAGTCACAATTCATGAGTCCTTGAGGAGATAATCTGCTCCCAATGTTAAAAGGACCATTTTTTGTTTGTCTTTACTGATTGTTTTTTTGCCTTGACAGTATGTCCACAGTCCTATTTCTTGGTGTGTTCTGTGCTGCCACATAGGCTGTGGATCGCTGTGCAAGGCAGCAAGGCCCAAGAGGAGATTTATGTTGTTCTATAATAACAGGGTACATTTTTCTGCACCAAGCCCAAGTCCTGTCACCCCCCCCATATGGGAGTTCTTACACAGTGACATTTCCCCGCGGTGTTTTGGAACATTAGACTTTCCTTTTCTTTCTTAGATTTCTTTAAAACATTTCCTTTACGTATAAATAACTTCTTTAAAAAATCTGAAAGTAGCCATAATCTTCCATGTTGTAGTATGAGGTTAGTGTAAGAAGAAGAATTATTTTCCCCCATTATTTTGCACTTCATTTATTTAATAGCAGCCTGGACTTAAATCTGAATATAGCACAAAGTTCTGGGAACCCTGCAGGAGCCTGAAACCAGTAGTCCTGTCATTTAGCGGCCACGTTAACTCCTGCTTATGCTGGCTGCTCCCCCTGCTTCCACTTTTCAATGCTTTGGGCAAACCACAAGTTTCTTAATAGCCAACTTTTAATTAGCTTGCTAGTTCTTTTTTTTGCCAATATGTAGCCTAAACTAGCAGGGAAAAATCTTGCCTTGCAGTGTTCTGACTCTGCTGCCCAAACTCTGGTACAGGGCTGACATTCTTTAAGTTGCCAATCTGTTGTGGACTGGTAACTTTTGTAAAATGCAATAAACATGAATTACTAGAAAAGTGAATAGAAAATCTAAAGGAAAATAAGTACAGTGCATCTCCTCTCCTCTAATTACTCTGTTCACTTCTGACACTTCCAGTCACCAAATGTGTGTAGGTTTTCCCACTCAGTAAACAATTCTGTGACACCGGCTGTGTGTCCTGCAATGTAACTCAGTCCTGACACTGTCTGCCCAAAGGTAGTGTCAGATCCCGCAGGCTAAGGGCTCAGTACCAGGAGAATGCCTCCTCCTCCCCTCACTTTAGATGCCCGTCGTAAGTCCAGGTTATCCATATTTCTAGAAATCAGGTGTTCCTGTGCCCCCCCACTTGGGTTAATTTGCTAGAGCATCTCACAGACCTCAGGAAAGCATTTGACCTTCTAGATTACCAGTTTGTTATAAGAGGATATAACTCATGGTGGAAGCCAGGTGGAAGAGATACACAGGGCAAGATATATGGGAAGGGATACAGAGCTTCCATGCCTTCCCCAGGCATGCCACCCTCCCAAGCATATAGGTAAGTTCCCGAACTGTAACTTCTCTGAGCGTCCTTTTGGGTTTTTATGGAGGTTTCACCAGAGGCATGATTGATTAAACCATTGGTCCTTGGTGATTGAATGTAATTTCTAGCTCCTCTCCCTTCCCTGGAGGTCTGGGGTGGGCTGAAAGTTCCAACTTTCACATAATCACATAGTCAGATCACCTGACAACCAGCCCCTATTCTTTGGGACTTTCCAAAAGTCACTTCATTAACATACACATATGTGGTTGAAAGGGACTTCTTATATGAACACAAAAAACACACAGTTCACCTTTATCCTCCGGATCTATGTGAGGAGTTATGAACAAAAGATGCCCTGATAGCTCTTATCTCTTAGGAACTTACCAAGGTTTGAGGAGCTTTGTGCTGGGAATCCTGAATAAAGATCGAAATACATATTCCTTATAAGTCACAGTCTCATAGAAAAAAAATACAAAAACAAAACAGTTCTAAACTATTGCTTATTAGATTTTTTTTGAGATTACTGGATTTCATTTTTATATGCAACAAAAAAAAATTATGTCAAATTGCCTTAAAAAGTTTCTAAATGCAGTTAAATTAATTAAACAGGTAGGTCAGTAGACAGGTGGCTCTAACGCCTTAGTAGCTTACATAAGCAAACCAAAATCTAAGCCTGTAAAAGCCTCAAGGTTAAGAACAAAGCCCAAGGACAGTCAATCAAAAACTTCCACGTAGGCTTTCCCAAAGAATGGAACTGTTTAAGTCACAGCCAGTCAAATAATGTCCTTGCTTTTTCCCCACCCTTTAGCCACTTACAGTATCGTGGTGCACAAACTGAATCATTCTTTGCTCAAACTTTCTAAATATGTCTCAGTTGATCTTTTAATAACACTTAGTTTCTTCCCCTGACTGGACCACATGTCAAGTAACTGCTCTAGTCAATACTGGCCTGACCTTTACCTAGTTTTGAATTCTGCACACTACAATTACAAATATTTCACCCCCTCTTTTCAAAAACTTGCAAAACTCTTTGACCTGTCTTTCAAAAACTTCCACGATGTGTCCCAAACATACTTTAAAAAAACAAATTTTACTAAGGTTTAATTTATATACAATCAACTGTATCCATTTAAAGTGTACACTTGCTGAATTTTGATCAGTGGGTATGCCCATGTAGTCACTGACACAGTCATGATACAAAGCATATCCATTTCCTGAAGGAGATTCCTTTGCATCCCTCTGTAGTCCATTTGGCTGCAGTTCCAGGGCCAAATTCACACTGCTTTTGTCATTAGAGATTAGTCTTGCATTCTTGTTTCATTCATTGTACTGATTCTGAGGTTCCAGTTGAATCCTGCTGATCTTTCTAGTTTGTGGTTATTGTGAATAAGGCTGCTATGAACATTTGTGTATTAGCTTGTGAGTGGACATTTTTTAATTCTCTTGGGTAGACACCTAAGAGTAGAATGGTTGGGCTGTGTGATAGGTAAATGTTTAATTCAAACACATTTTCCACAGTATTTCTACTTACCCCATTCCTCCTAACCACCTTTGAGCTAAACTATTTACTTTTTCTTAGACATGTCCCAAGATCTCTTGCCTCTGCCCCTTCCCTCATGTTAATCCCTTGGCTTGAAACATCCCTTCCAGATCGCTCCATCTACCTTAGCTCCATTCAAATACCACTCCAAAAAGGTCTCTGTCCTCTTGGTTAGAAGTCACTGTTTCCTTTTGGAAAGCCAATAGAACTATTCCACTGTTTTTATCTTAGAATTCTTGTCTCCTCTAGTAAATCTAAGTATCTGTGATGGCAGGGTCCAGTTTGGAGGTCCTCACCCCAAACAGTGCCTAGTTCAGTTCTTTGCATAGGGTAGGCACTCAGTAAATGTTTGTTAAATTCAGGAACGTAATTTGTAAAGCATAGAAAGGGTCAGCTTATAGGGTGTTTGTGAAAAGGGAAGAGGAGAACTACTTGGACAGCAGAAAGCTAAATATGGTTACAATAGCTCTTTGGGGACCACTTATTCCAAAAAAGACTAAAACTTTGTCTCCCTTGGAGAAGGGGGAAAGATGGCAGAGTAGAAAGGCAAGGCAGAAACCTCCTCCCACAGACACACCAAAGAAGTAACTATGGCAAATACAACTGACCCTGAAAATGTCCCGAAGACTGCAGAACAGACCACCTACACCTGAGGAGGAAGAGAAGAACACACAGAGAAGGGTAAAGTGTCAGAGCCACAATCATTTGGGACCCAAGCCTCCCCCATCGCAGCCCATAGGTGAGAGGAGGAGGAACAGAGTGGGGAGGGGCTAGGCACTCAGGAACTCTGCACACCTGGCCTTGGAGATCTGCTCTGGGAACACGAGTGCACCTTGCACTGGTCTGATGATTAGCAGGGCTGGACCCGAGGGAGAGTTGGAGCCCTCTGGGAGGCTGAGACTCCTGCCACTTGTGGAGGACAGGCGTGTACCATGGGTCCCACTGAACTCAACAAAGAGGTTTGAAAGACTCGACAGCAGTGACATGTTGACCTTCCTCAGTCCTGTCCTTCACCACCTCAGCCAGGTGCTGGGTCCAGCTTCCCCCTCACTAGAGCCCACGCGGCCCCCAGCCCCCTCCGCTTTCCCGCATCCCTCCCCTTTCTGCCCACGCCATTCTGCCTCCTGGAGTGCCCCCTCTTCCATCCTCCACTTGGCTGAACCCGCTAGTCTTGAGAGACCCAGATAAAGGCCGCTTTCTCTCTGAGCGCTCCTCATCTTCTCCGCAGAGCGGCTCACTCCACCCTTAATGTGCACCCCTGAGCTGCCATTAAACTGCTCTTCTATACACTCAGCACATTGCGTTCCATTATAATGGAGAATTCTGGGTTCTTCTCCAACTTAAATCAAGAGAGACATTTTTGGTAGATGAACTATTTTGGTTAATCGGTTCTGTCTAGTCTAACCTCAGTCAGGGCTGGACAGTCTTCATTGAAAGGCACTGTCAAAGTCTCCTTGGGCCAGAGTTAAGCAGTTACACTCAGGTTGGATGATGTGCAGGGTCGCAAACTCAGAGAGCTACAGGTGTTGACGAGTCATGCGTCTGAGGGAAGCGGGCCCAGGGAAAGCAGCACACGCCCTGGCCAGAGGGGTTTACCACCCAGCTCCGATGGCCTGTGTTCCTAAGGGGTTGAGAGCCCAACGTTGGCCGGTCTTCTGGTTTTTCAAGAAAAGCCAGGAATCTTGTCTTGCATAATCCCTTTCCAAGGCCCGAATGTCTTTGTAAAATTTGCAAAAACATGATGTTATATTTGTAATCAGTTTAGACTTCTCTTTCTACTTTGATTTCTTCTCTGTCACTCTGTCTAGGACCGGGCGGCAGTTAAGTGGCTTACAGACATCTTTAGAATCTAAAGGGAAGTTAACTTGGGGATGCATACAGTCTGCATATGGTGGGATCTAATTTACAAGGTTGTAGTCATTTACATGTATATTCAGTTAGAGGTCAATGAAAATAAAGGTGTCTTTTTTTTCTACCCAAGTGCACACCACCTGAATTTTATCCATAGGAGGTGGGAAAGGGTATCCACAGATCCCAACCAGGTTAAGAACTCTTTCAAATATTCACTTTCATACCTAACTTTGGAGTCATGATTTTATGTTTATTTCTGTAAATAGGGCCTCCCCAATGAAATCGGCTTTAGAAACCTGGATCTTTCTTCAAAACATATCCAGGCAAGGACCAGTTCTCACCACCTTCTCAGTAAACACCCTGGGCCACCCCACTGCCGTCTTTCCCTTGGACTCCGCACAGGCTGTCTAGCTGCTGTGCCCTGTTCTCGTGTATTCTTCACTCGGCAGGTGGCAGCCCGAGTCACAGCGCGTTACTCGCCCATCACAGCTTCCCGCAGGCTCCCAGCTCGCCGGGAGTGGATCCCTAGACTCACTCTGTCGGAGGCGGCGGTGTGTGATCCGGTCTCCTCCGCTGTGACCTCACGCCTGCGCCTCCCTCTCCCTCAGCTCCGGGGCCCTCAGACGTCCCAGCGCGACCCCGGCTTTCTGCGCGCTCTGCCCCCGAGTGCCCCTTGCTTGCGCTCTCATTTCCCAAGGTCCGCTCTCCTACCAGGAAGGGCCTTCCTGGTCAGCCATCTGTCCCAGCAGCCCCGTCGCGCCCGACCCTTGCGCCCCTCGGCGCAGCATGGCCTCTCGAGGTGCTGCACAGCCACCTGCTGTTGACTCCCTTTCTCCCCCACTAGAGTGTGAGTCCCGCGGAAGCAGGGGCACCGGCTTTGTTTCAGCTTTAGTGTCGGGAATGCTCTCTGGTGGGCACTTCATATTTGCTTAATAAAGGGCGATACAAGCACTCAGATCAGAAAATATGGGAGTAACATCTAACAAGAGTGTTGACATTAAGCAAAACTGTCTGGAAAGAGGAAATGCCAGGAAAAGACCTAAAATCCACATTTCTGTACATTGGATGTTCTTACGCTCATCCCTGTCCCGACTTCAAACACCATTCTTGCCCCTCGGTGGCACACGTTTCAAGACATTTGTCTGGAAAGTACCTTTGGGGTAATAGTGAAGGGCGTTTGCCCGTCAGCGTCTCTGGTGTCGTGGCAGCTCTTCTGGGAACCATAAACGAGCACACAGACTTCGAGGGACGTGTGGTGCGGACCCCACTCTAGATCACCCAGGGAAAATCCACAGATTGGTGTGGAGAACGACACCTGCAGCGCCGGGAGAGGAAGTCCGGTTTCCGTCCGCGGGAGAGGCCTGGGCACCCCGCGACCTGCACCCCAAGCCTTTGTCCGCCCCCTGCCCCGGAACGCCAGGCCCCGGCGCGGCGGCTGCGGAGGGCGGAGGGGGGCCGGGGAGGAGGCCGAGCATCCCCCGGGAGGGTCTCACCCTGAAAGGACATTTCGGGGTCGCGGCTGGGACAGCGAGGACGCCTCGGGCCCCCAGCTTGCTCCGCGCCGCGGCTTTTCGGCAGAAGGCAAATGCTGCCCGGGAGACGCCTCCATCTTCCTAACGTGCCCTATACCGCCTTTCCTAGCAGAATGCACTCGAACCTGCCCACATTAAAAAGCGAAACAAAACCCAAGTCGTTCATCAACATTATCCATCTCCTTGTCATGCTCTTCTGGGGACAAGAAGCGGCATTTCCTGCTTACGCAGCGTGGGCCACCGCACCTGCACGTAGTGTGCAAGCCGAATGGCTGCCCGCGGCGCTTCGGGATAATAAAAGTGCATACCTAACGGGCGGTCTGCTTTGCAGCGCGAAGTTTGGTCGCCCCCTTGCTTACCCCGTGCGCTCACGGATGGGAGCTCTCGCCTGCAGGGGGCGCCTGCTGAGCGGCTGTGGCTCAGAGATGTATGCGGGGGCGACGTTTAGGGAAAGAAAAAGGGAAAAGGTTGAGAGAAAACCACCATAAAGAGCACCTTTTTTGGTATAGCCAAGCTTCCTTCAGAAGCAGGACTAAGCAGCCATTTGTATAGCCCGGTGGAAAAGAGCTCAGACTAGGCTCATTGCTTAGCAACAAAGTTAAAGTGTTAAAAACCATTAAGGTGAGAATTTACAGGAAGAGGCAAGTGGCACAAAGTAAATGGATGCCACAGCTCATTACTGAAATGCTTGATGGCTAAGTGGAGAGGTAGTTTTGCTTCCAAAAGTCTTTGCAGAAAGATACCAAACATCCTCGGGAATGAATGGAAATGGAGCTGTTGGTACATTATTCAGTCTAATTGTTATTAATTCATGGTGGGCCTTTCAAGATGGCCAAAGTAGTTAGCGTGAGTTTATTATGACTTAATTTTTTCCGAAGATGTGAAGTGCTTACTGTGAAAGGCGCATGGGCATCACCACCACGGAATCCACGGAATCGTCTTTTGCGTCTATGAAGCTCCTCATACAGACATCTGCTAGCACCCGTATGTATATTGTTGCCGCTATTTTGCCCTTTCTATTCTTGCCCTTTACTACCCCAAAGAAAGGCAAAGGCAGGGAGGCTGATGACATGCCAGGGGTGCGGAGTGGGGAGGGCAAGCTGACAGTTAAAGCCTGAGATCTTGTCCCAGGGGCTTCTGAAATCAAACAGAAACCTAAGTCAAACATTGCTGTTCTAGCTCTCAGGTAAAATTTAACAACCTCTGCAAGCACTTTCCCAACAATTTCCAGGAAAATTAGACTGGCTGATGAGATTGTTAGGATTTCATTAAAACTTGTACAACCAATAACCATAACCTATTAGTTGTGCCACTAAGGTATAGATAAATGTGGGAAGGAATGAAAAATATCTGCAGCTGGTTAAGAAAACGTATGTAGGTGATTTTTTTCTTTTTAGAAATCACACTCCCAGCTGTTGATTCATAGTATGTATAGAAAAGGGGTTTCGTTAAATTGAACTATGTGGCCAGTGCACTTAAAGGGCACAGTAATGTTTGTGTGGTGTAGTTTATTAGAACGCCACCAGAGGGCACCCATGCTTGCTTCCTACAAAACTATCAAGATGGAGTTCAAAAGACTGAGGACTCAGCCCATGAAGGTTTCAATACTCGGAGATGTCCTTCCTGAAAATTGGCATGGAGACACAAGACTAATAACTTCAGGGCTACTGGTGTGACTTGAAAGATGTCTGGGCTATGCTCACTGTTGAATTAGAAAGTCTTGACTTTGTGGTCAGTTGCTGTTTGCTGCAGCTTAGTACGAAGGTTCTTCGCCTCTTTCTCTCAACTTGTCCACTTCCCCGGGTTCCTACAGTGATGGTGAACAATGGCAATCCCTGGGGAAGCGTGCCTGTGACCTAATGAGTAGATAGGTATGAATAGGGAAGCGTGCCTGAGACCTAATGAGTAGATAGGTATGAATGGGGAAGCGTGCCTGTGACCTAATGAGTAGATAGGTATGAATGGGGCATGTGTACATCCACAGAGACAGTGAGTGAATCAGCTCTCCCTGATCAGAAGAACTTTGTCATATGTTTTAAAAGTTATATGGTGTGAATAAATACTGGTATTCCTTTTACTTACAAATAAATATCAGAATCTCTTTCTCCTTGTTTATGTGACTCACTGAATTAATTATCTATTGTTGTGTTACAAATATCCCCCAAATATAGTGTTTTAAAACAAAAATAAACATTTACTATCTGGCAGTTTCTATAGATCAAGAATTCAGGTATAGCTTCAGTTAGGCAGTGTTAGTTTGGGGTCTCGAAATGTCAGCTGAGTCGGCGCTCACCTGACGTCTGACCGGGCTGGGGGAGTGTCCCCCCTGAGGTTTCAGCCCCAAGCAAGTTCACTACGGATTCAGTGTGACCGAGAAATGACAACAGAATGTTCTTGGGGTAAAAGGGTTTATACCTGACTTTATTCTCCCAGCGGTAGTTCGAACACTAGAATCCTGTCTGCATCCAGCAGCCTGCATGTCTGTAATCCACCTCCATCTCTGCCTCTGCCCAGAGTGCTGGGCAGAGCTCCTTAGATAGTGACTCAGTCAATAATAGCTCATTGCCTAAAGGTGTGGAAGCAGTAGCCTAGCAGGCCAATTACATCATCAAGTAGTTTAGGGTCATGTGAGGACAGGAACTGCCATTTTCCCCATAAGGATCCATTTCCAAGAAGCTCATTTATGTGGCTATTGGGAGGAGGCTTCAACTCCTTGCCCCATGGACCTTGTCATGCGGCAGTTTGAGTGTCCTCACAATAGGCACCTGGTTTTCCCCAGAATGAGAAAGCCAACAGAAAGCAAGGGAGAAGTCAAGAGGTCTTTCATGACCTAGCTTCAAAGTCACACACCATCATTTCCTTAATGTCCTAATGGTTACACAGGTCAGCCCTCTTCAACGCTGGGGGTACTAACTACCCAGGGGTGTACCAGAGTTGGGGATCATAGGAGACCCTCTTGGAGACTGGTTACCATGCATCTTGTTTTCAAAATACATATTTATACATCTTCTCAAATATATATTTTACCTTGTTTAATGTTCTTCCTGTTTAAAAAATACTTGAACCATTTTTTAAATGTATACGTCAAGTTTATTTTCCTATGAGTATACAAAGTATCAGATATATATTATATCTCACAGCTGAAAAACTGATATGTTAGGAGAAGTCTGCTTTCTGCTTGGGGATAGTCTCATTTCTTTCTGTAAGCACACTTTCTGGCAAGTAAGTTATATTAAACAATAAAAAAAGTCACTCAGGGAATTACTGGGTCATTTTGCTTCATAATTAACAATTCCAAAACTTCCCGTATATGACTTGACATTAGCCATTGCTGAATGATACCTGGAATGATTCTTATTTTCTCTTTTCACAAATGAGGGTTTTAAGGCAGAGGTTTTAAGCAACCTCAGAACTGGAGAATGGCTGCAACCTCAGATGACATTAAAATCTTCAGAGGAGAAAGGCTCTGACAGTCACTCAGCAGAGATCCCCCACTTCCACCAATAGCAGAGGCAGGGCCCAGGCATCAAACAGCTACGTCCCTGATGCCAACACAATATGGGAGCGGTGACAATTCCAGCAGAGTGGCCCCTGGCTTCAGAAGCATACTTGAGAGTGGTGCCCTGTGCAATGACCTCAGTAGGAAAGGGCCCGAAATGGTAATGTTGAACCAAGAGCCTTTCTTTGCATCAAGAAAGTCAAGTTTAACAAACATCCAGGGTATCTGGTTGGTTCTTCTGAGGATGAAGAATAAGGCTGAAGAGAGGCTAAAAGCAAAGTGACCCCCTCACCACGAAGACCCTAGTTTTTATGTAAGACCAGTAACAAAGATCCTTCTGTTGGGATGGGAGCAGGGACAGGCAGGGTAAGTCAGAGCCACCACCTCTGTGCTCGGTTTCCAGGAGAACACAGGGCAGTTGGTCACAGTGGTTAGGAGCCTATGGCTGTTTGAGTTGGAGAGACCCGAGTTTAAGCTCTCACTTCATCGCTCATTGGTTGTGGGACTCTTGGATGCTTTATTTAACCTCTCTAAGGCTCATTTTATTCCTCTGGAATGTATAGATAACATTTACCTACCTGGGGATTTGTGAGGTGATCTATTTATCTACCTGTCTAAAATAGAACATGACATTATATAGAATTTTTATCTTTGAAAATATTGAAAAGATGTAGGGAAAATTAGGGCAGTGCGAATGTGTGATGTCCCAAATTTAGGTTCTGCACATGGTGGTAATTTCAAGATCCTCAGAACCATGGCCAGGTTCCCACCTGCGCCCCACAAAGCAGAGTCTGTTAGTTGGCAAGTCCCGCCTCCACACAGAGAGCCCCTGATCAAACATCCAAGTCCCTGTGTTAGAAATGTGAACAAGCAAGAATCATCAAGAAAGCCTTCAGCACAAAAGAGAAAGACATAATTCACAACAAACAAAAACATAAAATTCAGGGATAGAAAAACAAGTAACACCCTCTCTCTGAGAAATCCACAAAGATAGAGCATCTATAAAAGAACATAATGCTATGAAATAAAAAAGAGAACAGACCTTTTGGAGACGGAAATACTTCCATTAAAAAAATCTTAATTGAAGGATTGGACAATAAAAATGAGGACATATTTTCAGAACAAAAATTTAAAACAGGCTAAGTAGGAAATTGAGAGAAAAGACTAGATATTTAAAGAATCAACATAGAAACAGACCTCTAATAGTAGTTCAAAACAGAGAGAACAGTGAAAATGGAGGACAGAAAATTATCACAGAAATATGAGAAATAATTTCCCTGAGATGAAGGGATGTCTTCAAACTGAATGCAGTATTGAGTGAGTACTGAACCCAGTAAATGTAGAAAGAGCCGCACCAGGGTACATCAGGTATTTCACGATGTTGTATCAGGTATAAATATCTGATGGGACGCACTTAGTGAAATGTCAGAACACTGAAGATAAAGAAACATAAAATGCTCTAATAAAGAAAAATATTAATATTAGTCCCAGGGACTAAACATGTACCAAGAATTCTTCTACCAGGTGCTAGTCCATTAAATCACTTAATGCTTACAACAGCTCTGCGGGTAGGTATTGTTATCATTCCTCTTTCACAGACAAGGAAACTGAGGTCCCATATCCGGCCACTAGTCGTGGAGCCAGGGCTGAAACGTGGGCAGCCCAGTTCCAGAGCCTGCAGCGCCCTCAACCATCACGCAGCCTGCCTCTCAGCAGTCCGCCTATCGGAAAGAGATGCGGCCCTCTGCAGGGACCCTGGACGCTAAAATAAAACGGCTTAAGGCTTTACTATTTCTGAGGAAAATGATTTCAACCCAGAATTACTTCCCTGGCCCAATTATCAAAGACGTATGAGGGAAAATGGGAGAATAAAGACACGTTCAGCCATTTCAGTCTGAGAACACTTACTTCCCATATAGTTTTCTTAGG
>JAQQAC010019963.1:55746255-55802760 GCA_029783875.1 Phataginus tricuspis | reverse complement strand
CAGCTCCCACGTACTGAGGATCGAACCATAATCATAGCTACACTTAGCTGATACCAGGGCCTTTCGTTTGTGAAGCCCTACTGTGTGCTGCAAGTATTATGCTCATTTTATCCTCAGACAAGGTTACCTTATGAACCACCACCACCTATCTGATGGGTTCGTGTCACTGCTAAACTAATGCTTCCAGTCTCATACCTTGTTACTCTGAGTCCATGGGGGAAGGGGAAGCAGAAGGGGGAGTAGGTTGGGGTGACTGAAGGCCGCAGACGTCGGGGCTCCAAGAAAGGTTCAAGGAGAGCTGAGAAGCTGTTTCCTTGCTTAGCGGACTCTCGATGACTGAGGTCTGGTCACGGTGTCCCGAGAACTCTTAGACAAGGCGATCATTATTTTCACACATGCTTCCCCATCTCCCGGAGGAGGCAAGCTTCAGGTAAGGAACTGTTGGCAGGAATCTCAAACTGTAAGCAGAATTTCTGTGCGGGCTTCCAGGGCTGAGCAGAAGCCCTTCTCCTCTTTTTTCCTTTTGGCCCAGAGGTTAAGGTGGCAAAGGAGATAGATACAGTATGGAGACAGAGATGCCGACCTTTTTCCGTCTGTTACCCTCTGGCTCATCCCTCCCAGTTCCAGGAACTTCCCCCTCCACGTCACCGGCTGCCTGCTGGCCCCGGACCCCGAGTCTACAGTTCCACATCTTCAGCTTTAGGCCCCGCCTGCAGTTCACACTCATCCAGTCCAAACGGAAACCGTCAACGCTTTCCTTATCAATCTACAGCAAGTAAAGAAATGAAAAAACATTTTTATCTCCTTCTGGATCTTTCTTCTCCTTCATCCTACATATAAACTCATTAAGTCTGGTTATATCTTCCTTCAGAACATCTTTGTTCTACTACTCTTGTCCATTTCCATCTTAGTTCTCAACTTTGTTATTTATCAGTTTGTTGATTTAACAAGTATTTATTCAATGTCTTTTGTGTGTCAAACATGGTGCTACATAAAGGGTCAAACACTAATTCCAAAAACTTGGCGGGAGGAGCAGTACACACGTGGCCTTCATATGTGGCAGCATGGTGTCTGCCCACGCCAGCCGTGTGCCCCTGCACCCCTGCCGACCCCTCAGACCAGGCAGTCTGAGCTTCAGGGACAGTTTCCATCACAGAAATTCTTCCCACGGGCATATGAATCTTAGCAGTGCCACCACTTCATAGTTATAATCCTCACATCTCCCTACAACCTGTTACTCTAGCACCATTTCTTTTTTTTACAGTGTTTCTTATTTACTTTATCAAGGTATCATTGATACACACCCTTATGAAGGTTTCACATGAAAAACAACGTGGTCACTACATTCACCCATGTTATCAAGTCCCCCCCATACCCCACTGCGGTCACTGTCCATCAGTGTAGTGAGATGCCGCAGAGTCACTACTTGTCTTCTCAGTGCTACACTGCCTTCCCCATGACCCCCCCACACACCATGTAACTAGCACCATTTCTTGAAGAAGTAAATTTAAAATATCAGCAAGAATTCTCATGAGCCCCCTTGAGCATGTTTGTCAGCAGAGGGACACCACCGAGGAGGACAGGCTCTAGAAGCACGGAGATTTGGGAAAGACGACGCAGGGGACGTTAACCACCAGTCCCCTAGGCTTTGTAGCCTCAGTACTTGTCTAGAATCAGGTGTTCTGGAGAGCTTAGCTTCTTACTGATAAGCCTTCAATAAATTGTAATGTTGTAGAATGAGTGTTTTAAGAAATGGGCCTATAAACTGTATCATTTATGCCATTGGATTTTTATCCCTTATTTTAGGGTCCATGGGGCAGACTCATTCTACTTTTCACTTGTCAGTTTGAGTTTCTGTCATCTGCACCTCAAAGGGCCTACACTAAAAAAATAATTAATACTTGCATGTTATTTCACAGATAATAGTATTTCACCCTCAGAATAAACAGCGTGAGCACACATTTTGCTTGGACACTTTGTAAGGAAGAAGAAACGAAAATGGAGGCTGTCCCCAAAGAGCTGAAATTGGATCCAGTGTTCCGGCCCCAGACCTATGCTGGTTCCATTCAAACTCCTTCATCTGTACACAAAGTTTTAAGTGATCTCAAATTCTTTTTCTGAGAACAGGTGTGGCTCACATTTTTTATACATGATAAACCGAAATAGTTCGATAGGAGGTATGTCTTCAATGATCATTAATTTGAATATTTCCTCAGTCTGATTTCCTTAGGTCCTTCTAATTTCTTTCAAATTCTGGACAATGGGGCCTGAGCTTAACAGTAATTTTCTGAGCCCAGACTTCCCTTTACACAAGTAGCCAAAAGCCTTACAGTCTTTGCTTGTGTCTCAGCCCAGCCCAGCACTCCCTCCCTCCCTTCCTCTCTCCTCCACTTAAGAGGAAGGAGCTGTTTTTTCATCCATTGTCAAGTCTCTCTAGAGCCAAGTGAAGGTGAGGTAGAAGCAGGGAAGTGGGACAAGGGTCATGACATTGTAAAATCTACTTAGCCGGCAAAAAAGGCCCCGTTTATTCTTGAACTTCATCTATGCGCTGCTCTTCCTCTTCTTCCAGCTCGTTAATCAGTTAGGTGACTTTGTGACCGGAACGAGAGACCTCGAAGTGTAAGTGAACCCATGTGGATGAAGAATGCCGGGATCCGGCCCAGCACAGTCGCCTAAGTAACTCTATTCTCAGGACAGAACTTCAAAGGAATTATAAATCACCTCTTTACGTCATGCCTAATGCTAACCCCTACCCAAAAGGCCCTATAACACCCCAAACCCTAAACCCATATATGTACCTCCTCTGAGGTTGCCCGCACTCCTGTGTGTGTTTAGTCTTACATCAAATAAACTTCCTTGTGGCATAGCCGACTGCACTTGTGTCTGAACTCTTTTCCATGGTAAAGACAAGAACTCTCCAACCTCCACCTCTGGTGGTAAATGACTTTGTCATTTTGCTATTTCATTCAGCTTTCTAGTCTTAACACAGACCTTCTCTCTCTCCGTTTTATGTCAGACCAGAAGGGAAATGGAAAGTTCTCAGAATATAAACTCACTGCATCCAGTGCTCTGGGTGGTAGGCTTAGCTCCCACGCCGTGCAGATTCAAGCAGACCCCGGATGCAGGTGAGCCTGGCTGCAGGAGTTGGCTGGGATCTGCGCTGTGCCGAGGAGTTAATGAGCTTCCCTTTCCTCCTCTGCTCTTGCTGGCTGTCTGCCGCCTGCTCCTGCTCCTGCTGACACCACCACCACTGCTTTAGGAATTCCGTCCTTACCTGCACTCCCCTGCCCTGCTCATGAATTCCTTCTAGACCAGAGTGAAGAACCTCCCCCATCCAGGCTGAGCTGTCACCTGGTGCGCACACAGGGAGAGACCCCCCTAGGCACAGCTGCCCAACAACAAAGGGACGGTGCCAAGGGCCAGGACGACCAGGTGAAGCTCCTGCAGGTTCCACTGACAGAGCTTCGAAATTTCCTTTGTCAGGGCCTCGAGAAAGATGCCTAGAAAGACAGCCCCCAGGCTGGCCCGCTGCTCGCTCCGACTGTGTGCTGCTTTTCACCGGCCCGGCTCTGAGGTGAGCCCGCGCTCACTGCATAGAGTTCACTGCTATAACTGTTCACTGCTAGAACTGCCGTTCAACCCCATTCAAAGTGACTCGGCAGATCCGTCCTCATGAGCTGTGGTATCACCGTCCTCTTCAGGCCCGAAAGTAGATTCTGTGTAGGTGGAGCCTCTACTTGGATGATAAGAGTTGTGCACTCATTTCAGCTGAGGATGGAAGGCAGGAAATAGTTGTTTTCAAAATAAGGTTTATTCATCATCAAAAAAAATGAAAAGATCTGGAGCAAGTTCTCATATCAACCTGGTTCATGGTATGCGAGACCAACCATCACACCCAAAGACACCCACACCCGGACTCCCGTTACTGGGGTGAAGGGTCTCACTGGTCCAGCGATGTCCATGCCTGTGTGTCTCTACAGCCAGGGCCCAAGCCCGGGGGACCTCTGGGTATCACGTGCCCTTCTGTGGGTCGCCACCGTGTGCCTCAAAGCAGGTAAGACTTCAGGGTGTGACTGAAACTGCCCGTTGTTCAAGGAGGGACCATGAAGAGGCGTCTCCTCTGTCTGTTCTTAGCGCTCCGATTGCCTCACAGGTTTAAGCCAGACCTCAAAGGGCAAGAAAATCAGAGCAGACGTTTTAAGAGAAGGGATCAAATCCCAAACGACTGGGCGGCATTCCGAAGGGGACGTTCACACAGTCAGGGGACAAGCACTTCCTCCTCGTATAGTCACACTGGACACTCAGTCCAGGGACACTGAGAGGAGGCGGGGGGCCGGGGGTACGCCGTGCAGGGGCAGAGGGACTGCTTGCCAGTTCTAATGGCCCCGGGGAGCGGGCGTGGTGACACCGGCTCAGGGCGCCCGAGACCACAGGGTTCCAACCCCAAGGGCTCCTGGGCCAGTCACCATTTACCTCTGCTTTATCCCAAACTGAAGTTACCAAATAGCCAAATAGCGTGTTTGATAAAAGCAACCGCCATTATTCAACACTCGATTTCTGGCTCCTCAGTTTTCATCCTTGTTAAGTGGCTAGAAATGAAGATGTGAAATGCAGGTACTTTTATCATCTGGTGACGGCAGCTCTGAAACAGGCTCAACAATGACCCTCTGCTGAACGTGCCCTGTGGCACTGAGCCGCTCTGCGAGCTCTTCTCACTGAACACTCCCGGCCCCGTGAGGATTAGGCAGCCTCGTCGCCGGCCTCAGGGAGCAGGGAGGCCTCTCAAAGTGTCCAGGTCACACTGCTGGTGTGGGTTGTTCCTCAGCTCCCGGGCAGGCTGAGGGGTGTGATGCATAACAGGTAGAAACCACCCTGCTTTTACAGGGGAGACCGAAGCGACTGTGTAAGCGGGTCATGGCCAGGTAAACACAACCACCTTTTTGTTTTCTGGCTGAAGCTCTGGATGAGTGCAACTGTTTCCAGACCTGATCATCAGAAATAACTGTGGAGTTTTATAAAAATATGGAGCTAGGGCCCCCTCCCAGGGGATGTTTCAGCTCTCCCAGGTAGAGTCTCACCACATAACTCAGACCAGGTGGGGTGGAGGCCCTGCGGCGTGAGCACAAGCCGCCGCCCTGCCATTGACAGGTGGTGTGGGTTAATGCCCTGCCTCTCGGTGCCTTTGCTTCCATGTCTGTAGAAGGGGCAGACACAGTCATTCTCTGAGAGGCTGATGCGGTGTGAGCACAAGGTCGCCTCGACTTTCTCAGAACCGGGGAACAAATATTTTTAATTTGCTGCTAACAGTATGTGTAAATGGTGGATTGTTGTTGTTTTCATGGCAATTTAGGTTCTTTCTCCTTATTATGCACCCAAAGATTAGTCCTTTATGTAGCTGGATTTGTATATAAGGATGTTTTTTCTTCAGTGAGTTGAGTTTCCTGGGTTCTTCCATCTTCCCAAGCATCGTGGGAACTTGAGAACTGGAAGGCCCTTCTCCTCCTAGTTTTGCCATTACCTGAAGCTCACGGGCGAGTCTCCTCCCCATTGCTGGTACTGTTCCTTCAGCTGTGGGACTTCAGGTGCAGGATCGGCAGGGAGGATGCAGTGTAGGGGGGGGCGACCTCGGGGTTCTTACATCCCCAGAGGCGTATTCTTGAGTAAGTGGCTCAGCTGGAGGGTCCGCAGGCCGCTTTCTGGAGGGCTCAGCCAGACAGAAACCCTGCCTGGCAACCCTCCAGTCCCTGGCAGCTACGAGGCACCACCGGAGATGGCCTCTGTAGCCATGCATCACGTCATATCAGACTGGGGGGACACCTGACCCAACAAGGGCAACAACCAGACTTTTCTGGAAAATTTGGAGATGTGACCCAGAAATACAGCCAGTCAGCTGTGAGAAGCTGAGCTGAAAAGTCCTTACAACAGAACGAGCCTTGAGTAGGACAGAGCTGAGTAAGGCTCAGGGGAGAGACAAATATTTCCGGGTGCACCCAAGAGTGTGTAGAAGCAGGTGGGCGCCCAGCAGGGGGCAGGTGATGCTGTGGAGACAGGTAGTGAATGGTCTTTCCCCTCAACAGGATGCCATCCTGTCCACAGCGGGATGCCGATGAGCACCGCTCAGCATGCATGTTGTACAGGGCCTGTGCCATGTGCCAAATCTCCGAATGAGAATAAAGCAAACCCCTCTCCAGTCTCGGGATGGGCAGGACAGGCAAGCGAGGCGAGGCCCACGCTTTAGAATTACAGAATCTTAAAACCAGAAAGGATGTTAGAGGTCATCGGCACCAGCCTCCCCAAGTACAGATACCATTTTCTGCTGTCCAGCCTCTCTCTCCAGCCACTTCCCCTAAACCACAAGTCTCTCCATCCCAGATTACTGGTGATACCAACTGCCTAAAACCACTGGCAAAAAATAAGTATTGGATATGATGGAGAACATGAAACCCCAGTTCTACCATCCTAGCTTCTGTCCTGCCTAGCACATCTGAAGCCCTTGCCTCGATCCAGTGTTTTTCCATGAGGAAATCATCCAAGTGGCCTGAACTGAAAAGTGCTTTAAAAAAGTTATTTAAAATAATTCTGCTTTTAGCCCAGTTTAAAAAAGACAGATGCACCCCTATGTTTATTGCAGCACTATTTACATTAGCCAAGATATGAAGCAACCTGTGTCCATCAGTAGATGAATGGATAAAGATGTGGTCCATATACACAATGGAATATTATTCAGCCATAAGAAGAAAACAAATCCTACCATTTGCAACAACATGGATGGAGCTGGAGGGTATTATGCTCAGTGAAATAAGCCAGGTGGAGAAAGACAAGTATCAAATGATTTCACTCATATGAGGAGCAAAAGAGCAAAGAAAAAAACTGAAAGAACAAAACAGCCACAGACTCACAGAACCCAAGAACGGACTAACAGTTACCAAAGGGAAAGGGACTGGGGAAGATGGGTGGGAAGGGAGGGATAAGGGGGAAAAGGGGCATTACGATTAGCAGACGTAAGGTGGGGGGGCACGGGGAGGGCTGAACAACTCAGAGAAGACAAGTAGTGATTCTATAGCATCTCACTACGCTGATGGACAGTGACTGTAATGGGGTTGGTGGGGGGGACCTGATGAAGTGGGGAGTTTAGTAAACATAATGTTGCACATGTAATTGTAGATTAATGATGCCAAAAAAAAATCCTGCTTTTCTTTTCTGCCTTTCCCCAGTTATTACTGGGGATGTTGGATCCATCCGCGCAGCACCCTACCTGAGACATCCACATGCAGAGGTGTTTGCATTTCAACGTACTAAGCTCGCAGGCTAAGGTTTGTGGGTTTCAGATGGATCTTTGTGTAGGTGGTTAAAGAATGTGATCTCAGAGCTGACTAATTAAAGTTTCACTTGACAATGCTATCTGAAGGTAAGTTTTATTTTCTAAGAGGATACAAAACTCAGTGAGTAAGAAGGACTCCTTACTTCCAGAAGCTCCAGTTGAACAGGGCCATCTATCTGCCTGAGTTCACCGCAGGGCTGGCCAGTGCCCAGGACAGCACACACAAGGGAAGAAGAGCACACGCGCTCTCTGCTCAGGCCTGTGGCTCCATGCAGCATAAGGCTCCTTGTCCACAAGTGGGATGAGGGAAGGGATGGTGCGGGTGGCAGCATTAACACTTAAAGCTGCAAGTCAAGCTGACTTGAGTTCTAGCCTGAGCTTTTCCACAGTTCCACTGACAGTCAAGATGTTACCTTGGTTTTCTCTGCTTTAAAAACAGCAAATCTCTTCTCTCTACTACAGTTAGGAAGTCATTATTCAAATTTGCCTTTTCAAGCATTTAGTAAATCAAAGAAGCAATGGGTTGGCTTCTCTTTCCTCAGTGACACTTATTTCCCAAATTTATCGTGAGTGTATAAATGACTCACTCCACTGGTGTCTTTTTGTGAATCCTCTCCCGATGGACTTAATTCAAGGCCTTCATTTCTGTACATACCAGGCACTTCCTTCCCTTTCAGAGATGGAATCTACCTGTTAATCATAGAATCTGTTAAGGCAACTGAGCAGCCCTCTTAACACTGTCATCTGGCCCCAACCAGCTTCTTCTCATCTCTTTACCCGACAGGAGCAAGCTGCAGACCTCTAGGCTTTGCAGCCAGGACCGGTCTCATCGACTCCCGACTCTCCAACGCCACCACCTAGCATGGCACCTACAGTGAAATCCAGTAATGGTCTGATGAAGTGCAGCCTCTCTTCTTTGCCCACATTTAGTCTTCTAGGGAAAGGTTTTTCTTAATGGCAGGACTTAGGTAATATCTAATGCCTGGTGTAGGGGTGGGGGGTTGCAATGGAGGATTAGGTATCAACATGTTGATGTGATACACTTACATATTGTGATATGATGGCCATTGTGGCGAGTTAGCATTCTTACTACATCACCTAATTATCATTTCTTTTTTGTGGCTGGAACAAGATCTAGTCTCTTTGCAAGTCTGATGATTATAATACATTGTTGTTGTCCATATTTACTGTATTACGCATTAGAACTCTAAGGACTTGTTTACTACTAGCTGCAAGTTTGTACCCTTAAACAATTTCTCTCCTATCCCCCCTCTCCAGCCCCTGGTGACCACCATTTTACTGTTTTATCTGTTTGGCTTTTTAAGATTCCACCTATAAGTGATATAATACACTATTTGTCTTTCTCTTATTTCACTTAACATAATGCCTTTAAGGTCCATCACAATGGCAGAAATGGTAGGATTCCTTCTTTCCTAATGGCAAAATAATATTTCATTGTGTGTGTGTGTGTGTGTATATCTCACACCTTTCTTATCCATTCATCTGCTGATGGGCACTTACATTGTTTCCATATCTTGGCTATTGTGAGTAATGCTGAAATAAACAGGTGTGCACATATCTCTTCCATATCCTATTTTCATTTCCTTTGGGTATATACCCAGAAATGGAACTGCCAGATCATAAAGTAGGTCTATTTTTGATTTTTTGAGGACCCTCCATACTCTTTTCCAAGGTGGCAGGACCAATTTACATTCTTTTTTTCTCAACATCCTTGCCAACATTTGTTACCTCTTGTCTTTCTGGTGATGACCATTCTAAAGGCATGAGGGGATATCTCACTGTGGCTTTGATTTGCATTTTCCTGATGATTAGTGATGCTGAGCACCTTTTCATGTACCTGTTGGCCATTTGGATAGCTTCTTCCAGTGGCTCCACAGTTTTCACCTGCAAATAGTAAGTCAGGCCAACTGCCCACCAGTAGCCAGCCAGTCACCACTGACTGAGGAAAAGGGCAAGGAGCTCTTTCTACATTAGCCTAACTCTTAGCTGGGTCCTCCAGTCCACCTAAGAGTTACTGGTCTTCCGTTAAAGTAAAGCATTTGATCCCGTTGAGCTCCTGCTCCCGTTTACCCTTACTGATCAGAACTTACAGTGGTGGATGGGCGAACGAGCGGGACCTCAAACCTCCGACACATAATTCACTAAGGTTGGTTTGACTGCTAATTTAATTGGACTATATTAAAGAAATGTGTTCAGGGATGAATCATAGTGAAAAGCATGCTGCCAATAAGGAGAGTTGGGTTGTCTGTATCATTTTGAACTTGCATGTCCAACTGAAGGAGGTGAGCAACGGGGCTCTCGCCTGTCCCACCCGGGACCAGCGGAGATGCCCTGACCTCCAGGTTCTTCCGTCAGACTGAGACTGGACTCAGCCTGCCTAGTCACACCCCTCACCACGGGCCACGCCTGTAAGCGCACTGAAGGGGCGCACGGGCTCGGACCCCAGCCAGCCTGGGAGTAGGTCTGCTCCCCAGCGCCCCTGCCTTGTTCTTCCTGTGTCTCCGGCCCTCGGCTCTTACGGAACTCCTGGACCCCTTCCAAATTCACTTCAGATACCAACTCCTTCAAGAGGGCCTTCCTGATCCCCCAGAGATGTAATTAATCTTTTAATTTTCTGTGCTACTTCTGTACTTTACTGCTTTGTGTGTGATAAAGTTACTACTGATGAAGTACTTTACGTATCAGTGTTCTAAGTGCTTTACAGATGTTGCCTCATTTAATTTTCACCATTCTATAAGGTAGATACTCCTAACACTCCTATCTTGCAGATGAGGAAACTGAGGCACAGAAGGTAAACAACTTTTGCTCTAAGTCATAGGCTTTGGATCAAGGTAGCTCTTAAAACATTCTGTCATGTAATTCTATTGCTGCACTTCATACACTATATTGCCATTTATTTGTTTCCGAGTCCTCTTCAGTACCGTGACTTTTTGAAAGCAAAGACCTGTCTTATTTATTCAGCTTTGCGTTCCCACTGCTTGGCAGTCCCAAGCTGATGGACTCCCTTATGCTTTCTAGGTCATGGCAGAAACCCTCAAATGTGACCAGCCAAGACAGCACGTTTCTCATGAGCCTGGGATGAACATTCACTGGGTGGTCTAGGGCGTAAGTAAATCAAGTACATGAGCCATTTGCAAGCATTCCCGGGAAACATCTCATCTGAATCTAGAGCAAAAAAAAAGGAACATCATTTCAAAAGTAAGAAACTCTGAACCTGAACAAAACTGGAAACTAAATGTTTAAAGGCAAAATCGGATAACTTTTGAGACTTTGCTACCCACTAGTGAGAAGTCAAACAGGAAGAGAATTATATGTTGATTTTTATCTCAATAAAAACACAAAAAGAGGAGAGACTCTGGGCAGGTGAATTACAGCTGTGGGCAATCGGGCCATCAGCTGCATAGCACCCAATACCTACATGCACTGCAGAGAGCTATTCTGGGACTTGAATCTGGCTCTGCCCCAACCACCATATACCTTTGTCGGGTTCCTTAACCTCTCAGTGCCTGAGGTTCCACATCCACAAAGCAAGGGTAATATTTTAATACCCATGTGCCAGGGTTGCTGTGAAGATTAAATGAGCTGGATAAGTCAGATGCTTAGCCCAGTGCCTGGCACACAGTAAGCATCCAATAAACACAAGCTATTATTCTTCCTGCTTATTTAATAATGTTGGCAGAACTGGTGGCAGGTAAGTCACATTATCACAAACATCGTCACTTTCACAGCTGGTGCCTGGCGCACAGTCAGCATTCAGTGGGTTTTCACGGAATGAATGACTGAATGGCCAGACTGATTCATAGGCTTCTGCTCAAGGAGAAACTAGAATGGTGATCAGCAGGCTTAAGTGTCACGAGGACTAGCTCAGTAAACTCTTATTTAGTAATCTATTAATGAGATTGATGTATTATACACATGCACTGTATGTATTCATAACAATGATTCTTAGGCATTGTATAAATCATTTTGTCTTACAAATTATCAGTGGTTAATAAATTCAAAGAAGTTTTAAAAGTAAGTATACATTACTGCATTCAAATGCTTTAAAATTGGAAATCCATGTACCGCATAAATGGCAACAATGGATTAACTGGAATATTCTAACTGCTTGCAACACTCAGTTGACACTTCTGTACCCACCTGGTACTGATACTCACCTACATCCTCTATTACCCAATAGCCCATAAGACGCCTCTTACGTCTAGTGCTTCTGCATGCACAGTGCCTAGGATATATATTCATGGTCAATGAATACTTGCCAAATAAACAGGTGCCATGCCCATTACTGTACCACATTAACGTTTTTAATCCAGTAACCACATTTTCTGGGTTTACTTACATTTCCCCAAAACAATGAAAAAAACTCCTTTCTTAAGAAATTTCAATATAAAAACATGGGACACTTTAAGAAAATCACTGTTTAAAACCCTAAAATTTAAGACTAAATGACTTGAAAGAAACTAGTTTATACTGGAAGCTAAAGCATCTTAAAAAGCCTTTTTTAATTTAGATAATTTCTAACAAAATCAAATGTTAACTTTTTTGTAATAAATTACTGAAGCCTTATACTGCTGGTCTGTCAGGTTTGCATCATACTGTTGCATCAGGGATGGTGTACCTGCTCAAAGAGAAGCAAAGCTGAAAAGTGATCTCCGATCCTTCTTCTTACACATTATGAAAATGATATTAAGCTCAGAAGCTGCTCTGAACTCACTCAAAAAGAAAACTGAACCAAAAAGAAAACTATCTTATCTCCTGGACTGGTACACAAATGCTAGGGGAAATGACCAATGACCATACTGAGATGCAAGGGGGGTCTGCAGCAAGTGGAGCTGAACGTAAGGCAGCTCAGCTTCAGGTCAGCACCCCATCATCCTATCATGTTCCACGTAACTCCCTACAGAGGTCAACAAGTCTACTCTAAAGCTGTACACCCATCTGGGTACTTGAAGTGCAACAGGGATCAACATTTAGCGAAAGGGCCTTGACTTTAAGGGAGGGAGTTTAGTCTTTGTCCTGTGGGCACGGGGGTTTAGGTGTCTATATTCAAGGGAGGATGCCAAACTCCCCTTCCTTTCCTTCTTTGGGGGCTGAGCCATTTTTCTGGTTTGGAGGTGAGACTGCAAGGGGTGAGGTGGGGAGGATTTGAGAAAAGTATACTCTGGTATTCATTTTGTGTTAAGGGTAGAATTCCCCCAAAAGAGGGACTGTAGTCATGATGGTATATTGGGCAGTAAATAGTTCCATAAAATGGACACTATCTACCTCTCAGTAGTATTTCTGAGGGTTAAATGAGATAGTATTTTACAGCATTTAACACATTGTCAGGTACTTGAAAGACCTGATAAGTACTTATTCTTGTTTCACTAATATGTACCAACAATTATGAAAATAAGCTTCAAAGAAAATATGTTCACAGACCATTAGGAACAACTGAAATTCTGCTGAAATACTAAGAGCTCCTTTTGATACAATAGAGCAAAACCTGTTTTCTTTTTTAATATACATCACTTTAGAAATTACTGTGGCAACATGTAATTCTAAATCTTTCCAATGCCCAGCAAGCATAATCTTGTGGTCCTGTCAGTTAAAAATCCCCTAAATGTACCAGCTGAATTTAATAGTATCTTATTAAATATGACCACCTTCTCTCTTATGATGTGACGTCACCCTTATCAGCCTTCCCCTCTCTCGATCTCACAGTGCTTACAAAGGTTCACCATTCCTACTTTCTGATTTTTGGCTGTCAAAAGCATGTTTATCAGAGCAAGAGAGTCCTGAAATAAGAACGATGCCCTGGTGGAAGGAAGCGTCTCCTCCGGACCCAATAGCCATATTTTTGTATTAAATAAGAAAGCAATTTCAAAAAATGAATCTGGAATTGGCACCAGTCTACCACCCAAATTAGCTACCCTGATGAAGAGGTAATCAGTATTTAAGACACTGGAACGGAGAGGCTGCCAGAAGGCCCAGGCCCAGGTGGGAGGCTGGGGGCTCTGGCCCTGCGCCCACCGCGGGCGCTGCCATGCAGGATCCATCCGAGCACAGCCACTGATGGCCCGAGGGGCGCCCAGCCCGCTGTGTCCAAGGTAAGAGTTATGGTCCCCAAACCCGCTGCAACTTCGCAGCGGCTGGGGTGAGCACGGACGGCCTCATCACCTGGGCCGTGGGGGCTCCCTGTGGCCCACGGCCGTTGGGGCCCTGCTGTGCTGCAGCCTCGAGATGATGCACAGGGCGGCGCCCCGCCACCACCTGCGCCACTTCGGTGGGTTTTCCGAGGCAGTCTGCGCCAGGCGGGCCTGATGATCGTGGCCGGGCCGCCCGCAAACAGGAAGGCTCCCACGCTCCGCAGGGACTATGACTAGATGCCTGAGCTCTGCTACGCCGTTCACCGGGAGCCGCCAATGGAGGGGCTGCTACCACTGCGCGCACTCGCTCGTGAGGGGCTATGACGGCCTCATGCCCAGGCCTCCCGTCCAGAGCCCAGGCTCTACTCTATGGCGTCGGGCCGCTGCAGAAGAAGATCAAGATCTGGTACCGCACGTAGAGCAGCTGCCTGGCCCCGAGGCACCCCGTGAGCTGGTCAAAAAACAGATTACCCACAAAAAAAAAAAAAAAAAAAAAAAAAGAGAGAGAGAGAGACAGACTCAAGCTGGTACTGTTAGGTGTGATGACGTAAAAGATGACTAAAATAAGCTGAAGAAACCAATAGGAATACCAAAGCGTAGCCTCAGGAGACACACAGCTCTGCCCCTGAAACCTACCAGCAGCCAAGTTCGATCTGGAACGCACTGTCCGGCGGAAACACGAGGCTGTGGGGAAGGTGCACGCTACAAACCAATCGCATGACAGGTGTCCAGATTTCCCAGCTCTATACAGATTCATCGTCACACTGCTTCCTGATTATCCATCTGCTTCCTGACGCTGAGCCTCAAATCACCAGGAATTGGGAGGCAATGGGGATACAACATTTAGTTTCTTCACCAGAACAAAACAGAGTAAGACAAATGGCGATGGGTTAGGGAATTAATCAGAAGGCAGCTTTATTTGACAGTGGGAATGCAAGGACACAAATGTTTTTAGTGTAGTGTGGTAGTCAACCTCAGCATTCCAGTGTGCTGCTAAAAAATAATACAAAAGTTTTTTTTGTCTCAATGGATAGGTATTTACTTGATTTGTTTTACTTACATAACATTCTCTTAACTTTTTGGCATCTGCTACTTCTTGGTTGCGAGCATGAGGAAGCAAGTAGCTGACAAAATGAACAAGTCAAAAACAATTTTTGTTGTGTTTAGTTTGCTAAGGTTCTTTAGTTTTGACGGTCTTGTGGGCGTGGTTTGGCTTGCCGAGCGTGTGTCGGCCTCACTGCTACGATCCTCCTTTAGTGTGTCAAGGTCCTTTGTCCTGTGACAGTCAGTATGTGCCTGCCGAGTGTGGGCAAAGTCAGGCTTTGAGAAGCGTATGACCTGGATAGGGGAGACAGCTCTTGAATTGTTGTTCAAATATTTAATTTCTAATTATTTAAAAGCAAATAAAAACACCCATTGACCAGAATTTTCATTCTCAAGTCACTATCATTAGGATACAGGTAAGGATGAAAACTGCTATCTTGGTACAAAATAAATGCTCTCCCTTTATTAATGCATGTGAATATGAAACATGTAAGAAAAAAATAAAGACACCTTCATTCTTTGACAATTTCTGAATACGGGACTTTGGCTTTTTATCACTTTTAAGAATTTCTGCAGTTGAGTACTTTTTTCTTGTTGTGCCATTCACTTTGGCTCTCTTACCCCTCAGCTCCTCAGGGATAAAACGAGGACAGAGTCCTTATTTAGAAAGCATTTTACATTTTAAAAGTTACTATTTCAAAAGAAAAACCTTCTTAACCCTCCCAACACCTAACCCCATCAATAATATGATTTAATACAAATTAAGTCTATAAATAAATTCGTTCTTTCTCCTCAAAAAACACTTTAGTGACTTTGCAAGAATGAGTGTTTAAAAATTAGCCTAGAAATGAAAGTTCCAGTCATGTTAGCCCTACAACAGGTGGTGCTGAGGTGCCCGAGGTCCGCGGGTTTGCCCGTCACCCTGCCCGCCGCCGCCTTAGCATCTTCTTAATCACTCTTCTCTTCTCCCTGGTAATGCCTGTACTCTGGCTTCAGTTCCCATGTGTTTTTGTGGATACCCTTTACATTTTGAATACCAATTTCTTTTAAGATTTCCTTCAGGTACCCCTAAAAAAAAAATCAAACAGAAACAAAAATTAAAGTAAAATAACACAGCAAACCATATTTATGAATAATAAAAATTATGATCCTGAAAACTCAACAAGCTTTCTGTATAAAGAGGTTCAATAAACTGCCTTTTGAGTCTACAAATGCAGTACATTTGCATTACAGGGTCTGGAAGTCCTAAATGCCAACAACCTGAGAGGTCAAAGAAAACAAAAGTCTGGATGAAAATACACTAGGAAGTTACTGGTGCTCAATGGTTATTACGACCACACAGAACGCCAAGGGTAATCTACCGTAGAGTTCAGTGGCCTCATTCAGTTTGTAGTCAGGGTTATTCTTAGATTGGAGCCAGCTGTTTGAGAAGCAGTGTTATATATAAAAAATGACAAATATTGTTGGGGTAGTAACAGTCTATGAAGCAAGCGCATGACAAGTATCCAGAATTCTCAGTTCTAAGGTGGGTTTTCAAACTTACTGTCAGGTCACTTTTTTCCTATGTAATAAGGAAAGTTATTATTCGTATCTTGGCCAAGCTTGCCAAGACAGGGTGAGGGATAAGAAGTGTAGTAAGATGCGCTGAAAACCATGAGGGCTGCAGGTTTCCTGTGCTTGGTACCTCCAAAGGGAAGAGGCGAGCAGTGACCTAGGCTAGAACTCTGTATTATGGTATTTAAGGCCCCCGAAAATTCAAGAGACATTAACCAAATGATTACTATATTCACGGAAATGATGGCTATGATGAATGCAATACTAAACCCCACCTCTGACTGCCAATGCCCAAGGCTGTGGGGGTGGACATGTTAATGACGGGCCTGTGCACGGTGCTCGGCTTGCTGAAATATAGACAGAAACTCCCAGAGGGCGCCGTGGGACTGCTGGACGGGGCGCGGGCCCTCGGAACGCCGGGGTCTGCGTAAAGGCCTTACCGCTGCAAAGCCGGGAGAGCCCCTGCTCCTGCTGCTCCCAGGACCCGAGGGTGTTTCTCACAAATGCTGTTTTTCCACAGTATATAGTTCTAGTTTAACCAAGCACGTAGCACACATAGAGCACTGCTCTGTGTTTCTGATAATAATCAACACATGAAAGCCTTTGATTGTATGAAAGGTTTAAGATTAATCACATCCTGTAACTTTCTGCACTCTGGTGATCTGCACCTGTGGTAGTTTTAATCATGATGTAAAGATTTGAAAGCACACAAATGTGAGAGTGCACAGAGGAAAAGGGTCTTCGCCCCTGAGCACGGACCCCCTTGCCTTCTCCTCTCTTGCGGTAAAGTAAGGTGTGGAGTAATCTTTCACCTGTCATTTCAGGGATTGCTGGCCATTCCTGGCACAAGGCCAAAAAGCATTCCCCTAGAAACTGATCAGTATAAATTATGGTATGTCCTTGTAGAAGAGAAAAAAGTTAATTATTTAAAAGTGATGTTTTTGTTGTAGAACAAGCCAATCCAACAATAATTTTTGTGTGTGTGCTTCAAAGAATCAGTTACAGTATGACAATGACTCATCCCATTGACGGAGGATGTAATACTTTTTTATCTATTGAAATGAGTCAGTAATTAGGAAAATGGGTGAGAGGCTCTTACCCAGATAATGTTTAAGGCAGTGCCCCTCTCGGGTGTGGTGCTAGACTACCGGCATCAGAAGCTCAAGGGAAGCTTGTTAAATAAGCGCTATTTTAGGCCTAGTGAATCACAATCTCTGGGGCCAGGCCTGGGAAGCTGCATTTTCACAAGCTCCTAGGACTTTCTTACTTAACTACACTGAAGTTCCACAGCATCTGCTTTAAGGGTTCTTCTAGCTCTAACACTTCATGATCTCTGAGTCCTCAAAGTATTGCTCAGTTCTCTGAGCCTCGCCTTTGCTGGAGATTGTCAATCAGTGTGATCTAATACCACTTTACACTGACTGGAATAATGCTCTACAGTTTATGAAGTCCTTTCATTTCAAGGTAGGCTCTTCCCTAGAGACAACAGGTGATTAGTGCTAGAACTACATACGGGTTCCTTATATGGCCTTGGCTCAGCTCTTTCAGTGGATTAGCCTTCCCACTCCAGCCGCCCGGCCCCAGCAGGTGGCAGCAATGAATCAGATGAGGCCCGATTTCCCCAGGAGGAGGCTTGCTCTCCGTCCACACCTTCTGCAGCTGGCTTTACTCAAGGAGCCATGAGAATGAGTAAGCACGAAGGCTTGAGACATCCAGGTAACAGGCACGTCTGCCATCTGCTACTTCAAATTACATTTAAAATGGGCATAAACTACTGCCTAAGTAAATGGGATTCATGAAATGGAAAACGATGGTCTGGGCACAAATGATTTTCAGTTTAGATGCCAAGAACGATGTCTTTGTAAAATTCCAAAGAACGGTTTGTTGTGAGCCTGCCTAAGACTATGTGCACATACACCGCAGACGCACAGCAATGGGCCAGAGATGGGAGGAGCCGTCCCAGAAGCGTTGTGATCGCCTGACAGAAGCTTCCTCGACTCCAAGTCTAGCCTGCCCGTGTACAACCTAGACACAGAACATGAAGAGCCTAAAAAGGGCTAAACACAAAATATTAAGAAAGTCTTAAGTGTACAGATTCAGTTGCTTTCATGTGTAGTCCATCCTCATTTTGTTAAACTAGTATAAGGTTAAGGAGTACTTTGTCTTCTAAGAAGATGTCACTCTTTTTTCCTTTTTAACAATAAGAATGGAATGAGATATTCAGTCTGTCAATCAATCTGTCAGATAACAAGATGAGATTATGGTCACAATATTAACCATGGTACAGAATTCTTCATGTGTGTGTGTGTCGGGGGAGGTTAGGGAGGGGGGCGACAGGGAGGGAGCAAACTTTGCAGTTTTAGAGCATTATGAACTGCAACCTAAGACCACTTTACTCTAACCAAGCAAATTAACTTGGCACAATGCATTAGCAGAGAAGATATAGTAATGATAGATAAAAACGAGGTCAGAAAAATCCCTGAAGAAAAGACATAGGTGGACAGCAGTGAGATGATATCATTCCTCTGTTTAAAAATTTTCAGTGACCTCTCCCCTCTGCCTAATGGGCTAAATTCCAAACTCCTTCAGAGGCATCCATTCAGATTTGCCTTTTCCCTTTGGCCTCATCTTCTAATACTTCCCTTTACACATACCTGCCATTTTTGTGTCTGCACACTTCTAGTTTATTCCATTTACTGCTTTCCTCTAATGCTTATCCCCTTCCTTCAAATCTGAACTTTCATCTTTTAAGACTTGACACAAACACAGAGGAACTGAACAACACATTAGAACAGATGCATCTAACAGACATCTACAGAACATTCCACCCAAAAGCACCAGGATACACATTCTTCTCAGGTGCACATGGAACATTTTCAAGAACAGATCATATACTAGGCCACAAAAACAGCCTCAATAAATTCAGGATTGAAATTGTACCAACCAGTTTCTCAGGCCACAAAGGTTTGAAACCAGAAATAAATTACACAAAGAAAACAAAAAAGCCACAAACACATGGAGGCTTAACAACATGCTCCTAAATAATCAATGGATCAATGACCAAATAAAAATAGAGATCAAGCAATATATGGAGACAAATGACAACAATAACTCAACACTGCAAAATCTGTGGGACGCCGCAAAGGCCGTGCTAAGAGGGAAATGCATTGCAATACAGGCCCACCTCAGGAAAGAAGACCAATCCCATATGGGCAGTCTAAACTCACAATTAAAGAAGCTAGAAAAAGAAGAAGGCCCAAAAATGAGCCCCAAAGTCAGTAGAAGGAGGGCTGTAATAAAGATTAGGGCATAAATAAATAAAATCGAGAAGAATTTTATTTATAGAATCTTATAGAAAGAATCAATGAAAGCAGGAGCTGGTTCTTGGAGAAAATTAACAAAATAGATAAACCTCTAGTCAGACTTACCAAGAAAAAAAGAGAGTCTACACACATAAACAGAATCAGAAATGAGAAAGGAAAAATCATTACAGACAACAGAAAAATACAAAGAATTATTAGAGAATACTATGAAAAATTACATGCTAAGAAATTGGATAATCTAGAAATGGAAAACTTTCTTAAAAAATACAACCTTCCAAGACTGACCCAGGAAGAAACAGACAATCTGAACAGACCAATTACCAGCAATGAAATTGAATTGGTAATCAAAAAACTACCTAAGAACAAAACACTTGGACCAGATGGCTTCACTGCTGAATTTTATCAAACATTTAGTAAAGACCTAATACCCATGCTCCTTAAAGTTTTCCAAAGAGTAGAAGAGGGATTACTTCCAAACTCATTCTATGAGGCCAGCATCACTCTAATACCAGAAACAGATAAAGACACCACAAAAAAAGAAAATTACAGACCAATATCCCTGATGAACACAGATGCAAAAATATTCAACAAAATATTAGCAAACCGAATTAAAAAATATATCAAAAAGATCATCCATCATGATCAAGTGGGGTTCATCCCTGGGATGCAAGGATTGTACAACATTAGAAAATCCATCAACATCATCCACTATATCAACAAAAAGAAGGACAAAAACCACATGATCATCTCCATAGATGCTGAAAAAGCATTCGACATCACTTATGGTAAAAACTCTCAACAAAATGGGTATAGAAGGCAAGCACCTCAACGTAATAAAGGCCATATAGGACAAACCCACAGCCAACATCATACTTAATGCAAGAAGTGGAAAGCTTTTCCTTTAAGATTGAGAACAAGACAAGGATGCCCACTCTCCCCACTTTTATTCATCATAGTTCTGGAGGTCCTAGCTATGGAAATCAGGCAACACAAAGAAATGAAAGGCATCCAGATTGGCAAGGAAGAAGTTAAAAACTGTCCCTGTTTGCAGATGACGTGATATTGTACATGGAAAACCCTAAAGAATCCACCCAAAACTACTAGAACTAATAACTGTATTCAGCATAGTTGTGGGATACAAAATCAATACACAGAAATCTGTTGCACTCCTATATACTAACAATGAACTAGCAGAAAGAGAAATCAGGAAAGCAATTCCATTCACAACTGCATCAAAAAGAATAAAATATCTAGGAATAAACCTAACCAAGGAAGTGAAAGACCTATACTCTGCAAACTACAAGACACTCATGAGAGAAATTAAAGAAGATACCAATAGGAAGAATTAATATTGTCAAAATGGCCATCCTGCTTAAAGCAATCTACAGGTTCAATGCAATCTCTACCAAATACCTACAGCATTCTTCAATGAACTAGAGCAAATAGTTCTAAATTCATTTGGAACCACAAAAGACCTTGAATAGCCAAAGCAATCCTGAGACAGAAGAATAAAGCTGGGGGGATTATGCTCCCCAACTTCAAGCTCTACTACAAAGCCACAGTAATCAAGACAATTTGGTTCTGGCACAAGAACAGACCCATAGATCAATGGAACAGAATAGAGAGCCCAGATATAAACCCAAGCATATATGGTCAATTAATATACAATAAAGGAGCCATGGACATACAGTGGGGAAATGACAGCCTCTTCAAAAACTGGTGTTGGCAAAACTGGAGAGCTACATGTAAGAGAATGAAGATGGATTATTGTTTAACTCCATACGCAAAAGTAAACTCGAAATGGATCAAAGACCTGAATGTAAGTCATGAAACCATAAAACTCTTATAAGAAAACATAGGAAAAAATCTCTTGAATATAAACATTGAGGAATTTTTAACTGAACATATCTCCCAGGCAAGGGAAACAAAAGCAAAAATGAACAAGTGGGACTACATCAAACTAAAAAGCAAAGGACACCATCAGTAGAACAAAAAGGCATCCTACAGTATGGGAGAAAATATTCATAAATGACAAATCCAGTAAGGGGTTGATATCCAAAATACATAAAGAGCTCACACACCTCAATAATGAAAAAGCAAATAACCCGATTAAAAAATGGGTGGAGGATATAAACAGACAATTCTCCAAAGAAGAAAATCAGATGGCCAACAGGCACATGAAAAGATGCTCCACATCACTAATCATCAGAGAAATGCAAATTAAAACCACAATGACATATCACCTCACACCAGTTAGGATGGCCAACATCTAAAAGACAAACAACAACAAATGTTGGTGAGGATGTGGAGAAAGGGCAACTCTCCTACAGTGCTGGTGGGAAAGTAAATTGGTTCAATCATTGTGGAAAGCAGTATGGAGGTTCCTCAAACACTCAAAATGGAAATACCATTTGACCCAGGAGTTCCACTCCTAGGAATTTACCCAAAGAAAACAAGATCTCAGATTCAAAAAGATTTATACACCCCTATGTTTACTGCAGCACTATTTACAATAGCCAAGAAATGGAAGCAACCTAAGTGTCCATCAGTAGATGAATGGCTAAAGAAGATGTGGTACATATACACAATGGAATACTATTCAGCCATAAGAAGAAAACAAATCCTACCATTTGCAACAACATGGATGGAGCTGAAGGGTATTATGCTCAGTGAAATAAGCCAGGTGGAGAAAGACAAGCACCAAAATGATTTCCCTCATTTGTGGAGTATAACAATAAAGCAAAACTGAATGAACAAAATAGCAGCAGACTCACCGACTCCAAGAAGGGACTCGAGGTTTCCAAAGGGGAGCGTAGGTGGGGAGGGAGAGAGAAGGGGATTAAGGGGCATTATGATCAGCACACATAATATAGAGGGAGATGGGGAAGGCAGTATAGCACAGAGAAGACAAGTAGTGACTCTACAGCATTTTACTAAACTGATGGACAGTGAATGTATTGGGGTATGGGTGGGGACTTGATAATATGGGGGAATGTAGTAACCACAATGTTCTTCACATGAAACCTTCATAAGAGTGTACATTAATGATACCTTAATTTAAAAAAATCACTCTACATTAGCTGTGGACAATGGTAGCATATGTTTTCACACTTTCAGATAGAGAAAACTGTACAGAAGAGGAGAGAGGTAATGCCAGGGACCTCTTTGGAAAACACCATCCTGGCACTTTTCTCTTCTTCATCTGGTTTCACTGGTTTTCCTACTAGACCCCATCCCCTGCCTTCCTCTTAGGGTCCCACTGGCTACATTCGTCCTTCTGTAAAACTCTAAGACAGACAGATGATAAGTAATGAAATGATCAAAGCATAAACACAACCCCACTCCCCAGACCTACCTTATGGCCTAATCCAAACTCTGAAAAAGCGATTTATTATTGCATTAATATTTGCATGCTGGCAAATCATCTCACTTTTAGCAACATTTCACCTATCTGGCACTGGCAAATGATTTTCATGTTTGTATATTTCAGAAAAAGTTTCTATTTCCTTTGGGCTAAAACTTTTAACTATTTTTTTTTAAAGACTTGCTTTCTAATCTGTATTAGTTTATTTGCACGCTGAATATAACTTAACCTTGGAATACTGCAAGGTATCCCAAGGCTAGGATGTAGTGGCTTCCAGTTGGGGAAAAAAATACACATATGTAATACTGAAACTCTTATAGGAAAATACAAATAGAGACACTCAAAACTAAACAGATAAAGACAAAAAAAATTCATTTTGAAATGTAAATATGAATTCTTGCATTTAGAACCATGCCAACTATCATTTAGTGCATTTGGTATGAGGTATAGTTTTGAATGTACAAAAACTAAAAAGATACCAATTATAGTTATGATTTTAGTCTACTTGAAAATATTGCCATAAATTTAATGGCAAGCAAAGGGACTCTGTTAGGTATATTATTTTAACAGTAGACAATTTTCAGTAAATTAGCTAGTATTCCCAATGATGAAGCATTATTCACCCTTAAATATTTGGAATAGAGAATAAAGTTTTATACTTTAAGCAATAGTAGGAAAGTTTTTTCTGGATAAGGACTAAAAAAAGACTACCAAGTGATCCAGCAATTCCACTCCCAAGAGAATTTAAACGTATGCTCACACATAGCAGCTCTATTCATAATGGCCAAACAATGGACACTCAAATGTCCAGCCATGGGTGAATGGACAAATAAAATGTGGTCTATACATGTAATAGAATATTATTCAGCCTTAAAAGGAATATTTGACACATGGTACAAAATGGATGAACCCAAAAATATGTTAAGTGAAATGAGCCTGTCACAAAAGGATGAATACTGCATGACTCCACTTTTATGAATAAGTAGCAAATTCATATAACGGTATACTATTTGGTAATAAGAAGGAATAAAAGACTGAAGATATATGCCATGGAATTTATGAACTTGAAAACATTATGCCTGAATATAAGCAGCCAGTATATGATTCCATTTATATGAAATGTCCAGAATAGGCAAATCTATGCAGACAGAAAGTTGACTAGCGGTTGCCCTGGGAAGCATAGGGGGTAGGGGGAGTGATTATTAATAGGTATGATGGCATTTCTTTAGGGGGTAAAGAAAATGTTCTAAAATTGATTGTGCTGATGGTTGCATAGCTGTGAATATATTAAAATCTGCTGCACTGTAACATAAGAAAAGAATAACTTGTACTGAAAATAAAGGTTTTAAACTGAGGGGAAAATAAAGGAGACCTATCTAGTTCATAACAATAAATTAAGATAACACCATTTTTAATTACCAAATTATTGTGAGTAAAGTAATATTTCCAATAAGAACTGGCTAGCACTGTGTAACATTCCATATATGCTGAAAACTATGATGGAATTAGAATATGTGTCTTCAGGCATTCTAGAAGGCCTGAGTGGCTCCATAATGCTGCAATACCAAACTGAGGAAGGCCAGCCGGACCGGTGCTACAGGTTCTCTGCCAATAAGCTTATCCTCTGGTGTCTCAATTCCCCTGCTGAGACAGACAAACAGGGGGCTTCAAACATTTATCTAAAACCACAGAGTAATGTTTTCTCTAATGCAGAGGCCAATGGAAAGAGAATAGTTTCTTTCCTGAGACAATTTCGATAAGGGGGGGGCAAGCCTAAAAACAGGTCCTCATAGCTTGTTCAGGGACTAAATAAAGATATCAAGACAATCAGGATAAGGCAGGAATGAACTTAAAAACTTACCTTACCTCCTTTTAAAATTAAAACTGAATGGGGGGACTGGAAAGGTGCTGAAGGAGATTTTATGGGTAATGACATTTTTCAGATTAAACATAAATTTTGTGGCCTTCTGCTTAATTAAAATTCTAAATAAATTTTGAATATAAATAAATGCCCAATTTTGTTTGCTGGGTGCCTATGTAAAATACCACTTTCATTTATGTAATATCTCATGTAAAATCTGGATTACTGGTTATGTTAGTAAATTCACCTGAAATTTCACCTCATTCAAAAATAAGGTAAAAAAGAAAAAAAGGGGGTGAGGGAACTGAAACAAACCAGACAATAAGTTAAAAGAGAAAATGCTAGTATCCCATAATAAACTTGGTAGTAGATCTATTAGTTATTAAATTTTATAAGGAAAATATTAAAATTTCATAAATGTGTTTAAATTTTATCCATTTATATTCAACATAGTTAATTCAGTATGACATTTATATTCTAAAACTTTTAATTAAGGCTCTACTTCGTAAGTTAGAAAATGATTATTTTTTAATAGAGAAGTCTTTATTAAAGACTTTAAGATGCCATTAATTAATATGCACTATTCAGAAATTGGTGATCTTTTTAGTACTACCATTCAAAAATAAAAACTTCCAGTTATAGGAAAAATGAAGAGAGAACTGAAAGGGAATATGTAAATAGAAAGGAAATGATAAAAATTTAGGAAGAAAAAGAAAATAAAATGAATCAAGTAAAAAAGGGAAAGTTTGTGTCAGAATAAAATATAACAACACAGCACTTAATAAGCAGTAATTGGGAATGGGCTTCAAACATTAAAAATACCTATTTTCACTTTGGATTAGAAACTGAATGAGCTAAGACACAGCTTGGATTCCATTCTCTTTGCATCTGAATTAGATTAATGATAATGATTCTTAACTAGATAGAATTTAGAAAGCAGACTGCCTGAGAGAAGTTAGCTTTTTTTTTTTTACATTAAAAAGCGGCTCTTTTAGTCAGAAAAATATTTTCCTGGCTTATGTACATGTGTCTGAATACAGAAGAGGCAACGTGGTAAGAGATATTCCTAGACTGAAGTCAGGACAACTGGGTTCAAGCCACTAGGTAACTCTTTCTCTGGGTCGATTAGATAACCTCTAAGACCACGTTTACTTTAAGGTCCTGAGTCAGATATATATGTATATATATATGTATTATGTATCATAATTGGTAATGCATATATCATGAAGAGGAAGCAAAAATAAATTGTCTGGCATGAGCAACTTAGGGAATGATGGTGTCACTCATTGAAATGGAGAAGTCTGAGGGAAGATCTGATGGGGTGTAGAAATCAAGAGTTCCATTCTGAACATACTGAATTTGACATAACAATAAAATGATTAATGTTGATTAGGTGCTAACTCTGCACCAGCAATGTTGTGCATGGGAGGGAAAGACAGCGAGCCCCCACTGGCAGGTACACCTACCCCATCCTCTTGGCTCAGGAATGGGCATACAACCCTCCCAGGTCAATTAAAATCTTCTCTGAAGCTTTTATTGGAATAATCAGGACAGATACTCTTTGCTTAGGGGCTGCTAGCTGTGAGGTGTTTCAGGCCATTATGGTCACCACATGGCAAGATACTGCCCAGGAATAATGACATGTCATGTTTTTATTATATATATGCAAGAAAGACAGAATAATGAAAAGAGATATATACATACATGAAAGACAGAATAATGAAGAGAAATGTAGAAAGATGGGAAGGGACAGTTCTAACTAAATAATATTAGTAGCTAGATCTAGCCATGTCTAAACTAAAGCCAGATGCATTCCTGAACTTCCCAGCTGCAGGAGCCAATAAATACTATTGTTGTTTAAGCTAGTTTGAGTTGAGTTTTTATTTCTTGCAACTGAAAGAGTCCCAACCAATTCACAGATATATAATAGCAAGTACAACAGTCTCCTCTTATCCACAGGAGATATGCTCCAAGCAAGATCCCCATTGGATGCCTGAAACTGTGGATAACACCACACCTTATATATGCTGTTTTTTCCTATACATACATTCCTATGATAAAGTTTAATTTATAAACTAGGCACAGTAAGAGATTAACAACATAACCACTAATAAAATGGAACAATTATAACACTGTGAATATGGTCTCTCTCAAAATATCTTATTGTTTTGTACCCACCCTTCGTGTGCTGTGAGATGATAAAACGCCTATGTGAAGAGACGAAGTGAAGTGAGTGATGTAGGTCTTGCGCTACAGCCTTAGGCTACTACTGTTCGCATTCTGACTATATGTCTGAAGGAGGATCACCTAGTTCCAGACTGAGATTGACTGTGGGTAACGGAGACTGTGAAAAGTAAAATTGTGGATAAAGGGGAGACTACTGTAAATAAAATTTTGTTTTTTAACAGAAGAAATTCTAAGTATGTCAAATTATCTGGCCATTTTATCCTCTAAAACAGCTTTCTTTCTGCATCTCACTGAAGCCAAATTGTGCTTCGATCTCCTCTATTCAAGCCTTTACGTAGGACTATGTGGAAACAAATTCTGAGGATTAGATCAACACTACTTTATTCCTGCTCCAGCTCTGCTCACTGAAAGCCTACTTGGTGCAAATGAGCGACTGCCGGTCGGACTTTATCTAGTGCTTGGAGAGTCGGAAAGTGGGAGCACTGAAAGCTGCTTTAAAGTCAAAGCCATGCAAATCTTAGACTAGTTTTTCCTGTTGATTTGAACTTACTTTAATAAGAGCATGAAAATGGTTCAATTACATATTCTGAATTAAACAATGGTCTACTGGATTGACACGATCGGGGACTGATAATCTAGAAGGATCATCAGTGATTAAACTGCCCTGAATTTTGGCCTGAAATTGGGTGGATAGAGCACAAGGAAATTAAGAGGTTCAGTTATAACCAGAGCTGATTTTCAGTGACACTTCAATAGAAATGAATGGTTAAAGGAACACTGGTAAATGGGTGCTGTGTTAGAGAATGGTGTTTTAGGGCTCTAAGTGGTCTTGGCAGTTTGGGGCTTCAAAGGGAGCCATTAGATAACGTTTCTAATGGTTTGCATTTTTGAAAGAAATGCTGTATATGCTTCTATTTTATAGATAAAATAAAATATGAAGAAAGAGTAGACTAAGACATTCAAGGCGAAAGATCAAAGACTGCCAGGGGAGAGAAATAATAGACTTCCTCTGATATTTCACTTCAGATGAGAAAAAACGCCAAAATTTAAACAGTATAAAAACACCCTCTTAAATGGACACCAGCTACGAGCTGTTACATCAGCTACCAGAGCTTGGCCTTTTAAAATCGGCTTATTTGCCTTTATTTAACTTTAGCTCTTTGATTGCTTATGCAAGTCAGATACTGGCCAAAGAGAAAGACTGGCTATAAGGACAGCTTCTTATCAGTAGTTTTGGTTATAGAAGTGAAAATTTTTAGGAAGGAGAATATAGAAAGGAAGGAACCGGAAAAACAAAAACACTTCAGATTCATTCAGAGTATGTCAAAAATGACATTCTAAAAGTCAGAAAGCTGATGGTACTTAAGATGACAGTAGTAGTGTTAATGACAAAGAGGATGTGTGAAAGTGATATACTTCATGGTTAGAAACTTATCAAAAGCAGCACTGGGGGCCATTAGGAAATGAGAGAATGTCAGTAAATGGATTAAATGCCTGTACTGGAGAAATGGTCAACATGAGGAAGATCTCTTTTCTTCCCTTTTACAACAGGGCTCAAAAATTTATTTAATAATGATACTAATAATAAATATTTGTAAAATATTTTGCAGTTGATGACGTATCTTTCATAAACATTGATTTTTACAAGGATCCTTTACTAGGTCAATTTTAGGTAACTTGGGTAAATGAGGTAATTTTAAAAGCATAAATATTAAAATTTTATAGTATAAACATTTAATTTGAACATATGGATAAATTTTAATATTAAATATGGCATATGCTAAGTGAATCAAATATGAAATAAAATAGTGTATTAAACATTAACTGTGTTTAAATACCTTGTCCAGGACTATCTGGCTAACTGGCAGGGGTGGGACTTGAACTGCAATCCCATTATTCCAAATCCAGTGCTCTGTCCATCAAACATGGAAGCCCCTTTCATGCTACACTGATTTTCATGCTACACCAGAGAACCCTTCTTCTTTTGGCATTGCTCAGACTGAAATTAGTAAGGATGTTAAGTATAAACTCACTTATGTCCTGTGAACCTTTTAAAGGGGATAGTTACCTATATGGAGAATAGCTGGGTTTTGGTTTTTCTTTTTTGTCACCTCTGTTCAAATATGAGAAGGAGGTGAGGAGATGAAATAGGAGAGGGAGAGATCATAGAGTGAGAGCTGGAAGGGATCACAAAAATTACCCAGTCCAACTCTCTCTATTTAGGAATGGAAGTGACTGCCTCGGGTCCTATTGAGCTAAAAGGCAGGAATGGAACTCACGCTGGCCACTTCCACCCTCTCCTGTAGGCAAGGATACCTGTAGCCCTGGCACCTCCTTGAGACTGGCTCTTTGACCCCACATCTGCCATGAATGACATGAGGCCTGTCCAAAACCATCAAAGGAAAATATGGTAGTCCTTGGACACTGAGGAGGTGACCATTTCCTTTTTCTCAAATCAATTCACCAATATTTACTGAATTTCTGCTACGTTTGTGTTTTGGGGTGTAGGAATATTCTGGGATATGAATAACATGCAGCCTTAACTTCAAGTACTTTTGCTTGCTGAGACAACTTAGTCTAAAAATAATGTAATTATTACAAAATAATTTAGTTTCTAGATCAGTGATTCACAAGTTCTTTGAGGATCCCAAGCCCTCTATAATAATCTGATATAAATGATGGATATGATCCCCAGAAAAATCTACACTTTTGTGCATATTCAGGAGAGTACTGGGTCTGCTAAAGGTCCATCTACTGACCATGAGTTAAGAAGCTCTATAATAAGAGATTCACTGAGTCTCCCCACATAATAATTATCTGAAGAACCCAAATTGAGAGAAATACTAGTTATCCCTCACTGATGCAAAATGAGTAAGTCTTAAAAAAATGTCATTCTACACTAAGACAAATAAACTGCATTTCCTATTATCATCTGAATGTACAAATGCTTATCTTCCAGTATTTAATTTGTGTGTTGTTATTCCACAAGAATACAATGTTTGCATTCAGTTTCTAGAATGACCTTTTCACATATATATATATAAAACAAGGATAAACTTCATTAAAACCAGAAGAAACACAGCTTAGCTAATGAATTATTCTATTTCAAATATTTTATATGGCTTGGAATGCTGTTTCTAAGCCTTTGATGCTGAAAGAAGGGAAGTCATTAAGATGAGTTGATAATATTGTAGCATGCACACTTATTTCTTCTCTATTAAAAAAGTTTTGACTGTTTGGAATTTAATTTCTTAATGAAAAAGTGAAGGGGCTTAAGTACAACAGTAAAGAAGTCTCTGGAGAAGTAGGAAACTGTACAGTTAAGTTTCATAAATCATTTCCTAAAGCTTTGAATAAATTAGAAACAAACAAACCAAACCTTTTAGTAAACAGCTATCTAGATATGTTAAAATGTTTTTAAAAAACTAGTTATCTTGTTCCATATTCTGAAGCAAATAAACAGAGCAGTCAGTATTAACACATTCCTGCATGTGCTGGCAAAGTGGACAAGAGATACAGGAAACTAGATAAAAGAAAAGAAAATTAAAGAGTTTCTATGTAATTTTTAAAAACCTCTAAGAAATACTGTTATAATTCCACTTGGTATTTTGCTAATAACATTAGGTATGAGAAAGTGAGATGGAAGGAAATGTGACTCAAAGGATGGAGAAAGGATTTGTATCTCTTATTTGTTATCATTATTTTAAGTGGATTAGAAACACAGTTTGTTAGCAAATAGGCACAAATGTCTGAATAAGTGATTAAAAATGATTATTTATAGAACATAAACCTTCTAAAACATCAATTTATTAAATTTTTCCTTAAAAATGTAAAGTAGGCCAACCCAACCACAATCTCAACAAGTACTGTGAGGCAGTTTAAAAGGACCTAACGTTAGTGTTGGGCAGATACAGACTAAAAAATAAAAAGTCCATTAGGGAATAGCCCACAAGACAGATAAACACTCTTACTGTGACAGACTAGTATGACTCTTAAAAGAATGCAATTCTTCTATGAGGCATATTTTCTTTTCTTTTTTTTTATTAAGGCATTATTGCACCAGTCCTAGGAAGGCTCCACAGGAAAAAACAATGTGGTTACTACATTTACCCATACTATCAAGTCCCCGCCCATACCCCAATGCAGTCACCGCCCTTGGGTGTAGTAAGATGCCAGATTCACTACCTGCCCTCTCCACGCTACACTGTTCCCTCCTCGATCCCCCACACCACATGTACTAAACACAATACCCCTCAATCCCCTTCTCCCACCCCCCCACCCGCCCTCCCACACCCCTCCCCCCGGCAACCACCAGTTCCTTCCTGGAGTCTCTTGAGTCTGCCGCTATCCTGTTCCTTCAGCTTTGCTTCGCTGTTACACTCCACAAATGAGGGAAATCACTCGGCACCCGTCCCTCTCGGCCTGGCCCCCTTCACTGAGCATAACATCCTCCAGCTCCATCCATGCTGTCGCAAATGGCAGGGTCTGTCTCCCTCCCAGGGCTGAACAGTATTCCACTGTGTATATGTGCCACATTATGAGGCATACTTTCAACAACAACAAAAAAAAAAAAGTTTTTGAGGAAGCTAAGAGAATAAAATAAAGACCAGAAATGGTATAAACAATGACTTTAGGCTTAATGTCAAGCATCAGCCAAAGGGGATAAAATCCACCTTTTCTTCACACGAAACTATTAATATTAAATATATTTGAAATCTAAAATAATGAAGCTGACATCACACATACAAAAAAGCTGCATTAAGCCATCTCTATTTATGAGTGTCGAAATAAAACCTGACATTAGCATAGGTGCATGTAAACTTATTAATACGTGATACACTTCTTCTCAGTATTGCCATGTTAATGAAGCAGCATATATCTGACGAATCAGTGTGAGCATATACATACCACAGGTTGTTTTGTGATGTCCACCAAATCCTTAAGATTATAATATTGATGTTTCTCAAAAGCTGAAAACAGCATGTCTAAAACGTGTTGTTTATCAGCTCGAGCTCGTTTTCCATCTTCTTTCTTTTTCCTTTCATATTCAATCTATGTGTAAAAAGCAAAAGAAATAAAGGCATCAGTTCAGTATGTTTACTCTGAAGCACAGGCACTCACATTAGAGTCATCCAAATAACTCCAAATAACTATTAGACTTTAAGTTGCAAGGCAGCAGATTACAGAGTAGAGGTTCAGACCCTGGGGTCCTCACTGCTCCCAGGGCTCCTTAACCTTTAAGGCTCTAGAAAAGTATTATTGCCAACATTTTATTTACTAAATGTGTCCATTTCTTCCAAAAAAGCCCTTCTTTGCCAAAGTTAGATGAACTCAATATAGCTGCTGGTTAGCTGTGGTGGTCTGAACACTGCGGTTTTGCTTACCCACGTACAGGAGAATAGTTTATCTAACAGATGCAGCTCAAAATCGGGATCTTTCAAAATCGGGAATTTCAGGGGCAGGCAGGAGATTAAGGAGTAGGCAGATCACAGAACAGGTTCTCTAGGGAGTGACAACTGTGGGAAGTGATGGTAAACAGGAAAGAATGGGCAAGGACAGGAGGCCTTTCTCTTCCCGACTGTGTGTGACTTCCTTGAACTTGTTCCTTCTCCTATAAAATGAAGTAAGCTAATTAATAGAAAAGAGTAAATATATACTCAGTCCTCAGACACAAGGAAACCATTTTTCAGAAGTCCCCTCTTATCTTAAAAATTCATATGAACTCTAAATTCACCTGTATAATATACCTTTATTTGTAACACAAAAATAAAATACCTCTCATCCAAATAAAAATGACACTGTAGGAGCACGTGGTAGTTTGCCCTGTAGTTCTGTGTACCTCCAGGCATGCATGTTTGGGAAGCGGTGGCACTAAGGGAATGTGTAAGCTCTCTCCTGGAGAGAATTGATCACTTGTTATTGAAAGCATGCAACTTATACTGATTTATTTCAGTTGCTTAAGCTTTGAATACTTTTTAAAGAAACACATCATTTTGATAAAGCATCAGCAACTTGTTAGAGAAAACATATATAAACTGTAGTAGCCCACCTGGTAAATAAAGCACCACCAGCCTGGGTAAAAGCTGCCAAAGACCAATCTCATTCAAAATAATGATATGCATTTCAAAACTTATATCTAAATTATCGCATAAATTTTAGCCTCATTATAGTTAGACTTATTTCCAATATTTTAACAAGTATTTTTTGAATTATGGTGTCATTGATATACAAATCTTATGAAGGTTTCACATGAACAACACTGTGCTTTCAACATTCACCCATCTTATCAAGTCCCCCCCTTAGCCCCACTGCAGTCACTGACTATCAGTGTAGTAAGATGCTAGAGAGTCACTGCTTCTTCTCCGTGCTGTACTGCCTTCCCCGTGACCTGCCTTGTTTGTGATTGCTAATTGTAGTGTCCCTTAATCCCCTTCTCCCTCCCTCCCCAACCCCTTTCTCTTTGGTAACCACTAGTCCCTTCTCAGTGTCTGTGAGTCTGCTGCTAACAACAGAGATTCATTATCAAAAAATAAAATGTAGTTTTTATGGTGATACAACTAAAAATATATTTTGTATTAGTGGCAAAAGATAATCCATGACAATAATGAGTATCTAACTTTAAATTAAATAAAGGTAGGAGCTAGACAGTGAGAAAGGTCTAATTTGATGGTCTTGATATGTACACCTTGGGAGTAAAACTCAAAATCCATTTATTCACCTCTTCAATAGATTAAGCATGGACTATGTGTTTGCACTGCACTGATATGAGGCAGATAAAATAGTCTCTTTCAAAATGTATTCCTTTCTTAGGGCTCATATATTAAAATGTATATGGGGGCCTTGAGCTTTTAAAATGTGGTAATAGTAGATCACAGAGATGCCTAGGACAAGATCATGATGCTGAAGAGAATGAAAATACATGTGTGGGCAAAAGTGCAGTATTTCCAGAATCTCTCGCCTGGCTTTAGTGCATCTCTGTATCAACAGGGGTTTCCAAGGGGTAGAGAGAGGTAGTTCATCTAATTACCTGGGCAAGCAAGGGCTTATCTGGACCTGAGAAGTTGGGGGGAGGATTCGCTCGCTTCTGCAGCAGCAGGAGAGAGTAAGATGCCAGATGGTTGTTTGTAAGTAATAAATGGGTTTTAAACTGTATTTCTCCCTTTGACTGATTTTGGTTTCAGCTAGGTATTTTGCCCCAGTATTTCCCTCCCTGGATTTACACCTGGCAGTAGTTGGCAGGACCCCTGAGCCTGAAATCAGTCTACATGGGCGCAACCCTTGGGTGCGCTGCCCCTAGAGACAGATGGTGCGTAGAAGCCCACAAGCCCCCCTGTGGATAGTTGGGAGGTCCCAGTGATGCAGGAGCAGAAGGTGCAGGTTCACCGTGGAGCTCCCTATCTGTGGGGCTTCCAATATGGGAACCCCTAGTAGGGAATTGGTCTAGAGTAGAGCACCTCCTAGAGGGTGCTTCCAGAATTGGGGAAGGTGGAGACACCAGAAGCTGCAGAATTAGCTCTCCCTGAGATAGAAGACTGCTTAGAGGCCCTGAGTGGTCATGTAGCAACTGGCACTAATTATAGGGTCTCTTTCTTTGAGATAGTGGAAAATGTTATCGAGGAGAGATAGAGGGTTATATAGGAGAGAGAGAGGGCTAGCAAGGAGAAAGAGAGGGTTATCAAGAAGAGAGAGGGACTTCAGCAGGAGAAACACCTCAGCATCGCTTGGAGGAGCTGAGCAATGACCTATGGGATGCCCTTAAGGAAGAGAGACAGTTACTCAGAAAATGGATCCAGGTCCTGGAAGTGGCGAGAGGGGAGGCAGCAGGAGAAGCCACGTTGCAGGAGGCCGTGTGGAAGGGGGAGGAAAGAGTGGTTCATCAACCCTGGAGATGGTGGAGGAGCCGGGGTAGAAGAGGAGGAGGTGGGGCCATGGGCCAATCTGCTGCCAAGGCCACCACCTGAAGCACCAGCCTCTCCTGTATTAAAGGCCACCCAGCTGTAATTAAAAAAAAAACGAAAAAACCACAGGCTCCCCATGGGGAGGAGCTGCCCCTTCCCCAGGTGGTAGAGCACTCCACGCTCTGCCCCCATACCCAGGATGAGCTGGTGCACATAAGTGTCCGGTATAGGCAGAGGCCACTGGACTCTCTGCCTACATGGCTTTTACGTCTCTGGGATATGGGGGTGGGAAACATTGTTGTGTTGGGTACTGAGATGAGTAGAATGGCTTCTCTGACGACTCACCCTTTCCTCCAGCAGCGGTTGCAAAGTGCCCTTCATGCCTCAGGGAATCAGACACTTCTGGATTGGCTGACAGCTGCCATCAGGGCAGTTTGGCCCAATCAGGGTGATTTACCATATTTACCCAATAGCTGGAAAACGTATGCAGAGCTCCAACAGGTATTGCGGGAATTGGGCATGAAAAATATCATCTATAATATGGACCCCCAGGGTCCCGATGAGGAGTTGCTCACTGTAGGAACGAGAAATCTGGTGCTGCATACAGCTCTCACACCTCTCTTTGGGGCCCTAGTGAATACTCTTGCCCCCACATAGGGCAACCCGTAAGTGAGGCTACTCGCACTCTAGCAGATCTGGGGGAGGTTGAAACAATAAGGGCACGGAGGGAAGTATGGGCTACGACTGAAAAGTGAGGCGCAAAAGGCCCCGGAAAGGACTTGAGGACCCAGATGTAGGTTGATGTGATAAAGGCTGGGGTAGTGAAAGAAAAACTTGATAGGCAGCTCAAAAGAATCTTGTTAGAACTGTGGCACCAATTAAAGCCAGAGCAGCAGTTCCAGCCGCTGAGGTCCAGGACACGGAAACCACAGTTAAGGCCTCATGCCCGACCTGTGTGCACTGGATAGAAGGAAAGCCTGCCTCTGATGTGGCCCAATGGCTACAGCAGCGTTTGTTGCACACGGGGCAAAAGACAACGTGGGCTGTAGCTCGTTGGTGGGGCTTTCCTCTGTCCTTTGAAGAAGTCAGCAGAGCCTGGAAGGAGTGCCTGTGTGCTCTATGCGGGACTTACACCGAGTCCCGCAGCAACATGGGACAATAGTAAAGGGGCCGATACCCCTTGTCAGGTGGCAGATAGACTATACTGGGCCTCTGCCCATAACAGAAGGATACCGGTATGCCATGACTTGTGTGGACACGGCTACTGGACTATTGGTTGCTTTTCCTACATGGCATGCAGATCAGCAAACCACCAAGAGGGGCCTGGAGCGTCTCTTTGCAGCCTATGGCCGACCGCAGGTGATTGAGAAAGATCAAGGCACCCTCTTTACAGGGCATGCGTTATAAGAATGGGTGCAGCAATTAGGAATAAAGTGCAAGTTTCATGTACCATATAACCCTACTGGGGGAGGCATGACAAAGAAGTACGATGGTTTGTTGAAATCTGGCCTGAAGTTGGACACCAATAGTCAACAATATGGCTGATCAGTTCACTTATGGCCAGTACTACAGCATTCAAATGAGAAGCCCCAAAAAGGAAACTTGAGCCCTGTGGACATGCTAACACACCTTGCTGCCTCTCCTATACAACTGTATGTGCAAACCAAAGAGTAGTTACTGAAGCCAGGACATGGCCAGCAGAGCAACATCCTGCTGCCAGCCTCCACTGCATTAAACCCTGGAGACTCTGTTGAGTGGAGGTGGCCCTGGACATTTTGACACATGGACCAGTGATGGCTGGCCCTTCTGGCACCTTGGGGGAAAGGCCTGGAAGCTGGCCTCCTTTGTATACCTGGACTAACAGCTGAATGGCCTCCAAAGGTCACTGTAGTGTACCCAAAATGTCCAGGAGGTAAGAGCATATTACGGGGAAGTTTTGTTTTATCTTATGGACAGTGCACATACCTCCTGGAGCCCTATATATCGACCCATCTGTAACTCCCACAGGGAGGGGGTGAAAGTCTGGCATACTAGGCCTGGACAAGATCCCATTCCTGCCACTGTTCCATCACAGGACCACTCTCTTGCACGTATCCTACCTGATGGACAAGATTTGCCTGTGTTGGTGTCATGAACACATGTATCTTATCACCCTTAAGGTTATTTTATTCTATAGTCCTTGTGGCCTGGATGTGCCCCCAGGCTGCAGCTGCCACCTGATGACTGTTCAGAATCCTCTACCTCTTCAGCTACTGCCTGCTGCAGAAAGGGCGACCTATGGACTTAATCTGCATAGGACTTTGAACTTAGCTGAATCCTCTGGCTTGAGGATTATCATGATTTTATTGCTGTTGCTATTGTATGTTGTTAGTCTGGTCTCAATGCTCCAGTTTTCTCACCCAGGGACCATTGTGGAAAATGGGGAACGAGTAGATTGTAAGGCGAGATTTCTGGAGTGGTGGCCTGTGGGTAAAATTGCAGTATTTCCAGAATCTCTCGCCGGGCTTTAGTGCATCTCCATATCAACAGGCATTTCCAAGGGGTGGAGAGAAGTAGTTCATCTCCATATTAGTGGGTAATTACTTGGGTGAGCAAGGGTTTATCTGGACCTGAGAGGTTGGGGGAAGGATTCACTCACTTCTGCCGTAGCAGGAGAGAGAGAGAGACACCGGACAGCTGTTTGTAAGCAATAAATGGGTTTTAAACTTTATTTCTCCCTTTGTCTGATTTTGGTTTCAGCCAGGTATTTTGCCTCAGGATTTCCCCTCCCCGGATTTGTAGCATGGCACAGACTATACTGTTGGAAAGGAATGAAATCCAGCCAATCTCAAGATTTTCTGGGTGGGAATAGCATGAAAGAAAACAACTACGGACAGCCTCAACAGATTTATTAGAAAAGAGCAGAGGGACTAGAAGAGCTAGAAGCAAGACTGGGGAACAGAGAGACCAGAAGAGAAAATCTAAGTCTTCCTAGTGTAGGGAAGATGGAAAAACAGATGAAAAAAATGCATTTAAGGACAAAGGCAGAAATAGAGTCTGCCCTGATTCGGTGAGAAAGAAAGGAGGCTGCAGAGATATCAGTGACTAAAAGGGATGGACCTGAGGTCCATTCAAAAAAGAATTTTCTTTCTCTAAGGTCAAAAGAAAGATGGAACTAAGACAATGGCTGTATGATGGAGAAAGAAAGCATGACACATCAGGACAAACCCCCAAATCCAAGAGGGTCTTTGCATTAAAAAAGGAGTATTTATGGAATGCCTTAAGGGAGTATGTCTAAAACACAAATTTCTCCTGGTTACAATTATACTTAGTTTGCATCCTTAAGTCTCCTTCCATTGTTATGGGTTGAATGGGTTTATGTTTTGGACAGTCCAGAAAGGGTGCCTGCTAAAAAAAAATAGGAAAAAGTCTGGACCAGGGGATGAAGCTGTTAAACCCTTTAGTCAAATGTGGGATAAGAAAACTTAACTAGGGACCTAGAAAATAAAGGGAGAAAGAATCATATTAAGGTAGGGTGGAAAAAGACTACTGTCTTCCCACAGTCTTTAGTGGGATGTGGGATTTCATTTAGCCAAAGGCTATTGGTCCTCAAGAAAAACAATACAAAGTGGGGAACTAGCAAAAGACCGGTGCTAGGCTTCTGGGCTCTCGGTATGGAGCCGGTTAACATGACACAGTCTGTGCTCCTGTCCCAGCTGTAAGTTATCCTGAGAGAAGATGGAAAAGTCCAATTCAGGAAATAGGAAAGAAGTGATGGTATATTCAGCTTCCACTATTAGCAGTCTCTTCCTTGTACAAAATGACTGGAGAAGCTAAGAAAATTAACAGAAAAAAGCATTTTCAAATACAGACATTCCCTGACTTACAATGGTTCAACTTAAATATTTTACGATGGTGGGAAGTGATACTTTCCATTCATACTTTGAATTTTGCTTTTTGCTTTTTCCAGGGCTAATGATACGTGGCACGGTCCTCTCTTGTGATGCTGGGCAGTGAGCTGCGGTGGTCAGCCGCAGGATCGTGAGGGTAAATAACCGATGCACTTATAACCCTTCTATACCCAATACACTCATTCTTTTTTTTTTTTTTACAATTTATTTTATTTTAGTATCATTAACCTACAGTTACATGAGCAATATTGTGATGATTAAACTACCCCCTTCATCAGGTCCCCCCCACCAACCCTGTTACAGTCACTGTCCATCAGTGCCCAATACACTCATTCTGTTCTTTACTTTCAGTATAGCATTCAATAAATTATAGGAGCTATTTCAAATTTCATTATAAAATAGGTTTGTTATATGATTTTTTCCAACTGTAGGCTACTGTAAGTGTTCTGAGCACATTTAATGTAGGCGAGGCTAAGCTATATTTGGTTGGTCAGGTGTATCAGATGCATTTTCAATTTAAGATGGGTTTATCAGGATGTACCCCATCAAAAACCAAGGAAGATTTGTAAAGAAACTTGCTGGTAAGGCAAGACAGTCCACTTTAGAGAGGGCACACAGTCCAGTTGGCAGTGAGAGAAAAAAATTTGAGTGTTTGTTATCAAGTTGTCCCAACATCAGAGCCAAGTGCCAGACCCAAGAAGGCCTGAATCAAAGACAAGAGTTTAGAGTAAGTTAGAAAGGACTTTAAAGTCAATATTGAGGATGAGATTAAGGGTCAGATTAAATTGTGATTAGTAATGTTAATCCTTTTAAATCCTGGTTTACATGCTTCAATCTAAAAATACTGCATTTAATGCTAGTGCTTTCCTAACTTTAATTTATCAGGGAAAAAGACTAGAAATGTGTGCTTATCTTTCTGTGTTAACCATGTCTATCAATGGTTAAGTGCAGCCTAACTTTACTTTTGACTAGTGAAATAAAAACACTTAAAAGTGTAATATGAAAACCTAGACACATAAAATAGTAACAATGAGAAAGGGGAACCCTTCTACACTGCTGGTGGGAATGTAAATTAGTTCAACCATTGTGGAAAGCAATATGGAGGTTCCTCAAAAAACTAAAAATAGCAACACCATTTGACCCAGGAATCCCACTCCTAGGAATTTACCCTAAGAATGCAGGAGCCCAGATTCAAAAAGACATATGCACCCCTATGTTTATCACAGTACTGTTTACAATAGCCAAGAAATGGAAGCAACCTAAGTGTCCATCAGTCGATGAATGGACAAAGAAGATGTGGTACATATACACAATGGAATAGTATTCAGCCATAAGAAGAAAACAAATCCTACCATTTACAACAACATGGATGGAGCTGAAGGGTATTATGCTCAGTGAAATAAGCCAGGCAGAGAAAGACAAGTACCAAATGATTTCACTCATCTGTGGAGTATAACAACAAAGCAAAAACTGAAAGAACAAAACAGCAGCAGACTCACAGAACCCAAGAATGGACTAACAGTTACCAAAGGGAAAGGGACTGGGGAGGGTGGGTAGTAAGGGAGGAATACGGGGATTAAGGGGCATTACAATTAGCACACATAATGTAGGGGGTGCACGGGGAAGGCAGTATAGCACAGAGAAGACAAGCAGTGACTCTATAGCATCTTACTATGCTGACAGTGACTGTAATGGGGTATGTGGGGGGACTTGATTATGGGGGGAGTCTAGTAACCACAATGTTGCTCATGTGACTGTATATCAATGATACCCTAATAAAAAAACAAAAACAAAACAAAAAAATAATAACTGACAAAATCAGAAATAGTATTCCTTATGAGAGAAATTTAAGTACTAGAAGCTTTCCCTACACTTACTTAAACACAAAAAGTAAAATGGAACACCTCTTCATGTCCTCATGGCCTATATTCCAGGATAACTTATAGAAAAGATTGTTTTAAAACAAAACTTTTTGAGGTACATACAGCAGTAGTTAAATCTTTTTTGATAAAGTCATAGGCAGGCTGATAATCCAAATTCTGCTCTATGGTATCAGATAATTCCAATGTAGGCAATTATAAAAAGGGGTTTCCATGGTTATTAAATTATTAATGACTAACCTTTTACTCAGGACAAAACTAAAATCCTTGAGGTGACTTACCTTTTTTAAACTGAATTTTGTAGAAATGGCAACCTTAATATTGTACTTAAAACTTCATACTACAGATAAAATTAGTTCTACAAAAAAACTACAATGATATGAACTCATCTATTTAGGAAAAGACTATAGTTCTGACTTAATTTTGTTTATTCTCTTTTTAGCTCATTTTCCTTTGGGCATTTTGTTTTGCACTGGAATTGTAAGGAAATTATCTGACTCAAAGCAGTCAGATATTTAACTTGTTAGCATCCAACACAAAATATTAGTAGGACAGTTAAAGGACTAGAAACAGCTTCTACATTATGTGAATTTTACTTACAGATCTTTTATCTGGCCTCCATGACCATAGATCACTGCATAACCAGAGGCACAGAACAGATGTCAACTCAGAAAGGCCTTTAAATTTAGTCTCCAGTTACAAATTTTTACAACCTCCAAAACTCACTCTACACAATTAATTTTATTTTCACAATAGAAAACAAATTATTCAAGAGTAAAAAGCAACCAAATGTTGAAAATCCATTTTGGACGTGGTATGGAGATATTCAACCGTCATTATCCTTAATCACTGACTAAAATTATAAATGTCACCCACTACCAATTAACATATTATAATATAGATGTCTGTAAATTTCTAGACTGTTGTTTTGCAGAACTACTTTGATTGCTTTGTCAAGGCACTCTTTGTGGAGGCTTTTATTTTAACTTTTGAAGTGAGCACGACAGCCTTGAATATCATGGTTTGCTCTTTAAATCCTTATGAAAGATTCTCCCCACTCCAAAGCTCTACTTCTGCCTAGTGTGTCATCTCTTGGAGGAAATTAATTCTTTAGAGTCGGTCAGTTCTTGGTGTCCAAATTCAAATGGACAAGGCATGTAGTATGCTTATCCTCTATACTAAAACAGGCAAGTACTGCTGAAAAGCCTTCATGATACAGTCCTGCATGCATTTATTTTAATCAGCACAATTCCAAATTTATACATATTAACAAAAAAATCTAATCCCTACCCCCCAAAACCCCAAAACCCAACCTCACCTCAGTGACCTTCGTTCTGAAGGCCACACAGTTGGTTGCTACACTGGAAAAAATTAGAGTATGTATAAAAATGCATTTTCTAACATGACAACTTCTTCATGACCATATCTCCACAGGCAAGGGAAACAAAAGTAAAAATGAACAAGTGGGACTATATCAAGCTGAAAAGCTTCTGTACAGCAAAGGACACCATCAGTAGAACAAAAAGACATCCTACAGTATGGGAGAATATATTCATAAATGACATATCCAGTAAGGGGTTGACATCCAAAATATATAAAGAGCTCACGCACCTCAACAAACAAAAAGCAAATAAGCCAATTAAAAAATGGGCAGAGGAGCTGAACAGACACTTCTCCAAAGAAGAAATTCAGATGGCCAACAGGCACATGAAAAGATGCTCCACATGGCTAATAATCAGAGAAATGTAAATTAAAACCACAATGAGATATCACCTCACACCAGTGAGGATGGCCAACATCCAAAACACAAACAACAACAAATGTTGGCAAGATGTAGTGAAAGGGGAACCCTCCTACACTGCTGGTGGGAATGCAAATTAGTTCAACCATTGTGGAAAGCAGTATGGAGGTTCCTCAAAAAACTCAAAATAGAAATACCATTTGACCCAGGAATTCCACTCCTAGGAATTTACCCTAAGAATGCAGCAGCCCAATTTGAAAAAGACAGATGCACCCCTATGTTTATCACAGCACTATTTACAACAGCCAAGAAATGGAAGCAACCTAAGTGCCCATCAGTAGATGAATGGATAAAGAAGATGTGGTTCATATACACAATAGAATATTATTCAGCCATAAGAAGAAAACAAATCCTGCCATTTGCAACAACATGGATGGAACTAGAGGGTATTATGCTCAGTGAAATAAGCCAAGCCGAAAAAGACAAGTATCAAATGATTTCACTCATCTGTGGAGTATAAGAACAAAGAAAAAAACTCAAGGAACAAAACAGCAGCAAAATCACAGAACCCAAGAATGGACTAACAGTTACCAAAGGGAAAGGGACTGGGGAGGATGGGTGGGGAGGGAGGGACAAGGGGGAAAAGGGGGCACTGCGATTAGCAGACATAATGTAGGGGCGGCATGGGGAGGGCTGTACAACACAGAGAAGCCAAGTAGTGAGTCTACAGCATCTCACTACGCTGATGGACAGTGACTGTAATGGGGTATGTGGTGGGGACTTGATGATGTGGGGAGTCTAGTAACCATAATGTTGCACATGTAATTGTAGATAATGATACCAAAAAAAAAAAAGCACTTTCTTACTTGTTCATAGGGGTTTACCTCAAGATTTCATGTAATAATTCTATTTCTTCCAACAATAATTTTCTAGTTAGGTTTTTCTCTATTGATTTCTGACTAAGAACTCCTGTCAGGGAAAAAAGGGAGAGAGAAATCTTTTTTCAAGTTGGGGGGCATAGGGGATGATAACAGAGACAAGAAGATATTAATTCATTTTAAAACCTTAGATTTGGTGGGAACAGACTTCTTGGTCTCCTCCCAGGTTCACTGTTGCCCAGGCCCCAACAGGAGGGGGCAGAGAGACCAAAAAATATTCCTGTCTTTTGGATCGGTGGCTAGAATTACCAAGGGAACCTGAATATTTTAAGATAGTTGGTGTACACATTAGGTCAATTTGGTGTACACATCAATCAATCTCTGGATGTTTTTTCTTTGTTAAAGTTTCCCTGTCATTCTAGGTATACCCAGCATTGAGAACCACAGTCTGGAAAACAGAGGAAGAAAAGGGATTCGTATGAGAAAAGGCATGAGATTGTAGATTATACATAAGAGCACAGTTTACAAGGGCTAGACGAGATGACGACGTCCGCAAAGTCAACCAAAAGGCAAACACCGAAGCATCATCTCTACTTGCTGTCACAGGTGGGGAGAGTTGGAAGGAATCTTACACGTCAGCTCTATTTTGATTATATACTTTATCAGCAAAAAATTTACAGCATGAACTATATGTACATTATTTGTAAATTATAAAAATGTACTGCTGTATTAATATGCATGGATATTATAAAGTATACACAAATTCCAATGGATGAAATAAAAACATTTTAAGATTAGGTTTAATTTGTAAAAATCACAAAACACTTTTTTGTTCTGCTCCCAAATACAGTGATCTGTCTTTTGATTTTGGATGCTTAGTTTTTAAACAGATGGCAAACTGATAGCTTCACTTCAGCAACAGCTACTATAACCTAAGGTATAACACACACAAAGGTCAAGTGTCACTCTGTCAGTTATTTCGGACGAGCCTTCAGCTCTGGGCTTCGGTGGTGATGGCAGCAGGGAACCAGGAGGCCACACTTCCAAGATTCCCTTGCCAGCTGACTTCCAGCTGGGGTTCTGACAATGGGAAGGATGAAAGCAGGAGGAAGGGAGATTGTTTTCCTTTTTGGTTTTCAGCACCCCCAGCAGCGGACTCTGGTAACCAACCTCCATTTCCCTTTTGCAACTCCAGCAATTCCATTTTATATTCCTAAACTATCTGAAACCAATTCCCTCCATTAAATGCTTGAACATCTAGAGTTGTTTTTGTTTCATGATAGTCACTGACTGAGTCATCATTAAAGCTAGGGATGATGAGCACACTTAAAATGGAACTGAAATTTCCTTTCTGGGACCGCCAAGTTCATGTCACTTTTAATTGCACCTTCACTTCTGCCTCATAAAGCGACTGATAAAGAGATCATTTTAGAAGCAAAAGGGCCAGCCTTTCCACTTTCTTGTTTACATATATTTGCTTTATTAGTATCATCTTTAATCTACAGTTTCTTTGTAGAAATCTTTTAAAGCCATTTATTCATTTTTTGAGATTGAGTTTAATCATAGATACTATAATCTGTAAATCTCTGAATTTAGCACCAAACCTAAAAAACTGAAAGGAAATAAAAACATGAGGTGCTAAAAGCATCACTGTCACTCCCTCTGTTAAACAATTTCTACTTTCCTGCCGAAAAATGACTGACCAGCACAGAGACTGCAAAAGGGTGCCAGGGTCAACCTACATAGTAAATATTTGTAAAGCAAAGGTGAAAAACAAGATAAACGTAAGTTTTAATATTTTCCCCTTTACTCAAATGGGCCCTCTAGTTAAATCCTATTCTGACAACCCATGATTTCCCATGTGTATTTTCACTACTTCAAAGGACGGGGGAAGGGAATTTGATGTTCAAATATATGCAAATGCTGAATTAAACAAATTCCTGAAGGTCTCCAATTTTTATATATTAAATGCAGTGTAAATTTTGAAGAGTGGGATATAATCAGAATCTATAAGTTCTTTCAATATAGAATCTTTTTACACAACTCCTGAAAATTTCATTCATAGAACTTTACCTGTTAAAATAAAAAACGGGGGCTTTGGGTTTATGTAGTTCCATCTGGAAGAACTTTGAAAATATTTCAACATCATATTCAATTTAAAATATTTTATTGAATGTCTTGATTTCATAAACCTCTAAATCACTCCTGTTGAACTAGGTGTTGAACCTGTTCTCAATCTTTTAAAAATCAATGTCCCCTCTGGTAACAATAACAAAAGTTACATACTCTTCCTATACTTGGTATTATACTATAAGAGTGAAAATGTTTTTAAAAGCTATGCGGGTGCCTCTGCCCATGAGGCATAAGCAGGGGCTGTGAAGTGAAAGCCTGGCTGGATACAGCTGAACTCTGACTTGCTTTAAAAATCCAAATAGTATAGCAATTTTTAAACTCTGAATGTCTTTAGAAAGGGTATGTGCTCTCCAGTTCATCACAGTCGCTACCATTTTACCTTCTTAGATTTCGGCTTTGTGCTCACTGAAGATGCCTGTCTGCTTGGTCCCACAGGCATTTGCCTGTCATAGTAAAAAGCCGTAAGAACCTTAAATATAAAGTAGTGGTTTGGCAGATACTAATCTGCATTAATTAAGAAGTTTGCATACTTAAGTCCAGTGGTAAAGAGGGTTTATTTCTTCCTAAACTCAGTATCAAGAGGAATCTTAAGCAAAATAGGACATATCAACTGTTAACTGCTACTTGACTTGACTTAGGCTTCATTTTATTTTCAGAAAATCATTAACATTTCTCCCTACATTACAGGTATTTCAAGACCTATTATCCTTAGCCCTTTTAGGACTACTAATGATTCACAGCAACATAGCATAATGGCTCCTAAACCAGGCTGCCTGGGTTCAACACCTGAACTTGGTAACTACTGGCTGTGTGACTTCAAGTAAGCTAACCTTCCTGTGTCTCGGTTACTTCATGCGTAAAATGAGGATAACAGCAGTAGTCACTTCATCCGGCCGTTATGAAGACTCTGTGTGTCATTATTTATGAAGTACACAGAACAGTGCCTGGCACAAAGCATACATAATTATGTATGCACTGTATACTGTGTAATATATATAGTACACGTAGATATACTTCAGTACAAAAGGTTTAAAAAACGTATGGGCAGTCCTCACTTTGCATGGTAGTGTGAGACCATCAAATGCCTGTGAAAGCTGAAACAATGCAAAGCAATCTTAATAATCAATGGGAACAATTACTATTGTTCCATGACTTTTAAAACTTTTTGTCAAAACATTAGAAACTCTATTATAAAGGTACAGAATAATGAAAATATAATAAAACTAATATTTATTAAGGACATTGTAATTTAAACATCTAAAACACTGAAAATCGAAGTGTTTTATTTCTTTGAAAAACTTAACAAGAGTAGTTTCTCCAGTGGTTGCCGCCTTCTCACTACATGACTTAGGATACAGAGTAAACATCTCTGTTTGCCAAACTGTCAGATTCCTTACTGAGTCTGGCTAACTCCAGCATCGGAGAGCAAGGTACATGACTACTGAGGTCCTTTTGAAACCTAAGAGTCCATGATACAGAAAAGAATAAAAATATAACAGAATGAAGAGAGACATAAGGACTTACATTGTACTGATGATTAGCAACAGGTTTGTAATTGGTTGTCACAACTTTGTCCAACTGCTGTGACAGCCTTATGGGTTTGGAAGATTCTTCTATTTGCAATCTGAAAGACAGAAAGCATAATTAATATCTTACTTGTTTATTAGAGTGAAACCTGAAGAGTTATTCCTATAATTCTTCTTACTACAGAACTTATACTTAATATATAAAAAAGCAATTTCAGAAGACACATCAGCCTTAATACATCAAAAACACACTGAATATGTATGACCCTAACACAGAAGCCAGACCATAAACTAACCATACAAGCAACCTTATCATAACTCTACAACTTCTAATCCTATATTGTAGAGTCAATACTTAACTACTAAAACAAAGAAGATAATCAGTTTCAAATTTCTGGAAAGAAAAAAAAAATACTGCATGTAAAAATGAATTACCTTAAATTATATGGTCTAAAAGTAATCAAGTTATTAATTTAAAACTTCTATTCACTTGATAAGAGTACACTGGTACACAGACTCTACTCTAGTGGCTGTTTTACTGAATGGCATAGATATTAAACATTTCCATCATCACAGAAACTTCGACGGGACAGCACTGGTCTAGAACTATTGCAGGACTCATTTAAAATATAACTCAAAATACCCCTTTTGGAATAAGAGCCATAAAATAAACATATGACTTCAATTCTTCAGTTCAAAAGAATAGGAACTAAAAATAATTTTCATTTAAATTTCCTTCAAAAGCACAACTTGTGGTATAAAAGGTACCTTTTTTTTTAAAGCTCAAGTATAGCTGATATATAATTTTATGTTGGTTTCAAGTATACAACACAGTGGTTCAACAGTTATCTATACTGTTAAATACTTACCCCCTCTACCCCCTCAGTGCAGTTACGATTTGTCAACAGAGAAAGATGTTTACAGAATCATTGGCTATATTCTCCATGCTGTACTACCATCCCTGTGATGCATTTATATTATGATTAAGAATTTTTGTGCCTCTTTATCCCCCTCAGTCTCCCCACCCACCCATCCCAACTGCTCCCCCATGGTAAGCACCAGTCAATTCTCAGTGTCTATGAGTCTACTGCTATTTTGTTCATTTTGTTTTATTTTTATATTCCACAAATTAGTGAAATCATATGGCATTTTTCTTTCTCCATCTGCCTTATTTCACTTAGCAAAATACCCTCTAGATCCATCCATGTTGTCATAAATGGAAGGATTTGTTTCTTTTTTATGGCTGAATAATAGTCCATGTGTGTATGTACCACCTCTTCTTTATCAATTCATCTACTGATGGACACTTAGGTTGCTTCCATATCTTGGCTATTGGAACCTCCATACTGCTTTCCACAGTGGCTGCACCAATTTACATTCCCACCAACAGTGTAGGAGGGTTCCCTTTTCTCCACATCCTTGTTAACACTTGTTATTTCTTGTCTCTTGGATGGTGGCCATCCTAACTGGTGTGAGGTGGTATCTCACTGTGGTTTGATTTGCATTTCCCTGATGATTAGTGGTGTAGAACATTTTTTTCATGTGTCTGTTGGCCTTCTGTACTCCTTCTTTGGAAAAATGTCTGTTCAGGTCCTCTGTCCATTTTTTAATTGGGTTATTTGGTTTTTGGGTATTGAAGTGTATGAGTTCTTTATATTTTTAGATGTTAACCCTTTATAAATTGTTTATAAATATTCTCCCATACTGTAGGTTGCCTTTTTGTTCTGCTGATAGTGTCTTTTTCCATAAAGAAGCTTTTTAGTTTGATGTAATCTCACTTGTTCATTTTTTGTTTCCCTTGCCCAAATAGATGTGTCCAGGAAAAAATTACTCATGTTTACATTCAAGAGATTTTCTCCCTTTTTTTCTATGAGTTTTATGGTTTCATATCTTATGTTTAGGTCTTTAATCCATTTCAAATTTACTTTTGTGTATAGAGTTACACAGTAATCCAGTTTTATTGTCTTGCATGTATCTGCCCAGTTTTCCCAATACCAACTATTGAAAAGGCTGTCTTTTCCCCACTGTATATTCATGGCTCCTTTTTCGTATGTTCATTGACCATATATGCATGGGTTTATATCTGGGCTCTCTATTCTTTTCCATTGATCTATGGTTCTGCTCTTGTGCCAGTACCATACTGTTTTGATTACTAGAGATTTATATATAGTATAGCTTCAAATCAGAGAGCATAATACCGCCAGCTTTGTTCTTTCTTAGGATTGCTTTGGCTATTTAGGGTCTTTTGTGATTACATATGAATTTTAGGGTTATTTGCTCTAGTTCATTAAAAATGCTGCTGGTATTTAGATAGGGATTGCATTGAATCTGTGAATTGCTTTGGGCAGGATGGCCATTGGGACCATATTAATTTTTCCTATCCATGAGCATGGGATAGACTTCCATTTATTTGCGTCTTCTTTAATTTCTCTCATAAGTGTCTTGTAGTTTTCAGAGTATAGGTCTCTCACCTTCTTGGTTAGGTTTATTTCTAGGTATTTTATTCTTTTTGATACAACTGTAAATAGAATTATTTTCCCTATTTTTCTTTCTGGTAGTTCTTTGTTACTATACAGTAACACAACAAACTTCTGTGTATTAATATTATATCCTGCAACTCTGCTGAATCCAGTTATTAGTTCTAATAATTTTTTGGTGGAGTCTTTATGGTTTTCTATATATAATATTATGTCACCTGCAAATAGTGACAGTTTTACTTCTTCCTTACTAATTTGGATGCCTTTTATCTCTTTATCTTGTTTGATTGTTGGTTAGGACCTCTGGTACTATGCTGAATGAAAGTGGTGACCCTGGATATCCCTGTCTTGTTCCTGATCTTAGAGGAAAAGCTTCCAGCTTTTCACCATTGAGCATGATGTTAGCTGTGGGTTTGACACATATGTCCTTTATTTTGTTGAGCTATGTATTTTCTATACTGATTTTGTAGAGAGTTTTTATCATGAATGGATGTTGAATTTTGTCAAATGCTTTTTCAGCATCTATTGAGATGATCATGTGGTTTTTATCCTTAAAACACTTATTACTTAAATTTTTGGATGACTTATTTATTTACTTCTGGTTATTTCTTAGGTATGTAACACCAAGTTACTCAGAAGATATTATCTATTTACCAATTGCTTTTTAAATTCAAAAGCTATAAACATTATAGCTCTTGTTTTTACTATTATCCTTAAATTCAGTACAGTTAGTTCTGTATTTAAATATTTTAATTCTTCCAATTATTTATAAATCTTTAAATATATAAAATAATTATTTTATAAAGTATATGATATATACTCTAGGAACATGTTTAGAACCTTACTGTATATATAACAATAAATCCTATTTACAATGTTACTTTGCTTTTCACTTCCCAAATATACTTTCTATGAACCATGAAGAAAGCACTAGCTAGAGGTCTAGAAGGGAGATGTCCACTTAAAGATGGACTTGGATTTACCTCTTAATTGTTCTTTGATGAAGCACAAGGTCCTTCACGTGACTTTGTGTCTTTCTGGGATCTAGTTCCTGTTTATCTCTCCAACTTTATCCACCATTCTCCCATATCGGCATCAGGCTGCAGCTGTGCCATGACCAGATTTTAGAGGGAGCCTCCTGCTGGCAATCATTCAGCAAGTGTTTATTAGGTGTCTACCTTTGCCAGACACTGGGTAGAGGCTGGGAATGCAGCAGTAAAGGAAAGACTTGCTCTAGCAGAAGACCAACATTAAACAAATGCTCATTTATAACAAATTAAGTGCACTACTGAAGAGGGACAGGGGTTGGCATTATCACAACTGACTGCATGTTGCTATGAAATGATGATTAACATGTAAGCCGGAGTAGAACTGCTCATGTTTTTAAGAGATGAGGCAAAAAGACTGGGTGGAAATGACTCCTCTGAGCTGAGAAATGTCTCAAAGTAACTAAAAGGTAAGACTTTAGAGAGAAAAAAGTGATTATAGCCATGTGTAGGAGTGTTTACAAAGTGTTAGTAATAAGCATGTTGTAATTCCTTGAGAAAAAAAAAAAAGTAGTAGCCCATTTCCGAACCCCTCTTTGTATTCTAACCATAGCCTTATCCCCTAATGCAATCAGTTCTCAGGGGTTTGGCCTTTCTAAATGGTAATCTATCTGTTATGCTGCCACTAAATTATCTTCCCTGTTTCAATCATTTCACTACATAATTTGATTTTATGAGACACTCAAGGAGGGAGGCATGCACTAACCCTTTCCTTCCACATTAAATGATTGTTTCCATCACTTCACAATTTGAAAATTCCTCAGGGTTTCAGTTTGCTGTGGTAAGTGCATCGTTATAAATGGTAGCTTATTCTTGTCATACTCTTGCACTTGAATTTACTTGCATGCACTGCATTCTGACTGAGGTTCATGTGGCATACTTTCGTTTCAATTCTAATGCAACAGTTCTACAAGCTAATGCCATCATCCAGAGTGTTATGCCATTTTTATCTTCAAAGTTCTTAACTTTTTAAATACATAAAGGAAAACACTGGATTAACTTTTTAAAAATAAAGAGCTCATATAAAAATTTAACCTTATTATATACTTAAAAGTCAACTTCAAGGATTTTGTTTTAATTAAAAGAGGGTGTCTTATGATTCAGAACTCAAAAGGTTAATCTATGAACTGAAAATATGACATTTTTAAAGAACTAAATCTTAAAATACTTTAATCTTAAATACTTTAAAATAATTTAACAGGGCTCCTCACTTAACACTAAATAATTCATTTACCTTTATCTCCTGAGTGTCAAAACAATTTGCAACTCCATTTCAGTGCACTAAATTAAACGTCACTAACCTCAACATGCCTTTAAAGTCAAAATAAGGTTTATCTGGGTTAGTACAAAATAGTATCATTTGAAATATTTGGTTTGTAAAGCTGAACAGCAAACTACACACAGAGGTTTCAGGACGGACTGGCAGCAGCTTAAAGTTTCACTGTCCTCATCATTTAAAAAAATGGATCTTAACTTTGAAAGAAAAAATTTAAATATGGCACTATTTTCAAGAAAGAGTAGTAGAAAAATAATATTCTATGATCATTTAGATGCAGCTGGGCATCTTGTTTTACCTTTGTTTTATAAGCCATTAAAAAAATACTTGAACACTTTATGACAATTTAGAATATACTTCCATCCCTTAGAAGCTGAGGACTCATTGAATTACTAATCTTTCTAGAATTATTATTTAAAAAAATCAGTTTCATCTATTTCTTCCCATCAAAGAAGTAGCTCAAGGGCTACAAGATCTAAGAGCATGAAACACTAATAAAACCACAACTACAGCAAATAATGTTTGAAGTTCCAAATAAGTACTTCTCCTTGACATTCATCAATCTGCCTACAACTAGCCCAGTTCTACACAAGAACACATATACCAGACACACACACACACACACACACACACACACGGGCACATTCTCCTTTACAACACTGATAAAAAATTCTATTAAGTCAATGTCACCAGTCTATTAGGCTATAATCATGGTCCATAATCACCATTATCAAAATTAAAGATCTTCATTACACTTCACTAAGATTTATGTAGTATACTGGGAATCCAATTTTCAAATCATTTAGCATATTTTAGAAATAAAAAAACTCCTGGTAAAAAACCCCAAAAGAATGGTAGCATAAACATCCCCCAGATATTTCAAAGAATGAACACTGTTATGATCTAACAAAATGGAAAAAAGCCCAATTCTATAGCTCTAAGCTGTTGGCAGATTAGGGAAGAGAAGTCTACAAATTTTAGTCAAAAGACCCTTCATTTACCTCACTGGTAAGTACAGTACTACTCATAGAAAAGTAACCATAAATATTTGTTAAGCAAATGAATGACATTGTTTTTTTTTTGACAATTAGATCGCAAAGAAAAAGGCCAAGTCCCACATTAACAAACACTAGAATAATGCTTGATTTCCATACAAGCAGATTTTCATGCCTAGGCAGAAAATCCTAAGTAATACTGCCTTGCTAATCTGGTTATCAAGCATAGAATTAAACAATGACAAAAAAAATGCTGAACAAATAATGCTTCCACCAGCAACTGCCAATGTAGGAGTCATTTCATAATGCAAATACCATTTTTTAAACATCCATCTATCCTTTTTGTTGTAACTGCATTTGACTGCAATTTATGCTATTCTTAAAATGAAAGGTCTCACAAAAGAATGTGTATTTTCTTAAGATTTTGATTTCATCTTTGGAAGGGAGAAAGTAAAGTGGTGAAGGATGTAAACAGTGCCTCCCAAGGAGGAGGAGGCTGACATATGCAGGGTGAGAAAGAAAAGCCTCACGGCAAGGAGAAGCACTGGGACTGCCTGTGAGGTACACACCTGGCCTGAAGGCAGGTAACAGAAAAGGAAGTTTCAGAAGAAAGCCCAGCTTGGCAGCAGGTGGACAGAAGGCTGGGAGAAAGGCCAGGTGAGGTAATAACTAGGTGTACACTGAGTTCATTTACTAATATGAAAAGGTTCTGGTGACACCTAGTTTTAAAACAGTACATTTATAGGAAGTTTCTATATTCTGGGAATAGGACAAAGAGAGCTGCTCAGAAGAACTGTAACAGTAATACATGTTGATCTATTAAAATGTGGCAGTGAAGAAGTTTTACCACTTGCAAGTCACAAGTAACTGAATTACATCTTCATCTGGCAGGGCTACTGGAAAGACTATACATAGCAAATATTAAATTAAGTAGTTTAAGTGTCTCTTCCAATATTTATTAATTATCTGTAAGCTTCATGAAAAATCAGGACTCTGCTCATATTCCCAGGGCCCAGAAGAGGCATGTAATATAAATGTGCTGCATAAATGAGAAAAAAAGAATGAGAAAAGCTTTAGACTGCATTTAATCAGAGATGGTAATTTGGGTGTTACATCTTAAGATTCACTGTAATATATGCCAACATTTAGATATGGCATTTAAAAGAAGAGACTGTAAAATATATTGAGGTCTAATTTTCACTCTGCAGAAAATACCCAATAAGGGAAAATACTCCACTATGTATTTGTACTGTCCAATATAGTAGCCAATAGCAATATGCAATGATTTAAATTAAGTTGAATTAAAACTCAGTTCTTCAGGCACACCACCCACATTTGAGGTGCTCAATAGCCACATGTGGCTAATGGCTACCATACTGGATAACAGACATAGAACACTTCTACCATTGCACAGTTCTACTGGGTAGTGCAAGAGAATCACAAACTCAGTGTGTCTACAGGGACATTTGTGTAGAAAGTAACAGTGAGAGGTAGGGGCTGTGGTGAACTGGAAATAGAGCACACGCTCCATCCCAAGTGGGCAGCAAGTCCTCAAAACTAGCTGATTGCTACTCTGTAGGAAGAAAATACAGTAGATCTTTTAGAAAATGCAGAGCTTTATGTGCAATCACTTATTACACACTGTTGATGAATGCAGTTTTTAAAAAGGGCAATCGTCCTTCCCCGACAAAATAAAAATAACCCCTTAAAACGAAAAAATACATATACACTAGCTCTACCAGGTCACAATTTAGAAGCCCTCTGATCTTTAATATCTATACCCAGGGGTTTTATTTTTTGTTTTGAGCAAAGCAACAGCAAAGAATTAAGAATTATTACTAGAAGTGTGAAAGTCACGACACGAGTGTGTTATAACCACTTGCATCAAGAATACAGTTTTGTTGAAGAACCAGCAATTCCCCCCACCTCCAACCCATGCCTCCATTCTGAGGAAAATCCTTGAGTTGGCTGGTGGACTCTCCTAGATCATTCTTAGGGGAGTGCATTCTGACAAGTGCTCAGACTAAGAATAAAAAAATAATCTCCTTTTTAAGACAGAAATGTTTTTGCTTTTTTATAAAACTAGCAATTCCGTATGATTCGACCTAATGGCTTCCTCTTAATGACAGACTTGACACTTGAGTTGAATTCTTCTACATGAAAATAATATAATTCATATTGCTAATTAGGCCCCAGTGTAATGGTGACTTGCCCATGATCACACAGTTTGTCAGAGGCAGAGAGGGAAAAGCATTCAAGACTCCTTGTCCAGCGTTCTTCACCTGTATTGTAACGGCACCTTAAATATAATGAAGCAGTTCAGATGTTTTTTCAAGTTGGTAAGTGTCTACTATCCAAATTAAAAATATTTATAGCTATTTAAGAAAATATATTACATCCAAAATATGTCCATTACAAAGCTAGTAAGATGTTCAGAAAGGGCCTTCATCCAGTGATGGAATGATGCTTCACACTGCACTTGATTTTCTCCTAGACACTTGTTAGAAATGACAGTCACCCACTAATATTTGGTATGTGTTGAGAAAGGTAAAATAAATGACAGTGTAATGAAGACATTTTTAAGTCTCTTGTTTCTGTTTTTGTTTTTTTTGTGTGTGATTACTGCCTAATTTCTGTTTCTCAATGAAACAATGTAAGACTGTCAATCCTTTATCAAATTTTCACTTCTCCAGAAAGAATACAACTGCAACATTCCAGAGTGGATCTATTTACCTCTGTTACCTAAATGACACAAAATCTTGACTTAAACAGTCCAAAATATAAACATCTTACCTCAAAAGGCCAGAACATTTTTACTATCTTATATAGTTTCCTTTTCTCTTACACTCTTTCCTTATGTCATCTATTTATTATCTTGAACTTGAAGGCAAGTCCAATGGGTATCTTTCACCTTAGGATTCTTCACCATTCCAGAAATTTACTTAGGAGTACCATTACTTCTAGGTCACCAGTGCTTTGGCTGTATGCACGTACAACAGATGCCCACATTGGAGGAAGACAGCACACCCAACAAAACTGGTTCTTACGAGTCTGGGAAGTTCGTAAGAGGATGTCTAAGGTTTGCACTGTCTGAAGTTCTTGTTCAAATAATTATATTTTGGTCACATGTAATTTATTGCAATCCTTTTTTTTCTTCAATCCATGTCAGGCATGGTTTCCTATATCATCTATGAAAGCAAATTGCTTTTCACCTTGGGATGTTTGGATTCCACTGTAAGTGTGTGTGAGATGGGGAAGAAAAAGGAGAGGGGTAGGCAGAGAGGATGGGTGTAGGGTCAGGGGGACAGAAGGAAGGGGCAGCATCTGATGAAGAAGAAACCTTTACTGCTTACGTTTTTCCTGTTAATCAAATACTCAAGTCACTATTTTAGTAGAGACATAAAGTACAATATATGAGAAAAATAAAGTAGCTAAGCAGGGACCATTTACTACTTCTCAATACATGACCAAGCAGCTACTTTTTTCGTGCTAGAAATGAAATTACTCTAAACTCCAATGGATGATGGATGACAAAAATACTTGTTTCATTTTAAGAACTTGTTATTTTGTTTCCCTCCTCCAAACTCCAACAAAGTAAAAAGCCTAAATAATTTGGTATGGTTCTCAGGGGTGGGTGTGAAAGCTTATCTACCAGAAGGACCAGTTATTTATAATTCAATATTCAAAAGAGTGACAAAGAAATATCTTTTGTATTCAGATTCATGCTGATAATTTTGCATTAAAAAAGTCAAAGACTAAAGCAAACCCATGGCATACAGAATGACCTTGAATAATGACCAACAGAAATAAGTGAGATCTCACTCATATGTGGAATATAAGAACAAAGAACAACAACAACAATAACAAAAAAAAAAATGCTGAAGGAACAAAACAGCAGCAGACTCACAGAACCCAAGAATGGACTAACAGTTACCAAAGGGAAAGGGACTGGGGAAGAAGGC
>JAQQAC010019963.1:55658681-55746155 GCA_029783875.1 Phataginus tricuspis | reverse complement strand
GATGAAGGGGGTAGTTTAATCATCACAATATTGCTCATGTAATTGTAGGTTAATGATACTAAAATAAAATAAATCATAAAAAAAAAAAAAAGAAACAAGTGAGATCTTTATAAAGTCCTTAGTAAATAGCCTATTCCATAGTATGCGTTCAGTGCATCTATTCCATAGTATGTGTTCAGTGCATTAGGTATTATTGTAGTCATTGTTTCACTCAAGTAGCCACACTGAACAGAAATATATGGGAGTTATTTGAATATTTAAAAACACTTAATAATTAATCTGGTTCACTGATTGGATTTTAAAATCAAGACTAATGGAATCTGTGTTCATCCTTTATTTGTTTATTCTGATAGGGGATATTTGGCTACATCAGATTAAACCTCTTTTTCTGATCTCCTCTATGTTTAAGGATAAGAAAATTTCTTTCTAAATGCCATTCAGCTGAAGGTAAAACACGCAAAGCTCATGGAAATGCTAATTGCTCATGGAAGTGCTAATTAGAACTAATTATAATTTAACCACAGCACCAAAAGACCTATAAAAAAATGGCAGTTTTGGGTAACGATTTATACATCTGATTTTAAAAATTCACTGAATCTTAGATGTAGTCAAAATATTTTTGGATTTAATCTTTAGGGCACTCAAATCACTCTCTTATATATGACTCAACCAGTAGTGACTAGAACACATACGAGTTTAACAAAAGTAGAAAAATGCATTGAACAGAACATCTCTGTAAGTTATGCAGATAACTCGTAACCATTTAAAAACTAAAAATCTCAAAAATTATGTTTCTCCATCTTCCTCATCATATTAAAATATGATTCAAGGAGGTTATATAATTTTCTTCCCTGGACACAGGGTCACCTTCAGACAAACTGCATAGTGGTGCAATGAATTAAGTAACTATTTTAAATCTCTCCTTCCCTTTATTGTGAATATCTATTTTACTATGACCAATGTCCCCTATCTTCTCATTAACCTTTTTTTCTCTACATTTTCTATATAGCTTTGGATTATTTCATATGCATTATTCTACTTCAACAGCCAAATAGGTTGCCTTCATTAACCAATACAATTTAGACCCTTTCCTGTCCATATCCCTAAGGATTAGATTTTTATATCCTTTAAATACTTTACCCAATACTTAGCTACACTGACACTCAGAAACTTGTGTGTGTGGGGTGGATCATTTAGATGGCATTTGGAAACCTTCACACCAGCACTTTATTCATGCAACTTGGATTTCACCAACCATTTCTTCCCCCCAGACTACTTTCATAAATAGAAAGTCGAGTTTTGCCTAGGTACTAATTCTAGGGGCTCCTACTGCTTAAACTCCCACCTCGCTAAATAACTGACTCCTGTCTCTTCTTCCCTGTGATTCCACCCGTGCAACAAGAGTCCACAGATTCCCACAACGACGTGTGACTCAGAGAATGGACTGGATGAGAGAAATGTAGGTGTAGCAGTCGGTTTGGCAGTTCAGTGCAACACATGGGGGACTCCAAGCTTTTGAATAGTCTCAAATCACATCATATACATCCTGATTAAAAATGCTTAATAATAATAAAGTATTTAATAAACAATGCAAAAACTTTTCATTAAGGATTAAAATGTATTCATTAATTTAAGGTTGGAATTTGGTTTTGAGAGTTTACGGTCTTATACAGATTTTACCTTGGTGGAAAAAATTCTTTAAAAACTGAATGAGAAACTGCTAGAAATTATCATTAATATAATAAAATTTACTTAGTTTCATAACAGAAACACTAATACTTATATGTTTACCATACTGATAAAGTGCTGAGAATAATTACTAGATTAAGATTTTTTGTTTTCACAATTTTTTCAGTTCATGTTGCCAGCCCTCACAATAGATATTCAACTCCGACTACTTTTTTGTAAGCTCCCCAAGCTGCTTATGCACTGACTGATATATAGGCTTCTGGTTTGGTATCATCTGGTGGGGAACTGTACAACACTGACATGAAGTCTTCTGACCAACATGTAAGTTTTCTTTTACATAGAGCCTATAGAGAGACTAACTAAGAACTGATCATTTCATTTTAATAAAATAATTTTTTCTTGCTATTAGGAGGGATTTTTCTTGGTATTAGAAGGCATTACAGAAATGCTTCAGTCTGTTTGGTCTAAATGTATAAAAATACTACCTGGTTTGACTCAAACCTAGGTTTCTATAAATGGTCTTAGTACAAAGACAATAAACTTGGCATATAAGTAAAGGGCTTCTAAACAAGATGTGAGTGAAAACAGTCCTGACATTTTGTGGATTTAGATTCGTGTGTTATTTTATTTGCATTGCTAGATCCATTTTTTAAAAGCAGCTTTAACTTTTAGTCCCTTATGTTATAGACTGTAACTCCCACAAAATGTTAGGGATATCAGGCTCTTCCTCATGGAGATCTGGTCAGCCACAGAATGACTACTATTATGGGCCCAGAACAAATGTATGAAAATATTTCTGCTTCACTAATGTGTATGGATGGCACAGATTATTATATAAGATACTTACTATATTAATAGGCCATGATGCATATTTAAGAAGTGATCAACAAAATCTATTTTATTTTGCTAAGCCTTTGATATGATCTTGGTCATTTATCTTTGTAAATGTTGCTTTGGTAGACATCTTTGATAAGACTAAATACCAGTAAGAAAGCATATACTCATATGCTTTTTTAACTCAAAAATTTTTTCCAGTTGTGGTAATGGTTTTACACAAAGCTCTTCCCCTCAGCTCTCCCTAGCGTTGCTGGCTGAAGGCAAGGGCACGGTCTGTGATCACGATCAGTCCAAGGTAACACGCTGCGAAGGCAGCTGCCCCTATGACCCTGGTCCCAGCACAGTCTGACAACCAAGTCAGGCAGAAAGAAATGAAAAACTATGTATGTACACACACACATACACATCTGACTGAACACACTGTAAAACATGCCCATGTCTCTCCTGGTTCAATATTTAGAGCCCAGAAAGAAATTAATAAGGATTTGAGCTTGTATTTTTATAGAGACCAAAATGAGAATATAGATGACTAAAGGAAAGTGGGCTTCTGTGGATTTAATTCACACACAAGGTAGGGGTTGAAATATGGAGTGTGTTTGATAAAAGCAATTGAGGTATGAAACAGACTTGGTGGTTTAAAGTGAGCTTTTACATATTTTATAACAGATGGTACAGCAGTAATCTTTATGTCATTTGAGATTTGATCAGATTCTTGAAACTGTGAACTTTATCACCACAAACAGACTACACTATCCTCTCCAAATAACATATATTAGAGAAAGTGTGTTTTCTGTTAGGTACATGTTTATACTATGTGAAGTCTGAAGGAAACACATTAAAAAAAATGAAAATAGATGTAATTATTAGTTGAAGTAGTGACTGAAGGAGGAAATGAAAGTGAGTGTGTAGGAGAGGAAATGAATGAGATAATGTAGTTCAAGAAGACTGACCCAATAGAAACTAGACCATGAAAGACTGGAAAAATTGCTGTGACAATAAGTACTTTCCAATTTTCATATTTATTATACTATAATTTGAAGACTTATAACTAGAATTATTTAAAATGGTTTAGAGATAAGCACCCAAGACTATAAAGCAGCCCCAATTTGATCAATTTTTTTGACTCCTAAAAATATTTAGGTTAGGGATTAAATAAGCTGCTTACGGTGACAGAAGCAATGTTTCTCTAGCCAGTCACTGTGATATATACTGCAAGTATGAATCATTTTTCCAAATTAAAATTTCTATGATCCTATGACTGTGATGGGTGCCAAATGAATACAACAGTGTGATCAAACAACTTTAATTCAACAAATTTAAAAATACCATTCTGCAAAATTCCAGTTGCCTCTGAGTAGAAATCAGAATATTGCCTGCATATCATGTCAAACTGTAGGAAGCTACCCAGGTGTACACTAACCAAGACACTGTTGCTATGGAGACTAAGCAACTATAGCAACTGGCTACTTCATTAGTGACTCCATGAAACTTTAAATGCTGGAATAATAACGGGAAATATCTGGCAGTATGTGGCTACCAATGTGGACTGGGATTCAGAGAAAATTTCTGAAAAGATAAGATAAATTTTAATGTGCTGTTTTAACAACCTTCGAAAAATTAAGAAGAGACTGGTGCTAACTAGAACCAAACTAAGCCAGCGGGAAAAATGAGAGGCGTGGTTAGGCTCAAGAGAGAGTGTTCCACTTAGGACTAGCTGCTGCAGTACTGACATGGATATTAAAGAGTGCAGGTCATTTAGGCTGTCATTTAGGATGGCAAAGAGAGAAAGGACTCCCTATAGAGTCACTGATTCGGACTCTGCACTGTGAATGGGGTTTCAGGCCATATGGTCTTGCTTTTTTTCCATCAAGAGGGTGAATAAGAGGGGTGAGAGAGAAGATTGCTGCACATGTTTCAACTTTGAAGAATTTAAACTTTACATTTAAGAATGATGATAAAAATTGGATATAAACTTCTGTGATACAGTGACAAAATATTAATGCTAGAATTAGATTTATCTCAATGTTAAACTATCTACTCCAACCTCATAAAAACAAAAGCAGCAAACTAAAAAAACCCGTATGTTTCTGTCTTTTCCTCATGAATTTATATTGTCACCAAGAACTTTTACACTATATAGGAACTAACCAAAGATATGTTTATATTATAGTATCTACTAAATGTTAGTTACATTATATTAGTTATATGAATATCATTATATTAACATAATGTCGTTATGTGAGTTATAAAAATGATGCTAGTTACATTTTGACCTTTCGATGCCACATTGCACAAAAATAGTTCTAGTTCAAAGTAAAGGATTACTATCATTCTATGCCATGTAGCTGGTTATATATAGCATATTGTTAATAACAATTATAGCAGCTCAAGATGGACAAGTACATTGGCAGTACTGGCTCAAGTTAGATTTTTTTTCCCAAAACTACCATTACTGTTAAAAAAGACTGGTCATATACAAAACTTTCCTACTTTTAGTAAACACCAATGCTGTTTCTTTTTTGTCCTTTCTTTGATTAGTGTAAACATCAGAATGTAAAAGCCACGCTTACTAAACACCTTGACTGAGCCTCCCAAATTTCTCTGAGGACCTTCTAGTCCTGTCCCATTCACCCCTTGGCCCAGGGCGCCGCAACAGACTCTTCCCTTACTTCTTGTCTGAATGGCTTTCTCAGCGGCATTGCTCGACACATACAAATTGTAATGGAATCACCTCTCCTACCATCCTCAAGCACCTGACCACACGCGGGGTGCCATTATTAAACTCTTTACTCTGTTTCTTATATACCTGTCTTACCTCCCTTGTCAAACTCAAAGTTTTGTTTGGTGGCTTTTTATATATATACATATGCCTGTATCTTATATACCTTTCTTTCTCTGTAGAGCTCAGAATAGTGTCTAGTTAGTTGTTTCTGACTATTTTAAAATAAAGAGATGACCAAAAAATTTCCTACATCAATACATATATCCTTCTGGCCAGATCTGCTTTCTGTCAGCAGCTCCAACATTTTCTCACCTTCACCATTCTGATGTCTCACATAAATCTCTTTCTTACCGCACCGTCACTGTTCCTCACATTCTATTACAAAGAATATCTCCAATTTCTACTAAATATGTATTTATACTGTATTCTCACCAGCCACCTCCCACCAACAAAAGCCTTAATTTTCAAAGTGCTACCACATCTCTACCATCTTTCAACAGACTGTCAGAGGAAATCACCCTGTATTCCACAAGTGCCAGCTCTTAATCAATTAATGGAGAAGATGAATATAAAAAGGGGTAAATAATATGGTAGAGTAAAAGAGGCAATAGAGAGGTGAGTACAGTATATGGGGAAGATGTGGCAACTGCCTGGAGGAGTGAGGGAAGGCTTTTCTGGGGAGGAATGGCCTGGCTAGGACCTTGCTGTGCAAAGAAGGGACGGGGTGAGGGCAGAAAAGAAGGGGGCAATTTCCAGGAATGGCAGGGAATTCTCAGAAGTTCAAGAGAAAGGGTGGGGAGGGGGGAGGATGAGAAGGAAAGGAGGAGAGGGAGAAAAAAAGGAAGAAAGGAAAGGAGAGAGGCAGGAGGGAGGGAAGGGAGAAGTAGTGAAGAATAAGTGGTTAAAAAGATTGTCAAGTCAGGCTGCAAAAGATCTTGTATACCAAACTAAGCTTAGGAGTCAGTTGTTAAAACAGGAGAAGGATTCATGTTAAAATGAAGATTAACTCTAGCAGCAATAAGGAGAATGAGTCAGGATAAGGAGAGGCTTGTGCCAGGGAAAGCAAACAAGGCATAAAGAGAAGCTACACAGTGAGTGAGCTGAAAGGGCAGAACAGTGAGTACAGTGAGTGTACATACGACACTGAAATCAAGAGGGTTCTGGAGACCTGAAAGAAGCCAGGCCCAGGGTCAGGTGCTGTGGGAAAAACCAGTATGAAAAAGCTACGAGCCGGGGGAGGAGTGGGCAGGAGAGACTAATACCCAAACAAAAAAGCTTCTTTAACTTCTGAGGATTCTTCACCATTCCAGGAATTTGCCATCCTCTTTCCCACCATCGCTTCCCTTTTGCATGGCAAACTTCTCCCTGGGCCATCGCCTCCCCAGCAAGGCCATCCCTCATTCCCTAGCTGGCTGTTCCATTTCCCTTGCATTTTAGTCTTCTCTCCCGAGAAGCTCTCAGGAAGACTACAGTATTCCCACAGCCACCAAAAAGGTGAGTGCTGCAAGCATTGTGTTAAAGAAGGAAAATCAATCCACTATGTTCCTCAGTTACATTTCATCTAATACATTCAGAATGTCTGTTACCAGAGGGACTATGTTAACTACTGATTTACCCTCCTTTTAAAGTCCATTAACAAAAACTGTAATAGAAATGTTCAATGAAAGCAAATGAAGACAAGACTGTCAAAGAGGAAATGTAACTCAAGCAAAAGTTTTGTGTTACTTGTTTTTAAAAAAGTTTTACTGAGGTATAACTGACATACAATAAGCTGCAGATACTTAAAAGTGTATACTTTGGTACATTTTCATCTATGTATATACCTGTGAAACCATGTGACACCTGTTTTAGAAAAACTGCCCAGCCTTACGATCTAGGTTCTTCAGTGCTGAATTTTGTTTTCCTCATCAGGAATAAATAAACCCAAACTGAGTATTTTTTTAAAAAAAGTTATTGTTTATCTCTGATCAATAATCTCAGGAATGTTAAGGTTACATAACTTCTACATTTTTTAACAGAATGATAGCTTTGGAGATATTTATATATATGTATATATATAAAACTTCTAAATTTCATAAGCTAATTATTCTTTAAATGTCAGTATAAATGTACAGGCAATATAATTTTATATTTTAAAACAAGAGAAACAACTGAACAATTGTAGACTAGAAATAGTGCAAATATACAAAAGTAACTTTCCTACATCCTAGCTATACAATTATTTTAAAGGAAATGCATTTATAATAACAACAAAAATATCAATATACAGGCAGCCCTTACCCAAAATGTCTAACGCCCTATGAAGAAACTACGCATTGTCGCTGGAAGATATAAAAGGTTTGAATAAATGGACAGGACAACTGTGTTTCTGAGTGGGAAGATTAACTATGTCAAGGCTGATTTTACCCAAATAATTTTATAAGCTTAAAAAAATTTTTCCTGGAACTTTTTGAACTTGGGAAAAAATTGTTCTAAAATTGATATGGAAGACAAGACCAAACAGGTAAGAATTAGGAAAAAATTTTAAAAGAACAATAATGGGGATCATAATATTCTAGGTATTAAAATGTTATTAAGCCAGTTATTGAAATGGTACATTTCTGATATAAAAAGTAGAAAAGACTGCTTGGGAAACAGTCTCTATGGCTGTAAGAATGAAATTTATGATGAAGTGGTGTCACAAACGCTCTGAAGGGAAGAGTTAATTTAGATAACACGCTTCCAAAAGGAAAAGCTCCACCCTCTAGGATACGCTGATAAGGGAAGGTATCAAAAAGAAAGGCAGGCTTCAGGGACACCTATAGTGAAAAAGTGACCAATAGCATACTTTTAGAGCTATGGTAATAACATGATATACATTCTCCAATTTATTTGTTGATTAGGCCACATGGTATAAAATCTGTGAGATACACAAGAATACATGATCAAAAATAACTCTCCCCACATATCCAGATCCTCTCCCTGGGAGACAACCACTAACACAATTTCTTGTGTATACTTCTAGAAGCATTTGATGACATTGAAGTTTCAAAGAAGTTGTTGGGTGGAAACGTTCTGCCTTTGCTCTAGCTCTCTAATTACCTTAGTCTTTGGGAGACAGCTTGTCATAGGCCAATGTTACTCTTATGGAAAGGATTAATTACTGCATGCTTCATCCATGATAGAAATTTGAATAAAAAACAGAGAAACAAGTTTTGGCAATCAATAGCTTAATTGAGTTCATTAAGTTGTATGACTCAGTTTCACAGCAAAGCATTTGGAAAGATGTCGAGGAATTTAATTAGCAATACTTTATTATATATCTGAGTTTCAGATAGATGGTACAAGTATATAATGTAAACAATAGGAACAAATGACCCAAAGGGCTCCAAAATGAGATATTCTACATATTTTCTATTTTGTGATTTATTAAATACAGTGACATTTGCCCTAGCCAGAACTAGGGAAGCAAAAAATTGCATCTCGGCAAACAAAACAGATGTCACAAAGCCAAGCATGACAGTTCTGGATGCTTGACTCATAGGCAAGCCCATACGACCTTCACTCAGAGTCATTCAGTCTTCTTTTACACACATTATTCATCCTAGTAGAATTTGAAAACTTTAAAATTTAAAAATAGAAATTTAAAACTGGTTTCCTAGTGCACTGGAAATTAAAAACACTAAATCAGAACAGAGAGGAGCCCACTAGGCAGAAACACAACAACACAACAACACAAACTGACAGCTGCTATGAGGGGAGCGAAGAACTATATAAAACAAGCCAAAGAACTCATCAAGCATAATACCCTGTGGCCATGATATGGTAAATAACCCTATTCTTGACACCCTCCGAAGGAATTTACCATGTAATTCAAAAACGGGGGTTCATAAGAAACACCAAGTCAAAGAGTAGGTTAAATTATGTTCCTATAAACTTTGTATATGAGATATGGGTATAGGTATAATATGTAATATATTTCAGAAAGATTTTCATTCATTAAAGCTAATTAAAAATTTTTTTAAGTTACAAAGTTAAAAAAAAAAATAATTTAGTTAACAGCTATTTGGAAAACTCAACTGTTAGAAACAACTCATTCCTCTAGAATTCCACGAAGGAAAAAGGTACCAATCTACCAAACCAACACAGGTATTTTCAAAACAATATGTTCTTAAAAAAATAATTTCAGATATCTCTTTGCTGACATGTTAACAAAAGTTATTCTTATTTTCTATATTCAGAGGATTGTATAACATATACACTGTCATTTAGTCACCATTTAGAATTCACATGGGGATTATTTCTGGAAAAGGCATGGTGCTCTCTTCTGAATTATTTTCATCTTGAAAGATAATGCTTTTATGAAAAAGGAGTATCTAAAGTTTATATTATAAAAAATAGTGCTACTGAAATACACTAAAGATAGCATAAATAGAAGTATAAACTAGTAATTTAATGAGCTGCAATAAAATGCCATATGGCATTCGGTGTAATTATGTAGTAAGTACTGAAAATTGTGCGAACAATAGCATTTGGCCATCACCACACCCACTCTTTCGAAAACTGTTGTGTATATCAGAATACTGGTAAACAACAGACTTACAAACTAATTTAAATATTTCAGAGTCATGGAGCATCATAAAGTGTATGTGGATGTGTTTCTCCTGTACAACTGTATCATTTTGGACTGTATAGTGAAGTTCTAAAAGCTAGAACTACATCAAGTAGAGTTTGTGAAGCAGATGACTATTTTTCTTTTTGAAACTCTACAGAATGTTGCATATCAGAGAACAAACTACAGTGAGCAACTCAAGGGCAGGAAACATGTTTTACCTTCCATTCCTGAGTATCTGGTACACAACAGGCGCCCAGTGTTCACTGATTGAATGGGTTTACATACATTTGGAAAGTTTGGGCTGTGACACTTTTGGTATTATGAAGTTAAATACTGATTCTGAGAGGAAAACTCTGCTTACCTTATAGTATTAATTTTAGTTTCAACAGTAATAGCATGTTTTAATTCCTTGTCCAAGTTGCATTACATGTAGTGTGTGTCATACATACCAAAGACATGTCATTTTAAAGAGAAAATAATTTCTTAGAGATTTTAACATTAACTTGGGAATATCTGTAAATTAAACATAAACATTCAATTTTATGAGGATTCAACAAATAAAAATTGGAATTTAACACTGGGAAAAACACTTTAATATTCAGATGTATCTCCAAAACGTGAGACTAAAAAAATTATGAAAAATATTTAATCATGCAACAAATGTTTACTAAACATTATCAGGTGGCAGGCACTATGCTAGGTGATAGAGATACAATCAATAAGTCGTAATTGATACTTAATAAAGATAAGCACCACACAGTAGTAAGTACTAAAAGTAAAATAAAACTAGGTAACAGCATGGTAAATAACAGGCGGTGGTGGTGGGGAGAAGGATATGCCACCTCGCTAGGAGGTGACATATGACCGGAGATCTGCACAATGGGGGGGAGGCTGACACTTTAAGATCTGGTAAAAGACTTTGTGTTGAGGCTGAAGGGGGAGCCCTGAGGTGGGACTATCTATTCTGAGGAACAAAAAGCAGCCATTTTGGCTGCTGCCTAGTGAATGAGAAGAAAAGTATGGTGGAGGAAGAGATTGCAGAAGCTTCAGAATGAGCTCACACAGAGTTTGGAGGCGTGGATCACACAGGATCTTGTAAATTCTAGGCAGGGAAGTGGTCGGATCTAATCCACACTAAATGACTTTGCTGTATGAAGAATGGTCTAAAGGAGGCAGCAGGGAGTCACCAGTTAGGAGGCTATTTGCTGTAATAGAGGGAGGGCCAGCTTTAGGCAGGCGCCCTGAGCAGGGACTCACACCAGGCCTGCCCTTAGAAGGGCCTTGTATTTGATTTAAGCAGTGCTGTCAGTGTTTTGAAATTCTTAACAATTTATGAACAAGGGGCTCTGTATTTTGTTCTGCAACAGGGCCTGCAAATGATACAGCTGGTCCTGAATACAGGGACTGGAGAAGGAAGTTAGACTAGTATAGTAGCAGGAGGGGTGAATAGTAGGTCAAAGGGTATAGTGTTGGTACAGCTGACAGAACTGGAAGATGGATTGGATGTGTCTTGTAAAGAAAAGAGGAATCATGGGTACCTCCCAGATTTTTTACTTGAGTAACTGCGTGGAAATGGAAGTAACTGGGTGGAAATGGGTAAAACTGGTGGAAGAACTGCATAAGGGGTGGGAAGGTGCTAACAACCAAAAATTCAACTTCAGGCATGTGTAGTTATGATGTCTGTGAAATACTCAAGGGGAATGTTGTATATATATGAGTATGAAGCTCAGAATATATATATATATATTTTTTAAGTGGACGAGATCATTTAGCAAGACAATGTAGGGGGGAAAGAGTTTAAGAGATAAGCAGGAGCTACAAAGACTGCTAAGGCAAGAGGAAAATTAAAGAGCGTGACAGTACCCAGGGAGGGAGAGTGTGCTAAGGATAGAGTCCTGAAGAACAGCCAGGAACCTCCCTCAGAGTGAAATACGCTCAATCAATGATTCAATGGATCATCTGCCTATTCAGTCTAACATTGAAATACCCTACAATCAGCCCTCTACCGACTACCTACCAGGCTAATCTATGTTTCCTACAACATTCCTCTTTATGTATCTCAGACTGTGCTGCGCTGTCTTTCTAGAATGCCCCTCTATCTCCTGAAAGTCTACTGACTCCAAATCAGCATTTTCTGAAGCCTGGTATTTACTGCCTGTGTCAACCTCTCACAATACACATAATAGTATCTTAAATTATTATTCAATACCCATCTGTGATCCATTTCCCCAAACATAAGTTCTGGTTGCTTTTTAATGTTACACTGCTTTAACTATACCCTGGATGCTCAATAAGCACCTGCTGAACAAATGAGTAAGCTACTTTTTTGAAGCTATAAAATACAAGGAAGTAACAGAAGTGGATAAATCAACTTGGCATGCAACAGCTCAAAAAGGAATGACTCATTGTGATTAAGGTACTGGGCAGCCAGAAAGACAAAAGGCATAAAACCTAGTCTCATACCTTTCATTCCTGCCTTTCTTCATTCAACAAATATTTATTGTGTACCTACTAGGTGCCAGACACCCTTCTAATCATTACAGATACACCAGCAAAGAGCACAGACAAGAGTCTTGCCCTTGTGAAGCTGCATATTTAGTGGGAATACCATTCCCTGGCATATTTTGTTTTGTGTAAGCTTACTAAGCCCACACCTTCTTCTCCTATTTTCTCCATATCTACTCTTTTTCAGTTTGCAAAGTTTCTGCCTGAACATTATTAATTCTATTCCTTTGGTTTTCCTCAAATATATAACACATTATACAATATATAACAAGAAAAGGGTTTAGATATTCTCAGGCCTTCAAAGTCATAAAAAAAAATCAGTTCACAGTATATGACAACTGTAATGCTAGGGAGTGTATTAAAGAGAAGCAGGTCTTCAAAATGGCATAAGTACTAGTTCATCAAAACTACCCAAGTATGAGAGTTTGCATAAGCTTCACAAAGTAAAATAAACTCCACAGACATGTAACCTCACTTAATATTCTACTTCTCTCCTGCAGATTTATGGAGCTTTGAAATTCAGTAAGTTATGCTACAAAGTTCTTTGTTAAGTTGTAGGGTCTGAAATTAGATAAAAATTCTAAACTGAAGCAATGAAGCACTTATATATCATATAAATCCTACAAATGTTATCCTATTTATTTTATAGCCTAACAGAACCATGCTACTAACAATATTACTTCAAGTTGTGAGGCAATAGGGCAAGGATCATCCAGTAAAAGAAAGGAGACAAAGAGAACAAGCATCTTCCCTTTTCCTACCGATAAGCCAGGCAATCTTTTGAAAATAAGGCCAGAAGAGGCAGCCTGTCATCTAATGCACTGGAATCAATCAGATCCAGATTCAAATTCCAGCTTTGCCATTGACAAATTGTGAGCTTGGGCAATCACTTAACTTCTCTATGACTTAATTTTCTCATATGTGAAAATGGAAATAAGATTTTTAAAAAGATGGTAACTAACATGAACTATAATCTAGTTAACATTATAGGAAGCCATTTAAGAGTGGGCAATCCACCATGCAGGCTGACCTGTCCTGCCTGAAAATCAGTTCTCCTAAGCAGTTTTAAAAAATTTTTGAACACTGTCTTCTCTTTCTCAACCTACTGACTCAAGGATCCTTTTAAAAAATTCAAGTTTTCTTTACAATACACTCTATGGCAACTGCATTAGAGTCTCAAGCAAGTGAGACAGTCTGTAACATTTATAAGCAGGTCTTCTTGTACTCTGACTGACAACTGTTAAGAATATTTAAAGCCTAATCATCCCAAAGTCTCAATTAGTTCCTCCTAGTAATAAGTTAAAGACTTGATTATTATTATTCCTACTGATTCAATGTACTAAGAGGGACCCTTGTTCCCAAATAAGGGAACATGTGGTATCTTTCCCTAGCATTCAAGTGCTTCAGGGAATCATACATCAAGGGTTGAAAATTCCAGTGCCTGCAAGGATCAGGAAAGCAACTTAAATTTTAAGCCACTGCAGACCTTCAGCAAACCAGAGATGCGGGTTTGTCCGTTTTGCAGAGCACAAAGGTGCCACATTGAAGGGGCACATTCACATCAGAAAAAGCAAAGATTTGTACAATTACTGTGACAATTTTCTGGCAGATGATAGTAATGCCTTACTTAGTAAATTACCATGATTTCCTGACAGATCAAAATAAAAACACCTGGGGATGGATCACCTGTTAAAAATCTGCACAAAGGCATGATATGGACTGTCAGTGATGGTCCTGATCCTGCCTACAGGAATCTGGCCGCTTCTGGGGTCGCATATGGCAGCGAGTTATAGTCCTCAGACCAGATCTCCAGCAAATGCAGCTAGGCCACATATCTCTACCCACTTGGCCCAGGAAGCAGAGATGGCTGTCCTGGTGACAAGTCTCTTGCAAATGAAAAGGACCACCCATTTTTGTGTTCAAATATATAAATAAAAAAATAACTATAAATGGTATGATTTCAATGACTTTTCTTCCTGTTCCATGGAAAAAAAAAATCTGCCTACTCAAATACCTTGAACAGGTAATTCTAATGGCTGTTTTTCACACTTAGTAATAAAAGGTTTTAAATCAAATACACAGTTTGACTTAAGCCCATCCATTCTTAAAATGTATTCAGAATTGAAAGAACAGAAAGGACTAGAACAGGATTTAAAAAAAAAAAATGCCTAAAAATAGACACTCCTGAGAGGAAAAGGAGTGAAAAAAGGAGATGCCTGGATAAGAAAGATAAACTTTCTAGACTCCACAGTTTTGCCCGAGGTTAGCCCTGTTGATTTTCAACTGTGAGTGAACAAAGAGAAATTGTGTACTGAGGTATTTTTATCCTGCAAAGCTGTGAGGCTTTGTAGAAACACCACTCCAAGCCAATACTGCTTCTCAGGACTTCTAATTTAAATTTAAGCACAGCTAAATGCATTTCTAAGAAAGCATTAATTCTGAATAGATTAATTAATCACGGTATAACTGTAAATCCTTAGCTTTACAATGCTGATATTTGGTCAATTACTCTATCACATTTCTTGAACATAAAGCTATCAGAACAAAGATGAACAAAATATATTCACTGACCTCAAGGAGCTTACTGCATGGTAAAGATGTAAATAAAAATAATTAAAGTATAAAGCAAAACGTGATTACTGGTTTACTATAAAAAGTGTAGCATGAGCTTGGTGGGGTCAGTGATTATCCTGTGTGGAGAAAGTGGTTGGGAACAGTTCACATTTAAATGAATTGTGAAGGATGAATAGGAGTCTGACAACCAGAATAGCAAGGAAACAGGACTGCTGACAGTGATGCATTTTGGGAAGAGTGAAAATGTCTGGTTTTGACATAGTATGCACTTGAGTTGGAACCATTTGCTAGAGAGCAAGCAGAATAAGAGGGGGCCAGAACCCTGAGATATACCAAGAGAGTGGGCAGAAGAGGTGGGGGAATTCTAAAGATGAGATGGTCAGTGGATGAGAGTACCTAGATACTTTAAAATTCCTCTCCTCCTCCTACCTTAAAGTGAAAATATCAGAGAACTTCAAAGATTATATAAAACCTTTGTTCTTTAATTATACCAGTGCTTTAATATATATATTCCCAATAGCTTTTTTGGGGGGGAGGTTCTTTTTTTTATTAAGGTATTATTGATCTACACTCTTATAAGGTTTCACCTGAAAAAACAATGTGGTGACTACATTTACCCATATTATCAAGTCCCAACCCATAACCTAATGCAGTCACTGTCCATCAGTGTAGTAAGATGCCACAGATTCACTATTTGCCTTCTCTGTGCTACACTGTTTTCCCCTTGATCCCCCACACCATGTGTACTAAACATAATACCCCTCAATCCCCTTCTACCACACTCCCCACCCGCCTTCCCACACCCCTCCCCTTTGGTAACCACTACTTACTTCTTGGAGTCTCTGAGTCTGCTGCTATTTTGTTCCTTCAGTTTTGCTTCGTTGTTCTATTCCACAAATGAGGGATATCATTTGGCACTTGTCCTTCTCCGCCTGGCTTATTTCACTGAGCATAATACCCTCCAGCTCCATCCATGTTGTTGCAAATGACAGGATTTGTTTCTTTCTTATGGCTGAATAGTATTCCATTGTGTATATGTACCACCTCTTCTTTATCCATTCATCTACTGATGGACACTTAGGTTGCTTCCATACCTTGGCTACTGTAAAAAGTGCTGCAATAAACATAGGGATGCATATGTCTCTGTGAATATGAGAAGTTGTATTGTTTGGGTAAATTCCAAGGAGTGGGATTCCCGGGTCAAATGGTATTTCTATTTTTAGGTTTTTAAGGAACCTCCATATTGCTTTCCACAATGGTTGAACTAGCTTACATTCCCACCAGCAGTTTAGGAGGGTTTCCCTTTCTCCGCATCCTGCATCCTCGCCAGCATTAGTTGTTCTTAGTCTGTTTGATGCTGGCCAACCTTACTGGTGTGAGGTGATACCTCATTGTGGTTTTAATTTGCATTTCCCTGATGATTAGTGATGTGGAGCATCTTTTCATGTGTCTGTTGGCCATCTGAAATTCTTCTTTGGAGAACTGTCTCTTCATATCCCATGCCGATTTTTTAATCGGGTTATTTGCTTTTTGGGTGTTGAGGCATGTAAGGGCTTCATATATTTTGGATGTTAACCCCTTGTCAGATATGTCATTTACAAATATATTCTCCCATACTGTAGGATGCCTTTTTGTTCTGTTGATGGTGTCCTTTGCCGTACAGAAACTTTTTAGTTTGATGTAGTCCCATGAGTTCATTTTTGCTTTTGTTTCCCTTGCTTGAGGAGAGGCATTCAGGAAGAAGTTGCTCATGCTTATATTCAGGAGATTTTTGCCTATGTTGTCTTCTAAGAGTTTTGTGGTTTCATGACTTACATTCAGGTCCTTGATCCATTTCAAGTTTACTTTTGTATATGGGGTTAAACAATATTCCAGTTTCATTGTCTTGCATGTAGCTGTCCAGTTTTGCAAACACCAGCTGCTGAAGAGGCTGCCATTTCACCATTGTATGTCCATGGCTCCTTTATCATATATTAATTGACCATATATGGTTGGGCTTATATCAGGGCTCTCTAGTCTGTTCCATTGGTCTATGGGTCTGTTCTTGTGCCAGAACCAAATTGTCTTGATTACTGTGACTTTGTAGTAGAGCTTGAAGTTGGGGAGCATAATTCCCCCATCTTTATTCTTCCTTCTCAGGATTGCTTTGGCTATTTGGGATCTTTTGTGTTTCCATATGAATTTTAGAACGATTTTCTCTAGTTCGTTGAAGAATGCTGTTGGTAATTTGATAGGAATTGCATTGAATCTGTAGATTCCTTTAGGCAGGATGGCCATTTTGACAATATTAATTCTTCCTATCCATGAGCACGGGATGTGTTTCCATTTATTGGTATCTTCTTTAATTTCTCACATGAGTGTCTTGTAGTTTTCAGAGTATAGGTCTTTCACTTCCTTGGTTAGGTTTTTTCCTAGGTATTTTATTCTTTTTGATACGACTGGGAATGAAACTGTCTTCCTGATTTCTCTCTCTGCTACTTCATTGTTAGTGTATAGGAATGCCACAGATTTCTGTGTATTAATTTTGTATCCCGCAACTTTGATGAATTCAGATATTAGATCTAATAGTTTTGGAGTGGATTCTTTAGGGTTTTTTATGTACAATATCATGTTATCTGCAAACAGGAACAGCTTAACTTCTTCCTTGCCAATCTGGATGCCTTTTATTTCTTTGTGCTGTGTGATTGCCGTGGCTAGGACCTCCAGTACTATGTTGAATAGAAGTGGGGAGAGCGGGCATCCTTGTCTTGTTCCCGATTTTAAAGGAAAAGCTTTCAACTTCTCACTGTTAAGTATGATGCTAGCTGTGGGTTTGTCATATATGGCCTTTATGATGTTGAGGTACTTGCCGTCTATACCCATTTTGTTGAGAGTTTTTATCATGAATGGATGTTGAATTTTGTCAAATACTTTTTCAGCATCTATGGAGATGATCATGTGGTTTTTTGTCTTTTTGTTGATGTGGTGGATGATGTTGATGGATTTTCGAATGTTGTACCATCCTTGCATCCCTGGAATAAATCCTACTTGATCATGATGGATGATCTTTTTGATGTACTTTTGAATTCGGTTTGCTAATATTTTGTTGAGTATTTTTGCATCTATGTTCATCAGGAATATTGGTCTGTAATTTTCTTTTTTTGTGGTGTCTTTGCCTGGTTTTGTTATTAGAGTGATGCTGGCCTCATAGAATGAATTTGGAAGTATTCCCTCTTCTTCTACTCTTTGGAAAACTTGAAGGATGGGTATTAGGTCTTCCCTAAATGTTTGACAAAATTCAGCGGTGAAGCCATCTGTTCCAGGGATTTTGTTCTTAGGTAGGCTTTTGATTACCATTTCAATTTTATTGCTGGTAATTGGTCTGTTCAGATCTTCTGTTTCTTTCTGCGTCAGCCTTGGAAGGTTATATTTTTCTAGACAGTTGTCCATTTCTTCTAGGTTATTCAGTTAGCATATAATTTTTCTCTAAAAATTCTTTGTATTTCTGTGGTGTATATAGTGATTTTTCCTTTCTCATTTCTGATTCTGTTTATGTGAGTAGACTCTCTTTTTTTCTTGATAAGTCTGCCTAGGAGTTTATCTATTTTGTTTGTTTTCTCAAAGAACAAGCTCCTGCTTTCATTGATTCTTTCTAGTGTTTTATTTTTCTCGATTTCATTTATTTCTGCTCTAATCTTTATATGTCCCACTTTCTACTGACTTTGGCCTCATTTGTTCTTCTTTTTCTAGTTTCGTTAATTGTGAGTTTAGACTGCTCAAATGGACTGTTCTTCTTTCCTGAGGTAGGCCTGTATTGCAATACACTTTACTCTTAGCATGGCCTTCGCTGCATCCCACAGGTTTTGTGGTGTCGAATTATTGTTCTCATTTGTCTCCATAGATTGCTTGATCTCTGTTTTTATTTGGTCATTGATCCATTGGTTATTTAGGAGCATGTTGTGAAGCCTCCATGTGCTTGTGGGATTTTTCATTTTCTTTGCGTAATTTATTTCTAGTTTCATACCTTTGTGGTCTGAGAAACTGGTTGGTAGGGACAATTTCAATCTTTTTGAATTTACTGAGGCTCTTTTTGTGGTCTAGTATATGATCTATTCTTGAAAATGTTCCATGAGCACTTGAGAAGAATGTGTATTCTGCTGTTTTTGGGTGTAGCATTCTGCAGATGTCTGTTAGGTCCATCTGTTCTATTGTGTTCTTCAGTGCCTCTGTCCCCTTACTTATTTTAGGTCTGGTTGATCTGTCCTTCAGAGTGAGTGGAGTGTTGAAGTCTCCTAGAATGAATGCATTGCATTCTATTTCTCCTTTTAATTCTGTTAGTATTTGTTTTGTTTCACATATATAGGTGCTCCTGTGTCAGGTGCATAGATTTTATAATGGTTACACCTTCTTGTTGGATTGACCCTTTTATCATTATGTAATGTCCTTCTTTGTCTCTTGTGACTTTCTTTGTTTTGAAGTCTATTTTGTTGGATACAAGTACTGTAACTCCTGCTTTTTTTCTCCCTATTGGTTGCATGAACTATCTTTTTCCATCCCTTCACTTTTAGTCTGTGTACGTCTTTTGGGTTTAAAGTGAGTCTCTTGTAGGCAGCATATAGATGGGTCTTGTTTTTTAATCCATTCAGTGACTCTATGTCTTTTGATTGGTGCATTTAGTCCATTTAAATTTAGGGTGATTATCGATAGGTATGTGCTTACTCGCATTGAAGGCTTTAGATTCGTGGTTACCAAAGGTGCAAGGTTAACTTCCTTACTCTCTAAGAGTCTAACTTAACTCAGTTAATATGCTATTACAACTACAATCTAAAGGTTCTTTTTTTTTTCTTCCTCCTCCATTCTTTATACATTAGGTATCATATTCTGTACTCTTTGTCTATCCCTTGATTGACTTTGGAAATAGTTATTTTAATTTTTGCATTTGCTTAGTAATTAGCTGTTCTACTTTCTTTACTGTGATTTTATTACCTCTGGTGACAGCTATTAAACCTTAGGAACACTTCCATCTATAGCAGTCCCTCCAAAATACACTGTAGAGATTGTTTTTGGGAGGTAAATTCTCTCAGCTTTTGCTTTTCTGTATATTGTTTAATCCCTCCTTCAAATTTAAATGATAATCTTGCCAGATAAAGTATTCTTGGTTCAAGGCCCTTCTGCTTCATTGCATTAAATATATCATGCCACTCCCTTCTGGCCTGTAAGGTTTCTATTGAGAAGTCTGATGATAGCCTGATGGGCTTTCCTTTGTATGTGATCTTATTTCTCTCTCTAGCTGCTTTTAATACTCTGTCCTTATCCTTGATCTTTGCCATTTTAATTAGTATGTATCTTGGTGTTGTCTTCCTTGGGTCCCTTGTGTTGGGAGATCTGTGCACCTCCATGGCCTGTGAGATTATCTCCTTCCCCAGGTTGGAAGTTTTCATCAATTACCTCCTCAAAGACACTTTCTATCCCTTTTTCTCTCTCTTCTTCTTCTGGTACCCCTATAATACGAATATTGTTCCGTTTGGATTGGTCACACAGTTCTGTCAATATTCTTTCATTCTTAGAGATCCTTTTTTCTCTCTGTGCCTCAGCTTATTTGTATTCCTCTTCCCTAGTTTCTATTTCATTTACCGTCTCCTCCACCAAATCCAACAATCTGCTCTTAATACCCTCCATTGTGCTCTTCAACAACTGGATCTCCAACCGGAATTTATTCCTGAGTTCTTGAATATCTTTCTGTACCTCCATAAGCATGTTAATAATTTTTATTTTGAACTCCCTTTCAGGAAGAGTCATGAGGTCGATGTCATTTAAATCTTTCTCAGGAGTTGTATGAATAATTTTACTCTGAACCTGATTCCTTTGGTGTTTCATAGTTGTGTATGGCGCCCTCTAGTGCCCAGAAGCTCTACTCCCTGGAGGTGCTCAGCCCCTGAAGCAATGTCAGGGCTCTCAGGGGAGTGGTATTGGTGCCTGGGGGGAGGAAAGAGCTGTTTCCTGGCTGCTATGCCTGTCTCCACTGCCTGAACCAGTGGGCTGAGCGTACAGGTATAAGCCTCTATGCCTTGCATTTGTAGGTGCTGTAGACAGATCTTCCCTCTGGCTGACCTAATGCCAGTGTAGGGTTTGCCAGTTTGCGAGCCAGGTGGGGCTGGCTGGGAGAAAGGCGCAGTAGGCTGCGTATCATGTAGGGGGTCTTTGGAGCTGTGTAGCCAGCCAGGGAGCTGGAGCACCTGAAGATCGTCTAAGGAAGAAGATTTCTTTTTCCTCCTTAAATATGAGAGTCTATATGGCAAAGCTCCCAACCTGCTGGGAGAGTGCACCCGGACAGTTTTGTCTACCTGTCCTCTCTCCTGAGCAGTAAGCTCTGTGCAGTCCTTGTACCTTTAGGAGCCCTCTTGCTAAGGGATTCCTTGTTAGGAAGTCTCTCAGACTGCCTGCCTTTCTTTTGTCCCAGCGCAGCCAGATATGGATCCCTGCTGTCCACAAGCGGCTGGAATCTCAGTCTCTCCAGGAATTCTGCCTGTCTTAGCTTTCCAACCGTGTAATCATGTGATTATCATGCAAGCACCATGAAATGTAGGTTTGTGCTCCCAGAGCAGATCTCCGGAGTCAGGTATTCAGCAGTCCCAGGCCTCCACTCGCTCCCTGCTCTGTTTCTCTTCCTCCCGCCAGTGAGCTGGCATGGGGGAAGGGCTTGCATCCCACTGGCCACAGCTTTGGTACATTACCCTGTTCTGTGAGTTCTGCTCTTTTCTCCAGGTGTATGCAGTCTGGCACAGTTCTCTTTCCTGTTGCTCTTTCAGGATTAGTTGTATTAATATTTTCGTATTATATGTGGTTTTAGGAAGAAGCCTGTGTCTCACCTCTCACGCCACCATCTTTAATCCCCCAATAGCTTTTTTACAATTATTTTGAAATCCTTATTTATTTTTTTTTTAACGTTATAATTTTTTTATTAATGTACTTTTTTTTACAATTTATTTTATTTTAGTATCATTAACCTACAATTACATGAGCAATATTGTGATGATTAAACTACCCCCTTCATCAGGTCCCCCCCACCAACCCTATTACAGTCACTGTCCATCAGTGTAGTGAGATGAGAATCACTACTTGTCTTCTTGAAATCCTTATTTCATCAAAATACTACATCTACAGTGGCAATTTATTATAGCTCAAGCACTGTGGGGACAGCTGGTACATATGGCTCCTCAAAGGAAAGAGGGTCCCTTTCACCACCACCCCCTAAGAAGTCTTCTTGCACCAAGCGGCATTCTCCATGAGGACCTGTTCTAGTCTTTTAAAAAATTCTGGGTAAGACACCTTGCCTAGCTTTTATTTATTTTTTATTAAGGTATTATTGATATACACTCTTATGAAGGTTTCACAAGGAAAAACAATGTGGTTACTACATTCACCCATATTATCAAGTCCCCACCCATACCCCATTGCAGACACTGTTCATCAGTATAGTAAGATGCCACAGATTCACTATTTGCCTTCTCTGTGCTACACTGTCTTCCCCATGAGCCCCCACACCATAGTACACATGGTGTGGGAGGGTCACTGGGAAGACAGTTTAGCACAGAGAAGGCAAGTAGTGACTGTGTGGCATCTTACTACACTGATGGACGCTGACTGCAATGGGGTACGAGGGGGACTTGATAATATGGGTGAATGTAGTAACCACAATGTTTTTCATGTGAAACCTTCATAAATGAAACCTTAATAAAAAACATCTTTGGCTAAAAAGATTTACAGCCCCACGTTTAAAAAAAATTACACATTTGGGGCCTTCAGGAGAGTTCTGCGAAAGCATCACAGCAGGAGAGAGGACAGGACTGCTTCCAAAGACAACTGGGGGAACTTTCAGGATTGCTAGGCTTCCTACTTTCCAGACAGATTCTGAGCATCCAGTACAAAATATATAAAGTGAAACTCCACATGTTTCTGACATACATATGCCTTAATGGTGGCCACATTAGGCAGTCCTTGAGGACAGAGAACACAGTAGATGAAGAGATTGCAAAGAGAGGGTTAACAAGTTTCCTGGATCTAAATCTGGATAATATCTAGCTAGTTCTAAACTACCACTGTAGGATTTTTGTTTTGAAAAAATGGACTCTGTAACAAAATCTTCATATTCTTTCTTTAAGCTCTAGTTCCTTTTCTGTTATTTCTAATTTAAACTTGATTAAATTCATTTTTATGTCAGGGCAGAGATTCAAAAAGAATCCTTGTGTACAAGTCTCTTCTGTCATGAGACCTAAGACAAACTGGATAGTGCTGAGAATATCTCCAGCATAGTTTTAGGACAGGGATTCTTATTCAGTTAATTGTCATAAGCATAATAGTTAATGTTTACTGAGTACCTACTCTGTGTCAGACACCTCATGTACTATATAGTATTGAATCTTCAACATAACACTGAGATCAATGTCACTACCCCTTTTAGTGATGAAACAGAAGCACAGAAAGGTCATGTATTTCACCTAAGATCATCTAGCTGGTAAATGGGGAGGCCAGTCTTTGAACTCAGGCTACCTGACTCCAGAGCTCAACCTCTTAATTACCTCACCCTATTATCAAGGCATCTTCATAAATCCAGATTTGCTGTCTAATAAAAGTATTAACCCTCTTAAAAGAGATAAAATGGTCATTCCTCAAGGGATGCAATCAAGGGTATGACTATCCTTGATGAGCATTTCCTATCCCCAACATGCTTTCTGGTAAAAGCCTTTTGCTGTGCATCTTACAATTGCCTCGCCAGCATTCACTCTACTGCCCCTGTACGAAGGAGCAGCCACATGTTTGGGAGGGGACTGGCCTTACCACCTACACATTTCCACAAGTGGGCCCGGCTCATTAGTCCGTGCAGTCCATCTTCATTGACACATTAATTGGTTCAGGGACAGACTCACCACTCATGTTGGCCAACTGAAGGAAGTGAAGGGTTCTGTTTAATGGTCGAAGACAAGGTCACTTAACTCCTGTGGCCTCATAATAAAGAGGCCCAATAAAGAATAAAGATAATCTTGGGAACTATAGGTAGCCACCCTGCTACTAGGCAAAAAAGCCAGCCTAGGGATGGTCAAGTTGGAGAAAGACCCAAGACAATTAGAAACATAACTAGAGCACTGATGACATCAAGAACTTCTAGATAAAGCCGTGGCTAAAGTCCAAACTTCCATGGGATCTGAGTTATGTGTCAATCAATTTCTTTTATGGTTAAGCAAGTTTGCTTTAGGTTTTCTGATACCTGCAAATGAAAGCATCCTAAGTGATACCAAGTATATTAACCATTAACCTCAACATTCAACAAAAACTCTGTTTCAAATAAGATCACCAGAGAGCTAAAATCTAATACTATATTTCCCTGATCATAAAATCATAGTTTATTATTCACTTAGCTGTTTAACAAGCTATCAAAATTTACGTAAAAACACAGCACTATCATATGCCCAACTTTGTATGCCTAAAACAGTTTATGTTTAGCTCTAGCAGTTTGCACTGGTATAGAATTTCTAATATACATTTCCTATCAGCACTTTCATTATTTGACACTTATCTTTTAGTTCTCATTTTAAAAGGTTAGCATTTTAGTGTATCTAAGCTATTCGCAGGCAGTGTGACCCTACATCCCAGTTTATCTGGGATAGTTTATACTGCTACCTCAGTGTGGCTTCCTCTCTGGTTAGTGCCTGCTTTCATTCTCAAAAGTATCCTGTTTTGAATGATAAATTATGAATACCCTATTTATAAATTCAAACAGTAGTTTAAATGTGGTGAGAAGAAAATGCTGCATGTTGTTACTGCATTAAGCAAAAATTTTACTTGCAGAAACTTTGGTCATGAATCTAGTTCACCCATATGAATCACATCACCCATAAACTATGTAAAGATCTACTGAATGAATGGGTCCTTTCACTCCTCCCTTTTAAGGAGACATTCTAAGCTATCTTTTGGCATAACATGAGATATCAGGAATCTAGACAGGTACAGCAATGGTAACCTCTCCCCAGGAAAGAACATGAATCACTTGCTTCCTACTCTCTGATGTATCAGCATAGAAAAGAGATAGACTTTTCTCTTCTCTACCCCTCCTCAGCCAATGTTCTGTTCCCAAAGGAAAAGGCTTTTCTAAGGTTTCTGAAGAGAATCCACAAACACTGAAAGAATTAAAAATAAAAATTTTTGAGAAGTATTTTTAGATGAGCTGGTGATATAAACAAGCAGAAGTTAAAAATCCATCTATTTTCTAATTACTATGACTTTTCCTATAAGAAAACACATTAGGACGATTGTCTTATATTTATGTCCCTTCATATTTAAAAAAGTACATGAATTATAAACGGTGATTATATAACTTAATTACTAAGGAAAAACTCAAGATGCTTAAATAAAATCATACTTAACATAACACAAATTAAATAAAATTGAACTAGTACATCAATGAGCTGATACAAAATATATTTACATTTAGCAATTCAAAATAAATTTCCTCCTAATAAAATATCATTCAGATACATCTAAATTTATGTCAGATAAAGAGAAAGTAATAGAAGCAGTGAAAATTTATTTTTCTGTTCCTTAGGTTTTCTTGGTGACTAACTTGATTCTTGCAGGATTTTATGTGATAGGATTGGGCAAAAGAAAATTACAGAATAGGATTCATTTCTTTCTTGGCTTGAATTTCACTGATTTAGGGTTTACTAAAATACTAATTTCCACCATTACCTAAATGAATGACAGAATCTTTCAACAGAATCTTGTTTACATTTGATTAATATGGGTGTTATAATTCTCATAACGTGTCTAATTTACCAGCTAAAATTTAATAGCAGAGAGCTATAAGAATTTATTACTAAAATTAAATTTGCACTAAAGTAACACTGGTCATTCTTAAAAAGTATTATTTATAAATATAAAATACACTTTGTAATATACCTATGTATGTTGTAGTTAAGCTGCTATTTGCTAACACATAATACAGTAAAAACTCATTGATTAAAGATAAAAACCTTGCTGACTTAAGTCAAGGAAAGAAAGATCTTCTTTGATTTAAAAAAAAAAAAGCCTTCTCGGCAGTATAACACCGAGAAGACAAGTAGTGATTCTATAACATCCTACTACGCTGATGGACAGTGACTGCAATGGGGTATGTGGTGGGGACTTGATAATAGGGGGAGTCTAGTAACCATAATGTTGCTCATGTAACGGTATATTAATAATAGCAAAAAAAAAGAAAAAAAAAAGAAAAAAAAAGCCTTCTCTTCTAGTCCTCTGTAAATGGAAGACTATTCAATTCTTTATATTTTGGAAAACTTTTTATTGTTGATGAAATGTTTCTGTATTTACTTGATAGTAACTTTCCCCTTCTCAAAAAGCAAGGGGTGTGTGGGTATGTTTGTGAGCACAGGTGTGCACACGCGCATGTACATATGCATGGATAAATGAATTGAAAAATCAAGCCCAGACTTCAAGTGCAGTTCTGAGTATAAAAAAAAAGTTAAGGATGCTGAATGCTGTTGATTCCTGTATTTCTGTACCTAGTTTTGCCACTCCTTTTTATTTCAATCCAACAAATACTTCTGGATAGTTATTACTTGTAATGCACTATGTTAAGTGTTAAGAACACAAAAAGGAAAGAGGGAGGGAGAGTAGAAAAGAAAGAAAATAAAACTCACAGTCTCTGTTTTTATGGAGTTCAGAATTTTGTAGAAAATGCAACTATGTACACCTACACATAGAAAACATAGCCATTTATATATAACGTTAAAGAAAACCAGTAAGTACTTGGGAATGCAGAAAATGGGGATGGCAGACCCCAGCTGGAATGTGGAGTGGTGGATAGGAGAAGGTTCCATTTTCTTCCTGGGTTGCAGCTGCATTAGTTTTACAGGCTCAGAAGAATCCTGGCCGATGGCAGATAGGGCATTTTAGGCAAAGGATGCCACATGTAACAATAGCATGAGATACAAAGGTGCCTAGCACATCTGGGTAACAACCTGCAGTGTGATGTAACTCTCAGATGTCTGCCCAAAGGAGAATAGCTGAAAATGAAGCCAGAAAGTCAAACAAGGGCCTGACAATGAAAAAACTTGGCTGTCATTAAGGATGAGGCAGTCTGAAGGAGGTCCTGAAAAACTGATTTTATGTGTGAAATATCTAGGTTTAGGTTATCTCAAGTACTGAATTGCCAATTCAGTTCTCAACAACTTCTACTTTGATGTTGCCTACATTTGGAAATGTGCTTTTCCATTTACCAAGAGCTCCACTACATTTCTATTCCCCTCTGTTTTATATGGTCAGTAAACAGATTTTTTTACAAAAATACCGTGTATGTATTGTGTGTGTTTCTTCAGGTTTAAACTCTCTGGAGCAAGAATAGTATCTAGTGATTTTTTTAAATTGAGCCTTACCGGAGTGATCGGCATTCAAAAATGTTGACTAATGAACAAAATATATGAAATACAACTTATTACTTAGATTATTTTCCTATTTTGATAATTTACCCATAAGTACTCTTCTTGCTGTGTAAGCATTTTCTGGTCCTTTAAGTTTTTATATAAATAGTCAACCAGGATTTAAATTAAATGGACATGGAAACTACCAGAACGTCCCTACCCCTCTCCCTTCCCAGGTGTAATGGCATGGGGCACTGCACAGGGTGGTACGGAGCCAGTCGGAGGATTCACAGCGGGAAGTGTACCCAGGCACAACACCAGAGCCACCATCGTCAGTCTGGCCCTAGAGAAATCCTCTGCCCCACAGCCACTGAAGTTTGAGATGGGTTCATCAAGACCTATCAAGTCTACCTCCAAACAGTCTCAAAACCTAGTCGCTCATCTCCCTTCTGACTAGAACCACCTTGTTAAGCCATTCAGACCTTTTGTACTTGGGTTATTACCTCAGCCTCTAACTCATTCCCTGCTTCCAGTCTTCGTACTGTGGCCAGAATGACCTATTTAAAATACGAGTCCCTTTGTCTTCCAGCCAATTTAAAATTCTTCAGTGCCTCTCTAAAAGCATACAAACTCCAAATTTCTTACCATAGCATGTAAGACTCTTCAACAAATAACTTAATAAGAATATCCGTTTTAACATTTCAAAATCTTTTCTCCTGCTGCTGTTCATTCTCTCAACACTACTACCTGTCACGAATTATTCTAGACCCTTGGGATGTATGTGTGTGTGTGTGTGTGTGTGAGTGAACAACCCCCACTCCTCCACCCCACCCCACTCCAGCCCCACGCAAAACAAACCATGGGAACTTAAACTGCATTAGAGCAAAGTTGGCAATAAATTATATAGTATATTAGGAGGTGATATGTGCTATTAAGAAAATACAAGTATAGAAGGAAGTAGGGTGGTCATGGTACGCCTTATGGGAAAGCAGAATTTGAGAAGACATTTGAAAGAGGTGAGGAGGTGAGCCATGCAGTTATGTGCAGAAAGCATGTTCCAGGCAGAAAAGAACATTCAGTGTGAGGGTCCTAAAAGGGAAGTGTGCCTAGGGTGCTCGTGGATTGTTAGATCAGTGTGGTGGGAGCAGAGTGGCAGGGTGACCATGTAGACAACTGTAAGGACATGGATTTTATTCTGAATAATATAAAGAGTGTTGCAAGCGACTCGTAAGCAGAGGAACTGCATGATTTGACAGATTTTAAAAGAACTGCTCTGGCTACTATGCTGTCAACAGATTACAGTGGAGCAAGGGTGGAGCCGGAACTCAGCCAGGAGCCCACTGCAGTGATCCCGGTGACAAATAATGGCAGATCATGTGGGTGGTGAGAAATGGTCAGACTGTAGATGTGTATATTTTGAAGGTACAGTTAAGTAAGATTTTTCTGACACATTGGATGTGGGTATGAGAGAGGATCAAGAATATAACCAAGTTTTTTGGACCAAGAAAATGCGAGGACAGAATTGGCATTAACTCAGTGTTGGTTGAGTAGGCTTTGGGGGAAAGACTGAGAGTTGTTTTTTACATATTTAAAATGTCTATTGGACATTCAACCAGGCTTTTGCATATATAAGTTTGGAATTCAAACAAGAGGTCTGGGCTGAGGCTTCTGTTTGTCCTGCCTCAAACATTCCAGGCTTGCAGAACTTATGGCGGGACCCTTATGTCTTCCCCAAGTCTTTGTGCTTACATGTCTCTGTTTAGAGTATTCTTACTCCTGTCATTTTCCACCTGGTAAAAAAAAAAGGCTTCAAGACTTATGTCATGTATCATCTATTTCATGAGACTCACATGGTTATCATCTTCTGAGTCACCCAGTCTGCTTAAGTCAACTAAGTAACTGAAATACCTAATGGCTGGTCTTTCAGCATACTCCAAAGACTAAATGATCTTAATTTCTTTTTTAGTAGGAAAAAAGCATCCATTTCATACACACAACAGGTGCCTTGCCTAATCTCATCATCAGAAATCTTTAGAAACCTTTAAAGAAAATGAAGACCACATAAAAGTTCTCAGCAAACAGTTCAGTAACCAGACTTTGTATTTTCCAATTTCAGTAGTTACTTGAAGAAGATAAATCTTCAAAAGACTTGTATTATATATTACAAACGAGAAACAATGAGAGAAACATCTTCTGCCTATGTTCCAGTTTTTTATTTTATAAGAAATTCTTACTTTGATTGCCATCCTTTTATTTCCCTGGGGAGGCATTTAAATTAGAGGAATTCTAGGAAAAGAAAACAGTCTTTGTTTCATTCTCAAGACAGGTCCTATTCTAATTGAGACAAGGGGAAAAATTTTAAAGATTATGTGAAATTTAGAGATGATCCAGCTCAACCAGCCTCTTTCATGGCTGAGAACACTGACATCCAGAGAGGCTGCTGCTACCGCTTGCACAGCGTGTTCTCGACTACCAGGTCTGTGCGGCTACAATCTGCTAGAATGTAAGCTCCACAATGGCAGAGATGTTTGCTTGGTTTGTTCACTACTATTTAATGTAGTAAGGGCTCACAGATGAACAAATTCACAATTCTAAACTACATAGGGTTGAAATATATTCAATACAGACCACAAAACAGTACATTTCTTCAGGGTTTAAAAAAATGCTGACTCTTTGAAAGCCACAAAATTTGAAGTATCAAGAATTTGAATCATTACCTTTAAATATTAATTACAAATGTTGACCACATACAACAATGGAGGAGGAGGGACCCTGAAACAAAACCTCTAAAGTAATAAGTTTATAAAAAGTTCCCTGTAGATCAAGAGAAAAGAATGATATTCTAGCAACTATACGTGGTTTTTACAGTATTTTAGATATTCATTATTATGGTAAAAGTATAGCTTTTGAAAATGAAATAGTAGAAAGATCTTACCACGTGTCTTTAGTGAATCAAGATCTATAAGGATGACTAGACAAAGAATTTTGAAAAGTTTGATTCCAGGTTATATTATCACAGTAGCTTAAAATACTCCCAAATAAAAAGCCCAGGTTCTGAAAGTTCCCTTGCCAAAAACTCTTTGTTATTGTTTTTTTTCCAATTAAAGTATAACTGACATACAACTTTATATTAATTTCAGATGTACAACATAATTGTATACATTGCAGAAAAATCACAGTAAGTCTAGTTAACATCCAGCATCAGACATAGTCATAAAATTTTTTTCTTGTAATGAGAAATTTTAAGATCTACTCTCTTAGAAACTTTCAAATATGCAATACAGTATTATTAACTACGGTCATCATGCTGTGCATTACATCCCTAGGACTTACTTATTTTATAACTAGAAGTTTGTTCTTATTTAGTTTGAAGAAAACACTTCAACAAATAACTATAGTTTTCATGCAGTCAATAAGCAATCTAATATATGTATTCTGATTCCCAAAAGGAACTTTCAGGTATTATTTTAAAGTTAAAAAACACCAACCTCTTTAACCTCATGTAGTTTTCACTGGCAGCAGGTCGGCATTCAGCTCTTTGTACCACTATTCCTTCCAACGAAAGTTTATCTGTAATGGAAAGAAAATAATTAACAAATGTATTCAGAGATAACATTTATCAATTGCAAGACTGCATTTTGACACACTAATGACAGCCATAATGATTACAATCAAATATAATTCATAATAAAAATTAAAGAAACTAAAGGACTACTTTAAAGTTAATCATAGGTCAGAATAGAGAAAACCTTATTCTTGGCTGTTAAAAAACTGGGCTCCTGTCAGGTTTGTTTATTGGGTGGCTGCAGCCCCTTGTCAATAACTGCTTTTATTTATTTTTTTAATAGAACAATTTTTTTATTTTTAATAACTAGAATGTAATTTTTTTATTCTTTGATTTTTATTGATATAAGTATTTAAGGTTATAAACTTTTTTTATTAAGGTATCATTGAGGTACAATCTTATGAAGGTTTCACATGAGCAACACTGTGGTTACTACATTCTCCCATATTATCAAGTCCCCACCACATACCCCATTACAGTCACTGTCCATCAGCATAGTAAAATGAAATAACTCCTTTATACTCAGCTCTTTCATATACTCAAGGAGATAGCTTAAAAGGACATAAAATCAAATAAAAAAAATTTGAAGGGTGTGGAAGTTTTATCATCTTTGGTAGAGAGGTAACTTCTGAAAATACAGCTAGTCTAAACTACTAAATCAAAGGTAAAAGAGTTGTGTGCACGTGTGTACATACACATATATATGCAAATAAAATTCTAGAATACACTTGGCTAGAACACCTAGCCTAGAAAATACTGAGAAACTGGGAAGGTCATTGTCTAAGTTATATCTTGTGTTAGTTCTGCCTGTCAGTTACTCTGACTTATATTTTCCACCAGAATTAATTTGGGTTTGTACAAACTAGAGTTTTAAGTGCTATGAATTATCTGTCCAAACAGCAGGGCAATTTTTCCTACCATGAGTAAGAATTCTTATGACAACACTGACACAGAATTCAAGAGAAAACCAAAAAGGGAAGCAAAAGTTAGGACCTACTGTATGTCTACTGGGCACAAAGCATTATGGTAAAGTCATTTTACAGACCTTATTTTACTTAGGAATACATATATGACTGCCCCATGATGCATGGTAAGGAGCAGTTATGGTTCATTAATATTTCCAAGAATCCACCCAGGTTTTAAGAGAGATTCAGGATCTCCTCTGGCTCATCAGCAATGCATTTATGATTCACCTCCTCAGGGTGAAGATTTCATGCATTCCACCAACATTAACTAAATGCCTACTATGTGAAAGGCATCATCTAGGCATTTGGAATCAAAGATGATTAAGATACAGTACTGTTTTCAAGAAGCATGCAGTTCACTGGGAGAGACAGGTAAGTTGACCAAAATAAAGAGTGCAGATAGAACTATACCTACATGATTTATACTAGAAAAATCTTTCTTACCATGACTATTCTTGATTTAGTCTCCAAAATCTAGGAGATCTTATCATAGCCCCTAAGTACTAACTGTGAATTTACTGTAATTCAATAGTTGAAGAGTCCCTCAGTGCAACAATATGCAACAAATCTCGAATAGAGGCTGTTGGATGACTGTAAGAACAGTGATGAGAAGCAAGCCGACCTTATATTAACATACACCAGGAAGGATATAATAAGGCCATGATTATTTTATATTAAGTTTAAACATCTAAAAATAATTTCTTCTTGTTTATGAATTTAGTAAGTTTAAGATTAAAATTTCAATTTCTTAAAACAAAAACCAACCTTATATTCAAGTCTCCTTCTCCACTAAAGCTGAAAGTTCTATCTAGAAAAATTCTTGTGACAACAGCAAGGTTTGGGTATATTTTTTGGGTATAAATTTGAAGTATAAAGTGTCTTAAGTGCATGAGAAAGTCCATTGCTGGAAACATAAATTACCCTTTTTTAAAAAACAAAATAAACCTAAAATAGCATCCCTGAAAATAATTTAGTTAAATACCAATGTGTTTATTCATGTTGAATATTAAAAGAGCTACCTTTTTAAAACTACCTGTGACTGTTCTCCATGTATTTACCACTACCTGCTCCAGGTAGAGGCTGACCTTAACTTTCACTGAAGGCTTCTGCTGTCTGGTCTGCGTGCTCCATGAACTTCCCGAAAGGGGAGGCAGCATCCAGAGAATCTGCCATTACAACTTGCCGGCCTCTCACCACTGCTCTGCAGTCAAGGTCACTCACACAAAGCAATGAAATTCACTGCCCCAAAGCACAATTTCCTGTCCATCCCTATCCCCTTTTCAAACCTAAAATAGCTTTCAAATGCTTCTCAAGTGAAAAGTCTTTATCATCAGCAATGACATTTTCCCCCAATTGGCTGCTCTTAAATAACACCACATCTGTTCCCTAGTTCCCCTTCTCTTAAATAAATTTGAAAAAGCAAATTTACTTACAGTAGAGCCCTCTAAGATTTAAAGCCTTTCCACACTTTTTAAACCCTCACAGGAAAATGTTTTTATATTCTTTCCACTAAAACCATGCTTCCTTTCTTCTTCAAAACACTGCTTAAGATTTCAAGGAAAGACATTAAATAGTACATGTTATTTTCAAAGCATATGAAAGCACCCACTTACCACTGTTGTTAATTACAGGTCATATTCATTAATACAGGAACCCTTACTTAAACTACTTTGTTGGCCCAGTTTGAAAGACCATAAATATTTGAAAAATAATCCTTTTTTTCCTCATACATTTATCAAATATTTACTGCGTTCCTTTTACGGAAGATAATGCAAAAGCACATCAAGAATATCAAAGATAAATGGAATGTGGTTCTTGCCCTCAAGGAGCACAGAACCCAGTGTGACCATTTACACTTGGTTCGTGGCATAGATTCTAACTACTGAGGGCCCTCAAAGAGCTTTTGTTTGTGTGGGTTTTAGCTACTGATACATCATATCAGGAACTAAAACTGAGAAATATTTAGAAAATAAGTGTGAAAAAGGCAAAAAGGCTTGGTATGATGAAAACGGTTTTGATTTCACATATTCCTTGAAAGGGACTCAGGAAACCCTCTATCCAGTGGTTTCCAGACCATATTTTGAGAGCTACTGGTCTAGGAGGATGATAAGACAGGTATATAAGACATTTTAATACACTAGAGGCACTTTTGATAGACCTCCACTTAACCCATTTCTTGATTACCAGGACCCTCAGTTCCCCTCTGTTAAGGGTAGTGCCAGATGCCCACAGCTTGCTATACACTAGTGGGTAGTTAAGTAAGCTAATCTCTAGTACTCCCACACACTTGTGGCTCAAACTATGCTAGAACTTGTTTATGCTAGTTTTACTCCATTATAATTATGCAATTTGATGATATATTACATAATCCCATTCGTTTCTATGCTTTGGTAAGACCTGATATACAGGTAAGTTGCTAAAAAAACTAACAAGTTGGGTATTGGAGAGAAAAGACTAGAAGAGAAACATAAAAATCTAGAAAGAGTCTGCATTTGTATTGTTTCAGTGCCTTAAATTTTTGCTCCTTTTAAAAGAAACCAAAACTGAAAACGTAAACTAACTTATGGGTTTAATTTTCACACGACAGTGAAATCAGATGCTTAATCATCACCCTGTACTGAAAGCAAAGGCCTTTTCCTACATGTACACTGGTAGTAACTAAATGCACATTTACAAGTTTTAAGATAAAATGTTTAAGGCAGTAGGAATGCATATTAATATCACTTTATAATTCCATATCTTTGAAATTAACTGACCAACTACTGGTTCTCTCCTATGGGCTGTGGGATTCTAAGGTTTCAAGTAGAATTCATTAAGGGTTATCAGCATCGTAAGACAGAGATATACACAGAATACTGGGACTAAAACACACACAAATGACCAGCTGGGGGCCAAGAAGAGCTTTGACAGAGAAAGCAGCATTTGTGCCGCACCTTGAAAAATGGGTGGGATTTAGACTGAGAGGTGAGGTAGAAGGGCACCGAAGGTGGTGGGAACAGGGTGAGCAATGGCTTTCATCTCCTCTCTCTGTGTTTCTCCTTCTCTCACACTTGGAATTTTAAATTAAGGAACCCACACGAGAATCCCTGGAAGGACATGGTCATGACAGCACTCTGCAGAGAGAACATGTAAGCTCATCCCACCGCAAACCTTGGAATGGCTCAGTTCCTTCCTTCTCTAGGTTTGTCATTTGTTCAACTCTTCTTTGGATTCTGGGAAATATTCCAGAATCTTTTCTAAAGCTCTTCCTCACCTCCTCCTCCCCTGCCCTCCCTTTTGTGCTATATCGGTTTGCTTACTGGTGTCTGCTACTTGTAGCCAAATTAATCTTAATGAATATGAACACACCTTTGATGATGGTAGCTTCAGATAAAATTGAGAGAAACTTTTAAAGGTTAAGTACACAAAACACATCATACAAAAAGAATTGAAGAGTCCTAGTTCTGATTCTGTCATTAAACAGCGGTGTTACTTTGGACAAGTAACTTTGTGCTTCTGGGCCTCAGCATCTGTATCATGAAGTTGCTGGGATCTCTGAGATCTCTTCCAGTTTTCTTTCACTAAAAACAAAAACAAAAACAAAACCGGCCTTCCCTTCCAACTGGGGATGTTTTATAATAAGACAATACTTTCTAAAAGACTTAGATATAATTAAAATTTTTGTGTAGAAACTAGAGACAAAATGTTTTTGGAACAACAGCAAAATGCTGAGAAGCTGCCCAAGACATGAAAATATATAAACTTCTGCTCTACACTGGAACTTCCTATTTTTTATCTCAACTGAAATGTACTCTATGTTGAAGAACTCAAAAGAAATATCTGACTAGCACTTTTTATAAGTTAAGGGCATGCTTAGTTTGAACACGTTAAAGTATAAGCACGCAGGAAGGGTGCTTATTAGCACTGGCATGTAATCCAGGACAAGGTGTGTCAGGAAGATGTTAGGCTTCAGGAAGTTACAGGCATTCATTTCCACAAGATCACTCTGGGTCCGGTTCAGTGCAGAGCACTTCCAATTCAAGTCAGAACACACAGAAGTGGGCCAGAACCACAATTTGGGACTGCTCCTTGAGACTTGAAGCCACTACCTGCCTGATTCTTAGATCACATCTGTGTCTATCCACTCTGCAAAAGGACTGAAGAAATAATATTTCCAACAGAAAAGGTGCACTTAAAAGGTAGACCATTTTTAATATTCCTCTAGTCTCTATCTTCCTCATTTAAAACCTTTTCTAGTTGTTTCGTGTGTGGTTCACAGGGTAAGGTTTATCAATATAAGCTACTTGGCATCTTAACGAACCAGTCAGGCTACCTTGCGGTCCCTAATTATTAGGAAGATGATCCTGATTGTATTCAAATTTGTAAACTGATGTTCTGATCTTATTTAATCTTCAGAATTTTAGGAATAAAAGATCATGCTCCAGATTTCAGTGAACTTTTCAGAATTAGCATTTGATTATTTATCTCAAAAGTAACAAATGAGCAGCCATACAATATTCCCCAGTTATCAGAATATGTAATATGTTATCTTGTAGTAATATTCAAACTACACACATGCCTAATATGCTGGGAATTACCAATTTTAAACCAAACACTGAAGCCATAATTTGAGGACTACACTTAGGATTAGAAGACATCTCACTTCCTCATTTCTAGTATTGCTCAGCAATTTTTCACCTATGTACTGAAGAAAGAAGGCTGTGTGTACATTCCTACACAGGGAATGCTGTAATGCAGACCAAAGAGTATCTGTGAATACTGCATCAGTTGACCAGGAATAGAAAAGAAAGTGGTTAGCTAAGATACAAAATCAAAGATGGATGTTCTACTAGTCTACAGAAGCCATAACAGACTTTTGATCAAAGAAATAACTTAGTGAATGAACACTTTAAAAACATTTATATATTTTAATGTTTACAAAACAAGTTCGCAAGTTAGTTATCATCCCTCCTGTAGTTCAGACCAGTCTCCTTTCTGTTTGTTATATACCATATTTACATTGAATCAATACAAAAACCTCTTAACTGTAGATGTAGGCATGATATTGTGATGTTGTATCAACATGTATAATCCCTAACCTATCAACATGTATAATCCCTAACCCTGCTTTCAAGAATAAGAGGTTGAATAAAACCCAGAAATAAAACACAGCTTTATTAAAAAAACACGATGTAATGCTGTTGTAATAATAAAAAATGAAAACAGGCAGGAAAATTATAATACTGTAATAATTTGTTTTAGTTAGACCTTCATCAAAGGGTGCAATCCATCTTTGGTTGCTGCACTTAAAATTAGAATTCAAAAACAATAGCAAAAGTCATTAAATGGATAAAAAACAAATCTTTTCAGGAAAGATTACATCTCTTTGAAAGCAAGAACAGACTTTAACTATAGTGCTGTAATTAAATAGTGCCCAACACTGTGCTTGAGGTAATGAGGGGTACAAAGGAAGAAAAATGCAGACCCCTGCAGTTACAAAGACTGCAAAATAGTCGAGGGATACAGTATTAATGAAATACTTACAGACATCCAATGGCACATATTTTTAAATCAACTGAGTATGAATCAAGTTACATTAATTACACCTTCAATAACTCCTGTTCTCTTCATCATGTTTAATGAGTAATAGTAGTAACACCATACACTTAGTTTAGTTCTTTATGATTTCAAGATACTTTAATAGTGATCCTCAAATCTCCAGGGTAGAAATTATGTCCTGTCATTAAGACTCCTTTGACATAAGTTCCCTTTTCTGAGCTAATCAATATCCTTAATATGGTGGTTCTTCAACTGTGTTTGATTGTTAGAATCAGCTGGGAAGCTTTCTAAAAAATATTGGGACCACTCTTAGAGATTCTACACTAACTGCCTTATGGGAGCAAGAGGTAGTGGTATTTTATAACCCATTAGACAATTTTAATATGCAGCAGCCAGGGTTAAGAACTGCTGCCATAATATTTCTCTCCACACCCACCTTTTCCTCTCCTTGTAACCCTATTACTTTTATTTTCTGGTGGAAGTGGGTAAATAGGTCACAGAACCCCTCAAATACTTCATAAAATCTAAGATACCATCAATTGTAACATTCACCATCATTTTAGGTGCCACTAAGTAAAGAAAAAATACTGCCATAAAAGTTTTACAAGCCAATGGTTTTAAGACATAGCCTGATTTTGGAAATGTTAAATGTGAAAAATGTGCAGTACAATAGAGCTCCCCATCACTAATCCATAACACTCTACTCCCTGGGACTAAGAAACTGCATTTGCCCCTGTAAAACGTCGTATCTTGTCCTACTGTCCAGGTCCCCTTCTCTTTCCTCCATCCCATCCCATCACTGAAGACACAAGAGAATATAAAGAGAAGAAGATAATAGCAGACTAGTGGTAGGGGGAGCATCTGGAAGCAGAGACCCTTTTAGTCACTAATTTTATAACAGTATTTATTACTTTTACAAGTTTTCAAAGTCATGTTCCTCATTTTGAGATTACAGGTAGTGGCTATTAACTTAAGTATCTTCTTCCTGAAGAGAAGGCAAAATTCCATTTTGCCAAACAGCATTACAAAAATGAGTTCTATACAATAATTTCATTGTTCATTTGATGGCTCATAGAAGTGCTTTGCCCATCTGGTCACAATAAAATTTTCCAATGAATAATAATGCACAGGCTACACTTGAAAACAGAGAAAAAGCATTTTTGAAAAACTTAAATGACTTCTGCTGACAGAATTATAAAACACAGGTTTGCCCGAAACACTCATCTCCTAAAGTACATTTAAAGTATGAATTAATATGAATTGAAAATTGCTTTCAAGATTACCTCTGTAATGAAAAGCAAAGAAATTTGGAAGGTAATTGCGCCTGAAATTCTCATTGAGTCTGCCATTTTTATTTGTGTTCCTTTTGATACACATTGTTTTATTCTTTCCTACACTCCCCAAATGAGGCTTAAAAAAATCTGTCATCTAGCAAAGTTTGCTGGGCTTCTGTGAAGACTCAGTTCAGTGCTGCAAAACATTTCCAAGTGTATTCATCTGACTGGACTCACCCTCCTACATTACTATCCTTCCAATCACCTTCCTGACAGAGGTTGTACCCAATGAGTACTACAAGGATTCAAGCACTCTGCACAGTTGGTTAGATACTGTGCTTGATCAGCTCCATAAGGGAGGTGATGCAGCACTTATACTGGTACAATCCCAGTACCAGACAATACCTAATGCAGATGGAGTGTATATTTCAAAATGAAACTAAAGTTTTGGTATTCAAATAGAATTAGATTAACATGGAAAAAATCCTTGATTCTTAAAATATGTTACTACATTACATTATGCAGTTTATTTTTACTTTTTAACACACTGAGAGGCTAAAGTAAAATAATCATGACTGAATATCAAAATGAATGTATCTCACATCGAATGCTACTAACAGGAGGTTATGAAGAAGCAGCAAGCTGCACACCGAAAAGGGGGAACTCAGCTTGTAAAAGACAAAGGAAGGTCAAGGCAAAGAGGAATCAAAGAACATGAAAGTCAGATGGCTAAGGGTTTACCACATTTTGGAAACTGAACAGATAAAGATATCACTATGGATTCAGGTAGTTGGGCATCAAATTCAAGTGAGAAGATAGACATATATCAATAAACTCAGTAAAACGTGGGAAAGTGCAGGACAGAGATACAGTGCCATATTTAAGTAAAAATTGACAGCTGCCTTTCTGGCTGTAGTTGCTTTTACCTTCTTTCTAATGTAACAGAACTAATCTTTTTAAGAGACAGGCATGAAAGCATGCAGGTGAAAACACCAAAAAGATGGTGTAAAGGTGGAGCATGTGGAGACACAAGCACAGGGCTTTTATTAAATGCAGCTCCCAAGACCATCTCTTACCCTTGAAAGGAGTATCTGAATTTCACAGAGGAGGGATATGTTGAGTTAAGGAAAATGATCAAATCTTGTATTTTCCAGCCAGGACAGATACCTTCTTGATAGGGTTCAACTTCCTTCCATGGCATGGGAATATCTCTGGCATATAAATTGAGTATCTCAAGCATATATGATGATGATATCTTATGTCAATAATGGTAATGACAATGACCTCATTTCCCATCAGGAGTTGGTAGGTAAGATAGGATTTCTTCCAACTGGTCTGGAATAGTTCTGCCTAATGCAGATAGTGGAAGATTAGCATCTTCCATGCAGTGGAAGGTTTTGCTTGAATTTGGTTAGGCATTGGCCCTAACCAATGGATACACTCACACCAAGAACCTGACAATGGCATTGTTTAAATCTTCTAAGCTAGCTAAAGGACTCTTTTATTTGTGTGATTACCGCTGTCAAAGATAGAGGTGATCTAAAGGGCTAAGGTACCGAGTAGTAAACAGGGCCCCTATTTTTAAAGAGAAAAAAAAAAGTATCTTTCAGCCTGCAAAGAAGATGAAATCCTCACATCTAAGGGTCAATCTTAGTGAGCTAATCTTTGCCATGTGGATTAAGTTCTGTTTAAACTACTGAGCTGATTAATTCGAATTTGTATCCACAGTGAGTTAGAGAAACATCGTCACATAAACCATGTTTGCCTTGGCACAGATCCTGAAGCGCCATTTTTATAGTTTTAGGGCATTGTGGACCTGAGGGGCACTACTTAGGCCAAGCTCTCTCCACCCTCCAGGCCCTCAGGGAGGTAAATGTAAACTTAGCCTAAAAAGAAGACAATTTGGCTTTCTCCTAAGGGGCATGTATATTTCAACAGGCAGCCGCGATCAACAACCTTCTGTAAAGCACTATTGTCTTGCTTTAGTGGAGAAAGCTGTAGAGTAATGGACAGAAGGAGATGCCTACTGGGTATCATTTTTCTTTTTTAAGACTGCACATTGGGAGCAATAGAACACAAAAAGTTCTATGGATTCGTATCAGCTTCTAGTCAGACACTAAAATGAGGCTTCTGTTACATTATTGTTGTCAGGCCACGAGTGGCCAAGTCATACATGTCAGGTTTGCAGAGACAAGAACACCAGGGTGAAGTCTAGAGTGAGAAAAAGCGATCAGGGTTAGAGGCATATAATGGGGTGGTTCAGAATCTGTCAAGGCAAGCCACAGAAACAAAAAACACACATGGTAGTTATACAAAGCAGGGAGCAGAAAGCAGAAGAGTGTTAGCCGAGCATAAGGCATCCCTGGAGTGATGGCTGAAGTGGTCAGTGGTCCAACTTCAGCAGTCATGCTTCCTATCTCCATCTCATGGAAGCCCATTCTACAGTAGCATTAGCTTTGCCTCCCCATAAAGGCATCTACAAATGGGCCAAACAAGGTGTTTGTCTGAGGAGGTCTAGCACTGTATAGCATTTAACTGTATTACTTTATTTAAACATACAAAGAAAATTTCAGCACGGTCTCCACCATTGCACTACAGTTATAGTCTATTGATTTTATGTCTTGTCTTTATTAATTTTGCTATTATATGGTGCTACTCATGTGCACTATTAACATAAGAATTCCATGAATACATTTATGAAGTTGCACTCTCCCAAAATTTATTCAATATTTTTTAACAAGTAATATCCACTAAAAAGACCTGATTCCAAAAAAAAAAAACAAAACTGAATATGAGTAAATTCTTTATTTAAATGATGCAAGACTGAGAGGAAGTTTCAGCCCACGTGTTGATTTACCATTAACAAGCTATAAAGTTCTAGGAAAAACATTAAGAATTCTCTAGAATGCACTTTTATCTTAGGTAAAATGAGGAGGTTGAATTTCATGGTCTCTAAGCAAAAACTCAGTCCTAAAAATGTTATACCTTAGATTTCTAGTTTAATTTCAGTGATGCATAAATATTAAATCCAAAAACTTGAGGATACAAGTTTTCTATATCTGAAGAAAAATCTTACATTTTTTAGAGAAAAGGTAAGCATTTTTTAAAAGAATCTGCTCCTTTATTTCTTAAATAAATATTTGTTGAATAACTTAAAAATACCTCTAATGTAATAGAAATATAAATCATTTTAATATTAAATCTAGTCTAATTCTGAGAACAAATGTAATTCCTCAGAATAATTAAGCAGACAGACTAATCAAATATTAGCATATTGGGGACAAAGTCATATTTCTTACCATTGGGCTTTTAAATTCTAGACATGAAAGCTCAGAACCTTAAAATGCTTTGGAGGGCAAGTTACAAGGAAAGAAAGAAAAAAACAAAGAAAGGGGGAAAGACACAACACTCAACACTGTCCAGTTCCCAAGATTAAAACAAAAAGCTTATTAGGCTTTGGACCTTTGGGAACGTGGAAACACCACCACCACCCAGCTCAGTTTCCCCATGATGCTGTTTGCAGTAGGTGCTTTAATCCATCTCTTTTACCTTCCCAGAGCACGTGCGTGTGCACACACACCACGTACACACACAGATACATGCACCCAACCTATAGTGTTTTTACAGCAGTCCAAGTCTTTGTTCAGCGCCAAAGCAGGTTTAGGATAAAACAAGCTTATGGATTTTCCACAGGAAATCTTAATTAAAAAAATGTAAATGATTACTGCAAAGCCTGTATTTTGAATTTTTACCCTAATGGTAAAAAACAAAATGACAGAATATTTTATTAACTTAATAAAGTTAAGAACATTTTCTTCTCATTTACTAAAGATCCCCAAATCAGAATCACATGCAAATCCAATTAAATTCAGTGCAATGCTACAAATAGCAGGTTTAAATGTTCTCATTCAGGTCCCTAAAATGACTACACTACTGTGAAGTGCGTGACTTTTATAGGAGGGAAAATTCTATACACCAAGTTCCTTTCTCCTTAGTTTTCCTACTTACGCTTTACTTTAAAAAATGCTATTAATTTAATATACATTAAATTAACATACATATTCATTTAATATACATTATTCTCCAAATGATGACAGTATTATTCAATATTAAGCCTGTCTGATTAAGTAATAATGAAACATTCAGAAATGGATAAAAAGTGGAGAATTAAACATTTATAATTGCTTAACTGCCAAGAGGAAATTCATTTATACGTCAAAGAATATACATGAAAATCTTTCACAACAAATTCCTTCCCTGATAGAGTTAAATGCAAATGATCTTTTTTTCCGTCTTACTCCAGAAAGCCCCTGCATACATAGCTGCCACGCCACCTACTGCAAAACCGAGCTGACAGCGCAGGCGATGCTACCAGCATTTCCATTCCATCACCAGGCTGGGGCTGAATAAAGGCGTGTTTGTGTGGTAGTGTTTCTTTTTTAAAAATCTCAAAGCCGAGAAGAACAAGCTGAAATAGCATTTTCAAAAATGGAGCGTAAAATAAACAGAAGAGAAAAAGAAAAGGAGTATGAAGGGAAACACAACAGCCTGGAAGACGCTGATCAAGGAAAGAACTGCAAATCCACACTGATGACCCTCAACGTTGGTGGATATCTATACATCACTCAAAAACAAACACTGACCAAGTACCCAGACACTTTCCTTGAAGGTATAGTAAATGGAAAAATCCTCTGCCCGTTTGATGCCGATGGTCATTATTTCATAGACAGGGATGGGCTCCTTTTCAGGCACGTCCTAAACTTCCTACGAAATGGAGAACTTCTACTGCCTGAAGGGTTTCGAGAAAATCAACTTCTTGCACAAGAAGCAGAATTCTTTCAGCTCAAGGGACTGGCGGAAGAAGTGAAATCCAGGTGGGAAAAAGAACAGCTAACACCCAGAGAGACTACTTTCTTGGAAATAACAGATAACCATGATCGCTCACAAGGACTGAGAATCTTCTGTAATGCTCCTGATTTCATAACAAAAATAAAATCTCGCATTGTTCTGGTGTCCAAAAGCAGGCTGGATGGATTTCCTGAGGAGTTTTCAGTATCATCAAATATCATTCAATTTAAATACTTCATAAAGTCTGAAAATGGCACTCGGCTTGTACTAAAGGAAGACAACACCTTTGTCTGTACCTTGGAAACTCTTAAGTTTGAGGCTATAATGATGGCCTTAAAGTGTGGTTTTAGGCTACTGACCAGCCTGGATTGTTCCAAAGGGTCAATTGTTCACAGCGATGCACTTCATTTTATCAAGTAATTTACCTGTGTCACGAACAAAGGCAACAAGCATGCAGCCAGCAAGCTTCGGCAAACCACAGCATCAAAGGCATCCCAAACAATGTGCCCAGCTAGCTCTGTACTCAGAGCCCTGCTGCTAATCAATTACTGTGAACCAACGGTATGTAAACTCTATCGCTAAAGATGTCTTCTAGGGTGTTCCTGCTGATCAGACTCTTACACTTAAATGCAAAAGTGATCTTCTATATCTTATAAATAAAGACTGGATGCTTTTGCTATTTGTTTATCTTTCCTTAAGCTGTTTTTCAATCAGAATGTCTTGGGTACTTGCACAATGAACAAGCATGTACATTATCTATCATTCTTTTAAGTAAATGGTAATAAAAATATTTTAAGGGGCTGTAAGATTAAAAATCCTTTCTACTATTCAAAAATCTACAAAGAAACTGAACGGGTAAAATTTACCATTGAGAATAAAACAGATGTGCAGATCTGTTAAAACAGAGCTACAGTGAAACCAATGAGACTGTAAGCAGGTATTAAAGCTACTGATTTAATTTTTAATAGTAGGCACCTAATGCTTATTCATAGTTACTGTATTTCCTTATTAGAATTATAGTTGAGAGCCGATATATTGCTGAAAATTCCTAGAAAACTGCTTAATGACGATAAAAAAAATAGAAGCTCTACTAGCTTCTTTGCTTGTATTAATAATTATAATAAAAAGTTACATGTTATTTTAAAACAAACAGTACCACTTGATGATTTCATACAGCATTATGCATTGATGTAGTCAACGGGCAAGTTACAGAAATCCTGTCTGGTCTTGTGACAAAAATCAGCAAATTCATCTCTTTGCAGGCTGAGCTCCAACACAACATGGGTAACTTAGTCTCAACAAAGTATGTGATTTTAAAATAATAAAGGAATTCATGTTCAGGATCACCCTAAATATCTATTCGTTTTTCAAGCTCAAAGTCACTAAACATTATTCATATGAAATAACTTTATTCTTTTCAGTACTTATTTTGATGCTAAATCTCAGACATGAGTTGTGCTAATTTTTTTAACTTCATGCTAAACAAGTTATTCTTTGATATTAAGTTTTATATATGGTTGTCTTAATATTCTAGAAACTTAGCCTTAAATGTGAGTGCATTTTTTTCCTCCCAAGAACAGCTAAATTATTTTGATGTCACTTATTTCCTTTGGATTCTAAGAACAAATTATAACCTAAATTTGCTCCTTTAAAATGTAATCATTAAAAATAACTACATCTTAATTTTAATAAGCTTCAACAGAAGAGTTTTGCAAATCTTGACTGAGCTTAAATAAATTAGCATATGCCAAAAGTTTGCTTACACATAAAAACTCACAATAAATTAGCAGCAATTCATTCTCAGAACTATAACTGACTTCCAGTTACAACATCTAAGGTAATACAAAAGTTGGCTGTGCATACTAAAATAAATACTTTAAAATATATTTTCAGAAAAGCCTTTAAAAAATCCACATTTAAAAAATCCACAAAACCTAACATCAACCACCTAATCTTCTGTATAACAGGAAAAAACTGTTTCTAATAAAGCATCAAATCCTCTCAAGTGTACTTTAAAATGGCTTCATCAGGATTTAAAAGAACTATGAAAACAGAAAAACTAGCAAGAGCTATTTTAGCAGTCACTGTAATCGAACTGTTTATATACCTCTCCAGCTTATGAGTTGACTTTTCCTTGGTATTTGGACTTTGGTAATGAAAAAAAACAGTAGTGATTTAATGTCAAAGCAAAATTTTCTCTAACAAGATTTCATGACAGATAATAAAAATAGCGATGACATATCTTTTTACAGGAGATATAGTTGACCAAATCTCCTTAGAAGTATTGTAAATAAGGTTTTTGCATCATTTCATAAAGAGGATTTAATTGTTATGACAAATTACTATTGAGGGAAACCACTACTTAAAGAAATGTCACTCATTTTTATGTATGACTCTAAAAATCATATTTGGATGCATTTAATTCATTCTCAAGCTTTTGATAAATCACAATATCCTAAAATAATTTAATAATCTAGAAGGAAATCTGACTATTCTTGTGTAACTTCTCATACATGTACCCTTTCACATTCAAAATTACTTGCACTTGAATTTACATAATCCAGTTCTTTTTTTCTGAAAATATTTAGAAACACTTTCCATTCAAAAAACTCAAGAAATCACATAAAATGCCAGTTATAAGTCAGAGTAAAGCTGTCTAATATTTTCGTTTCTAGTCAGTTAAGAATTTCTTCCCCAAATCTTTTCTCTTGTTGCTCCAAAGAATAAATTACAAAGTGACTCTTTATCTTTTTCAGAAGAAAGGTAATAACAAATACATTGCAATAGTTGCCATTAGTCACACATACTCATATATAAGAAACATATACATTCTTGTATTTGGAATTATCCTAAACAGTGATTCTAGCAATGTCCTTAAAATATGAAAAATGAAAACACAGCTTATGGTGTGCTGTATTTCTAAAATGTATATGGCAGCATGCAGAACAAATGAAACACTTATGAGACTTTTCAAATATAGGAAAGATGACTACCATCCCAGAAAGATGATGATGATATTAAGCTTGTTCAGCTATTTTTTTTAAGAAGATTAGTTGTACTTCAAGGGCTATTAAAAAAATTTTTTTTTAATTAAAGTATCATTCATATATAATCTTATATTTGTTTCAAATGTACATCATAGTGTTTCAACAGTGATCAACTTATATTGTGACTGCGAATTATTGTGCCCTTTTATCCCCCTCTCCCCAACTCCCGCCCCAACCCCTACCCTTTGATAACTACTAGTCACTTCTCAGTATCTGTGTCTAATGCTGTTTTGTTCCTTGTTTTGCTTTGTTTTTATATTCCACAAATAAGTGAAATCATACAGTATTTGTCTTTCCTGACTGGCTTATTTCACTGAGCATAATACCCACTAGATCCATCCATGTTGTTGCAAATGGCAGGATTTTTTTTTTTAGTGGCTGAATAATATTACATTGTATGTATGTACCACATCTTCTTTATCCATTCATCTATTGATGGACACTTAGGTTGCTTTCATATACTTCAAGGGCTAGTTTAAAGATGATAATAAAAGGTAATGTTTATTGTTACATTACATGCCAGATATCATGCTATGAGCACACATTATCTCAATTAATCCTCATAATGACCCTAAGAAACGTACTATTATTCTCTCCTTACAGAAGCAGAAACAGGGCTAAGGAACCTGCTACGGTCATACAGTTATTAAAAGGTATGGGTGGAACCAAGATTTGAAATCCAGGTATACCTATTCCAGAGTCGATAGGGACCATGTCTAGTTTTACAGCCACGCATATCTATACCACCTAGAAAGTGGCATAAAACATGCATTCATGAAGTATGTGTTGAGTATGGAATACCAAAACACAGGTTTGCCTCACTTGATAAATTCTCACAATGCAGGTACTTTTATAATGTTGAGTAAAAAACGTGAATTTGGGGAAAGCAAACAGTATTATTAATTTCATGTTGTATTACTTAAAGAACATGAGGTGAATCATCTCATGAGAGTCAATGATATTGCTAATGTGTCTATTGGTTAATGAAGATTTTCATATACCATAGTTGCTGAAAAGAAGGTTAACTTTTTATGACTTGTATGGTCCACAGAACTGACATAAAAAAAAAATATGGTGCAATGAAACACACATGGGCTCTAGAGTCACACCTGGGTTCGAATTCAATTAACTTCGACTAACTTGCTTACATGACTGTAAGCAAGATTCTTAACTTCTTTGAACTTCAATATCCTCATAGTAAAATGGAGATAATGATTAGGTGATAGAGCTGTTAAAAGGCTTAAATTCTAAATTACATGTAAAGTGCATCATAGACTTTCATTAAGCACTCATTATTATCCTGTCAGGTGTAAAGGTATCTTCATGACACAACCATAAATAACAGGCACAAAAATGTACATTTACATCAGTTAGGCTTTCAGCTTAGACATGAATTCAACACAGAACTTTTAATAAATGTACGCTTAATAAACTGTAATGAGTAGTGCAGACACAAGAATATACTTTGAATTGCTATAGGCAAATGCAGTTTTCAATTGCATTCGTTTAAAAATACATATGATGAGTTTTATGGGACTTTTATATTTTAGCTTAAAATCTACAAGAACAAAATCATTGCAGCTGTTTCATAAGCAATGTAAAATTAGCCAGCAGTAATAAATGTTAAAACACAATCTTAAGGTTACTCCTATCTAATATTATGATTAAGTACCTTAAACTGCAATGATGTCAGTCCAGGTTAAGATTAGAGCATCTGAATCATAACTATCCTTGCTAATAAAGCAGAGACATACTATGGACTACACAAAATAGCATGCACGCAACTTAAGAAATTATTTGTATTCAGCTTTTAAATATAAATGGCTACTTCTACAGCAGACTTATCTTCCTAATCATTATTTTGCTTAAGCTAATATTAAAATTAATATGCTTCTGAAAACTGAAGGAACAAAACAGCAGCAGACTCACAGAACCCAAGAATGGACTAATAGTTACCAAAGGCAAAGGGATTGGGGAGGATGGGGGAGTAGGGAGGGAGAAGGGGATTAAGGGGTATTATGATTGGCACACATAATATAGTGGGGGCATGGGGAAGGCAGTATAGCACAGAGAAGACAAGTAGTGACTCTGTAGCATCTTACTGCCCTGATGGACAATGACTATAAGAGGTATGTGGTAGGGACTTGATAATAGGGGGTATTGTAGTAACCACAATGTTGCTCATATGAAACCTTCATAAGATTGTATATCAATGATGCCTTAATAAAAAAAAATTAATATGCTTCTGTGAACAAACACCAAGGGAATGCTGATAAAGAAAAGTACACTGGGCAGGGAGAAGTATCTAGGATGAAACTTAAATTTGCCTGAAGTTATTTATAAAGAGGTGAATATTCCTACTTCTCTTGACAAAAATACCTAATAGTTTAAGTTTTTATCAAACAAAAATCACTGATATAAATCTTATAAGCTGTTATAAATGATGTAGATTTAAGTTTTTCCAACAATGTGAAAAATGTACACTATTAAACATTTTGTATACAAAATGTGAAAGCTCTGGTTTTATTTAAATCACAAATTATTTTAGAAAAAAACACTGAATTGCATATTAAAGAACAAGACAATTATAATTTATCATCTGTATTAGAAACTGTTTCCTAGCATAAAATAGAAACACAGTTAACCTACGAGCACAAGGTTTTCCAAATGCAGGATTGCTGAGTATCCAGTTATATCTAAAAGCGGCTTTCAGTTATTTTTTTAAAAAAGAAGATCTAGTTAACTTTTGAAAATTCCTTTTTGAAGACAGGCCTAATTTTTCAAAGTTAATTTTGATTACTGTTCTCTAAGATGTTTAGCACATATTTTTCTACATCATTAAAGTGTAAAATTGAGCAAGGGTATTGATTTCTTCTTAATTCCACCCCGCTGATTTTGTCTCATTAAAATAGATATTTACATATTTTTTTAAGGTTTAGAATTGTCAATGTTACTAACCTTAATCTCAGTGTTTGCTAGAATTTGATAACCTTCTAGGACTTAATGTGGTTTACATAGAACTAGATAATTTAGCATTTACTTTAGGTATCATACATTTGATGAACTTGATTTTTTTTAAAACATTAAAAGTAAATATGAATGAAGACATCCATGATCCTACATCCTAACAAAACTACAGCTGACCCTTGAATAACATGGGTTTGAACTGTGCAGGTCTGCTTATACAGAAATCTTTTGAAAAATAAATTTATTGGAAAAAAATTTTGAGATTGGCCACACTTTGTGTAGTGAAATCTTTTCTCTAGCTTATTTTATTATAAGAATATAGTATATAATACACATAATATACAAAAGATGTGTTAATCAACTGTTTATGTTATCAGTATTCTGGTCAACAGTAGGCTATCAGTGGTTACATTTCTGGGAAGTCAAATGATATGAAGATTTTTTAACTATGAAGAGGTCCATGCCCCTAACCCCCACGTTGTTCAAGGGTCAAATGTATTTTGACTTTTGCATATGTTTTTCTATACCATGTACATTTTTAAAGAAACATCTACAGAAAGAAAAGGGAAACTATATATGTGCAGAAATGATTATTAATGAAGGTTGGATGATTACTGCAGAGAAACACCAAACAAAATAACCTAGAAGTCATAGGTGATTTATTTACTACATAAACCAAAAAAAAAAAAGCAACCACAGGTATTTATGATATATATATGCTTACTTGTTACAACACAGCCCAAAAACAACACTTTGGGATTCAGTATATAAATATTCAGCTGCCTAGAAAACTGGGAGCAGGCTTTATTAAAATGTCATTTTGGTTCCCAGTTGTATTTCCTTCCCCTCTTCTAGCTTATCAAAATTTAGGCTATTTGGATATAAGGCAGATTGCCCTTAGTAACTGAGACATGAAAAGGAAGTTCAATTGTATCTCTTGCTATTATGGAACAAAAATTGTTTACCATAAAACTCACTAGATGATGGGTATATAGAAAAGTAACAAAGCTTGTTATAAAAATTTGGCAGTTAACATTGGGGTGTTTAGTGAAGCCAAAGGCTATGCATTAAGTAAAATCATTCCCAGTATGCACTCTGTATCACCCTAAGACTGCATTTAACTAAGCATGCAATAAAAATATTTTTAAGTAGAATTAATTTTAATTCCCTTTATCTTAAAAAGAAATGAATACATATCAAACAGTGGTCTTTTGCAAGGCAGTGAGAGAGAAAAGCAGTTGAGGATTTAAAAATAAAAGTAAACAGAGACATATAAACTCCATCAATGCTAAGAATTGCTAATGAAATAAAAAAACTGAAACCTCTTTGATAGAGACCAGTGGTTTTCCGCAAGGGAACAATCCCTACCCGTCTACATCTTCCCTTCAAAGAAATCATTTATGGCTGTTTCTGTAAGTTTCAATAACTTAGATGTTATAAAAGATTACTTCTTTGGGAAAGAATATAAGAAAAAGTGGGGCATATTGGTAATCTGACCTTTTAGAAGAGATCACAAAAATGCCTGGCATTCACTGAGGCGTTACTATGTATCGGGCACAGTACTAAGTACTTAGTACTTACATTATTTCCTTCCTACACGCATTAGCTCCTTAAAGGTGCAGTGTAGAGATTGCTAGTTATTTTCCCAGTACCACTTCTTCCCTTCTTTGTCAGTAACCAAACTCTGATCCAGAATGGCAATTGTACCCAGATAAAAACCTGTATTTCCGGTGTTTTGTGGTTGCTAGGTGTGACCTAGTTATCAAATTCTAGCCAGTGGAATGTAAGAAAAGCTCGCATGTGACTTTGGGATAGGGTCCTGAAAAGGGTTTCAGAGCTGAGTGAGCCTTTTTGCCTTGCCTTTCGGGTCCCCATTCTGCTGCCCAGATGTAGATGTGATGGTTATGACTGCAGAAGTCATTCTGGATCACTTTGAGGATGGAAGTCACAAACTAATGATAGAAGATGGTTGCTGATTACCATGGCAACACTATACCAGAGCTGGAGTTAACTCAGAACTTCCTTCACAAAGAAAAAATGTGTTTAAGTCATTTATATTTCAGGATGTCTGTTATTCTTAACAAACAGAGGTGGGTAGAATCCCTGTTTTACATGTGAGAAACAGACCCAAAGTATTAAGCAACTTGCTGCAGGCACACAACTGGCATGCAACCTCAAAGTGCCAAGCTCCTAAGCACGGTGGTATACCACCTTCAGACTAGGCACCAGGAACTCAGTGAGAGACTCAGCAGAAGGCATGAGCCACAAAAATGGGCAAGATAATGCTGAATGAAGGGTGGCACCTCCACTCATTAGACTAGGCCATGATCTGGGTTAAAATAGTGGAAGATGCAAAAGTTAACCAAAAGGGAATCCAGCCAGTCTGGTGAATTTACTGCAAAAAAATTAGAACAGAGAAAACCCTTCTGAGATGTATGGGACCACAAGCACAGAAAGGAAAGGGGAAGACTGGCAGTTGGGGGAATAAGTCTAACCATACAAGAAACTGATTCTTTCCAGGCAGATTCCCCTCACTGAAGTATAGAATCATTAATGGGTTAAATCCAGAAGAACAGCTACCTGGGAACAACCGCAAAACTGATTTCTAAAAATGACCTAAAAATTCTTCAATGGGAACATCTGAAAAAAACATCTTTAAGCAAATAGAGGTTGTGGGGTGGGAGGATATTTATATATCAGGTAAGCAAAGCAACAATTTTGGAGATTTCTGAGATATACTCAACTTCTGTACTATACCCCTCTCCCCTGCTTTGGGGGTAGAAGAACAATAAGAAGGTAGACAGAGAAAAGCATCATCCTGTTCCCCTGTAGGATGAAGCAATTGAAAAAAAAATACTTCTTAAGATCAAAAAGCATCTTGTATGCTCTGGTTTAGAGTCTTTGGGGAGGAAAAGACATAAGAAAACTGGGAAAAAGCAACACAGTCTGAAACTGAACTGGTGGAAGCTGGAAGAGAGATATGGCTAATTTCTCAGAAATAGGAAGTGATGAATGAACAAGAGTCACTTAAGAAGCTACCTCCAGAGAGAGAGGGGCCTGAGGTCTTAACCAGTAGAGCAGTCACTTGTTCCCTAGGTAGCTACTATTTATCTTCAATTTCCCAAATTAATAAGCTTGTGGTAAACTACTCAAATAATTAGACATTTCCCCCACAAATAAGTCAACAGAAGAATCAAGAAAGCTATTGCTAGCATTTTTATACTTAAGTTAAAATATTGGAGCACTGATGCTAAAGTTCACGTACTTAAAATCAGGTAAAAAATGACCAAGAGGACAATGTGGTTAAGTTTTTTGGGTTATATAACCCAAATCTAATAATCTTTTAAGAGGCAACACCCACTCATCCACATCTTAATAGATTTATTTTATATTTACTTCTAAATACATACAAATTGTTTTTGTATTAGACAGCTTTAAAAGACAAAATATAAAGTTATTGTTACTTAAAACCTTATTTTACACAGCCATCTGGAAGGTAATTCTTATTAAACATTAGAAGATTTAATACGAGAATACACATATTTAAGAGTCCACTGGAAAAAAAAGTTACTTTGAAAATTGGCAAACTAGTAAATGAAAGATGTCAACTAAGACCAATACAATTAAATAGCCCCAACTGTTGCCTTGGAAGCCAGGCGTCTTTTAGCTTCTAGTCACTTATAGTGTATTAAACGCCAAACAGAATGCAGATACACAGACAAATGTTCATATTCTAAACCACTCAAGGAAGACACCTGTTGACCTAGTTCCTACCAGTCTTCCATAATATCAAGTAAAGAAAGATAAGACCAATGGTAGTACTTGGCCAATCTTTCTGGATTGAACATACACCTAACTAAAGTTAATAATAATATCTTTTGCTTGGCTTCACATTAATAATAGATGTCTTCTCAGTTTCATGGTAATTTGATATAGGCCAAATCCATTTTCTTAGACCCATATTTTAATAACCTGTTTTTACACTGAACACTTACTTAAAACTGCCTTTGTAGCCTAAGACCCTTACCTTTAAATCTGCTCATCTCTGTTCAAAATCCTAGCCTGCACAATTATGGGCTCCTATTATGTATGAGCAATAATAATAATAATAAAATAATAAAATAAAATAATAAAAGGGCATTAATGTCTACTGAGCATTAACTCCTGCCAGGCACTTTTGTTACTGCTTATGTCTGATTTACAAAATGTAGAAACTGAAATTTGGCAAAGAAGTACATCTTAGGTTTCAGGACTCCTAATGAAATTGAGAAGAGTTTTAATTCAGCCATCAGGTTCTAGAACTTATTCTCAACTACCACAACATACATTCTGTCAATCTAAAATTTCCCTCTAGCTTTGAAAAGTAGAAAATTGTTTTTTCCCCTGCATCTATGAAACACAATGTTCATTAAACAACTTTGCAATGTAAACATGATTCCCAGGTAAGGTGCAGCTCACCTGAAACTGTTTTTTAAGAATCTTAGAAAGAAATGTTTTTTATATGTAAGTAATAGGCACATTTAGAACATTCTTAGCTATTTATTCAAGGATTCACCCAAAACCTCTCTGGCCCAAGCACTTTTTTACTCTGATTTATTATTCTGAAGTAATAACAACAACTTTCCTTAAAACTAGTATGAATAAGAAAATAAATTCCAAGCTGCTATTAATTGAAATATGTAACCCTTTCCTTTTTGAAGCATCTCATGAGAAGGCAATAAGGTTTATGAAGAGAACTTATGCCATAATATCTGAGTATCATTTTTGTTTTTTTATGACTATATATGGCAAGGACCACTTAAGAGAGTGGGAACTTAACAGGTACAAAAACATTATTTCTTTTAAAGAAAAGCTGTGCCTTCTGCATGTTACTATACCATTCTGAAAAGAATATTAAGACATATGTGAAAAATTCACTGAAAAATTTTTATTGAATAAATATTAAAGCAATACATTGAGGTAAACAACAGGCCTCAATTATATAAGCCCACAGAAATAGTTCAATCCATTTCACTATAAACACACAAAACTAGAGAAAACTAAAATGACCAATCATTTTTTACATGATATAAGCAATAATGACCAAATTCAATCAGAGCTTATAATTAAGATAAAATGTACCTAGAAAATTAGATTTCAACATCAAAGGAATTAAGACAGGAAGTATGGAGAGGAGAAAAAAGGAAGAGTATGGTTCAATAAGTAAATCTACAAAATTAAAAAATTTCGTGTACAATAATAAACCTTGATTACCTAGAACTTTGAAGAATAAAAGATATATTTATATAATATATATCATTTATTTTCTATATATATAAGATAATAACTATATATCTAAAACAGACACAAACTATTGAGTCTAAAATGGAGACTAAATTCTACAATAGAGCTCAAAAGGAACTATGCATATTTTATAAAAATTCTCTTTCTTTTATTATTTCAAGTAAACTATCCTTATTCCTGTTCCCTATAATAGTGAGCCAAGTTATTTAGATCAAATCTCCCACTAAAAACAACTATAAAAGCTGAATAAAATCTTAACAGTGTCAAAAAGACCACAAGATAATAAGTAATCACCAAGCTCCAAAGAGGAGTTCCTTATCATAAAAAATCAAAATCCCGAAGGACTACACCCTCAGGGTGAGGGTAAACAGGACATAGCAAAGTCCCTGGTGAACTGTTACTAGGGTGACCACAGGTCCTAATTTCTCAAGACAATCTTGTTTTTAATACTCCTTTTTACTCTAAAAAAATGTTTCTACTGGTTGCTAAGTTACAGGGTCACCCTAATGACGACCTAGTTTCAATCCTCTGGCTATCCCATCCAAGAAATGACAAGTCTTGAACATGGTTTAATGTTGTTGTGGTAGACTGTCTCCAAAGATGACTGTCAATAATTCCTCTATCCCTGTACAAGGAAAATTGTTAGACTCAAAACAGAACCAAATAGGACATCTAGAAATAAAAATTGTAAGAAGTAAAATTTAAAGTTCACTAGATGAGTTTAAATTGCAGACTAGAACCAACTGAAAAAGGCTTTAATGAGATGGAATATAAAAGAAAAAAAAACCTTCTAGAATATAGCATGGGAAGAAGAAAGGTAGAAAAATAAAAAATATAAAAGCTATGAAGTGGGGAGTTTAGTAACCATAATGTTGCACATGTAATCGTAGATTAATGATACCAAAATAAAAATATATATATATATATATAAAAGCTAAAGCGAAAAGGTTGAGCATTCATAAAACAATAGTTTATTCAGAATCTCAAAAGGAGGAGAGAAAAAAAGAAATGAAACAGAGGAAACATTTAAAGTCATGGTGCCTGAAAAATTTCAATTGAAGAAAGATAGCATTCAATAGATGTAAGAGGCTCAATGAATCCTAAGCAACCTAAATAAAAGGAAACCTACATTTAGACATACTAAACTGTAGAAAATTAAAGATAAAGAAAAAAATTTTAAGTAGTCACGGGGAATAAAGACAGATTGATTACTTTCAAAGAAGCAGCAGAACAGCAGTATTTTCCACGACAATACCAAATCAAGATTATCAACTGTCTTCAATGGACTGAATTAAAATATCTGCCGACCTAGAATACTACATTCAGCAAAAATACAAATTACCATTATCAGGAATGAAAACGAAGGTATCATTACAGATTCTATAGACAATTTAAAAGAAAACCAGCAGAAATTTACACAAATAAATTTGATAATTTAGAAGAAATTAAGGAAATCAAAACTCACCAAAATGACACAAGAAGATAAAGGAAATCAAATAGTCCTATAAACAAACAGACTTCATGTCAAGAATGTGAAGGGTCTGAGATTTCACCTTACTTGTAAACTAACAGATAAGCCTGCCACAGTTTCATAGGTGCTGACAGAATATCAGGAGACTGCTGGGTCAGGGAAAAAAGTGTTCTATTATTCACTGCAAAGGAGGCAGTGTGGTCTTCATGTTTGCATCAGTTCTCTGCTCTGACAAGCTGCCCAGCGCAACGATGTAGAGGCCCAGGTGGATAACATGCACAAAGCTGAGGATCCTCAAGCTTAAGAACCCCCTCAATTTTACATGGGGGCTATTAGCAAACCTAACAAACCATTGCTCTGTAGGGAGACCCTAATTCTATATTCCAGGCCTTTTTGTTATACAAACATCTTTGAAAAGATAATCTGGGATATAAATTGTCATTAAATATATAGAAATGCTATACAGAATTGTCCGCCAACACTCCATATTTAAAACCTTACCTGCAAAAAAATTCCACACCCAGTTAGACTAATCTGTGAATTCTGCTAAATATTTAAGGAATATTTAGAAAAAGTCAACCCAATTAAAAAATGGACAGAAGAGCTGAATAAGCCATTTCACAAGGTAGGAAATCCAAATGGACAATAAATACATGAAAGGGGCTCAACTTCGTAAGAAAGCCAGGAAATGCCAAATCAAACCTCAACGAGAAATCACTACTCAACACATCCACTATAACAGTTAACATTAAAAAACAAACAAAACCAGGACAATACTACCGGAAAGAGGTTGAAACCAAAAGAATTCAAGTACACTGCAGATGAGAATATAAACTAGCATGACTCCTTTGGAAAAGTTTGGTATCATCAACTGTAATTAAAGATAAACATACCCTGTGACCAAACCAAGTCCACACTTCAGAATATGCCTTTTAAAAATGTACATACCCGGGCAACTGTACAAAAAATGTGATAGCAATATTGTTAATGAGCCAAAAATTATAAACAACACAAATACCCACATACAGTAAAAACGGACAAACTGCATTAAATATACACTTTTGAATACAGAATACCTTGGAATAAGGTTGGACTACAGAAAAGAAAATGAATAAAACTACAGCTATACATAACATGGATCAATATTAGAAAACAATGTTCGGTGAAAATGCCATACCAAAGGACAGGGCATACTATATGATTCAGCTTAAGATTCAAACACAGGCAAAGTAAAATACATCGCAGAGGAATGAAGACTTAAATGGCAGAATTGTGAAAGAAAAATAAAGTGATTACCATAAATGTCTAATGGTTACCTCTGCAGAGGAAGGTGTGAGTTATGCTGGAGGAAGAATACCCAAGCAGCTTCTGAGGGGCTGGACGTGTTCAACTATTTATGCTAATGTATTTTTTCTGTATTCGTTAATATTCACATTTTAAAATGTTTTAAAAATTATCTGTATTTTTACTTTTAAAAATAGCAACACTGGCAAACAATTCGGTAGTTTCTTATAAAATTTAACATGTAATTACCATCTGACCAGAAAATGCACTCTTCAGCATTTATCCCAGATAAATGAAAACTTACGTTCACCCAAAAATCTCCTCATAATAGTTCACAACAGCTTTAATTGTAATAGCAAAAAATGGAAACATCCCAGATGTCCTTCAAAGAGTGACTAAACAAATTATGATATATCTACAGAATATTCAGTGATAAAAAGTAATAAACTCTTGATACGTGTAAAAGCTTGGATGAATCTCCAAGAGAATTTATGCCGAGTGAAAAAAGCATTCATATAACATTTATTTACATAACATTTATGTGATACTTTTTTAAATGATGAAATTACAGAAATGGAAAAAGGAGCAGTGGTTGCCAAGGGTTAAAGAGTGGCTAGGAAAAGTGAGGGCTGAGGGGTGGGAGGATGGTGACATTGTTACAAAAGGGTAATACAAGAGATCCTGGTGGGAACGGAACTGTCTGTATCTTGACTGTGGTGGTGGGTACAGGAAGCCACACATATGATAAAACTGCATGGAATTAAAACACATGCATTCTCACACACACACACAAATATGTACAAGTAAAACCGGGAAATCCTAAGTAAGAGCAGCAGACTGCGTGGATGTTAGTATCAAAGTCAATGGATTGTACTACAGTTTTGCAATATGTTACCATTGGGGAAAAGTAGGTAAAGAAAACACAGGATCTTTCTGTATTCTTTTTTACAACTGCATGTGAATCTACAATTATCTCAAAATAAAAGTTTAATTAAAGTAATTGAAAAATAGAAAACAATTTCTCTCTATACACCTTTCTTTATCTATGCTATAGGAGGAACAGGAGGAATGATGTTAAACAAATGATAATTACTTATTTCCTAATGGTGAAACTCTAGGTGATTTGAATGTTCTGTACTGTTACAAGTTTTTATAATGACTTTTCTTTTTATAAAAATAACAAGTCATTACCTATTTTTTAAAAAAGCAATACAGCACAAAACTTACTTAAAATTAGGACACTATTCAAATATTTAAAGAAAACTAGATAAATGGAAAGGCATGGTGTTCATGGATCAGAAACTTAATACTGTTAAGATGACACTCTCCAAATTTAACTTATTTATAAATTTAATATTATCTCTACAAAATTCCAACTGGTCTTTTTGCAGAAACTGACAAGCTGATTCTAAAATTCACATAAAAACTCAAGCAAACCAGAATAGCAAAACCATCATAAAAAAAAGAACAAAGCTGGCCTTCAACTTCCCAATTTCAAAACTTAGTACAAAGCTACAGTAATCAAGGCTGCGTGGTACTGGCATTAAATATAGATATACAGAGTGATAGAACAGAACCAAGAGTCTGTAATTTCTAACCAACTGGTTTCCAAAAAGGGGGCCAGAGAATTCAATGGGGAAAGGATAGATAGCTCTAGGACAACTGGGTATCCACATGCAAAAGAATGAAGTTGTACTCCTACTTCATATCATAACAAAATTAACTCAGAATGGATCATAATCTAACTATAAGAGGTAAGGCTATACATACAATACCTGGAAGAAAATGAAGGCACAAATCTTTATGACTATGATTAGACAAACCCTTCTTAAATATGACACGAAAAACACAAGCAGCAAGAAGGAAAAGATACACAAGTTGGATTTCATTAAAATTTAGTTTTATGCTTTAAAGAATATATTAAGAAAGTGAAAAGACAACCCATAAAAATATGTATATATATGTATACACACACACACACACACACACACACACCTCTTACAACTCTATAATAAACAACCCAGTTTTAAAAAATCAGCAAAGAATCTGAATGGCCATTTCTCCAAAAGATAGACAAATGGCCATTAAATACATGAAAAGACATCATTTGCTGTCAAGAAAGTGAAAATCAACACTACAAGGAAATATAAATCAAACCCATAATGAGACCACTTCACACATACTAGGACGGCTGTAATAAAAAATACAGACAGTATGTTGGTAAGGATGTGGAGAAATCAGAACCCTGATACACTGCTGGTGGGAATGAAAAATAGTACAGTTGCTGTGGAAAACAGTCTAGCAGTTCTTCAAGAGGTTTAACATAGAGTTACCATATGACCTAGCATTCTACTCCTAGGTATATACTCAACAGAAATGAAAACATAAGTTCACAAAACACTTGCACACAAATATTCAGAGAAGCATTATTCATAACAGCCAACAAGTGTTAACAATCCAAATGTCTATCAGCTGATGAGATAAATAAAATGATATATCCACATAATGGAATATTATTCAGCAAGAAAAAGGAATAAAGTATTAATATTAAATCATGGATAAGCCCTGGAAACGTGCTAAGTCAAAAATGTCCATCAGAAAAGACTAAATACATATTGTATGATTCCATTTATGTGGACTGTCCAGGAACAGATCAATCTATAGAGATAGAATGTAGATTAGTGTTGCCTTTGCCTGGGGCATAGGGTAAGAATAACAGGTTGCTGCTAATAGGTATGGGGTGTTTTTCTTTGTTTTTTTTTCTTTTAATTACAAAACTGTGTATTTATTTTAATAATAGAATTATGTACAGAGAACAGAGGTACAACAGAAAATGAAATGCTTAGAGCTGTCTAAAGCCTCGGCCCTCCATCTTTTATGGGTTGTGTTTCCTCTGAGAATCGAATTAAATGTATATATACTCACCAAGAAAAATGCATATATACTCATACACATGGATTTTACATAGTATCTCAGGAGATTTATGGACCCTCTGAAGTCTACTGTTGGATTTTTTAAAATTAAAGTATCACTGATATACAATCTTATGTTGATTTCAAATATACAACACAGTAGTTCAACAGTTACCCATATCAAATCCTCACCTCCTCCAGTGCGGTCACTGTACGTAGAAAGATGTTACAGAATCATTAATTGTATTCTGTGTTGTACTACTGTCTCCATGATCAACCTATATTGTGATTGTGAATTATTGTTCCCCTTAACCCCCTTCTCCCCACACCCTCCTCAGCCCCTCCACCTTGGTAACCACCAGTCCCTTCTTGGTGTCTATGTGTGTACTGTTATTTTGTTCCTTCTGTTTTGTTTTTATACTCCACAAATAAGTCAAATCATTTGGTATTTGTCTTTCTACACCTGGCTTATTTCAATGAGCATAATAGTCTCTAGATCCACCCATGTTGCTGCAAATGGCAGGATTGCTTTTCTTTTTATGGCTGAATAGTATTCCATTGTGTATATGTGCCTTTTCTTTTTTTACCCACCATCTATTGATAAGACACTTAGGTTGCTTCTATATCTTGGCTATTACAAATACTGCAGTGATAAACATACGGGTGCAAAGGTCTTTTCCAATCATGGGTCTTTTCTTTGGGTAAATTCTTAGGAGTGGAATTCCTGGGTCAAATAGTATTTCTATTTTTAGTTTTTTGAGGGACCTCCATATTGTCTTCCATAACAGTTGCACCAATTTACAGTCTCACCAATAGTGTAGGAGGGTTCCCTTTTCTCCACATCCTCGCCAGCATTTGTTACTTCTTTTCTTCTGGACAGTGGCCATCCTAACTGGTGTGAGGTGATATCTCACTGTGGTTTTAATTTGCTTTTCCCTGATGATTAGCATTATGGAGTATCTTGTCACATGCCTATTGGCCATCTGTATTTTCTCTGGAGAAGTGTCTGTTCAGATCCTCTGCCCATTTTTTAATTGGGTCATTTGTTTTGTGGGTGTTGAGGCATATGAGTTTTTTATATATTTTGGATGTTAACCCCTTATCAGATGAGTCATTTATGAATATATTCTCCCATACTGTAGGATGCCTTTTTATCCTGCTGATGGTATTGTTTGCTGTACAGAAGCTATTTAGTCTGATGTAGTCCAACTTGTTCATTTTAGATTTTGTTTCCCTTGCCTGAGCAGATGTGTCCAGGGAAAAGTTGCTCATGTTTGTATTCAAGAGATTTTTGCCTATGTGTTTGTCTAAGAGTTTTATGGCTTCATGACTTACATTTAGGTCTTTCATCCATTTCAAGTTTACTTCTGTGTATGGAGTTAGACAATAATCCAGTTTCATTCTCTTAAATGTAGTTGTCCAGTTTTGCCAACACCAGTTATTGAAGAGGCTGTCTTCCCACCACTGTATATTCATGGCTCCTTTATTGTATATTCATTGACCATATATGTGTGGGTTTATATCTGGTCTCTCTATTCTATTCGATTGAACTATGGGTCTGTTTTTGTGCCAGTACCAAATTGTTTTGATTGCTGCGGTCTTGTAATAGAACTTGAAGTTGGGGAGTGTAATGCCCCCCAGCTTTGTTCTTCCTTCTCAGGATTGGTTTGGCTATTTGGGGTCTTATGTGGTCCCATATGAATTTTAGAACGATTTTCTCTAGTTCATTAAAGAATGCTGTTAGTATTTTGACAGCGACTGCATTAAATCTGCAAGTTGCTTTAGGCAGGATGGTCTCTTGGACAAAAATAATTCTTCCCATCCATGAGCATGGGATAGATTTTCATTTGTTTGTGTTTTCTTTAATTTCTCTCATGAGTGTCTTACAGTTTTCAGAGTAAAGGTCCTTCACCTCCTTGGGTAGGTTTATTGCCTGATATTTTATTCTTTCTGATGCAATTGTAAATGGAATTGTTTTCCTGATTTCTTTCTGCTAGTTCATTGTTAGTATATAGGAATGTGACAGCTTTTTGTATATTAATTTTGTATCTTGCAGCTTTGCTGAATTCAGTTATTAGTTCTAATAGTTTTTTGGTGGAGTCTTTAGGGTTTGCTATACATAGTATCATGTCATTTGCAAATAGTGAGTTTAACTTCTTCTTTACCAATCTGGATGCCTTTTCTTTCTTTTTGTTGTCTGATTGCCGTGGCTAGAACCTCCAGTACTGAGAGTGGGCATCCTTGTCTTGTTCCCAATCTTAGAGGAAAAGCTTTCAGCTTTTTGCTATTAAGTATGATGTTGGCTGCAGGTCTGTCATATATGGCCTTTATTATGTTGAGGTACGTACCCTCTATACCCATTTTGTTGAGAGTTTTTATAATGAATGGATGTTGAATTTTATCAAATGCTTTTCAGCATCTATTGAGATGAACATGTGATTTTTGTCCTTTTTGTTGATGTGATGTATGATATTGATTTATGAATATTGTACCATCCTTGCATCCCTGGGATAAAGCCTACTTGGTCACGATGGATGATTTTTTTAATGTATTTCTGAATTCAGTTTGCTAATATTTGGTTGAGGATTTTTGCATCTATGTTCATCAGGGATACTGGTCTATAATTTTTGGGGTTTTTTTGTGGTGTCTTTGTGTGGTTCTGGTATTATAGTGATGCTGGCCTCATAGAATGAGTTTGGAAGTATTCCCTCCTCTTCTACTTTTTGGAATACTTTAAGAAGGACGAGTATTAGCTCTTCTTTAAATGTTTGATAAAATTCAGCTGTGAAGCCATCTGGGCCAGGAATTTTGTTTTTAGGTAGCTTTTTTGATTACCAATTTCATTTCATTGCTGGTAACTGTTCAGATTTTCTATTTCTTCCTGGGTCAGTCTTGGTAGGTTGTATTTTTATAGAACGTTGTCCATTTCTTGTAGGTTGTCAAATTTATTGGCATATACTTTTTCATAGTATACTCTAATAATTCTTTGCATTTATGTGGTGTCCATTGTGATTACTCTTTCTTCATTTCTGATTATGTTTATGTTTGTACACTCTTTTTCTTGATGAGTCTGGCTAGGGGATTATCCATTTTATTTTTTTCTCAAAGAACCAGCTCTAGTTTCATCGATTCTACTATTTCATTTGTCTCTATCTTATTTATTTCTGCTCTGATCTTTATTATGTCCCTCCACTTACTAACATTTGGCTTCATTTGTTCTTCTTTTTCTAGTTTCTTCAATTGTGAGTTTAGACTGTTTATTTGGGATTGTTCATGTTTTTTGAGGCAAGACTGTATTGCTATGTACATTCCTCTTAGAACTGCCTTTGCTGCATCCCACAGGTTTTTGGGCTGTTGAGTTGTTCTCATTTGTCTCCATGTATTGCTTGATTTTTGTTTTAATTTGGTCATTGATCCACTGGTTATTTAGAAACCTATTATTTAGCCTCCATGTGTTTGTAGGCTTTTTTGTTTTCTTTGTGTACTTTATTTCTAGTTTCATACCACTATGGTCTGAGAAGCTGTCTGATAAAATTTCAATCCTTTTGAATTTATTGAGACTTTTTTTGTGGCATATAATGTATCTATTCTGGAAAATGTTCCATATAACACTTGAGAAGAATGTGTATCCTGCTGCTTTTGGATGCAGTGTTCTAAAGATATCTGTTAAGTCCACCTGATCTACTGTATTGTTCAGTGTCTCTGTTTCCTTATTTATTTTCTGTCTGGTTGACCTATTGATGTGAGTGGTGTGTTAAAGTCTCCTGATATGAATATGCTGCAGTCTGTTCCCCCCTTTAATTCTGTTAGTATTTGCTTTACATATTTAGGTGCCCCTATATTGGGTTCATAGATATTTATAATGGTTATATCCTCTTGTTGGACTGACCCTTTTATCATTATGTAATGTCCTTTTTATCTCTTGCTACTTTCTTTGTTTTGAAGTCTATTTTGTCTGATGTAAGTATGGCTACTCCTGCTTTTTTCTCCCTATTATTTGCATGAGATATCTTTTTCCATCCCTTCACTTTTAGTCCGCATGTCTTTAGGTGTGAAATGAGTCTCTCGTAGGCAGCATATAGATGGATCTTGTTTCCTTATCCATTCTGCCACTCTATGTCTTTCGATGGGTGCACTCAGTCCATTTACATTTAAGGTGTTATTGCCATTTTATTAATTAATTCTGGTTGTTTTTATATTTCCTCTGTGTTCCTTTTTTCCTCTTATACTCTTCTTTTGTTATTTGATGGATTTCTTCAGTGCTGTGATTGGATTTTTCTTTCTTTCTTTTGTGTATCTATTGTAGGCTTTAGTTTTGTGGTTACCAAAGGTTCAAGTATAGCTTCCTTACTATCTAACACTCTATCTTAAATTGCTGATTACTCTATTTCAAACACAATCTAGAGGCACTTTTTTTCCCCTCTTCCTCTTCCTTCTCCTCCACACTTTATGTATTAGGTTCATATTCTGCACTTTTTGTGTATATCTTGAATGGTCTTGTGAGTTGATTTAATTTCATACTTGCTTGGTAATTAATTAAGTGTACTATCTTTACTGTGGGTTTATTTTCACTGGTGAAAGCTACTGAGCCTTAGCAACATTTCCATCTATAGCAGTCCCTTTAATATATCCTGTAGGGCTGGCTTAGTTCAACTTTTGTTCATTTGAAAATTGTTTAATCCATGCTTCAAATTTAAATGATAATCTTGTTGGGTGAAGTATTCTTGGTTGGAGGTCCTTCTGTTTCATTACATTAAATATATCATGCCACTCCCTTCTGGCCTGTAGAGTTTCTGCTGATGGCAAACTGGGGTTTCCCATATAAGTAATTTTTTTCTCTCTCTGGCTGCTTTCAATACTCTCTCATTATCCTTGATCTTTGACATTTTAATTATTATATGTCTTGGTGTTGTCTTCCTGGTCTTCCTTTTGTTACGGGACCTCTGTGCTTCCACGACCTGGGTGTCTATTTCCTTCCCCAGATTGGGGAAGTTTTCAACAATTATTTACTCAAAGAGACTTTCTATCCCTTTGTCTCTCTCTTCTCCTTCTGGTACCCCATTATGCAAATATTGTTCCACTTGGATTGGTCACACAGCTCTCTTATTATTCTTTCATTTCCTTATTTCTGTTTTTTGGCTTGACTGTTTTCTTGTTCCCTAATTTCTGTATCATTTACAACTTCTTCAACCTGTGTAAGTCTGTTATTAAATCACTCTATTGTATGTTTCATTTCAGATACTGTATTCTTCAGCTCTTCGGCTCTTTTGCAGGTCTTCTTTTTGTTGAGGTCCCCCCTGGTATCTTGAATATTTTTCTGTAGATCCATGAGCATGTTTATGACTTTTACTTTGAAGTCGTTATCATGAAAATTGGCGATTTCAGTCTCATTCAGCCCTCTTTCTGGTGTTTGTCTTCATAGTTTTGTTTGGAACATATCCCTCTGCCTGACTTTTTTTAGTGTTTCTGTGTTTTCTTATGGAGTAACAGCTTTACAAAGGAAGCAACCTCTAGTGCCCAGAAGCTCAAGACACTTTACTTACCAGTGCAGGAGCCCCAGCTGTTGGCATGCAGTGGGTGCGGCGCCCTTCTGTCGGGCTTGTAGTGGTCTGATTCCAGGCAGTCTGTTTGCTTTGGCCACATCTTTGTGATCAGAAGTCTCTGCTGTTGTTGCTGTGGATGGGGCCGCCCTCTGCCTGGCCTGCAGCAATGTAATGTGGGCTGATGCTCCTGGAGCAGATCTCCAGGGCCAGGTGTTCAGTGATCCTGGGCTCCTACCACCTCCCTGCTCTGTTCCTCTTTCTCCCAGATGTGGGCTGGGGTGGGGGGAGGGCTTGGGTCCTGTTGGATCTTGGCTTTGCCACTTTACCCTTTTGTGTGATGTCTTCTCTTCTACAGTTGTAGGTAGTCAGTTTTGCAGTCTTCAGGTCTTTTTCAGGCTTAGCTGTGTTTTTGGGAGGAAGTTTCCGCCTTGCCTTCTTACTTTGCCATCTATTTCCAGGCCTATCTGAGAGTTCTTTTTGAGGTGATAAAAATGTTCTAATAAAAGATTGTGCTGATAGGTGCACTTCTCTGTGCACTGAATTATACACTTTAAGTGGGTGAACTACCTTATGGAATGTGAATTATATTTCAATAAAGTTGTTACATAAATTAAAGGCAATATAATGCAAATACTCCTTTTCATTTTTAAGACCACTAAATACCATAAAGTTTACTTATAGATGGAATAGGGAATTGTGAAAAATTGAAGCTCAATAGTATGTTTAGGCAGAAAGAGACAGTTTCCATTTTGGAGCTATTTATTATTTATGTTTATTATTTTTTTAAATGGGGTAAAGCAGTCTCTGAAGAGGGAGTAGGATATGAATACCATACTAGTGTAAGCAGAGATCAAGTGATGTACCTGGGATGTGCTTTAAGATAAGGGAGGAAGGAAAGGGAGATGCAAATTTAAAACAATTGGCCCTTTGTTATTTTCAAGCTGAATAACAGGTATATGGAGATTCATATACTGTTCTCTCTACTCTGTTTGAAATTTTCCATTAAAAAATTAAAAGTATAGCCTTAACACCAAACTTCCAGACAAAGACCTATTTAAAAATCAGTTTTACAAAGATACCTATGGTTCTATAGAAATGGTATAACAATTGATTTTCAAATAAAATCTGATTTTCTAAACAGTTTACACAGCACTAAAGTATCCTTCAAAATTAGGGCAGATTTCAGTTGAAAATTCTTAACCAGCTTGTATCAAATATGTATCATCAGATTAGATCTAAAGCAGATGAAATTTGTTTCTTACTATTTATAAAACATCACTATACCCAGGTAACAATCTGCACAATTAGACAATATATCAATGAAGACAACTAAAACCTGGCTGCAAATGAGGGCTAATAGTTAACACAACTGAATGGACCTTAAACAGAATTATAAACACTGTCAAAGCTAATTCTTTCCACTGAAGAGTAACTGCATGAAGTAATGATCATAAATACAGAAATCTTTCACAAAGTTATTTAAAGCAAATTACATTTTTGAATGGTGAATATTCAAGTGCTAAGGGGTCTGAGAAATATTGTGTATTGGCTCAGCAAAAATCATGGGAGAGAATACTGAAAAATAGTCACTATCAGTGAATGAGGTACTTGCCTGGCAGAGTGAAAAATTTAATAGCTGTCTTTTGAAAAATACTATTCCCAAAAATGATCAAAACATTCCTTGTTCTTCTGTATGAGCAATAAAAGATGAAACAGTAATGTATATAAAATATTTATAGCTGCATAACAATTAACTTCTAAATGACCCTGAATTAGTTTCTTATGAGAACACGGTAACCCCTCCCCACCCCCACTTCCAAAATGAACACCTCTGGAATTAAATAATGAGGTCTGACAAATTCCAGGCATTAAATATTACTTCTCTTCTCCCCTCCTTTCTCCAAATCTGTATTCTAGTAGCGCCATTCAGTCTTTGAGATGCTCTGCAACACAGCCCCTGTAGCCTGGACTGTGAGGATGCTGCCAACTTCAACACCCCCAAGCATTTTCACCAATAGTCATGCAATTTCAGGAGCTATCATTTTCCTTTATCAAACTGGTGGAAAAAGCAGATACCATCATAGCTCAATTCACTCTCCCATTAGTGCATACATCTAGTCCCACGTCTCCTCATTCCATGCCTCATCCTCTACATTCTGGCTATGCCCCAAATCCATCATGCTCTCTTGCCTCTGCACATGTTGTTTCAGTGTGTAACATGCATGTTTTGCTCGCTTATGGCAGACCCTGAACTAATACTTCAGGTCTTAACTCAAATGAGAGGTTCTCAGTGAAGTTTCTCTCACTCATCAAGGATGGTTTGGTTGCTTCTTCTCTTTTGCTCTCACTGAACTCCCTCGCCTCCAGCCCCTTTTTTAGACACTAACTGAGGACAGGAACTGCATTTCTTCAAAACATTTGGTTCTTGGGGCTTGGTATAATAATGATCTCATAGTCAGTGGTCAAATTAAATCTGCTTAACCCACACCATTATTATTTATTTTTCCTCCCAGAATTCTTGAGGATTCATTGTGAAAGTATTGTGTAAAGCACTGTACAAATGATGTTTCTATAGGCTATACTGATCTTTTAGATAGTGAATCACAGTGCTTTTCATGCTATAGTTGGGAAATACAAACACCCTATTAGTCATACAAACACCCTACTAGTCTCTACTGTTGAATTTATTAATTCCTTAACCAAATAAACTATGATTCCACCCCTAAGATGGGCCTGACAACCTTCAGGAATATTAAGATACCCATTCTAGGAATTTAAAAAAATTTCCCCTAACTTCAGATGGAAAGTATTCCAATAGAGTTCCTTATTATTTGCTTCAGAGGTACAAAATGAGTATCAGAATGCTTTGCAACAATCACACAGGACTCCCACATTACTTAAACCTGTTTTTTTATTGAAAGATAGGTGATACACAATATTATATTGGTTTCAAGTATACAACAATGATTCAACAGTTACCCACATTATTAAATCCTCACCCTTACTATCTGTCAACATAGAAAGATATTCCAGAACCACTGACTAAATTCTCCATGCTGCACTTACAATCCCCATGACCAACTTACAGTATGAAGAAAACCTGTTTCTTTTAAGGCTTTGTCTGGACTCCTAACACAAGAACTACGCAGCACACTTATCATTCTGTCCTATCTCCAAAGAGGTATAACTTGGCTTTTTATTCATCTCTTCACTTCTTTGCTATTCTTTCCATGGCAGGAAGGACATGGACACAGAGTAAGGAAACTGGTTTCTAGTTCCATTTCTCAAAATAATTCAAAATAATTCTGCTACCACAAAAAAGGAGACTGGTCTCAAAACAGGTGGTCTCAAATCCAAAGGTTTTCAGAGATGGGGCAGATAAAATAAGTATGCGAAACAACTGAGTAAGAAATAAGTAATGATGTTTACTATTCTGGCCATCTGGATAATGCCCTCCCTAAAATCATCAATATTCATTAAAAACAAACAGCAAATCAAATAAAATAAGCCTGCAAGCCTGATTGAGTTTCTTATCACAGTAGTGTGTTAGTGCTCATAACACATAAATTCATGACTTAGATTTGTGAATTCACCCCTGGACCTGGTAACCTCAAGGCACCTTCCCCTTCTACCTTTAAAATTTAACTCAAAGAAAAGGGCCAAGAGAACCATGTTTTGGTTTTGTTTTGTTTTGTTTTTACGTTATGTAAATGTGGTCTCTCTTCCTCTCATTGTACTGTGAAGAGAACCATGTTTCTGAAATTATAGACTAACACACTTGGGAGATATCACTTTCAACAGGTCAGAGTTTGCTGGCCCCTATTTTACTCTCATAAAAGCCAGTATCTTTCACTGTCTTGCCCTAAAACATCTTTGGTCTAGTACTCAAAACTCCACCTTCAGTCTATGACTTTTTATTCTCCCAATATACTTTCCTTTTATTTGTGCAGCAAAATCACTATCTTTAATGTCAGAATTACCTTTATTATTAAAATGAGTTCTCTTCCAACCAATATGCCACAACTAACACATAAACCTTAACTCCTATTCAGAAATGGTCTGGGTCAAAAGGCAAGTCTCCTCCTCCACTAAAAATGTGAGCATATTAGTATTTAAATGGCTCTCCTTCTAATTCTATAAATTTAGCCAATGTGATTCTACTCTGCAATGAGGCATAACTATGGGACAGACATAATCTTGTGCTGCAGAATTAATTTCAGGTTCCCAATCAAATGTCATTAACAACACAACTCACAGGGTGAGCTTCTGGAGAAATCAAACCCAAGACAGAGGTAGTAAACTATAACTCTACAGTTGCTATACTCTACAGTTAGGGTGGGCCCTAATCCAGTATGACCAGTGTCCTTATAAGAATAATACACAGACACACACCAGGGGTGCATGTGCACAGAGGGAAGATCATATGAAGAGGCAGCAAGAGGGTGACCACCTGCACACCAATAAAAGACGCCTCAGAAGAAACCAAACATGGGGGCATGGCATCTTAATCTTGGACTTCCAGCCTCCAGAACTGTGAGAAAATAAATTTAAGTCACTCGGTCCATGATATTTGGTTATGGCAGTCCTATCAAGCCAATACAATGTGATTTTAATACCTTTTATGATTTAATTTTTTGAACTAAGAGATCTGGTTGATGGATTTTTAGAAAAATGTGTAGTCTTCTTGTGCTTTGCTTTGTTAGTGAAGTTTTTATTGAAAAAAACCTACAATCCAGAAAAGTACACAAATCCCAAGTTTATAGCTTTGATGAATTTTCACAAAGTGAACACATCCATGTAGCCATTACTCAGATCAAAATATAGAACAGGTAGCTGAGCTTTGATTAAGAATTCATGGATTCAATATTGAATTTTCTATACTAATCTCTCACATATCCTGCATAACTTTGCTTCCTTCCTAATAGTTTTTTTAACATTCAAGCTAAGTCTTACAGTGGAAACAACCAGTATTATTTAGAAATAATGTAATATTAGAAATATAAAACTTAAGGACTAACATGTTAAAAACAAGCAAACCAGAGTCATGGTTCCAGCATTTTAAATATTTGTTTTTTCTTTCTTCTTTTTTAATAGGAAAAGATTATGGTTATCTTTGTGAAACACAGTCTGGTAAGCTTATCATTACATAAGATCCAATTCATTTTTCTTTCTCTCATTTAACATCTAATATTTTTTTCTTATAAGACTTAGAAGCAAATGAAGGCTTCTGCAGAAGGTGAATGTCAGTTGAATCCGTGATGCAGTCAATTTATTTGAATTACTTTTCATGAATTTTAGTCTTGAAATGCAACTGTTTCTAACAAATGGCAGTTTTTTCAGCTAATGAGGTCCTGAGTACACAGAATCATTTTCTCCTTGAAACTGTCTTCCTGAGTAAATTATATTCTAATGGAAAATTTCTGTGGCTCTGAAGTAGCTACTTCAAAAAGCTAGAGAGTATAGAGAATGTGCATATATGAAACGGATTCCTCCAGAGGCCAACTCTGAGACAAGATTTCTAAGATTCAGGTAGCTTATCTGTGAGGCGATCTCAGGGAACACTGAAAAAGGATTGGGGGAAAACACAGAAGACAGGAATAGGAAAGAAGTCAATACAGAGATGAGTCTAGATAATCATACTGGCTGCATGTGGAAAACTGCTGCTTAATCCTGCTGCAGAACTCTGGAAGACAGTGCAGATATGTGCCTGGAGTTATCCCCCTGAGGGAGCTGGGTATTTATCCATTAGCTCCTGTCCAATACTGGCTGATGGCTACTCTCAGAGGGGCATATCTGACATGCCCTCGAAGCAGGCAGAATAGCTGGCAGCACTGAAAGCTTTCAGGGAGAGAAAAAGATGGCCAGTGTACACAGAAATAGCAAGGGCTGAAAGACTATTAACAGGCACTGAGAGCTTCTATGGCATTTACGCCACAGTCCCTAATCAACAGGAGGTGTCCCTAAACTGGTATTGTAAGAAAAAATCACCCTTCACCTAGAAGCTGCAGAAAGAGGACTGAGAACTGCTCTAAATCACCAGACATTTTCCTATGCTACAGTATAGGTGTTCCTCTCAAGAAAATTTTTTAACTATGGTACATAACAAGTTACATAGTAAAGAAAAAAACCTGCCAAATCCTCACAGTTGTTATGTTTTGCCTGGTTATATAAAAGAAACCAAAGCTACAAACAACCCTGGGTAGTGTGCTTTCCCCTCTATGAGCAGAGGCGGCTAGGTGAGAAGACCACACTTCAACCATAAAATATTCTCAAGAAAGGTTCTTTTAGAAGGAAGAGAAAAACATGTGAAAACAGTATGTGTCTGTAGGTTTGTGCACTGATATACATACAAAGAGTTCTTTTAAAAAAATAAAAAAACTTTAGCAGAATCTCTTTTCAAACAGAGCAGTCTTTCAGAGCATGCTGGCCCTCTATCAGTGTTTCACCCTGGCCAGGCCACAGCTGTCTATTTCTAACAGTCGGGAAGAATGAGGTTTTATCTCAGAACTTAAAAATGTTTACAAAATCAGTTTGCTTTAAGACATGTAAATTGACCTTTCAAGAGATTCAAACTTAAATTCAACCTAGGTGAAATCTGTTTTTCTGTTCTTCCTAACCAATTTAGTTTCCATGAAATTAATATTTTAAATTGAGGTTTGTATACAAATTGTATATAATGCTCCTACTGTTTATACTGAGATTTTTTATATATTTCTTATCCATATTTATTATATTAAATAACACTTTTTATTTCACTCATCATATAAATTCTTATTCTACCTGCTTTCATTTTATTGTTAACTTTTATTTTAAAAGATTTCTATTCCTTAGAGTTTGGTCATATTGCATTGACAAGATTTTCTTCTTTCTAAACATACCTGTTAGCTTTATACAATCTGAAAATAACCCATTACACTTAGTAAACAGATTAAGTATTTCCATGCCAGCACTGTCATAAGTTTGACATCAGTGCCTCAATACAGCTCTTGCAATGATTTTCTTTTCTGTCACTTCTTTATCAGCCAAATTCCTCAAACAGTTCTGCAGAAAGACTACTTCATGCCTTCATAGTAACATGAATGACTTAATGAACTGTATTTTCTCCAGTGGTACCTTTACAAATGGATATTGTAAGCTGTACAACTGTAAACCACTGTGAATTCAGATAAGGGTCAGACCATAAATCAGAAAGCAGAACATATTTAAAGAGGAAAAAAATCTAGAAACACTGGAATTTGAGCATTAAGTAGTTCCCACTAGCTAAATCTAAATTATTGTTCATTTTGTTTGGTATCATAATGACACTGTGGTTATGTATTTTTAAAAAAGAAATTTTATGGAGACATGGGCTCAAGAATTTAAGGATGGAATGATATGCTGTGAGATTTTCTACAAAATAGTCTTGTGAGGTACAAAGGGCAGTGGCTGAGGTATAGCTGAAACAAGACTGACCACATGTTGATAATTTCAAGACAGATGAGAGGTGAAGTTTCACTATATTATGTCTCTACTTCTCTATATGCTCAAAATTTTCCACAGTGAAAAGTTTTAGAAAAAGAGATTGCAAAGAATACAAAGTTCATTTTTCTTTCCTGGTGCTTCTATTTATCATGAAAAGCCCTATAAATAATTCTTCTCTACTAATATATAGGTGAGATAACAGCCATATTTCAATTTTTATGTTGCCTTTTTCTCTTTACTATATATGAATCTTTAAGCTTAAAATTAAAGAAATCAAGCTTGAATTGAAGTGGGTAAGGTAGAAGCACAGAATACATATCTTTCCAAATGTGAGAATTTGTTCAAAAGCAGTAAAGAGTCATGTTTAAAACTCCTTATTTATTGCTCTAAGAATTTTCTCTGATCAGGACTTGTATAGATAAGAAAAATGTGCTTTTGTGATCATGGTAAACATGTTTTAAAGGAGTATTCTGATAAACAACGGCTAGATAGGGTGCTTAAGAGAAGATACATTTAAAAAAATCAACGCAAAGATAAGACCTCAAGAGTAGTCTCTGAAAAGCACACAGATTTCTTCTGATAAACCAAAAGAGAAGAAAAAAGGCAGGAGGAGGAAGGGGAGTGAAGGAGAACAAAAAGAAGTACTGGGGAGGTAAACCGGTGCAGGTCCCTCTTGTTGGCTCCTTCAAAAAACTATTTTGTGACTTTAATAGCATCAGTAGTTATTCCAAATAGCTTGTCCACTAAAAATACAGCTTCTCTTATCCTAGACCAGGGTTTCTCATCGTGGGCCTTACTGACATTTTGAGGTGGGTAATTCTTTGTTGGGAGGGGCTGGTTGCACTATGCACAGCAGGATGTCTGGTGGCACCCCTGATCAGTAGGTGCCAGGAACACACACCCAGCTGTGACCATCAAAAATGTCTCCGGTGATGCCAAAGTTACCCTAGGTGAGAACCACTGCACTAGATAATATGTAAATATAAATATACATTTAGAAAGTGGCAGGTTAAAAGTATATTCATAATCTGCAGACAATGATCAGACAAATCATTTTTGTTTCTGTAAGGTAAACCCAGTAGGGAATTTATGAAGGAATTGATAAAATTCAACCACGCAATGCTGGGGAGGGATGCAAATATACGTGACTGAAGTGAAATTATATCTTTTTACAAAAGTAAGTTGCTCTCAATCATTGATAGCATGTTTAAAAATCTACCATAAATCCCTAAGCTGGATGGGGGTTAATAGGCTTTGTTATATTATTACACCTCAGTGTGTTTGAAAGGGCCCAAAATAAAAAGTTAAGTTTTTCCATTCTATTTGTCTTTCTTTTTTAAATGCTACCTTTTACTCCCCAAACTGATCTTGCATCCTCTCTGAAAAACCACTGGTATGATGATTAAGGGCACAGGTTTACAAGATGCGTGATGTTGGTCACGATCTGTCCTATGTAAACACCATTTCTCTCATCATAAAATAACAACAATGGCACCTCCTTGACAGGCTTGTTGCATGAAATAAATTAATTCATGTAAAATGTTCCCATAGTGAACAAAATGAATGCTCAATAGTTTACCTATTTCTGCTAGCTATCACTGCTGTTAGTTAAGATGTAAATGTTGTAAATTTACATGCCGCAATAAAAAGTTCCTTTAAATCTTCCAAATAAAAAGTTACACGAGTGCAAAATGATACACGGCACTTTGTTTCATAGCCAATGTAAAATCAAGAATATAATTCAGCTGTAGACTTCAAATTCATTTTGGTAGCCTTTCCAATTCTGTTCTGATGTAGCTTGTTGTCCCATAACTGTTTTGTCAGCCTAAGGTGCCCTGAAGTGACACTAGTGAGGGTGTGGGACAGGGGCTGCTACTTTTTTACATGTAAGTCTTGCATATTCTGTGGGTGTTTTTTAAAATAAAAAAACATATCTTTATTTTTAAAGTAATAAACCAATTTTAAAGTCTTAGCTTCTTTTTTCTATAGGGAATTATCATGTTAGCACCATCACCATCAACAGAATATACTTTCAAGCAATTCAAGTATAAAGCCACCCAAGTAACATGTCTTCTCTTTCTACAATGAGAGGCAATGTGGCAGAGAAAGAAAAAGCAGCCACATGGCATTTTCTCCATTTTAAATTTTGATATAAAAATACACTTATACTCAAAAAACTAGAGAAGAGACCATATCCATGTGCAACAAAAACCTTGAGCAAGGTTGAAAAGAAAGAAATAAGGTATTGGAAAAGGCCAAAGAAAATGAATTTTTAGAAATTAAAACATTTTAAAATTAAAACTGTTTCAATGACTTGGTTTTTAATACCTCAAGTAATTTATACTATAAAATTAAGTTTACTATGCTGTGCTTGGGCTGAAAAGACAGGTTCATCTTAAGATGATAAGTATATATCAATCAAAACAAAGAACCAATTTCATAATTTGCAAGCTATAGAAAATCAAAAGGAAAAAAGAGAAATGTATTTGTACAGCCTGCCATTCCCTCCAGGTATGATGAAAACTTCCTAAGCTCTTTTCAACTGTTTTACAAAACAGGAAATGGGCACATTTGACGCCAAAAGCTGAGCATCACAGATTTTTAGGAATAGGCTCAAAACAACATTCAATAAAGGTAAAAACTTGATGATGTTTTCTGACATTCTCCACAAAAATCACAAACAAGGGTATACAGAAAACAGAGGCCCAAAATAAAGTTACTGCTTTAATAGAAACCACAAATCAAACTTCAGTAAACTTTAGGCAATAAAATTTAGGTGGAATCATAAGTACTTAAACAGGAGGTTTAGGTGACTTGAATAAATTCAGAGTAATGACTAAACTGGCAAAAAAAAACCAAATGTGCCAATATTCCTTACATAAATTATAGATCAGTTCTTCTGAAGAGTAATACTATAAATATCTAATTCATATTCAAAGCACTGTCAGTGTGATTATTACAAAACAGGTACAGAAGAGACTACATTACCAAAATAAAAATGCCTGGATGGCAAGGCTAAAACAATTCAAATACCTTTTTTAATCCTTATACTCTTCACTGATCAACCGGTATTTCTCACCAGAAAACATGGGGTTGAATTTTTAAGTTTCTCATTAATAATTATTTTTGATCATGTAATTTATATTAAAATTCCAGGAAATTATTAAAACTTCATGTACTAAAGAAATAGAAGAAACAAACAAAAAGGCTTGTCAAAATATACACTAAAAAATTCTCTATTTGATTTAAGCATAAAACTGGTAAATGCTAGAAATCTGGACGTCACTGCTTAAATCATTTCTAAAGGACTTTGTTGGTTTTCTCCCACTAAACTGTACATATTTCCCGTGGGCGACTGCAGACTCACCACAATGAGTCACAATAATACACAGTAACAATGGTTACCTTTAGAAAGGGAGGTGGGGGGAGGACCAGGAAAAGGAATAGTGGAATGTCAACTAGATCTAAAATGTTTTATTTCCTTAAAAAAACACGGCAAACATCGACAGTTAAAAATAAGAGTTGTTAGGTGCAGGTTATACTATTCTTTATACTTTTCTAGACTTGGAAAATTTCATTATTTAAAAACTGGAGTAATAGCTTTAATGAATTTAACTTGTGATTCTAAACCTTAATGTTAGCCTTACACTCCATTTTTTTTCCTCTTCCTCAGCCTCATCCTGGATTATTAAAGTTACAGTATATACCAACTGTGTATTTAAGCATGAATACCTGAATATGAAGAATATAAACATGCCTTTTACTCTCTTTCCAGTCACTGAATAAAGGAGCATTTTCTATTACGTTTAATTATTCAGAAAGTAGACATGGCTCAAGCAGTTGGCAGTAAATTTCAAAGCTGAACCCCGTAGTCAGCCACAAACCTTGGTGGCAGTTCAGGAAATCTACGAGACATTCAGTCATACACTTGTTTCAGTTTGTTCTTCCTCAGGAGTGTAAGGCTGCCACAAACTGGTATGATTCCAAATGTTCAATAGTATGGCTGTTATTCCGAGCAAGCAAAAAAGAAAGCCACTTTGCTCCTTCCACGGAGTCTTTGCACATAATCCACCCACTGGGAGAGCTGGAAAGCCCAGTGTGGTTGCTATGGTGGATGGGATTTAGACATGGCTGTCATGTGAAGTGCAGGGAGGCAAGAGACCACCTGGAATTGCCAAAGAATTCATCAGAGCTCAGGAAGCAGGCATTTATCCAGGTAGACCTAGCAACATTTCTGTTACTATGTAAAGAAGAGATTGTTTTAAAAATATTTCTAAATATGAAGAAACAGAGAGGGGTTGGTCACATATTCTCTCAGAGCTTTTGTTCTCTCACCCACATAATGAAGATTCAATTTTAATCCCCTCTTGGAATTGCAGGGATAATTAAATAGGACATGGGAAGGGAATTAAATAGGACATGTTACACACCAGCATGTAAGTGTAGTAATACTTTAAATAGTAGTTTAATGGAGGTTCAGCTCTAGTACTGTCCTCTTCATACCAACAAGAAACACTGAAACAGGCATGCAGTCCACTGCTGCAAATGATGCTGCCCTAGAAACACTGAGGGGAGAAGGTGTCTCTATAAAGCTGTATAAAGCCAATAAAATGGTTTCAACACATCACAACATATCTCAAAATGGAAACTGTGATCTTTCTTATTACAACACACTAAACCAGCATTTCTCAGAGTATGGTCTATGGATCCCTGGGGAAAGAGGATTACTCAAGATCATCTGGATATCACCAAGGTCAAAACTATTTCACTAAAATTATTCAATTGCCTTTTTCACAAAAGCAATAGGGGGTAAAATTCTGGGGCCATCACAAATCAAGGGAGTGGTATCAAACTGTTCTTTACCACCTCTCAATCACTGTTTTAAAAAAAAGAACTAGCTCCTGCTTTCACTCAGTCTTTCTGTTGTTTTATTTTTCTCAATTTTATTTATTTCTGCTCTGAGTTTTATTGTGTCCCCCCTTCTACTGACTTTGGGCCTTCTTTCTTCTTCTTTCTCTAGTTTCACTAATTGTGAGTTAAGACTGTTCATATGAGATTGTCCTGAGGTTGGCTGTATTGCAATATTCTTCCCTCTTAGCACAGCAGTGTTGAGTTATTGTTGTCATTTGTCTCCATATATTGCTTGATCTCTGTTTTTCTTTGGTCATTGATCCATTGATTATTTAGGCACATGCTGTCAAGCCTCCATCTGTTTGTGGGCTTTTCTGTTTTCTTTGCATAATTTATTTCTAGTTTCACACCTTTGTAGTCTGAGAAGCTGGATGGTACAATTTCAGTCTTTCTGAATTTACTGAGGCTCTTTTTGTGGCCTAGTATATGATTCTTAAAAATGTTCCACATGCACTTGAGAAGATAGTGTATCCTGCTGCATTTGGGTGGAGTCTTCTGTAGATGTCTGTTAGGTCCATCTGTTCTACTGTGTTCTTCAGTGCCTCTGTCCCCTTACTTATGTTAGGTCTGGTTGATCTGTCCTTCAGAGTGAGTGGAGTGTTGAAGTCTCCTAGAATGAATGCATTGCATTCTATTTCTCCTTTTAATTCTGTTAGTATTTTGTTTCACATATGTAGGTGCTCCTGTGTTGGACGCATAGATATTTATAATGGTTATATCTTCTTGTTGGATTGACCCTTTTATCATTATGTAATGCCCTTCTTTGTCTCTTGTGACTTTCTTTGCTTTGAAGTCTATTTTGTCTGATACAAGTACTGCAACTCCTGCTTTTTTCTTCCTGTTTGCTGCATGAAATATCTTTTTCCATCCCTTCACTTTTAGTCTGTGTATGTCTTTGGGTTTGTAGGCAGCATATAGATGGGTCTTGTTTTTTTATCCATTCAGTAACTCGACATCTTTTGATTGGTGTATTCAGACCATTTACACTTAGGGTGATTATAGACAGATATGTACTTATTGCCATTACAGGCTTTAGATTCGTGGTTACCAAAGGCTAAAGGGTAACTTCTTTACTATCTAACGGTCTAACTTAATGCACTTAGTATGCTAGTACACACACTATCTAAGGGTTCTTTTTTTTCCTTCCTCCTCCATTCTTTATATATTAGGTATCATATTCTGTACTCTTTTGTCTATCCCTTGACTGACTTTGGGGGTAGTTGATTTAATTTTGCATCTGCTTAGTAATTAAGTGGTCTACTTTCTTTACTATGGTTTTATTTGCTATGGTTTTATATAGCCTTAGGAACACTTCCATCTATAGCTGTCCCTCCAAAATACACTGTAGAGACAGTTTGTGGGAGTTAAATTATCTCATCTTTTGCTTATCTGAAAATTGTTTAATACCTCCTTCAAATTTAAATTATAATCTTACTGGATAAAGCATTCTTGGTTTCAAGGCCCCTCTGCTTCATTGCATTAAATATATCCTGCCTCTCTCTTCTGGCTGTAAGGTTTCTGTTGAAAAGTCTGACGATAGCCTGATGGGTTTTCCTTTGTATGTGATCTTATTTCTCTCTCTGGCTGCTTTTAATACTCTGTTCTTATCTTTGATCTTTGCCATTTTAATTATTATATGTCTTGATGTTGTCTTCCTTGGGTCCCTTGTGTTGGGAGATCTGTGTACTTCCATGGCCTGAGAGACTATCTCCTTCTCCAGATAGACGAAGTTTTCAGCAATTACCTCCTCAAAGACACTTTCTATCCCTTTTTCTCTCTTCTTCTTCTGGTAACCCTATAATGCTAATATTGTTCGGTTTGGATTGGTCACACAGTTCTCTTATTATTCCTTTATTCCTAGAGATCCTTTTTTTCTTTGTGCCAAGCTTCTTTGTATTCCTGTTCTCTAATTTCTACTTCATTTACTGTCTCCTCTACTTCATCTAATCTTTTAAATCCCTCCATTGTATATTTTATTTCAGATGCTGTATTCTTCAACATTTGTTTCTCATTCCTGAATTCCTCCCTAAGTCCTTGAATATTCTTCTGTAGCTCCATGAGCATGTTTATGATTTTTATTTTGAAATCTCTTTCAGGAAGATTGATGAGTCTTTCTGGGGTTTGTGGGATTTTGATTTGAACCAGGTTCCTTTGCCGTTTCATATTTGTATGTGGCGCCCTCCAGTGCCCAGAAGTTCTACTCTCTCGAGCTGCTCAGCCCCTGGAGAGACGGTAGGGGTTGTAGGCAAGCGGCTCTGGTGCTTGTCCAGAGGAAAGAGGTCTTTCCTGCTTCCTAGCTGCAGTGCCTGCCTCCACTGCCAGGGCCAGTGGGCCGAGCGCACAGGAAGAAGCCTGTATGCTTTGCACTTGTAGCTGCCGCAGGTGGGGTTGCCCTCTGGCTGGCCTGGTGCAATGGTGGGGGCAGCTGGTTTGTGAGCCCGTGCTGTTCTGGAGGAAGACGCAGCAGGCTGCATATTGCGGTGGGGGGCCTCTGAGCTGCCTAGCCTGTCAGGAGGATGGAGCACCTGAAGCTCCTGAAAGTTTCCAACCTGCTGGGCTGAGTGCACCTGGACAATTTTGTCCACCTGTGCTTTCTCCTGAGCAGCAAGCTCTGTGTAATCCTTGCCCCTTTAGCAGCCCTCTCACTGTCAGGAAGGGTCTCAGACTGCCCGCCTTTCTTTTGTCCCAGAGCGGCCGGATGCGGATCCCTGTTTTCCACAAGCAGCTGGAATCTCAGTATCTCCAAATATTCTGCCTGTCTTAGCTTTCCAACCCTACTGATCTCCACAGCACCATGTAATGTAGGTTTGTGCTACCAGAGCAGATCTCCAGGGCTGGGTGTTCAGCAGTCCAAGGCCTCCACCCCCTCCCGCTCCATTTCTCTTCCTCCCTCCAGTGAGCTGGGGTGGAAGAAGGGCTTGGGTCCCTCTGGATCACGGGTTGGCACTTTACCCTTTTCCTTGAGGTCTGCTGTTTTCCCCACGTGTAAACAGTCTGCTGCAGCCTTCTTTCCTGTTTTTCTTTCAGGATGTGATGTATTTGCTGTATTTTCATATTATATGTGGTTTTGGGAGGAGGTTTTTGTCTCATCTCTTACACTGCCATCTTTAATCCCACCCCTGATGGTAAACTTTAATATTGTATTAAGAAATGTGTCAGCATGTGGAAGAACTGCATAACTTGGTGAACCAATATTCTCCAGATAATGGATGCCTGATGTTCCAAAACCTTAATGCATGCATGATACATTAAGTAAAAGATCCATTCAAAGTACAAGATAAAAACAGTGGATTTCAATATAACAGAGTATAAAAAGTTCACTGATAGGCTTTCAGATTCTATATTACAACAAACTTTTAAGAAACTGCCCCTTGAAGAGTTTGGATGTAGTATCAAAAAAAATCCACGATTATCTGAAAATGGTATATTACACCTCCTTTGTCTAAATACATATTTGTAAGAGGTCAGATTTTCTTCAGATACTTCAACCAAAATAACATATCACTAGAGACTGAATGTAGAAGTGGAAGTGGATAAGAATCCATCTTGTCTTTTACACCCTAGACATTAATGAGATTTGCAAAACACCACTCTTCCTAAATGTTTTTGTGCAGGGGGCGGGGAGAAATAGTTTCCTCCCCCCAACCCCACAAAAAAGGTGTTAACATATAATGTATGAAAAGGGCCTGGAGACCAAAAAGTTCAAGATAACTTCACTAAAGCGATATAAAATAATTACATTTATGAAAGATAAGACTAAATAAAATCTCAGACAGTCCTGTTGCATGGCAACTAGTAATATGCATAATACGAAAATTTAGGCAACAGAATATAACTCATGTTTAAAAGCAGTGATAGAAAAAAAATCAAGAAGAAAACAGCTATAGTCTGAATGCTAACAAGCAACAGATTCATATCCATAAAGCTTAATTCATACCTCTGAAAATTCTGTAACTGATATCCCATTCTCAACAAATGGGGGAAATGCACCAAGTTAATGTTTCCCATAAACACCCAAAAATTCAACTTAAAAATGAAAGCACTATCTTTACTTACGCTTCAGTTGCCACACCTGCAGGACAGTCCACACAAAGAAGAATATAAATTTTACAATATCAATTCAGGTTTTAAAATGACTAGTAACTCAATACCTTCAAAGGGCATTCCCACAGCTACACATTTTTCTTCAAATACAAACTAATACATTCTAAGACATATGTGTGTTTGGCATACATTACCAAATTCAAGCTTGGAAGTTAATAAGGCAGGCCACCACCAAACAAATTCACACACATTTCCAATTATCTCAGCTGGTATGTTATCCAGGGAACATGTCTTATAACAAGTGGTTAACCAAGTGTCACTGCTAAGTGCTGAACCACACTCTGATTAGCCAAGGAAAGTATAAGAATCATCCATGCCAAAATAAAGACATAATAAGCATGAGATAGTGTGGGAAACAAAGAAATTAAATATTCAACTTTGAACCTCAAGTATCATAAGAAAAAGACTATGTACTTTGAAGGAAGAAAACCCATCCTTTTGTCACTCATAAGCCATCTCACTTAAAAACAATTCTAAAAAGTATCTTTAGAGTAGCAGCATTTGCTTTAACAAACCCATCCACTGTGCTCAATCCTACACTAGACACCGTGGAGACATAAGACACAGTCCCCTGCCTACAAGGTTTAATTCAATGGTAAAATGAGTAATACAAAATACTTAACTGCCATGTGAGTCCAGAGGAAGGAAGAATCAACAAAGGCTACAGCAGTAAAGGAAAGGATGGTTATGTCTGTAAAGGGTAAACAAATCCCTGGCAGAGGAAAACAGGGGAAAAGCAGAGGCAGGTGCCAGGAAGCTACTGGAAAATATAAGGGATTCCAGTATATTAGAGAAGAGGGTGGAGAAGATGGATGAAGTTTTCAGAGGACTGCTTTTCAGAGCATCAAGAAATGTATATGTGTGATTTCTACTATAGAAATGACCAAATGGGGCAACTGACTGAATGTGAGAGTAAGAGGAGGCTAAGGATTATTACGGCCATGAGAATAGAAGAGTGATATATCACTAACAAAATATGGATATATGGAGAAAAAAGGAATGGGGAAATCATTTTGATTTCATATCTTCTGAGTTTCAGGTGATAAGAAATCCAAGCGGACTATCAGTTAAGACAACTAAAGACAGGACTTCAGATGAGAGACCAGACCTTTGTACCTACCACCCTGGTCCAAGTCTCTGTCATCTCTCCCAGGATTACTGCAATAGCCTCCAGCTTCCTCCCTTGCCCTCACTGTCTCTTCTCAACCTGCCAGCCAGTGAGCCTTTAAAATGTAAATCAGATCAACTTACCATTCCCTCAAAACACTCCAGTGGCTCCCTCTTTCACTCAGAGTAAAATCCAAAGTCCTCGTAATGGTTTATAAATCCCTTTATGATCTGCCACCACCAACCCCCTTCCTCTCCAGCCTAAAATCTTGACTGCTCTTTCCCCTTGTCCATTTATTACACCCACAACGACCTACTTATTACCGCTGGAACATGCCAGGTTTGCTCCCACCTTAGGGCAAATGGATTCCCCCTGCCTTGAAAACTACCTCCACGTGACTCTTTTGAAGGTGTGTTCAAGACTTTGTTCAAACCCCACCTTCTCAATGGGCCCATACTGATCATACAATTTAAAACTGCAAAACCCACCCTCAAACTAGTTAGTACTTCTGACCCCACTTCCCACTTTTTTCCCAGAGAACTTAACACTTTCCAGATTGTAATACAATTTATTGATCATCTTTACTGTTTGTTGCTATTTCCTTTTACTGAAATGTAAGCACCACAAAGGCTGAGATTGTGCTTATGAAAGTATCCCAAGCCTAATTAAAAGAGGTCCTGCAAAAAGTAGACATAAATATCAATTTGTTGAGTTAATGAACTGCTACAGAGGGTTCAAAGATAATGAAATTGTAGAGCGCAAACATCACTGCGTTTCCATCAGCTCCAACTATCCATTTCCTCCAATATTTTCTAACTCAGTAAGGTCTCACCATGCATCCAGATGCTCAAACCAAAAAAAGCTTGGAAACCATTTTGGACGTCTTGCACATTGCATTCCCCCCCAGTCACTTCATCATCAAAAGCTGTCAAAATTACATCTACTGCTTCTAGAACATGATCCCTCTTTTCCAGTCCAGTTTCATCAGTTCAAACTTGTTCATCTCTAAACTTGACTATGAAGTCTACAACTGAGTATTTTGGCTTCTATCTAGCCAGGACTATTTAATGGATTTTAGATAGATGATGACAGAGTATGACAAGTAGGAGAAAGCAAAGTGAAGAACAGGATACCTGAAGGCAAGGAAAATGAATTTTATCTTCACTTTCTTTCCTATTTAATGTACATTTATTCATATACTTCAAGATCCAGCTCAAATATTATCTCCAGTTTTGAAGCCTTCCCCAGTTCATTCAGGAAAAGTGCATACTCCTCTTTCTCCTTTATACATAGTTCCCTCAGAGCACTTTCTGTAATGATTACTTTTTCACATATCAGTTGCCCAACTGGACAGAAGGCTAGTCTTATTCTAGCACAAGGCCCAGCATCAAAAATATCTGTTGAACAGATGAATGAACAAAAATTTGAGACTAGAATTAGCAATTTTAAAGAAGAAAACCTAAGTATGAACAAAGGTAGGGGTGCAAAGACAAAGGAAATAGAAGTTATCTAATTACCAAAATACAGATAAAAATACTAAACTGAAGACCAAAGGGTAAAAAATAAAGACAAAACACATTTCTACCTCAATAACGGTAGAGAGTTAAAGGTACTAGCTCATAGAGAGCCCCACAAAAATATTTAGTAGAGAAATAGATTATTTAGAATTTCATAGAGAAATGCAGAGGTTGAAGAAGAGCTACCCCAAAACAGCCCTAAAATATAAAACTTGTTCTCTCAGATAAGAATACTCAACTAGAAACAAATTAATTTGTGCTCATAAAATGTTCGCGAAATAGACCATTTTAATTAAGGAGAAAGCACTGTAAAATAGATCATCAGTCCCTTCTAATCCCATCCCCCCAAATATACTCAAATATGTAGAATTCAATTAGAAAAACTGGCTCAAAGGCAGCCTCTGAAAAACCAGCAAAAGTATGTAATGGAAGGAATGTTATTAAAATTGAATCAACACATTGAACTGAAGTGAGGTTTTAAGTTTTATTATAACATTCTACATTTTATAGACCTGTGCATTATTAAAAAGAAAGGAAGAGCCAAGAAAAGCAATTTTTTATAAGCAGGTACAGTTCTATTTTTCAGGGAACATGTAAAAATATTCAAGATAATGTCTGCCTGATGCATATTTCAATGTTAAATAAATGGCTTACTCGCTGTAAAATGGTTCAGGCACTTAATACTTTGGCAGGTTCATGACCAACCAAGAAAACACAAGATCAGTGACTTTGAAGCTTTTTTGGGTCACACACCTCGCTGAGACTCCAGTAAAGTTATGGTCCTGTCCTACACAAAAACATGCAGATCCATATACCTAGCATTTTAAGTATGTCATGCAGTCACAGAGCCCCTACTATCTATTTATGATTTCCTAGAGATCCAAGAATCCAAGCTGTATAACTGCTACCTTAATGAGTAGAAATAGCAAATGACACAAGGCTGCTCAGAAATGGAATAAACTCTTTATAACAACTCTAGAGCTTTTTTCTTGGTAATCAAGGTAATAAAAAAATACTGAAGAGATTCAAGATGGCAGTGTGAGAGGTGAGATGGAGAGCTCCTCCCAAAACCACAAACAGTACAAAAATGCAGTTAATAAATACAACTAACTTACAGACCTATATCCCTGATGAACATAGATGCAAAAATACTCAACAAAATATTAGCAAACCGAATTCAAAAATACATCAAGAGGATCATACACCATGATCAAGTGGGATTCATCCCAGGGATGCAAGGATGGTACAACATTTGAAAATCCATCAACATCATCCACCACATCAACAAAAAGAAGAACAAAAGTCACATGATCATCTCCATATATGCGGAAAAAGCATTTGACAAAATTCAGCATCCATTCTTGATTAAAACTCTCAACAAAATGGGTATAGATGGCAAGTACCTCAACATCATAAAGGCCATATATGACAAACCCACAGCTAACATCATACTTAACAGCGAGAAGCTGAAAGCTTTTCATCTAAGATCGGGAACAAGACAGGGGTGACCACTCTCTCCACTGTTATTCAACATAGTACTGGAGGTCCTAGCCACGGCAATCAGACAAAACAAAGATATACAAGGCATCCAGATTGGTAAAGAAGAAGTCAAATTGTCACTATTTGCAGATGACATGATACTGTACATAAAAAACCCTAAAGACTCCACTCCAAAACTACTAGAACTAATATCTGAATTCAGCAAAGTTGCAGGATACAAAATTAACACACAGAAATCTGTTGCTTTCCTATACACTAATGATGAGCTAACAGAAAGAGAAATCAGAAAAACAATTCCATTCACAACTGCACCTAAAAGAATAAAATACCTAGGAATAAACCTAACGAAGGAAGTGAAAGACCTGTACTCTGAAAATTACAAGACACTCCTAGGAGAAATTAAAGAGGACACTAACAAATGGAAATGCATCTCACGCTCTTGGCTAGGAAGAATAAATATTGTCAAAATGGCTATACTACCTAAAGCAATCTACAGAGTCAATGTAATCCCTATCAAACTAACAACAGCTTTCTTCAATGAACTGGAACAAATAACTCAAAAATTCATATGGAACCACAAAAGACCCCGAATAGCCAAAGCAATTCTGAGAAGGAGGAATCAAACAGGGGGAATTACGCTCCCTGACTTCAAACTCTACTACAAAGCCACAGTAATCAAGACAATTTGGTACTGGCACAAAAACAGACCCACAGACCAGTGGAACAGAATAGAAAATCCAAACATTTACGGTCAATTAATATTTGATAAAGGAGCCTTGGATATACAATGGGGAGATGACAGCCTCTTTAGCAGCGGGTGTTGGAAAAACTGGACAGCTACATGTAAGAGAATGAAACTGGAC
>JAQQAC010019963.1:55545558-55642844 GCA_029783875.1 Phataginus tricuspis | reverse complement strand
TATCCTGCAACTTTGCTGAATTCAGATATTAGTTCTAGTAGTTTTGGAGTGGAGTCTTTAGGGTTTTTTATATACAGTATCATATCATCTGCAAATAGTGACAATTTGACGACTTCTTTACCAATCTGGATGCCTTGTATGTCTTTGTTTTGTCTGATTGCCGTGTCTAGGACCTCCAGTACTATGTTGAATAACAGTGGAGAGAGTGGGCACCCCTGTCTTATTCCCGATCTAAGATGAAAAGCTTTCAGCTTCTCGCTATTAAGTATGATGTTAGCTGTGGGTTTGTCATATATAGCCTTTATGATGTTGAGGTACTTGCCATCTATACCCATTCTGTTGAGAGTTTTAATCAAGAATGGATGCTGAATTTTGTCAAATGCTTTTTCAGCATCTATGGAGATGATCATGTGGTTTTTGTTCTTCTTTTTATTGATGTGATGGATGAGAATAGGTTTTTAATCTTCAAGAAGGTCCCTGTTTAATGAACAAAGATCCAACACATAAACAACTAGAAACAGGATAACTTTGTGACAGAGGTACAACATACTGTCATGGAAATACAGATGAGAAAGCTAGGAAAAGATGAAATGAAAGAAGGACAATGTCAACAACATGGGAGCATTCCAGGCTATGAGTGTAATCCAGCCAAACACCAGAAATGAGAAGGAATCTAGCACATTGTTTTTAGCATCAGTAATGGTAGGCTGGAATCAAGTGGTAAAGAGCCTCTTAAGCCAGACTAAGGAATCCAGAATCTCTTTCATATATTAAAATGCAGTATAAATCTTTTGGTGGGCTAAGCATCTAGAACAGAGGTGAAAACACTTTAAGATTTCACATAAAAATATGAATTTTTGAAACTGAAAGATTTGACAACAATGTGCCCTCAATAAATGACAACAATCCCCTCAGCATGCACAGATAGGCTGGTACTGAATTCAGTGCTTTCCCTATCACTTCTGAACTTGGCTTCCAGAGGCATTTCATTTAAGACAGAGAGACTGTAAGCAAAACAAAGGCAAAGATGCAGAAGGCACTCACATAATGTTTACTGAATTGATGCTATTGAAAAAACTCACATAAAAAGTAATGCAGAATTGAACCAGGTAATGATAGAATGTAAGGAAAAGTACACGGCAGGGTATTTAAGCTGTCAGTACTGATAGAAGAGGAAATGACTGAAAATAGGCAGCAAGGAAAACGATGGATTAAAGATCATGCTGACATTTCCAGTCTGGGTGACTAGAAAATCACCCAGATGCAATTAGGGAACAGTAGGAAAGAATGACTTTATTTTCATGTACATACACTTATAATGACATCTTAGCTGGAATGATAAAAGATGATGATGAACTCTGGAGAAGTTAATTTTCTAGAATAAAAACTAATCCTTGGAAACAAAGTTATTTTGAAAGGATTTTATATTTTTTGGTCTTAATGTGTGAATGTATGAAGCATACATGACCTTTTGTTGTTCTACATTGTAACTAAAATATAGCCTTTCCACGGTTAAAATTATAAACATCAACTATTTTAAAACACAGCATAGCATCATTAATGAATGAAGTAAACATCTGGCCCATCTGTTCACTGAAGGTCCCATAATGCCATGCAGTTTCTTCCCATTATTCTGAGTCCATTTCTCAATATCCCATAGCTACTTCTTTAGACTCCAGTCTTGTTTCTCTTGCCCCCTTGTTTTTTATGTTAATCATTTGTCTTTCCTTCTTCTTACATTTTTTAAATACTTCTTAGATTTGACACCAGTAGGTCTAGACTTTTCATTAATCACTGATAGCCAATAAAACACCTCCTTTTCCAGGGTAAGAAAATCAACCAAATAATACCAAGTCTTCAACTGTACTGCAAGATTTTTTGTTGTGTTTGTTTTGTTTTGTTTTTAACTCCTGTTCATGCATCCCCTTCTTGAACAATTCAGCTCGAAAACTGCAAGGTGAGGCTAAGAGGGCAGAGTGGGTTGAGGAGGGTGGGCATAGCCCAAGGTTCCTGGGATGGAGAGGGCAACCTGGAGCAAGGTGTCAGCGCCCAGCAGGATAAGGAGGGCATCTCCATAAAGGAATGCATCAGCAAGACTGTGTCAGAACCTAGCAGGGGGAGGGCAACCACATGGAAGGATGACTTGAAGCAGGCTGTTGGAATGCTCATGAGGTGGAGGCATGCTTAAGAGGGGAGAGCACCTGCAGAACAGGGGATGGAAGCCTGCACAGGCTGAGGAGAACATCCCGTGGAGGGCAGCCAAGATAGCAGCCTAATGAGGGGTGCTATAGTCAAAGGGGGGTGGGGGTGGGGCATTCACACACTGTTGGAGGGAGGGAGGGCTGAACAAATAAGAACAGAGGCCTGAATAAATAGGTGACTATATTAAAGATAAAAGGAATCAGACTTGTCACTTCAGAAAAGAAGTTACAGATATGAAATGGAAAAGCTGGAACACACCCTGTGGTGTTGGACTGGAATTGGATATTGGCATAAATTCATGATTTTCAATATATGTAGAAATTAAAAGTCTCTGAGAGAAGCCACATTAGTATAGACTGAATGATTTTTACTGATGTAAAATACAACCTAAATCAAACATTTCAAAAACTGAAATTTTCTGAGGCAGGATGATGATGTAGAAAGAAAGCTAGCTTCAAATTAAGCTAAAGCAAAACTATGAACTAACTGAAATGCAGTACAAATCAGATGTTCAAAGATATGAACATAATCCAAGTACAATGCTTTAGGAACACTTGGCTCAAATGTTACCAACTGTTTAAAATAGGCTTTTACTCTCATCTTGTTCATAACTGGACTCCTTTTCAGGTAAAAACAGAACCAAATCTGGGAAGAGCTACATTCCCAGCTATGTGCTTTCTCCTTTCCCTCAGCTTCTTCCACCTCTTCTGCTCTACAGCCTTGTCTCTGTTGGAATGAACAACCACACCATGTAGATCTTCCTAGCTTCAGGCCAATCACACAGCAAGCTGCTGCTGCTTAAATTTGGGAGATGTGATGGGGAAGGAAGTCTGTACTCACACCACATCATACACAATGCAGGATCTACTGTCTGTACCATGTACTGTGTGAGGCATGACAGTAAACACACATTGACTACATAGTTTACATGCATCGAATTTATGAGGTATTAATACCATCTCCTTTTAACAGATGAGGAAACAGAGAAGGTAAGCAACTCACCCAATATCACATAGATAAATGACAGGGTCTGAATAAAGCCTAGAGTTGACTGACTGCTGAGTTCATATTCATTCACAGCCAATATGTCACACTGTCTTTTTAAAACCTTAGTTGTTTTCATTTTTTTACCCAAACACACTTTTTTTAACCACACAGAAAACCCATAAACTGGTTAATCTGTCCCTAAGAATCAATAGTTGAGACTATAGCACCTGGTCTTAAAAATATCTGAAGATAGCTTCACATGCTCTGTCCTAAATCTTCAGTTAACAGCCAAATTCTCCCCAGAGGACATGATATTTTTTAGTTTTCTCATCATGTTAGTCTCACTCCACTGAATCAACATATTTGTCCATGTCTCTAGGTCTAGCACTAAGAACTGAACATAATGTTTGCATGGTAAGCTAAGTGGCCAAGAAAAAGAGTGGGATTATCATCCCACTTCATTTTAAACACAAACATCTAATATTGGAGACATCTATCTATAGCCACATAATAAATGGTGACTCTTATTTAACTTGAAATCAACTAAAATCCTAATAACTTTGTCACATGCACTGCTAAGCTATTCCTCACTCATTCTATACTTGTTTAATAGTGACTTTAGTAATTCAGTAAGAGGAATGAAAACTAAGTAAATCAGTAATATAAGAGAACCAGGAAGCTTACTATGGAATATGTGGTTTCCAAGCATTTCCACTGCAATCTTAGGGTACTGATTACTATAAATCTGTTCTCATCATTAAAAGGATCTTGATCTTCTACAAGACTGTGTATCATGTTAGGTAGGAAATCTGCTAGATCTTTTATCTATATATAAAATACACACAAACATTTGTAGATTTAAGGGCAAACAAATAGTTTATTGTCAAAACCATGACACTGGAGTGTGAAAGACGGGACTTTATTAATAACTGCACAGGGAAAACGCACAGACTGGGACTATTCCAGGCAAACCTGGCAGTATGGCCATCCTGTGTACATTAGATGCAATTATGTAAACCACCTACTTTAAACCAAGGGAGAAAAAGAGCTTCAAATTTTCTACCAAGCAAAGGGTGATAAAAGAAAAATTTCAACACATCCATCATTGCTTATTTAGCATGGTATCTGTAATATTTTAGTTGGGGTTCAAAGTAAAACTTAGGTATTGCATAAATTCCCCTGAACCTCAGCTCCTTTTACTCTGTTTCCCACACTAGCCCCTTCCTCCACGTACCAAAAAAAAGAGTTTACATTTCTCAACCAGGAATTTTCTTTACACAGAGGTTTTCAGGAATGCAGTATTCGTGGTAGGGAAGGAAAGGAGAACATTTGAATTTACAAAGCATTTTAACAAACTCTAAGCCATTTGATTTGTCTCACAAACACCCTATGGGTTGGAAAGGCATTATTATTATAGAACATGGTTTTTGTTCTAAGCCATTAAATTTTGGGTGCTTTGTTATGAAGCAAAAGCTATTTGACAAAAAGGAGGTTACTGATGACAGACCAGAACTATATCAGTGTAGTAGTATGTATGGGAATCCAATCAGATTTGGGTTAAGAATGACCAGCCAGCCAGAATGGAACACAAGGCCTCTGATGGACACCAGCTGAGGCTGGAAGCTTCCCTTTCTAACAAGTGCATTTCCTCCACCAGCAAACTACACACTTAAGTGGTTCTCCAGCTATTCCCTATCCTCTTAAAAGCTTCCAGAAATGGATAACAGTAGCATATTGGCAAAATCCTTCTTCCGAAGCACTCAACTTGGTGTATCTAGTTATGCCCAACTACACACTCGACTGCTCCACTACCAAAAACTTTGACTTTGTATTTACATCTGTCACGAAAGGGTTGTGTGTGTGCACGTGTGCACATGACTCCTCACAGGGCACCTATCTCTTGACAAACTGTGCATGTTCATTAATTCTCATTTTTCAAGTGAATTCTCTCCTTGAAAAGAACGGTAACTACATTTAAAAGCACTTTACAAATTTCCAAAAACAGCTATGTCAAAAATACATAACTTACTTGGCAATCCGCAGTTTCCCAACTTCACCTCTTCCAGGGGCTTTAGCCCATTGCTGTGACAAATATTTAGGAACCTAAAACAAAGTAAAACACTAATAAGACTATGTTTTGGATGCTAACAAATCATTTTAAACATAAAATGACACACCACTTCTATTTTACATTCTTCCTGTAGTAACTGATCTAAGTATCAAGCTCTCATTATATGTTTTGCACTAAGGGATACTGAACTATATTAGAAACGATTTTAGCTTTCAAAGAAATTGAAGTCAATAGAGTTGGTCACACAAAACTTACACTGGTCAAATAATAATGAAATGTTAATTTACGTTCCCAAATAAATCCAATAAAAGTTGAGATGAAATGGCTACCAGGAAAGGCTTCTCAGATAAGCGTAACACTCTTATCATAATAACATATTATTTAGAGATTCCACTGAGTTTAAGATAATTTCAACCCTGACTTCAAGCAAAGCTATGGTAATCAAAACAGTATGGTACTGGCACAAGAACAGACCCATAGATCAATGGAACAAAACAGAGAGCCCAGATACACACCCAAGGATGTACGGTCAATGAATATATAATAAAGGAGCCATGAATATACAATAAGGGAAAGACAGCCTCTTCAACAACTGGTGTTGGGAAAACTGGAGAGCTCCTTTTAAGAGAATGAAATTGGATTATTGTCTAACTCCATACACAAAAGTAAACTCGAAATGGATCATAGACCTGAATGTAAATCATGAAACCATAAAACTCTCAGAAGAAAACATAAGCAAAAATTTCTTGAACATAAATATGAGCAATTTTTTCCTGGACATATCTCTTCCAGCAAAGGAAACAGAATAAAAAATGAACAAGTGGGAGTACCTCAAACTAAAAAGGTCTGTACAGCAAAGGACTATTAGCAGAACAAAAAGGCACCCTTACAGTATGGGAAAATATATTCATAAATGATTTATCCATTAAGGGGTTAACATCCAAAATACATAAAGAACTCATATGCCTCAATGCCAAAAAAAAACCCCAAATAACCCTATTAAAAAATGGGTGGAGAACCTGAACAGACATTTCATCAAAGAAGAAATACAGATGGCCAACAGGCACATGAAAAGATGCTCCACATCACTAATTATCAAGGAAATGCAAATCAAAACCACAATGAGGTATCACCTCATATCAATCAAAATGGCTACTATTCAAAAGACAAGAAATAACACGTGTTGGCAAGGATGTGGAGAAAAGGGAACCCTCCTACACTGTTGGTGGGAAAGTCAATTGGTGCAGCTACTGTGGAAAGCAGTACAGTTTCCTCAAAACACTCAAAATAGAAATACCATTTGACCCAGTAGTTCTACTTCTAGGAACTAACCCCCCAAAAAACAAAATCCCTGATTCGAAAAGACATACGCACCCCTATGCCTGTTTGTTGCATTACTTACAATAGCCAAGATATGGAAGCAACCTAAATGACCATCAACAGATGAATGGATAAAGAAAATGTGGTACATATACACAATGGAATTATTCAGCCATAAAAAAGAAATCCTGTCATTTGCAACAACATGGATGGATCTAGAGGGTATTATGCTAAGTGAAATAAACCAGGTGGAGAAAGACAAATACTGTATGATTTTATTTATTTGTGGAATATTAAAAACAAAAACAAAGCAAAACAAAATGAACAAAATAGCAGTAGACTCATAGACACTAAGAAGGGACTGGTGGTTACCACAGGGAAGGGGTTGGGGTTGGTGGGTGGGGAAGGTGAGGGGGATAAAGGGGCACAAAAATTCTCAGTCATAATATAAGTTAGTCACAGGGACAGTAGTACAGCATGGAGAGTATAGGAAATGATTCTGTAACATCTTCCTATGTTGACAGATAGTAACTGCCTAGTGAGGGTGAGGACTTAATAATATGGGTAGCTATTGAACCACTGTGTTTGTATATTTGAAACTACTATAAGATTGTATATCAATGACACCTCAATAAAAAAAAGATAATTTCAAAAGTCAAGTTTTAATATGATTGTAACTTTGACCAATATGATAAAGGATCTGCTGAAATAAATGTAAATGTCTCCTAAAATGAAATGTGTTGCAATCTGTTTCCCCCTTTAATTCTGTTAGTATTTGCTTTACATATTTAGGTCCTCCTATATTGGATGCATATTTACAAATTATATCATCTTGGACTGATCCCTTTTTCTTCTTCCTCCTCCTCCACATTTTTATATATTAGGTGTCATATTCTGCACTCTTTGTGTATCCCTTGACTGATTTTTGTGAGTAGTTGATTTAATTTCATACTTGCTTGGTAATTTTAATTAGCTTACTACCTTTACTGTGGGTTTATTCTCTCTAGTGAAAGCTATTTGGCCTTAGGAACATTTCCATCAAGAGCAGTGCCTTTAACATATCCTGTAGGGCTGGCTTAGTGGTGGTGAATTCCTTCAACTTTTGTTTATCTGAAAATCATTTAATCCCTGCTTCCAATTTAAACTATAATCTTTCCGGGTAGAGTATTCTTGGTTGGAGGGCCTTCTGTTTCATTACATTAAATATATCATGCCACTCCCTTCTGGCCCATAAAGTCTGCTTCCCAGACTTCTGATGGGGTTTCCTTTATAAGTAATCAATTTTCTCTCTCTGTCTTCTTTCAATACTCTCTCCTTGTCCTTGATCTTTGTCATTTTAATTATTACATGTCTTGGTGTTGTCTTCCTGGGGTTCCTTCTGTTAGGGGATCTCTGGACTTCCATGAACAGCTAACATTTACATAATTCTACTTTCCCTGCACTGTTTATTAAGTACTTCATTGCATTTAATCCTCACATCTCTATGAAGTACGTACTGTTAATTACCCCCATTTTCCAGATTTTATTCTGGGCCACTCAGGGATTATATAATTTAGCCAAGGTTATATAATCAGTAAATGATGGAGCCAGGATTCAAACCCAAGCAGTTTTCCAGCTTCTATGCTCTTAACCATATGCTATATCGTATCTATATATGCAATCAGAAGGGTTTCAATCCTCAAAAAGGTTAAGGGAATATATTCTTAATCCCTACTATGTACCTTATCTCATCTCTTCTAAGAAGTAGTTTTGAACTCTACAATCAGTACATACCTAGGTTATCCTATTGTGAGGAGTGAGATACTACATATAAAGCATGAAACAGATTGCCTTACACAAAGCAAGTACTCAGCGAGTGTCAGTAGTTATTGTTATTTCCTACCTTAATCCTGGAATAACATGAACATAAATGTATTACTGAGTCAGAGGGAATTTCCAAAGCTGGAAAGGAAAGAATAATTCTACCTAGCAAGATTTCATTTGCAAAAAGAGTCACCTGACTATTACTCAAGTGAATTGCAGTGCTTTGGATACAGTAAAAACTGTGGAATGAAAGGGTCAACAGAAGACCCTTTTAATTGATGGTATTTATTTAACTACTACTATGTGTCAAACAATATGCCAGAAGTTTGGAAAAGAGAAACGGGGAAGGGAGCCAACACTGTCAGGTACCACACTAGACAGATTATATCAATTTTCCCATTTAATCCTTCCAATCACCCTGCAAAATCACTATTATTCTCCTCCTTCCCTAGATAGGAAAACTGTGGCTCAGAGGGTTGAAATAACATAGCTAGTATCAGACACAATACTTGACTTCAGATGGGTCAGATGTTCTCTTCTCTACACACTAAAGAAGAATATGTTAAAAACAAGAAAGGGTTTTGGAGATTCCACATATTAACAAAGTTTCGACTATACTGCACTTTACTTATTTATACAAGCTTAAAGGATTTGGCAAACTCTTTAAGATAACTGTATCTACCTATTAGGTCTCCTTTGATTATGGGTGAGAAGAAAACCCACTTAGATATACAGAGGATTTATTGACAAAACTAAAAATTGTAGAGGTGGTTTTACGGTGACTTGGTTGAAGTCTCAAATGATGTCACCAAGACTCTTTCACCATCTTTTACCTCTTTTCCTCACTATGTTGACTCACTTCTTCGACACCACCTCCCATGTGTAGCAAGATGGCTGAAGCAGCTCCTGAAGGGCAAAAGTTCTCCTTGCCAAAAGTCCCCAGCAAAAACATGATTGTCTCTTGCGGCTCTGACTAGGTCATGTGTCCTTCCTTGGGCCTACTACTGGACCCGCAGATGAGATCCTTTCAATGGCCAGCCTAAGTCAATGACACCTTTGGGGGCAGGTAGAGGTAGTCAATACCCTTAGAATACATTGACTGAAAAGGGGGAGCAGCGATTTCCACAAAGTAAAATCAGGATCTGTTACAATATCAGAGTAAGTGGACACTGGTTAGTCAAAGAAGCAAATGTCTACAACATTACCAGTCAGGACTGGACTTAGTACAAGACCTAAAATTGATTTGCACAGATACTGTTATACCATCAAATAAAACCTTGAATCCTTGGACTACATAAATGATTACCTTATGGCCTCAATCTTGAAATTGTAGCTAACAAGTGAGCCTTTGCTTTTTGCTCTGTCTTGCACCTTAACCTCAGGGAACCTACATGTCAATTACTGTAATGCAAAGAGAAAACCACCTTCTACTTACAGCAGCCTACTCTACCAATCAATTGCAAGCCAGATTTCCTAATGAAGTCCTTAGGGAAAAGACAGTGTCTTTTCTTCATCATATTCCAAGTTACTGGTACAAATGAGTTAATACTATAAGACTTTCTCATATCAATACAGTATTCCTTCCATAATCTGTATTTCAAGCAATCATTCTGACCACTAACTCCTAACTTCTGGCTTTCTCCTCAGTACTTCAACAGTTCTTGCATCCTTTCAAATCACTGACTCTGATCAACATCCATACACTGTCTCTCACCTGCTTATGTCCTCACTTCTCTCTGTAATTGACCTGCATTTCACAGCCCATCATTATAATTATTCCCTTGCCCCTATCTCCCTCCATCATATTGGCCTGGTGGAACCTTAATCTTCATCAAAGCCAATCTCTTCTACTAGTTTATTATTTATCTATTTGACATTTAATTTGATTGTGTTATTCCTCCTCCTCCTCCATTACATCTGAGCAGCTGAAGAAAAACTCACAAACATCTTGCTTGAAGTATATGACCACTAACATCACGTAAGCCCTTCCAGATGCCTGGCTACTTCGCTGCCTCTCCCTCATCAGTTCACTCTGCCCCTGCAGAGGACTCCCATGTTCTGTTCACCTGTAACACCTCCTTCTTCCTTCTCCCTGTGTGCTGATAACCTAACTTCCTCATCCACTGAGGAAAGAGGAAAAATCAAAGATAATCTCTAAAACTACCTCTTAGCCGCAGCTGGGGCCTTTGACTCTACTTTCCCCTCTTAAAGCAACAGATGAACTATGACCAATCCCTCCACTCGTACACTGAATTTCTTTCCCTGTAGTCTAAGCAAGGGCATCTTTCCCTCAACTGTACTCCTCCTCTCCCTCCATCCCATCAGGTGATGATGATGATGATGAGAGCAGCTAATAAATGTGTTAATAAATGAGACTTAATAAATGTGGCAGGAAAACACAAAGATGGTCCCCAATGATCCCCCCCTCCTGACACTCACCCCTTGTGTAATCACCTCTCCCTGAGTGAGAACAGGAAGGACCTGCGACTTGCTTCTAATTGATACAACATGGCAAAGGCGATGGGATGTTACTTAGGTGATTAGGTTACATGAGAGTGTGCCTGGTGTTTTGCTTCTCTCATTGTTTTCTCAATTTGCATGCTTTGATGACATAAGCTACCATATTGGAGAGGCCCAAGTGGCAAGAAACAAAGAGCAGGCTCCAGTCAACAGCCATCTAGGAACTTAAACCTGGAGGAACTGAATTCTGCCAACAACAGAAGTTTGGAAACAATCCTTCCCAAATCATGACTTCAGAGATGAGAATCCAGCCCTGGCTGACACCTTGACTGCAACCTGTGACAGACTCTGAAGCAGAGGACCCAGCTAAGCCATGCCAGGACTCCTGATCAACAAAAACCATGAAATAATAAATGTGTTTATTTTAAGCTACTAAGTCTGTGGTAATATGTTTTGTAGCAACAAAGAACTAGTACATTAAGTGACAAGTACTCTTCTAAATGTTTTAAATATATTGACCACTTAATCTCACACAATCTTATTATATTCTCCATGTTACAAATGAGTAAACAGGCACAAGGATGTTAGAAAGCCGGCTCCAGATCACACACCTAGAAAAGGCATTCTAAAATTCTTTTCGCGGCTGTCCTATTTCTCTGCCTTCCTACAGCAAAGCTCTTTGAAGATTTGTCTCTGCTAGCTGAGTACAATTCCTCCTTTGCCATTTTGTTTCACTCTGGACAGGCGAACTCTCTCCCATTCCACTGAAACTGATGCCTACAGTTACTAAAGATGTCCATACTGCCAAGTCAATCATGTTACACACCTATCAACAATATTTGAGAACGAATTATTTCCTCCTTCTTCAAACACTCTTCATGTGGCTTCAAGTCACCACAAACTCTCTTGATTTTCCCCCTACTTTTCTGGACTCTCCTTTTTGGTCTCCACACATCTAGATTCTCATCTTCCTGACCTTTCAACTTCAGAGGTCCCTGGTTTCAGACTTCAGACCTCTCCTCTTGTCTATACAAACTCAATCTTATATCATCTCAACCAGTCTCATGACTTCAAATACCATCTGTATAATGACAACTCCTAAATTTACAGCAAGCCCAGGCTCTCCCCACAAATCCCAACTTATATATTCAACTGCCTACTCAAACTCTCCATCTGAACATTCAACAGACATTTCAAACTTAAAATCTCCACAACAGAACTCTAATTTCCCCCTTATAAATCTGCTCCTCCTGCAATTATCTGTATTTTGGTAAAAGTCAACTACACTTTCCCAGCACTCAGGCTGAAACTTTGTGGAGTTACCCTAAATAGCTCCTTTATTCTTGCATTCCACATCCAATCAAGTGACATATCCCGTCAGTGACACCTTCAAATTATATCCAAAATCTGGCCCCTTCTCACCAATTCCAGAGTTACCATCCTAGTCCAGGCTACCATCACCTCGTGTATAATGATTGTAATAGGCTCCTGATGTCCGTGCTTCCACTCTTATCCATGTCCCATTTATTCTCTACAGCAGCCACAGTGACCATTTAAAACATGTCAGATGATATTGTTCTATTCAAAGCCTTTCAGTTTATTTCACAGACATCTACATATGTGCCAGGTACTTTTCTAAGCACTTTGGTGCTTTTCTAATATTTACAAATATTACTTCATTCAATCTTCAAAGCAACTCTATATTTATCCCATTTTGCAGATGAAGAAACTGAGGCACCAAAAACAACAATTACTAGTGAAGCCAAGATTCTAACCTAGCCAGTCTAGCTCTATAATCACTACCCCATGCTGCCTCTTATGGCTTCTGGCTTCCCAAGTCACTCAAGAATAAAAATCTTACAGTGTCTTTGATGATTCACACCCCTGCTATCCTATGGTTTCATCTTTTGCCACTTTCTCTCACTTGACTCTAACCACATGGATCTAAGAACATTTCTAGCACCATCCCAGCTGAGGGCCTTTCATTTCTTGTTACTTGTATCTGGAATATTCTTCCCCTAATACATGGAGGGTATGTCCTGTATTTCCTGTAGGTCTCTGCTCACGGACCACATTAGGAGTGAGGTCTTTTCCCATCCTATTCCAAATAGTATCTATAGTCACTTTCTATACCTGTTACCCTGATTTTTCTTCAGAGCACTTATCACCTGCCATACACAGACACATATATACACGCTTCCCCCTCACTAGAATATAATCTGCACAAGGAAGGTATTTTGTGTTTTGTTTATTGCCATATCCCTAGCATCTAGAACAACAGCCTGGAACATAGTAATAAGCAGTTATTATTTTAGTTACTGGGTATTGTGAAGAAATGTTAGCTAAATGGATCAAAGATCAAAGACCTGAATGTAAGTCATGAAACCATAAAACTCTTAGAAGACAACATAGGCAAAAATCTCCTGAATATAAATATGAGCAACTTTTTCCTGAACGCATCTCCTCAGGCAAGGAAAACAAAAGCAAAAATGAACAAATGGGACTACATCATGCTAAAAAGCTTCTGTACAGCAAAAGACACCATCAGCAGAACAAAAAGGCATCCTACAGTATGGGAAAATATATTTGTAAATGACATATCTGACAAGAGGTTAACATCCAAAATATATAAATAATTCACACGCCTCAACACCCAAAAAGCAAATAACCCTATAAAAAATGGGCAGAGGATATGAACAGACACTTCTCCAAAGAAGAAACTCAGAGGGCCAAGCCAAAAGACACATGAAAAGATGCTCCACATCACTAATTATCAGGGAAATGCAAATTAAAACCACAATGAGATATCACTTCACACCAGTTAGGATGGGTCAAGATAGAAAAGACTAGGAACAACAAATGCTGGAGAGGATGCAGAGAAAGGGGAACCCTCCTACACTGCTGGTGGGAATGTAAATTAGTTCAACCATTGTGGAAAGCAGTATGGAGGTTCCTCAAAAAACTCAAAATGGAAATACCATTTGACCCAGGAATTCCACTCCTATGAATTTATCCAAAGAAAACAAGATCCCAGATTCAAAAAGACATATGCACCCCTATGTTTATTGCAGCACTATTTACAATAGCCAAGAAATGGAAGCAACCTAAGTGTCCATCAGTAGATGAATGGATAAAGAAGAGGTGGTACATATACACAATGGAATATTATTCAGCCATAAGAAGAAAACAAATCCTACCATTTGCAACAACATGGATGGAGCTAGAGGGTATTATGCTCAGTGAAATAAGCCAAGCCGAAAAAGACAAGTACCAAATGATTTCACTCATCTGCAGAGTCTAAGAACAAAGGAAAAACTGAAGTAACAAAACAGCAGCAGACTCACAGAACCCAAGAATGGACTAACAGTTACCAAAGGGAAAAGACTGGGGAGGGTGGGTGGGAAGGGAGGGATAAGGGGAATAAGGGGCATTACAATTAACACACATAATGTAGGGGGGCGGCCACGGGGAAGGCAGTATAGCACAGAGAAAACAAGTAGTGACTCTATACCATCTTACTGTGTTGATGGATAGTGATTGCAACGGGGTATGTGGTGGGGACTTGATAATGGGGGGAATCTAGTAACCACAATGTTGCTCATGTGACTGTATATTAATAACAAATAAATAAATAAATAAATAGATGTTAGCTAATGTTAATCTAATGACAATGACGGTATTATTGGGATACCCGGGATACATAATTTATTTTAATAAACTTCACTGCATTCTCAGTGGGAAACCTTATTACAGAGATCTACCTTAAAATAAGGGGAAAGAGGAAAATGCCAATAGTGGCATGGAGCATTTTCCAACCTGCCACTGTCCCCTCATTGCTGGTAAGATATAGGGAAGACAAGAATGTTTTGGAGCACTGGACCTACTGATGAGACCACTCTTCTTCAATACATTAACCAGGTCAGAAGATTCTGTGATCAAACTGCTGGAGACTATAATTTAGGTCATCAAACAAAAAGAAAATACTTCTCAGTGAAGTAACTATATATCACACACTAAAACAAACTTAAGAATCAAATTCAGTACAAAAATTGTTCCTAAAGCAAGTAATTGCTAACTTAAAAAAAAAAAAAGACTATGTTCCAGAAGTTAATTGATAAAAACAAGTTTGGAATTTATACTGCATTATCATCACTATTATAATAAAAATGCAGGTTCCCAGGCAAGCCCACCAGCCTTATTTAATTCAGAAGATTAAAACAGTAGACTACAATGAGGATAGTGGTCAGTCATATATAATTCTGTACACCCAAAAGCTTATGGAAATGGGCCTCTGAGAAGTTCCAACCCATTAAATCTGAGAAAAGGGAGGGAGAAAGGGGAAAAAAATATGGTATATATATGGTTCCAAGGCTCCATTTTGGACAGCTGGTATTTTTCATTAAAGTACTTTATTTCTTTTTTTTATACAAACTTGTATATATTTAAAGTGTACAAGATTTGATCTTATTACAGTCAAGCTAATTAATGCATTATCTCACATAATTACCTTTTCTTGCTGTTGATGGGAACACCTGAAATCTTCTTAGTAAATTTCCCCAAAACACTCTTGTCAACATGTCACTTATAACATATGTGATGTTTCTACTCTCTCCATACTCATTAAAGAAAATCATATGTAGACAAGATAGTAGGTACAATAGAATGTTTTCTCAGATTTCCCAAGACCAGAAAAAATTACAAGATGACTCACTTAAGCGTTATATCCTCAGGGAAACCCCCCCTTGACTCCCAAGACTAGGTCAAGTTCCTTTGTTTTTCACACTCACAGAATAATATTCCTTGTTCCAGTGTCCTTATCAGTAATTGTTTTTATTAGGATTGATATTAAATTGATGTCTGTCTCCCACAGTAGACTATACAACCTAGTTCAGGGAGCACAGCTCATGTCTGTTTTTGCTCATCATAAAATACACAATGACTGGCACTCACGCCAAGCTTGTTGGATGAATCAATCTGTCATCCCTTCACTTAATGTGAGCAGAGTAGTAGGTCAACCCTGCCTTTGAAGCCAAGACACTAAGATGATTTGTAGAGACATTACTCCCCTAAGCCTCTTTGCCAACTTTGCTCCATCAAATATCTAGTTCCCCAACTACTAGTCTCCAAAACCCTGTTTATCCCAGAGTACAAGCAAATTAAGCACCCTGTAGTGTACACTGTAATGTAACATCCATCTACCCTTTTACTGAAGGCCTTATTCCTCTAGCTGCTGGAAGGGTCGCCACAGAGCCCTCAGCTGTCAGCCCTTTTTGAAGTTGACTCCACTTTACCTTTGGCCAAGATCATGCACTCTTCCTGAGGCAAACCATATGCAATGATTGGTAGCCACATGGCATATCTTCCCAACTCAGAGCTTTAATGCTCTCTGTGGGCTGTCCTTGGCTTTCCTTGAGGCTGCTCATATCCTCTGCCCAATCCTGCTTAAGTCCTTTTCCTCCTACAGGTGGTGATTCCAACAGCTTTCCCTGTTAAACCCCTGCATGCTAATCCACCTCAGAATCAGCTTCCCAGGGAATCCAATTCACCACAGGCAGCTTTTACTCCCATGTTTTCTTGAAGATCAATGTATAGACCGACAAGCCCCAAGGTCATCACAGAAATGAAGTCCCTACCTGTCTTGCCTGAGGGTTTCAGCCCCGGGCAAGTTCACCATGGATTCAGTGAGACCAAGAAATGATAATCAAATGTTCTTGGAGTAAGAGTTTATACCTGGTATTATTCTCCCTGCCATAGGTGGAGCACTAGAATCTCTGTGCATCCAGGTCTGCAGGTCTGTAATCCACCTGTTTGGGTCTCTACCTCCAGCACTGAGCAGAGCTCTTTATATAGTGACTCAGTCAATAATAGCTTATTGCCTATGGGTGTGGAAGCAGTAGCCTAGCAGTAGGCTAATTATGTCATCAAGAAGTTTAGGGTCAGATGTGGCCAGAGGAAATTCCATTTTCCCTACACTACCGCACTTCAGTTCTCCAGGGAGATAACTCATTAAAGAGACCCAACGGGGGGGGGGGGGGAAAAAAAACACTTCTTATTCCTGCCTAAGTTTTGCAGCCAAACAGACCTAAATTTGGATCACTGTTCCATGCTTAGACAAGATTATTAACCTTGCCTCAATTTTATCATCTGAAAAAACCAGATAATTAGTACCTATTTCATAGATTTGCTTTGTAAAATACTTGGTACATGAGAAACAAAAGTTCCTTTTTCTCCTGTGTGGGGAAAACTGAAGTTCCTATGGCCAGGATCCTCACCTGAACCTAAACTACTTTTACCCCAAGAATGTTCCACTGTCATTCTTCGGTCTCACTGAATCCACAGAGAACCTGTCCGGGGCTGAAACCCATGGGCAAGACATCCTGCAAGGCTTGGAGTATCATCCATTCCAGTTTCATCTCTCCCTGGTACATAGCTTTCTCTCTGACCACCAATGTCCAACTGCTTAGCTGTTTGTGAAAAGATAAAAGCTGAGCTTGGTGGCATCTGAGTTGTTGAATAAAGGACATAATATTCACAGGAGATGATGTCCACCCCTCCTGTCCTGATCCTCTCCTCCAACAAACATTACTCAAGAGGGAAGTTAACATCTTTTTGCTGGCTAGAAATCTATCAGTTAGACCTACTGCAGCTCCTGTCAATACTTCCAAACTGTCCATTTCTCAAAAACAGAACATTACTTATAATTCAAGCCCCAGTCTGATAGTCATTACTTACAAAAACCCCACCACCTCTAATAACCTTGCCAGTTTTATCTCCTCCTCTTCCCCATCATATACCTTATCCTCCAACCAACCATTAACAGATTTTTCCAGAAGTCTAAGTATTGGAAGCTGAACAAGACTACACTCAGTATTTTTAAGCATCATCCAATTTTTAAATCAGGATTTGGTGTAGTAGTGGTGTGATCAGTTGGTAATTTAACAGTCGCACAGACCGAGTAACAGGAACAGGGTAATGCAAACCACAGGAGTCTAGCTCTCTGACAAGGTAAAAATTCTGACACTTATGTTTTAGCAGGTGAAATCTAATGTAAAGTAAATCCAATCATGTCTACTACCTATCAAAACTTGTTTTGATCATCATTTTCTTGTAGAGTTAAGGCATTCAAAACTCCAGAAGTAGCATTCTGTTAGGTCAGAACAGTACGGGTACTGGATATTCTGGTTCACAATATTCTCCTGTATTTGCCTTTTCCTAAACATACTCTTGTTCTCTCCAGCCCTACTGGGAGTTTTTTCTAACTAATCAACCACATAGGCTCTTAATATCAACTTCCCCATGAAGGCTTCCCTGTTTCAACCAGACAACTTTTTTCTGGCTCAAAACTCTCAGAGATCTTTTTTATATATAGCTCTTACTGTATTTACCATGTTCTATACCCATCCTGTGATGAAATTAATAAAATATGTACAAGATGGTCCATAAACTTGGAGATAGTCTAGGGAAAAACACATACTTTGCAACAAATGATCCTCAAAGATCAGAACTCAAGGTATTATTTATAAAGAGAAATATTCATGTATAGAGAAAAGACTTGAAATCAGCATGAAGTTTTATTTATAAACTCTGATTGGATAAAAAAAAGAAGACATGCTTTTTCCTAGAAACACGTTACATTTCAATACCACACAAAGCTGAAAGTGAAACTGACCATTCCAATTTGATGCACTCATATAATTTACTCCTACAATTCAGAAATGAAAATCCAAGTATGCTCAAAATATGGGCATGAAAATCACACTGGATGCTAAACCCAGTGCAAATGAAACAAGTTCAAACTATCTGGCAGGTGTGCAAATCAAACCCCATTGCCTGCTGCAAGTCCTTCAATGAGAGCAGAAACAAAAGTTACCAAAGGGGGAACATGAGTGGATTTTAGAACAGAAAGTATCTGTTAACAATTCCAGTCCTCTGTCAGAGATAAGGTTGTCAGAGGACAAGAACTGTTAAGTCCTTTCACATCCTGGAAAGAAGTATCTGTGAGCTGTTTTTTTCTTTGATTAGAAAAGGATACACTGTACCAAGTTAAAAGGAGGAAATGATACTGTAAACAATAAATCAAAACATTACAACTACCTCTATAAAATCAGAACAAATCATTGGCTTGAGTTCTTTTTAAAGAGATAAAATGTATTCAAATGCCATATATGAAAGAATGTTACAGTTTTTTAACTTCTTTTAGATTAATACATTCTTTTACTCTCATTTAGTCAGTCACCAAATCCTGACAAATTTTACTGAAGAAGTTTCCCTAACTTGTCAGACTTCATTGTCACATACCTAGATCCTGTGATAATTTCTAATTTTCACACTGGTTATCTTGCCCTCAAGTTTATTTTTATTTTGAAAGAATCATTTGCATCTCTGTCTTACTCAAAACCCTCTGAAAAATAGGTTCCTCACTTCCTATAAGTCAGAGTTAAGACATCTTTATTTCACAGTATAAGTATGTGGTCCCAACTTCTTCTTTTTTTAACGCAAACCCTCTGCTCCAGGCCTAACAATCTCTTCATTGTTTTCCAGGGCACACCATCTTAAAATGCATTTTCAGACTTGTATTTCTGTTCCACTCCCCATGCTATATACTATGCCATGCCTTCATCCACCCACTCAAATCCTGTAAGACAAACAACACTTATTGAACACTTACTGTGCTCCAAGCACAAATGCCATCGGATCAAGTTCTACCATTTTTTTCAAGCTTTCTTTCTGTCTGCAAGAGACATCTCCTTCTTAATGATTCTCTTCCATTTACCATACAGTAGGAAAACTGCTCATATATTCCAGCCTTTTAAGTCATACTGATATAGCTATGATTAAGTCAATTGAGTGCAAGAGACTAAGGCTAGAGTTGAAGAATAAGGAATCATTCATTCATAACCTATGTGTTGAGCAATAACCATGTGCCAAACACAATTCTGGGTGTGACAGACAAGGATACTCATGTAATGTTATTGCACATGGGCTGGGAGAGAGGGGTAACCAACACCCAACAAATGAACATACAGAATCCAAACTGCGACAAGTGCTTGGAAGAATACAGCACAGGTTTGACATGCTAGCGAATGATGATTAGGGAGCTAGTTTAAAGAACTGAACAGGATGGGCCTCTCAGATTGAATTAATCAAGACTCAGCAATAGGTTTGTTTTAAAAAACTAAGAAACCAGAGGTCCCTCTACATTTTATTTGAGGTTCAAAGACTGTCATAATCACATCTTGAACAAACATATGGTTTATGAAACTCCCCTAAAAGACACTACCCGATCTGAAAAAGTAAAGCACAGGTAGCGTGCTAAGGGGTAATCTAATCAAGATTGCTGTCTTTACCAAAAATATTTACTGTCAGTTTCACAAGAGCTAGTCCAGCTATAAAAGAACACTCCAGTCCTGTGGCCTCTCCTTCTGTGAGTTCAGAGCTCTCTCAGCTCTCCTAAGAACTCCTGAGCCACCAACCTAAAAGAATACTTTAAGGGCAGGCAGGGACTCGTTCTACTTTCTGGCCGAGAAAATTGTACGGGAAACAGACACTCAACTTCCTTATACCGACTCACGACTAAAATCAGATTCACCAAGAAAAGATGCAGAAATTATTCAGTCTGAAGTAAAATGCACCGCTCAAATCGGAGGAGAGCAAGACAAGGACCCCACAATAACCAGATCATAGGGAAAGGAGATCCATTCCAAACAGGTTCGGACTCTTAAAATTGGCCGAAAGACACTGTACATCCCTAAATTAACTTCCTCGCCTGCAAACGAGGACGAGTCCTGACTCTCAAGATCTGTAAAGCTCTAATGAGAGAGACGTAACAAACTTTTAAAAGGCGCACGGAGTGGGACGGTCTCAAGTTACTTAAACTACTTACACTAAGATGAGTGCAAGCGGGAGCCGCGCAAACATTACCTTGACCAGCCACACTCCGGTGTTCTGTTTGGCGCCAGTCAGGTCTAGTTCCCCGCGCTCTGCCATGGGTCTGTCACCGGCGAAGACGTGCGGGCGACACAAGCGGCCCCGGGAGCTGGTAGGCTGCGAGGGGAGGGACCGGACGGAGCACAGGGCAAGCAGTAACCAAAGGAAGACAGTGAAGAGAAGGCGTCCACTTGCCGGGATGCTGGGAAACCCGGGAAAGAGGAACACGCCGCTGGGAGCTGGGCACTGCGCCTGCGCGTCGCTACCGTCCGTACGGCGCCCTGGTGCAGACAAACTTCTTCCTGGTTCCTCAGCTTCTTGAGTGGGCGTGGCTACTGCTGCAGGCTGTGAGTGATTAAAACATAGGGTGGAATGGGCGAAAATGTCAGCAATACATTTAAAGACCAGGCCAGCACAACTAAAGAAGAGAAAGTGTCGAAACACAAAAATAAGGTTCAAAGAGAGAAAGCCTGTCAGTATACGCCCAAATCTGGCCAAAGAGAGAGAGAGAGACAGCATTTTGAAGGACAGGGTCAGAAATAAATAGTGAGTGATTAGCACAAGTGGAGACCAGGATCAGACCAAGCAGCCCTGGGCATACTGAAAACATGCTGTTTCTGGAAAACAACAGAGTCTCAACTGAGAAGCTATACTGAGCTCCTCCGATTAAAGAAGGCGGAGCACACCCTTCTCACACTCCAAAACCAGGAGTCCATATAATTAGGTCAGTGGCAAAAGACCTGTAAGAGACGCACCTGATTATTAAACTTCCCTGCTTATACAGTTTCCTCTCTCACTTCCTGACTTTAGAATGAAATTCAATCCTTTCTACACAAGCCCTCTCAGTTGGAAACCTGACACTCTATCTACCACACAGCCAACCACAGACCTCTCAGAACAGGTCAGGATCCTGTTACTTCAGAGCCTCTGCCTACTGGATTCCCTTTATTCAGATGCCCTCTTCTTCCCTTATCCTCATTCTCACCCCTGTCTGACTGGCAAACTCCTACGTAGGTTTCAAGACTAATGGAAATGTCACTTCCTATGAGACCTTTTATCAACTCCGCCAGAGGAAGTGCCTTTTTCTTCACATCACAGTGTGGGATATGCAGCATGCTGCACTCTAATATACATGCGTGCATGCTGCCTTTACTTTCTAAACTATTGATGTCGAGATTCTTGCTCACGGAGTTGAAGAATGAACTTCGCAAACACTCAAAGTAGAAGAGCAAGGGAGAGGCTTTTATTTAGAGATAAAGTGAGAAGACAGAGCTCCTGGCTCATGCCAGGAAGGGACAAGAGAGTCCCTGGTTGTGCACTGTCTAGGGGTTTTATACCATGATAAAGGGCTAGGGGTGTGGACCTAAGTGGTCTTAGAATGTTCATCCTTGAGGAGACATTAAGTCTCTTTTCTCACCAGTCTTCCAGATAATTCTGCAATATTAACATAAGAAATTTACTGCAGATTTCTTTCCCAGAGTAACAGCTTTTTAGTCTGGGAGCATATCAATCATCAATCAAGACTGCCTGCCCTGCCCTCAAGGTGGGCTGAGTTATTGTCTGTTTGCTAAAGAGTTCAAAAGGCAATCTAAGATGGAATCTTTCGCGCTTTTACTATATTGTTTATGGCTGGGCTTGCTTGCCATTATTAATTGCCCAGGTTGCAAATCACCTGACCAGATCTGAAGGAGGAAAAACAGCACATAGGCCTGGGCCTTTTAGCATGCTGAAATGAATCTTACACATAATCACAAATGATTAGCATAATAAAAACATGGGCTACTTTCCTTTATCTGGGAAATATTAACTGATCTCACTGACGAATGACTCTAGAGCTTAATGTTTAACCTGGAGTTTTGGTAGGGGGTTTCCTTGCATATTGTTACATTGCTCTGACTGCAAATATCTTGCCTTGCCTTTTCTGGGGGCCCTCACCCTACTCTGTCTAAACCCAGAGTTCCTGTCTCACTATGAACTCCTCTTAGGCAGAAATAGTATTCATTTTATGTCCACAACATTTCTAGCAGAGTGCTTGACATGTTGTCAGATTTCAATAGATTTTGGCTGAATGAACATTCACTGAAAGAGAAATATCCAGTAAAATATTGTAAGAATAGCAAGTGATGTATTGAATCATGCATCAGAGCCATGCACATAAATGAGAAATTCCATGTCTGTGCAGCATAGGACCAGGAAAATCTGTCAGGTCTCTGAGATCAGCTGGGAAAACTAATGATGTCGGGGTTCTTGTTCATGAAGCTGAATAATGAGCTTCACAAACACCCAAGGTAGGACAGCAAGGTACAGGCTTTTATTTAGAGATAAAGTGAAAGGACAGAGCTCCCGGCTCATGCCAGGAGGGGACAAGAGAGTCCGGGGTGGTGTGTTGTCTAGGGGTTTTATAGGTAGTTGAGGATTTTTGAGAACATGAAAAAAGCTTAAGGGTGTGGACTTATTAAGTGGTCCCTGAATATTTAGAATTAACTTAACACAAGCAACTTCCTGCTCTGATGATTTTTTCCTGAGACACCAGCATCTTGGTCTGGAAACATATGAAACAAGGCCATCTGCTCAGCCCCCAAGGTGGGCTGAGGTATTGTTTGCTAAAGAGTAAGTTAAGAATTTCTAACATCTTAACTTCTTGGGTATTAAAATGCAATCCCATCTTCAAGGTGGAATCCTTCCTGCCTCCTACTGTGTTGTTTATGGCTGGGTCTGCATGCTAAATTAGTTGCCCAGTTCGCAAATCACCTCATCAGATCTGAAGGAGGAAAGACAGCACACAGGCTGGGCCCTTCAGCACACTAAATGAAGCCCACACATGACCACAAATGATCAGCATAACAAAAACATGTGCTACTCTTCCACATCTGGAGAACATCAACTGATCTCACGGAAGAATGACTCCATAGCTCAACGTTCAACACAGAGGTTTAGTAGGGGGCCTCCCCACATGCAGTTACACCACTCTGACTGCAAATATCCTGCCCTGCCCCTCCGAAGGCCCCTGCCCCTTCGGAGGCCCCCACCCCACTCTGACCGCACCCACGGTCCCTATCTCACTAAGAGGAAAGATGGGAGACCAGACATGTGTTGAAAAGGAAGATATGTTCTCGTGTCACAGTTTGGGAAAGGTCCTTGAAACATATAAAGGACAAACAGGTGGGGAGAGCTGCTTTAAGCTATGATCAAATAGAAGAGAAAAATGGAAATATGAGACCATGAAAGAAGGGAATTAACATAGTCTGGAGTACCCTAGTAATGGACTTTAGAGTAAAGGCCTTGATCTATGGGTCATGGGAAACCTTAAAATGTGTGTGTGTGTGTGTGTGTATGTGTGTGTGCGTGGGTGTGTGTACAGGGATTGAGGGAAAACAAACAGTTAAAGAAGACGGGATTAAAAAGAAAGTTAAAAGTGAAGATTTAAAAATGATTATATGGGGAAGAAGAAAAAATACAACAATTTTTGAGCATCTCATCCTCATACACAGTTGAACAAAGAACAAACCTATCTGCCCTGAACTCCCTTCCAGCTTGAGGAAGGATGCTTCTTAGTAGCTGTGAGAGAAAAGGAGGACATGGGCTCTGAGAACCGGATTCACAGATTTACTCTGGAGACTGACAGGGTAACAGATATAGCAGCCAGATCCTTCACCCTCCTTAGGGCCTATTATATGCCAGATATCAATAATTTTGGCCTTATCCAACTTGGTATTCCTTCTACCATGATCCCACACCCTTCATAGCCATCCTTACACATTTTCCCTGAATTTCTGCTTGGGGAAGTTATAAAATGTAAGTTGTTTTTTTGTAAGCAGCACGTACACCTCCTCGTGGTCCTCACTTTGTACCTAACTTTGCTGGAACTTGAGTCTAGTTGTAGGTCTAGAACTCAAGTGGAGTAGTCAGTGGGGGTTCCTGAGGAGACTGAGTATTGTAAGGCAACTGCTTTAGGGGAAACCATTACAGTTTCCTCAGACAATGCAGGGTTAATCTCCTTGGAGGTAGGGAGTGGATGGAAGGAGTTGCTATTCTGGAGGCTGCTCCTACTGGGGATGTGGGGGCACTTCCACTGGCAAAGAGGGTTCATCAGAATTTAGGGGCTCAAGTCCCCAGCTTCCTCAGGGTCTTCCCACACATGCCCACCTGTCTTGCAAATGAGTTTCAGCCCCAGGCAAGTTTGCTATAGATTCACTGTGACCAAAGAAATTTACAGCAAAGAGTTCTTGGGGTGAAAAGGTTATACCCAACTTTATTTCCAGGTGGTAGGTCAGTCACTAAAATCCCATTCACTCAGAGCAAGTCTGTGTTATCACTGCTGCTTTGGATGCAGCAAGCTGGTCTGTCTCTGCCTCTGGGCCCCTCTGTCTGCATAGCTGTCCTCTGGGCCTCTCTGCACAGCCGTCCCGCACAGCCATCCTCCGGGCCTCTCTGCACAGTCGTCCTGCACAGCCGTCCTCTGGGCCTCTCTGCACAGCCATCCTGCACAGCCGTCCCAAACAGCCGTCCTCTGGGCCTCTGTCCTCGGCGCTGCCACCACTCCAGCCTCTGCTCTGCTCTCCTGCAGCCTTGCAGCCCTGCCACTCCGTGGAGCTCAGAGTACTGGGTGGAACTCTTTATATTAACACAATAATGGCTTATTGCCTAAAGGTGTGGAAGCTGTAGTATAGCAACAGGCCAGTTACATCATCAGGTGGTTTAAGTTCAGTGAGGATCCTGGCCATAGGAACCCCACTTTACCCACACCATCCCAACTTAAAGGATCCCATTCTTTCCCAGGCAATGCTTCACCTTAGCAGTAGACACCCTATGAGGCTGAAAATTCAATATGCGTTATAATTCAGCTAGTCATAGGATGAGTCTGTGTTTGATTTTTAGCAATCTCAGCCCTGAGGCTACAGGAGATACTGGCCTCCTTCAGGGCACACATAAAAGCTTTCAGGTCATTTATGGGCACTTGAGCTGGGAATTCAAATCCCTGAACTTGTCCTTTCCTTTCACCATTTGTCCAGGTACATTAGTAGCAACGAGCCAATCTCATTATATTTTTTAGCTTTACAAAAATGTTGGAAACTCACCCAGATCCTTCCTTCTTATGAGCTCTAATAATTCTATTTGGTTAGGCATATCCAATGTAGATATTGTATGTATTTTTATTGCCCAAACACTTGATAAACCATCAGTGCTCTCCCTACACCAGAAATAAGAGTCATTAGCATCTTAAAATCTAATCAGATTAGAGAGCCAATCCCAGAAACCCAGAACCAATTCAGAAAACTCATTCTTAACATTCTGTTTTTCTAGAACCACTCTCAGTGCCAAAACTCTTTTTAGGGCTTTCCAGAGAAACATGCATACACACCCCCCCACACACACACACACACACATGCAATATAGTATATATGTTACACATGTATTTTAAGAGAGAGAGATTTAGTAATATTTACCATAAGGAATTGGCTCACATGATTACGAGAAGTTCTAAGATATGCAGTTGGCAAGCTGAAGACCAGGAGAGTGAATAACATACTTCTAGTTTGAGTCCAGAGGCAGAAGATCAATGTCCCAGCTTGAAGACAGTTAAGTGGAGAGTGAATTCTCCCTTGCTGAACCTTCCTCCGCACCCCCCCCCCCAGCTATTTAGGCTTTCAACTGATTGGATTAGACCTGCCCACATAGGGGAGGACAATCCACTTTGTGTAGTCTACTGATTCAAATGTTAATCCATTCAGAAACACCCTCTACAGATTCACCCAGAATAATGTTTGATTAAATAGCCAGGCAAACTGAGGCCCAGTCAAGTTGACACATAAAATTAATCTTCACAAATACCAAGGTCAGTGCCCAAAAAGGTAACTCCAAATTCTTCACTCTGGCAGGTGACTGACTAGTCAAGTTATGAATCTTTAAGATGCAAATTCCAGCAAGGTGGGAGGGCTCAAGACCTCACTGCTGGTTGAAATTTTTCCCATGAGTCAATAGGGAATTCTCCCAAGCCTTGTAAGTTCAGAACACCACAATTCTGTCATGTAGCCATTACAGCATGAGCAGCAAAGTCATCAGAGGAGATGTTGCAAGTGAGTTGAAGGAATTAGAAGGATATGAACAGTGGCTGAGTCCACTCTCAAGTTTTGTCCTTGGCTGTCTCACACAGTCCCAGTGTCTCTTGAGGCCAGAGACTGTTCACACCCATTCAGAAACATTCTACCTAGATAGAGTGTTACCTCCGGGGGTGTTCACTTAGGCAAGAAACACCACCACAAAATCCTTCTTAGTAAGCCAGGCTTACTATTTATTAGTTATTAACATACAGGTTTTCATTCAAAACTTACAAATGAATGTGGTAATTAGATCCCCCTGCATTAATGATGTCAAAGGTAGATCATTTTACTTCAATATCACACTGTAAGTATGGGGAGAGGAAATCCTGGGGCAAAATACCTCTAAAAACTGAAACCAGTCAAAGGGAGAAATAAAGTTTAAAATCCGTTTATTGCTCACAAGCTGCAGTTCGGGGCCTTCTCTCTCTCCTGCTCCAGCAGAAGCAAAACCCGCCCTCCCCTCACCTCAGGTACAGATAAGCCCTCCTTGCCCAGCTAATTACCCATTGATATGGAGATGGCTTCTCTCCACCCCTGAGAAATTATGCAAATGCACTAAAGCCATACTTCTTTCCACCTCTGAATGCCTACTGATATGCAGATGTACTAAAGCCAGGCGAGATATTCTGGAAATATTACAATTTTACCCACACACACCAAGGCTATAAAACCCCATCTCTAAATTCTCCCTGCCTTTCATTTCACCCCATTCATTCTGTTTTTCACAGAATACCCGCCATCCCTGAGAGATCCCTTTTCCCGAGTCATGCACAAACAAAAGGAAATACTCCCTAAAATAATTTCCATATTGTTAACATAAGCATATTGTTGAACATGAGCTTTGGAGTCAATTATACTTTTAAGTCAGCTCTGCTGCTTACTAACTTAATTATTTTATCATCTCTGCACCTATTTCCTAGCTTATAAAATGGGATTATTATACCAATATCATAGAGTTCTTACAAGATTAAATGAGAAAACAAATCAAAAAGTTTTAACACTGTGATGTGAAAACTATTTGGTAATTGGATTAATTATATTGGGTCAAATAATAGAAAGGAAGCACAAAACAGTAGCATGTGCTGGTAAATGTCTAACAACTGGCTTTTCCTACCCCCCAGAAAAAGCCCTGGTTTATAGTGTTTGCCTGAACTATAGTGTGGAGTTGGTTGAGATGCATAGTAGCATGCCATTATAGGGCATTTTCATATCATAGAATTGTAGGGAAAATGGAAGTTCCCATGGCCAGGATACTCATCTGACCCTAATCTACTTGCTCAGTGTGCACGTGCAGTGATGTAACACTTGGCCCGCGCAGGCACATGCTTACACACGTTGGCAATGAGCCATTGTCTGGGTTACTATATAAAGACCTCTGCCCAGTGCTCTGTGCGGATGGCAGAGGCAGACTGAGAACTGCGGACTTGACGAATGCAGACGTGATTCTAGCGCTCACCCTGCCACCATGAGAATAAAGCTTGGTATAAGACCTTTTACCCCCAACATTCCATTGTCCATTTTCAGTCTTACTGAATCCAGAGTGACATTGCCCAGAGCAGAAACCCTACAGTGTTACAAGAATATAGTAACATTATTAGGAAGTGGTGAGTTTGGGGGTTTTGTTGCTTTGGGGTTTAATATAATGTATTTAACCGCTATCATTCTGGATAAAGGGAGCAACGTCTGCAAGGGAGAAGGAACTGTTGGTCTCCATGTGGGTATCCATGGAACAGAGTATGCCGGACAGGGCACAGTGAGTGAGTGAGGAAGCAGTGACAGTGCCACCAGCTGGAGAGGGAATGGAAGGTCAGACCGCGTAAGACCTTGGGGGCCTTGTTCAGATCAAACATAAACTTGAAGTAGTTTTAGCTTGAGTATAAAAGAATCAGACTTACATATTTTGAAAGGTTCCTCTACTTGCTGGGGGAAAAAGTGGATTGAAAGAGGCCAAAAGGGAAACCAAGAGACCAGTGTACACATTCTTGCACTAATCCCAGTGGGAGAGGACAGTAGTATGGGCTAGGAAGGTGGTAGTGGAGATGAGAAGAAGATGAATTGGAAACATATAGATAGGCTTAGAAGGTAGAACTGATAAGGCTTTGTATTCCTTGCTGTGTAACAAGATAGGTCCATCCACCAGGTGATAATTCAGTACAAGAAAACAAAACACACACTCTTACACACACACACACAAACACATGGCTCCTTCTAGGAGATCAGACAAGACTCTGCATGTATTTTGCCTGATGGGTGACATAATTCAGTTGAACTGCTTTTGTTAAGTGCCTTATGTCTGATATAACATATGGCTGCTGTGACCTGCAGGAAGTCTTCACTCTCAGTAAATCAGTTTAGTTACCCCTTAGGGATTACTCTGGGAATAACATGTTAAATAAAGTGTGAAAATTTTAATTTGTCATTGTTATAATGAAATCCAGTTTGTTTTCACATGCAATTTGCTAAAATATTTAAATCATACTCTATATATTAAATAAAATTATAGTTAGGAAAGAGCACTGAAATACTTGATCAAAGTGCTCAGGTTAAAAATCACAAATAACAGAAAGCTCTAAAATACCATATTAAACAGATGGATCCTCACTAGTGTTCAGATTTCAAAGCCAGACAAGCCACTCGTGCTGCATATCAATGAGGAATTCCATCTTATTATTTCAGCATCTCTGGGGGGTTGTTTGCTTGGTGGACCATGGTATGTGCATTTTCCAACCAATAGGAAAAGGAAAGGAAGGTGATACATCACTCTGGCCAGAGCTTAAAATTACTTATTCCATAGCAGCATTATTCACAACAATCAAAAGGTGGAAGCAACTCAAGCATACATGGAGGGATAAATGGACAAACAGAATGTGGTGTATCTGTGCAGTGTTATAATATTCAGCCTTAAGATTCTGACGCTCACAACACAGATGAACCTTGAGGACTTTGCACTACGTGAAACAAGCAAGTCATAAAAGGTCAAATATGTGTAGTTCCACTTACATGAGGTGCCTAAGGTAGTCAAATTCATAAAAACATGGTGGAAAACAAAGGTAGAAGGTGGTTGTCAGAGGCTAGGAGGAGGGAGAACTGGCAAGTTATTGTTTAATGAATACAGAGTTTCAGTTTTGCAAGATGAAAGAATTCTGAAGATGGATGGTGACAGCTGCACAAACACATAATGTACTTAGTGCCGCTGAACTGTACATTTAAGAATGGTTAGCCTGGTAAATTTTATGTCCTGCATCATTTACCATAATTTTTGTAAAATAAGATTTTAAGATTAAAAAACAAATAGATTTTTTCTCTTCTCCTAACATATAGTCTGGATTGGGATCCAAATAAGGGCCGAACACTGTAACTGCTTTCACTGTCTCTTAGCTCTCCTTCTCTCTCTCTCACTGTCTCTAGTTGTTGCTAAAGAAACTGGATTGATTTTCCTGTATACTTTTCTACATTCTGTATTTTGCTGATTGCATCCCTAGGGTATCATTTATGTTTCTCCTTCCCTTTTATTTCCTAAAAAATCAGTAATTAGATCTCAAGGCATGATCAAACTCAGGTCTGATTTTAGTGGACGTGAAGACTGTCTCCTTCACATGGGCTCTTCTATGCTCTCAGCATGAGGTATATCACATCTAGTCTTCCTTCTTTTTGCAATGTTGGCAGTTGTTGATGATTATTGCATAGACCCAGTAATTAATTAGGGACTGCAAAACTGTTATATTCAAATTCTATCACTTCTTTGGAAAAACGTTCCCAATATCATTCCTATGAGACAGAAGATAAAAACCTTCTATCTCACACAGACCTGTGAGAAGGCAGTGTGAGGTTTTCATTGTGGGAAAGCTGGGTTGCCGGCCAGTGAGTCCCTGCATTCAAAAATGTATCCTGATCGCTGAAAGAGTACCTCAGGGAAATCAGATCTTAATCCACCTGCTGTACTCCGATTCCCAGGCTCACATTCTCTTTATCCCTAAACCCCAAAGTGATAGTCTTTTTTATTTCTTTTCCCCACAACATCCTTTGATCACCCTTCAAGAAGAGTCTCGATGGCCCATTAAAATTGGAGCCCCCAAATCTCCAACTGACTGATTGCCTAATTGTTTTTAATTCCTAGATGTAATGGGTTTTTACAGCATTGCCTATCAAGCATCCAGAAAAAAGAAGCACTGTCTTTTTTTTCTGTGATTGCTAAACTAAGAGAATCAAGTGCCAATGAATGCCGTGCAGTTTGCACAGACATTCAGCTCTATGTAGGGATAAACGGGGGTGGGTCACAAGTCTTTGCTCTGTAACTAGCTGCCCTGTGTGGATAGATCTCTGTATCTGCAATGCTTCAGAACCAGTAAACAAGCTATACTTGGGAAGACAGAACTGATTGAGATGGAATGACTCCTGAGAGGCGACAGTAGTTAGTGATTATACTGTTTCAATGCTATGTATTTTTCTGGCTTCAAGGCTCAGAATCATCTTTGGAAAGAGAGAAAGCTCTTAGCTGTTATTTGTCATTTTATATTCTTTTGTTTCTATGGTCTCCTCATTAATAAGATAATCAGAATTTCCCAATTTCTTAACTCCAAATATCATTATGTAAATCATATTTTAAAATGGATTTTACTGTATTGATTCTTTTACAATTCCTTCTGCCTTTCAGAAACCTTGAGCAAATTAATGCTCTGCTGTGAAAGGGATGTTCATTGCTTTCCCGGGGGTCAGACGTCCTCTTTGTAAATTATGCATCTAATAGCCACAAAGAACCAAGATGAGAAATTGACCGTTAGTCTCACAAGTTATAATTGAGCATTTTTAATTTAACAGTAATGCAAATTTGTCCTCAATAGATTTTTTCTCCTCTCCTAACAGCTTCTAAATGAAATAATTACTGTGAATCTTTGGACCTAGCTTATTCATTTTCTTGGTTAACTGTATAAGGCTTTGTTCCAAGAATCTCTTTCCTCAATGACAAAAGCCTCTCTCTCTCTCTTTCTCTCTCTTTTTCTTCAGCAAAGAGTATGGGTCACTGATGATTCACACAGTGCACCTAACACTCCTGATTTTCTGTATTGATTGTGGTCGTGGGGTTGGCAGGTGATAGAGACAAATGCTAGGATAAAAATTCCTCTCCATATCCAGACAGATTTAAGGAATATCCTCTTGTGTGAAGAGACAGATGAGAGCAAATATGTTGCACCTGCTACAGTACTATTTGAATTTAAATGAAGTTTCTATGTATCACTTAAATTCTACCAGGCAAGAAAAATCCTCAATAGATTTTTTTCTCTTCTCCTAACAGCTTCTAAATGAAATAATTACTGTGAATCTTTGGACTCAGCTTATTCATTTTCTTGGTTAAATGTAAAACTTAGGTTGAGAGAATGCCAGAACAAGCTACTATCGGCTGTGAGTTACTGCCTATCTTCTTGGGCACCTCCTGCAGCTGCCATTGGCTATGATTCTGGGTGTTTTTATTAAAATGTATCTCAATTCTTTGATACACCTTCCTTCAAAATGTAAAGCCTAGTATCCCCCCCCAATATAGGGGAGACCTAGTGACTACTTCAGACAAAAGAATGTGGTGGAAGTCAAGTTGTATGATTTTCATGGCTCTGTAATAAAAGGATAGCTTTCCATCTGTTCCTCTCTCTCCCTTTCTCATTTTTTATTATTTTATTCAGGCTATTGCAATAGCCTCCGTCTGAAAATCAGGTCAGTGTCTGAGCAGGGTGGTTTTGTCTCAGACTGCTGTACATGGGGTAACAAGTTACAGATGGAGTGATGTACAGTTTCTTCTGCAAGCAGAAGTCACAGTTATCTTAAGAGGAAAGGTTTTTCTCTCCAGTAAACTGGTTTCAGGGGGACAAACAGTTCTAATGTGGGCTAATTCAGCATGAAACAAAGAACAGGCAGTTGAAGGATCTACCTTGTCAAGAGGTTCAGGCAAAAGGGGAAAGATCTGTGTTTGTCCTTGTCAGCCCACTCATTCTGGGGGTGGCTAACTACCATACCCACACGCCAGCAGTCAGGGCAGATGTCCTTGTGTAGAGATATTCATGGATAAAAAGGATCATGTGGAGAGAAACCAAGTAGCCAGCACCAAGTAGTTATGCGAGTAACTCCCCTAGAAAGCAGCTGCTCCCACCTTGGTTAAGCCTTGAGATGCTTTCAGCCTTGAAGTCTTTGAATACTCCAGCTGAGGCCTCATACAGCAGAGACGAGCAGCAATAGATGACCAAAATAGGCTCCTCTCAACTTGTAGATGTACTGGATGTTGGTAGAAACAGCCGCCAGCACCACACAGGCTCCTTCAAAATCTCTTCTTAACACTCAAGAGGCAAGTGAAATAGCATCTAGGAAAATAAGCATGACTCCTCTAGGTACACCTATGCAGAGAGACCTAATTCAGCCAAAATTTTGCTGTATATGAAATAAATGGCAGTTTATTAAAAGGAACAGATTGAAAACTCTTCTTTTAACCATGCCTCTTATCAACTAGGTAAGTCAATTTGTTCAGTATGTCCTCTAAATACACATTTGTAATGCAACAGGGAAAATTATAACAGAATCCAATTTTTAAGATTTCTACTCTAGTGAATAAAACAAAATAGCTGCTACCATAGGGAAATTCAGTTGTGCATTTTTAAGATGGAAATACCCGTGGGAAGTTTGAAATTTATGGTTTAGACTCTTGCTATTCAAAGTCTGGTCCCCAGACTAATAATATCACATCACTTCAGGGCTTTGTTAAAAATGCAAAATTTAGAGCCCTACCCTAGACCTACTGAATTAGAACCTACATTTTAACAACATCCCCATGTAATTCATATGTACACTGAAACTTTGAGAATGGGGGTGGGGATGGGACTGGGGATGACTAATTCATATTCACTTATTCAACAAATATTCTTTGAATATTCATTGCACTGGGGATAGAGCAGTGAACAAGGCCAATCAGAAACTTCCAGTTCCTTTCCAGCTCTAAAGTTTTATATTTCTTTAAAAATATAAAGAATATTATGTTCTTTGACAGGTAGAATTCTTTTTCTCTGCCTTTGCTCCTACCATCACACGATAGTAGTTACAGCATCGCACTACTTTACATAGGAAGACAGGTGCCAGACAAAGTGGGGGGAAATTCCCTAAAGATCAAAATTCTACTTACCTAAAATTGCAGTAAAAGTATGTGCACATACATCAGGACACCCACTGCTGCCACTGACAGCTTGCTACAAATTGCCTCTGTAAGGATTCCAAGGTTCTCTGACTTGACTTTCAAAATTGTTCCATAAATCACTGGGAAATTTCACAGTATTTTGGAAACAGGTCCCGACAGAATGTCAAGCATCCACTGTTGTGTCTTCCAAAGTTGTATCTCTGACAATAATCCACGGGACTTGCTAGAAAATGTAGCAGAGGTTCATCTATAATGATAAAGCCAAAACTTGCTGATATTTGCCACAAGCCATGGAGTTAGAAACCTTATCTTTAAAATTCCATGAATAGACCCTTAGGCAGGAAAAAGGAATATGTGGAGGAAAATAAAAAGACAGAAAAAATGAAAGTAAGACATAGGAAAGAAGTACAGTGCTATCAGGACCAGGGTCCAAGCCTGCTGAGTGGTCCCAGGGGGCTCGGGCTGTCTGCTGGGGCTCCAGTTCCTCCATTTAGCAGCCCGCAAAGAAAAAGCAGAAACTATTATTTTAAAATGTCATTTCCTTTTCCTCAGAGGTCAGATTTCTGAGGCGACTTTTTAAAGGTTGAAGGAAAAAAGTGATTTGTAAGGCAAGATACTTTGTCACTTTCATTAAATCATTCCTTTTTTGGCCCTTGTAAATAGTATTGCTCTTTTTATGTGCATGAGAAACAGGGTGCTATTCTGCTGTAACATCTCTAATCCTATAAATTTACTTAAATGTGATTAAACAACATGGTTCAGACTATTTGGTGGATAAATTTTGTTAAACGAATTATGTCACTCTGTATCAGTACTTTTAGGTCTTAGTGAATGCCTGACACACATTAATATCAAGAACACACCAATAAATATTTGTTAAATAAATATATGAAATAGAGTTCAGAAAAACGACAGAGAAGGTAATTTAGACTCCCATCTGTCAAGGACTCAGCAGTTAGTTATATGACCAGTCACCATCTGCTACCTCAGCAAGGCTATTTTAATGAAAAGGAATAACATTGATTTATATCCCTCAGTTTCAGTTTGACTGCAGGACTGCTCAATATTATGGTCTTTGGGAGGCAAGGTTGCTAAAAGCAGTGCTGGGTGAGATAAACATATAATGGTCAAGTGGCTATGTAACTGAAAAATCTTCCCGGACCAAACATTCACATAATGAACTTGGCCTGTGCGTTTAGAATTATAATGAAGAGAAGGCAGTGTTTGAAGCTCTAAAGACTGTGTGTGTGTGTGTGCATGTGTAAGGAATAGCTTCTGAAGCACACTTTACCAAGAGTACATGCTTCAAAGAAGCTAGCTGAATGTTTTATGTTCACTACACGCTCATTAGTAACTGCTCTCATTTCTCCTGTTTACTTCTTTTCTTACACATCTTGAGGATGCAATTAAAATCCCAGTAACTTCTGGTTTCTGCTAGAGAGATAAACAGTACCTGACCCCCATGTGATCTGTTGTGTGAATAGAGATTAGGATTTCATCTAGCAACTGGATTTTAGGTGGTTGCTAAGGAAACTACTGGCATCTCTGTGTCCTAGGTGCCATATTGCTTGGAAAGAATTACACAGCTTTGTCTGTTACTTTCCCAGAGAGAAAAACTGAAAACTCATTAGGGCAGACAACATTTTAAGATTCTGATGGTCTCTTTGGTGTTTTGAGTGCCTCTGGCCTTTTGGTGCAACTTGTGAACATGTTGGCATCTAAATGAGTACACTCTCAGAAATGACCATGCAGTTTTGTTACAGAAAAGAGTAGCTTGTGGGTAAAAATTCTCTGACCTGGCCTATGGTGCAGGCCTGTTCTGTGGTTTATTTCTTGTTTTTTGTTTTTCAGAGCTACTCACCCCTCTATAAAATTCAGAGTCAGGAGGCCATGATTAAATTCCAGTCCTGTTTCTAACAAGCCATATGGCCCTGGGAAAGTACCCTCTCTGACCCTCAGTTTTCTTAATCCTTAAAGCAGAAAAAGAGTGATACCTCATAATATCATTTATGAGGATTAAAGAAGGTAATGAGAACATGTGGTCAAAACCTACTTGTAAATTGCAAAGCAGGTGAAAGTTACTGTTTCAGGTGTGGTTTCCCCTGGCCAACTTTAGGAGTTTAGCCTAAAATAAACCAGTGTGTTTATTAAGAAGCTGTTAACATCAACAACTGTGGAAGCAAGCAGACTGAGTAAGGGAGAAGTCGAGTTGTGAATGGGTGCAGACCCAGCAACAGCCTCTACCAGCCCTACCATGAGCTCTGAAGGCCCTCTGATGGGCCTTCGGGATTAGGCCCAGTAGGGCTAGCATGGCCAGGCCTTGCTCTCCTCTGTTACAGACTGAACATTTGTGTCCTCCCAAAATTCACAAGTTTAAGTACTAACCCTCAATGTGATGGTATTTGGAGGTGAGGCCTTTGGAAGGTTATAAAGTTTTGATGTAGTCATGAGGGTGGGGTCCCATGATGGGGTTTGTTTTTCAGAGCTACTCACCCCCTATAAAATTCAGAGGTTAGTGTGCCCTTAGAAGAAGAAGGAAAGACCAGAACTGCCTCTCTCCCCACCATGTGAGGACACAATGAGAAGGCTTCCATCTGCAATTAGGGACAAGCGCTCTCACCAAGAACCTGACCATGGACTTTCAGTTTCCAGAACTGTGAAAAAATAAATCCCTGTTGTTTAAGCCACCCCTGTGGCATTTGTTCTAACAGTCTATGTTAAGACACCCTCCATCAATGTCTTGTCAATGGGTTTCAGCCCCGGACAAGTTCACTATAGATTCAGTGTGACCAAAGAAATGACAGTAGAACATTCTTGGGGTGAAAGGGTTATATCCGACTTTATTCCCATGGTGCAGGTAAATCACTGGAATCCCATCCACTCAGAGCGAGTCTACATGCAGCAAGCCAGTCTCTGCCTCTGGGTCTCTCTGACCCCGCAGCCATGTCAGTCTCTGTCCTTGACACTGCCACCCCTCCAGTCTCGTCTCTGCTCTCCTGTAGCCTTGCAGCCACGCCACCATGTCGCCCAAAGCACTGGGTGGAGCTCTTTATGTAGAGTCAATAACAATGTATTTTCCACATGTGTGTAGTGAGCTAGCTGACCAGGGCCAGGTGAAAATCCTGGCCATAGGAACTGTCACTTTATCCACAGTCAGTTACTGGGTATGGGCTGCCCAGGAAGGGTCAACACCTAAGTCTACACAGCTGAGGTAACCCTTAAAGGGGCTGATTAGCTAAAGGCTGTCTGTGGGTGGGACGCCCCAGTGGACATCATAATCACTATTATTACCTCTCATTCCTCCCTAACAATAAGCCTCACTCTGTACAGTTGTTTCTTCAGGCAGAAATAACAAGCTCATTACCGACTGCACGTTTCACTTGTTCACCTCTGTTCGGCTCCACTCCACTCTCCTTTGCCATGGATCTCTTCGAACAGTGGCTCTTAATTACATTTGTATCTGTGATACATCCTGGGTGTTGCACAGGGGCAGCTGGGCGGGGGTGAGGGGGGCCGAGTGGGGAGGTGTTTCAGCTCCTAGCAAGTTCACTCTGGATTCAGTGAGACCAAAAAATGACAAGGGAACATTGTGGGGTCTTATACCAAACTTGGTTCTCACAGTGGTAGGTTTGAGCATGGAATCACATTCACATCAGCCAGTCTGCAAGTCTGTAATCCACCTCTGCCTCCTTCTCTGCCTCCAGGCAGAGCACTGGGTGGAGGTCTTTATATAGCAGCACAGTCAATAATGGCTTATTTCCAACAGGTGTGTAAGCATGCGCCTGCACAGGCCAGTTATTACTGCATTGCACATGTTCAGTGGGCAAGTAGATCAGGGTTGGTGAGGATCCCGGCCATGGAACTTCCATTTACCCTATGCTGGGATAAAACACACATATATTAGCAATGGTGGCTTTTTGCACTTGAGAGTTTTCCCAGGTGGGAATGGTAGGATGATGGGCTCAATTCTTACTCTCAGGACAATATATTAGAAACAGATGGCTAATCCCATCCATTCCATGTTGATTTAACTCTTACTTTCAAGGCTTGGGACAGATCACTGCTACCCTCCATGGATAAAGTGAAGGTTCCTATGGCCAGGGTTCTCACCTGGCCCTGGTCGGCTAGCTTACTACACAAGTGTGGGCAATACATTGTTATTGACTCTATATAAGGAGCTCTGCCCGGTGCTCTAGGCGACACGGTGGCACAGCTGCAAGGCTGCAGGAAAGTAGAGACGAGACTGGAGATGTGGCAGTGCTGAGGACAGAGACTAGATGGCTGCACGGGTAGAGAGGCCCAGAGGCAAAGACTGGCTTGCTGCATGCAGACTCGCTTTGAGTGGATGGGATTCTAGTGATTAACTTGCCACCATGGAAATAAAGTTGGGTATAAACCCTTTCACCCCAAGAATGTTCTATTGTCATTTCTTTGGTCACATTGAATCCATTGTGAAATTGTCCAGAGCTGAAACCTATTGGCAAGACACCCTCATGTAACCAAAACAAATGCATTGAAGCGGATGAATACTATGTATGATGTGACTCACTATTTAGAGATATTTCTCAAACTAGAATGTGCACCAGCTGGGGAACCAGGGGCAGGGAGGTCATTAAGGACCACTCAAACAATGGAAAGGTTAACTACAGATATATTTCTTATTTCTTCTTACCCCAAATTCCCATTAAAGGGATGCTACATGTATATATATAATTTTTTTAAGAACAAGTAGAGTAACAACAAGTGAGGAAAGGTTCAGCCCCATTTTGGAAGCTGGAAAACAGATGGAAGAGTAGAGACTGACTCAGCAGTGTGGAGAAGGTTCAATCTAAGTGCCTGGGGAAAGAAACTTCTGCATCCGTTAGGGATGTGCTCACCTGCAAGTAATGGAATATATAACAAGCAGAGGCTTCAATATATAAGGGCTTATTTTTCTCATATCCCAGGAGGTCCAGGGGAAAGTGATTACCAGCACCGGTTCAGTTACACACCTATGCCAAACTCTATCTTTCTGCTCAGCAGTCCTTAGCTTCTTGACTTATTTGTCTTGGTTACAAGTTTGTCCCTGCAGCTCCAGATATCATGTGTGTATCAAAGAAAGAAAGGAAGAGTATCCTCAAGATGGCAGAATGAGTAGGGTGATGGAAATATCCTCCTAAAACCATATATATTTTGAAAATACAGCAAATACAACTATTCCTAAAAGAGTGACTGAAGATACAGTACACGAGCCAAGCTACATCTGTGAGAGCCCAACATCTCATGGAAAAGGGTAGGATACAAAGCCGTGACTGGCGGGACTGAGTACTGCTCCACCCCAGCTCACCAGCGGGAGGAAGGGCATTGAGTGGGGAGGGAGTGGAAGCACAGGACTGCTAGATAAACAGCCCTGGTAGTCTGCCCCAGGAGCATAGACACACATTGCATGGTGCACAGAATATTGGAGGAGCAGAAAAGCAAGGTCTGAGATTGAGACTGCGAACAGGTTCCCACAGCTGGGTGCCCTGGGACAAAAGAAAAGCGGGTGCTTTAAAAGTCTTAAAGGGACAAGGGTTTAACAGGTGGACAAAATCGTCTTGACACAGTCAGCCCATCAGGCTGGGAACTTTAAGGAACTTTAGGCGCTCTAACCCCCTGGGTGGCAACTCAGCTCTGAAGCCCCTCGCAGCAATAAACAGCCTGCCTTTCCTTCCCCCTCAACTGGCACTGCAAGCAAACTGGCTGACCCGCCATTGCTGTGGAATACCTGGGGAGCATCCCTGCCTACAGCAACCACACAGCTTAGCATGGAGGCTTCTCCCTCCGCACGGCTAACTGGCCCAGACCCAGAGGCTGCTCCATGCACATGGATGACCAGCACAGACAGTGGAGAAAGGTGCAGAGTCCGGGAAGCACGAAGGGGATTTTTTCTCATGACAGAACACGTGCCAATCACCTGCGACCCCCGCCAGTGCCCTAGGCCATGCTGAGGGCTGCCCTACCCATGGACCTTGGGGGATTCACCCAGAGGCTGCTCTCTGTGTGCAGTTAACTGGCACAGACAGCGGAGACAGGCAAGGTGACCAGCAAGCAGGAAGGGACTTTGTTCTCCCAGCTGACACATGCGCCACTTGCCAGTGACCACTCCCAATTTTCATGAAAAGGTGGAAGAACCTTGTTCAGTCCAAAATCCCTCAAACACCAGAGAGAGGGCTTGGTGAGACTGAAATAACCAATCTCTCTGAAAAAGAATTCAAAATAAAAGTCATAAACATGCTGATGGAGCTACAGAGAAATATTCAAGAGTTAAGGGATGAATTATGGAGGGAGATAACAAAAATTAAACAAACAGTGGAAGAATATGAGAGCAGACTGGATGAGGTGGAAGAGACTGTTCATGGAATAGAAATCAGAGAACAGGAATACAGAGAAGCTGAGGTAGAGAGAGATAAAAGGATCTCTAGGAATGCAAGAATATTAAGAGAACTGTGTGACCAATCCAAATGAAACAATATTCGCATTATAGGGGTACCAGAAGAAGAAGAGAGAGAAAAGGGGATAGAGAGTGTCTTCGAAGAAATAATTGCTGAAGACTTCCTCAATATGGGGAAGGAAATAGTCTCTCAGACCATGGAAGCCCATAGATCTCCCAACATAAGGGACCCAAGGAGGACAACACCAAGACATATAATAATTAAAATGGCAAAGATCAAAGACAAGGACAGAGTATTAAAAGCAGCCAGAGAGAGAAAAAAATATCACCTACAAAGGAAAACCCATCAGGCTATCATCAGACTTCTCAACAGAAACCTTAGAGGGAATGGTATGATATATTCAATGCAATGAAAGAGAAGGGCCTTGAACCAAGAATACTGTATCCAGCAAGATTATCATTTAAATTTGAAGGAGGGATTAAACAATTCCCAGATAAGCAAAAGTTGAGGGAATTTACTGCCCACAAACCATCTCTACAATATATTTTAAAGGGACTGCTCTACATGGACATATGCCTAAGGCTAAATAGCTGTAACCAGAGAAAATAAAACCACAGTAAAGAAAGTAGACCAACCAAATACTAACTAAAGGCAAAATAAAATAAGCTATCTACAAAATCAGTCAAGGGAAACACAAAGAGTAGAGAATAAAACACAACATATAAAGAGTGAAGGAGGAAGAAAAAGAAGGGAGAGAAATAAAGAATCATCAGACTGTGTTTATAATAGCATAATAAGTGAGTAAAGTTAGACAGTTAGATAGTAAAGAAGCTACCCTTGAACCTTTGGTAACCACGAATCCAAAGCCTGCAATGGCAATAAGTACCTATCTATTGATAATCACCATAAATGTAAATGGAGTGAATGCACCAATCAAAAGACACAGAGTAATAGAATGGATAAAAAAGCAAGACCCATCTATATGTTTCCTACAAGTGACTCACTTGAAACCCAAAAACATACACAGACTAAAAGTGAAGGGATGGAAAAAGATATTTCATGCAAACAATAGGGAGAAAAAAGCTGGTGTTGCAGTACTTGTATCAGACAAAATAGACTTCAAAACAAAGAAAGTAACAAGAGATAAAGAAGGACATGACTTAATAATGAAGGGGTCAGTCCAACAAGAGGATATAATCATTATAAATATCTATGCACCCAACACAGGAGCACCTACATATGTGAAACAAACACTAACAGAATTAAAAGGGGAAATAGAATGCAATGCATTCATTTTAGGAGACTTCAACACACCATTCACTCCAAAGGACAGATAAACCAGACAGAAAATAAGTAATGACACAGAGGCATTGAACAACACATTAGAACAGATGGACCTAACAGACATCTACAGAAGACTCCACCCAAATGCAGCAGGATACACATTCTTTTCAAGTGCACATGGAACATTTTCCAAAATAGACAATATACTAGGCCAAAAAAAGAGCCTCAGTAAAATAAAAAAGATTGAAATTGAACCAAACAACTTTTCAGATCAGAAATATATAAAACTAGAAATATATTGTACAAAGAAAACAAAAGGCTCACAAACACATGGTAGCTTAACAACATGCTCCTAAATAATCAATGGATCAATGACCAAATTACAACAGAGATCAAGCAATCTATGGAGACAAATGACAACAACAGCACAATGCCCCAACTTCTGTGGGATGCAGCAAAGGCAGTTCTAAGAGGAAAGTATATTGCAATCCAGGCCTATTTAAAGAAGGAAGAACATTCCCAAATGAACAGTCTAAAGACACAATTACTGAAATTGGAAAAAGAAGAACAAATGAGGCCCAAAGTCACCAGAAGGAGGGAAATAATAAAGATCACAGAAGAAATAAATAAAATTGAGAAGAATAAAACAATAGAAAAAAAATCAATGAAACCAAGAGCCGATTCTTTGAGAAAATAAACAAAATAGATAAACCCTTAGCCAAACTTATTAAGAAAAAAAGAGAATCTACACACATAAACAGAATCAGAAATGAGAAAGGAAAAATCATGACAGACACCACAGAAATACAAAAAATTATTAGAGAATACTGTAAAAATCTCTATGCTAATAAACTGGATAACCTAGAAGAAATGAACAACTTTCTAGAAAAATACAACCTTCCAAGACTGACCAAGGAAGAAACAGAAAATCTAAACAGACCAATTACCAGCAATGAAATTGAATTGGTAATCAAAAAACTACCCAAGGGAAAAAAAAAAAAAACTACCCAAGAACAAAACTCCTAGGCCAGATGGATTCACTCCTGAATTTTATCAGACATTTAGAGAAGTAATACCCATTCTCCTTAAAGTTTTCCAAAATTAGAAGAGGAGGGACTACTTCCAAACTCATTCTATGAAGCCAGCATCATTCTAATACTAAAACCAGGCAAAGACACCACAAAAAAAGAAAACTACAGATCAATATCCCTAATGAACATGGATGCATAAATACTCAACAAAATATTAGCAAACCATATTCAAAAATTCATCAAGAGGATCACACACCATAATCAAGTGGGATTCATCCCAGGGATGCAAGGATGGTACAATATTAAAAAATCCATCAACATCATCCACCACATCAACAAAAAGAAGAACAAAAACCACATGATCATCTCCATAGATGCTGAAAAAGCATTCGACAAAATTCAACATCCATTCATGATAAAACTTTCAACAAAATGGGTATAGAGGGCAAGTCCCTCAACATAATAAAGGCCATATATGACAACCCACAGCCAATATCATACTTAACAGTGAGAAGCTAAAAGCTTTTCCTCTAAGATCGGGAACAAGAAAAGGATGCCCACTCTCCCCGCTTTTATTCAACATAGTACTGGAGGTACTAGCCATGGCAATCAGACAATACAAAGAAATAAAAGGCATCCAGATTGGTAAGGAAAAAGTCAAACTGTCACTGTTCGCCAATGACATAATACTGTATATAAAAACCCTAAAGAATCCACTCCAAAACTACTAGAACTAATATCTGAAATCAGCAAAGTTGCAGGATACAAAATTAATACACAGAAATCTGTTGCATTCCTATACACTAATGGTGAACTAGTAGAAAGAGATATCAGGAAAACAATTCCATTTGCAATTGCATCAAAAAATAAAATATCTAGGAATAAACCTACCAAGGAAGTGAAAGACCTATACCCTGAAAACTACAAGACACTCCTAAGAGAAATTAAAGAGGACACTAATAAATGGAAATTCATCCCATGCTTTTGGGTAGGGAGTATTAATATTGTCAAAATGGCCAACCTGCTTAAAGCAATCTACAGGTTCAATGCAATCCCTATCAAAATACTGACAGCATTCTTCAACGAACTAGAACAAATAGTTCTAAAATTCATATGGAACCACAAAAGACCCCAAATAGCCAAAGCAATCCTGAGAAGAAATAATAAAACAGGGGGGATCTTGCTTCCCAACTTCAAGCTCTTCTACAAAGCCACAGTAATCAAGACAATTTGGTACTGGCACAAGAACAGACCCATAGACCAGTGGAACAGAATTGAGAGTCCAGGTACTATTCCAAGCATATATGGTCAATTAATATATGATAAAGGAGCCATGGATATACAACAAGGAAATTACAGCCCCTTCAACAGCTGGTGTTGGCAAAACTGGACAGCCACATGTAAGAGAATGAAACTGGATTAATGTCTAACTCCATACACAATAGTAAACTTGAAATGGATCAAAGACCTGAATGTAAGTCATGAAACCATAAGGCTCTTAGAAGAAAACATAGGCAAAACTCTCTTGAAAATAAGCATGAACATCTTCTTCATGAACACGTCTCCCTGGGCAAGGGAAACAAAAGCAAAAATGAGCAAGTGGGATTATATCAAACTAAAAAGCTTCTGAAAACAAAGGACACCATCAGTAGAACAAAAAGGCATCCTACACTATTGGAGAATGTATTCACAAATGACATATCCGATAAGGGGTTGACATCCAAAATATACAAAGAACTCATGCACCTCAACAAACAAAAAGCAGATAATCCAATTAAAAAGTGGGCAGAGGATCTGAACAGACACTACTCCAAAGAAGAAATTCAGATGGCCAACAGGCACATGAAAAGATGCTCCACATCACTAATCATCAGAGAAATGCAAATTAAAATCACAATGAGATATCACCTCACACCAGTAAGAATAACCACCATCCAAAACACAAACAACAACAGATGTTGGTGAGGATGTGGAGAAAGGGGAACCCTCCTACACTGCTGGTGGGAATGTAAATTAGTTCAACCACTGTGGAAAGCAGTATGGAGGTTCCTCAAAAGACTCAAAATAGAAATACTGTTTGACCCAGGAATTCCACTTCTAGGTATTTACTCTTAGAATGCAGAAGCCCAGTTTGAAAAAGACATATGCACCCCTATTTTTATCGTTGCACTATTTACATTAGCCAAGAAATGGAAGCAACCTAAGTGTCCATCAGTAGATGAATGGATAAAGAAGAGGTGGTACATATACACAATGGAATATTATTCAGCCATAAGAAGAAAACAAATCCTACCATTTGCAACAACATGGATGGAGCTAGAGGGTATTATGCTCAGTGAAATAAGCCAAGCCGAAAAAGACAAGTACCAAATGATTTCACTCATCTGCAGAGTCTAAGAACAAAGCAAAAACTGAAGGAACAAAACAGCAGCAGATTCGCAGAACCCAAGAATGGACTAACAGTTACCAAAGGGAAAGGGACCGGGGAGGATTCGTTGGAAGGGAGGGATAAGGGAAAAAGGCCTATACCATTAGCACACATAATGTGGGGGGGGGGGGCACGGGGAAGGCAGTATAACACAGAGAAGACAAGTAGTGATTCTATAGCAACTCACTACACTGATGGACAGTGACTGTAATGGGGTATGTGGTGGGGACTTGATAATGGGGGGAATCTAGTAAACACAATGTTGCTTATGTAAGTGTATATTAATTATAGCAAAAGAAACAAAAAGAAAAAAGAAAAAAGAAAGAATGGGGGTGAGGAAGTTGGGGTTCCTATGGCCAGGATCCTCACTGAACTTAAACCACCTGATGATGTAACTGGCCTGTTGCTAGGCTACCTCTTCCACACCTTTAGGCAATAAGCTATTACTGTGCTATGTAAAGAGCTCGGCCCAGTGCTCTGGACGGAGAGACGCTAGTGCTCCACCTACCGCCAAGAGAACAACCCGGGAATAAACCCTTTCACCCGGAAGAACATTCTGCTCTCAATTTCTTTGGTCGCATTGAATCCATAGCAAACTTGCCTGGGGCTGAAACCCATTGGCAAGGCAATGGGTGAAGGGGAAGCCTCATGGCAGTCACGTGTCTTTTTACTGGGCTAACAATTTTCTAAGTCTTTCCAGCAGACTGCTGCCTACAACAGAAGTTCTTAAACGTGGTCTGTCTTGCCAATGGGTTTCAGCTCCGGGCAAGTTCACTATAGATTCAGTGTGACCAAACAAATGACAGTAAAACATTCTTGGGGTGAAAGGGTTATACCCATCTTTATTTCCACAGTGGCATGTCAATCACTAAGCGAGTCTGCACACACCAAGCCCGTCTCTGCCTCTGGACCTCTGTCCTTGGCGCTGCCATCACTCCGGCCTCTGCTCTGCTCTCCTGCAGCCTTGCAGCCGTGCCACCGTGCCACCCAGAGCACTGGGCAGAGCTCTTTATATAGAGTCAATAACAACGTGTTGCCCACACGTGTGTAGTGAGTTAGCCAACCAAGGCCAGGTGAGAATCCTGGCCACAGGAACTTTCATTTTATTCATGGGGATTTGGGGAAAGTTTGCAGGTAGAATGGTGGCACCCAAGGAGATTTTCTGTCCTAGACTGTTAGCAGCTGTGTCTAGCATCCAGGCAGGAGTCCCAAGTTTCCCTTCCTGGAAAAAAGAACCTCCTCAGAGAACAGACCTCCTGATACTGCCTATCACTGTCATTTTTATGCCTCAAGTGTTAATGAAAAAGAAAAGTTGTGGTTTTATTTATTTTTTAAGTGGTGGTAAGTGGGGGGGACCTGATGAAGGGGGTAGTTTAATCATCACAATATTGCTCATGTAATTGTAGGTTAATGACACTAAAATAAAATAAATTGTAAAATAAATAAATAAATAAATAAAATACTAGGAAAAAAAAAAACACGTGCCCTCTATCAAATTTTTAAAACTACCCTCTTTACAAATTTCTAGGTTGTAGATAAAGTGAAGGTTCCTATGGCCAGGATTCTCACCTGGCCCTGGTTGGCTAGCTCACTACACTTGCGTGGGCAATATGTCTTTATTGACTCTATATAAAGAGTTCTGCCCAGTGCTCTAGGCGACATGGTGGCACAGCTGCAAGGCTGCAGGAGAGCAGAGCAAAGGCTGGAGTGGTGGCAGCGCGGAGGGCAGAGAGGCCTAGAGGCAGAGACCAGCTTGCTGCATACAGACTTGCTCTGAGTGGGCAGGACTGTAGTGATTGACCGGCCACCGTGGGAATAAGTTGGGTATAACCCTTTCACCCCAAGAACATTCCACTGTCATTTCCTTGGTCTCATTGAATGCATAGTGAACTTGTCCGGGGCTGAAACCCATTGGCAAGACGTAGGTGTACAGTGCAGTATCATTCACTATGTGCACATTGTTGTACTCTAGAACTTTTTCATCTTGCATGACTGAAACTTACTCATTACATAACTCCCCATTTCTCTCCCAATCCAGTCCCAGGCAACCACCATTCTACTTTTTTCTTTTTTGAGTTTTAGTGAAACAGCTTTACCAAAGGCTTAAGATTTAAGCAAACCAAATCAGGCCCCATTTCTAAACAAACAGTTGTGACACAGGCTATTTAATCTGCATTCTAGAGAAGATGTTCTGGACAAGCAGTTTACCAGAAAAAGTAGACTTGGTGAAATCAAACCCTTTCTGTTTGGTCAGAACCATCATTGTAAAATTCCTGATGTAATGTCCTGTGACAAGGGACCAGCTGGTTGGGTGATGGACTGAGAGGGCATCATTGTGGGAGAGTTTCCCAGGCACACCGTGTTCCCCGTCCTGAAATGTCAGTGGTCAACCTGAATCCACAAGCTTGGCCTGTCTTAGAATAAGCATGGCTTCTTTGGGTTAAATAATTAAAACTGTGCCCCTAGGAAGGAAGAAAACTAAGAAGTGGGCCATAGGCATGGAGAAGGATAAGTAACTATAGATGTTAATGGGTATAATATATACATGGGTATAATGAAAAAATAAATTTAAATCCATAGTCTTAGTAGTCCTTCCTCCTGCTTTTTATGAGTATTCAGAGTAGTTTCATAATCATCAAAATATTATATAAATATTTTTCTTGCCTTTAAAACAATCACTGCATTTAAAGGAATCTAAGGCATAAGACTTGCAAAGAATTTGACTAAGTTTGCAATTGGCATTTGAATGCTTGGAGAAAACTCATTTGTAAAATTATGACTTTGATTTATAGTTGTGTAAGTATTTTGTGAATATTTTAAGGAACATTAGTTATTAAAATATTAATAAACTTGGGATTAGACAAAGTCCAAGTCACAGTGAATATTCCTCTCCAGGAAGAAAAGCCCCAGAGACAGCTCGACTCAGTGAGCCTTTGAGTCAACTTGCACACGCAGAAAACCCAAACATCTTTTTAAAAATATAATTTTATTGCGGTATAATTAACATACAATAAGTTGCACGCATTTAAATGTATAATTCAATTAGTTTTTTCTTATATACACTTGTAAAATCAAGACCACTACTAAGATAATGAACATTTTGATCATTTTCAAATGTTTTCTTTGTCATCTGGTCTTCCCTGTCCCCCATCCCAGTGCCCAGGCAAAACTGGCTCATTTTCTGTCCCTACAGATTAATTTGTACTTTCTAGGATTTCATATATATGTATAATCACACAGCTTGTACTTTTTTGTCTGGCTTGTCACCCACCATAATTATTTTGAGATCAACCCACTGCATATATTAATACTTTGCTCTGTTATATTGCTGAGTAGTGTCCCATTATATGGATAGACCACAATTGGTTTATCCATTCACTGATTGATAGACATTTGGGATATTAGAAATAAAGTGCTATGAACATTTGTGTACAAGTCATTTCTCTTGGGCAAATACCCAGGACTGGAATGTTTGGGTCATATGGTAAGTGTATGCTAAACTTTTTTTTTTTTGTATCATTAATCTACAATTACATGTGCAACATTATGGTTACTAGACTCACCATGTCATTAAGTCCCCACCACATACCCCATTATAGTCACTGTCCATCAGCGTAGTGAGATGTATGCTAAACTTTTAAAGAAGCTGTCAAACTGTTTTCCAAACAGTTGTTTCATTTTTATATTCCTATGCACATTGTTTGAGAGTTCCAACAGAGCTACATCCTTGCAGCACTTGATATGATCAGTATTTATATCAGTATCCATTCTAGTGAGTATGTAATGGTTATTTCATTATGGTTTTAATTTGCTTTTTCCTAACGACTAATAATTGTTGAGAATCTTTCCCTGTACTTATTTGCCATCCATATATCTTCTTTTCTGCAGTATTCAATCACTTTGCCCATTTTTAAATTGGGCTGTTTGTTTTGTATTATTGAGTCATAAGAGTTCTTGGTATATTCTAGATACAAATCTTGTGTCAGATATGTATTTTGTGAGTATTATCTTTTATTCTGTAGCTTGCTTTTTCATTTTCTTAACAGTGTCTTTTGAAGAACAAAAACTATTAATTTTGTTGGTTTTTTGTTTTTGTTCTTGTTTTTTTATAATGCCAAACAGATTTATTTACATGCACAACATGAAGATTAGGACTAATTAAAAAGGAAAGCAGTCTTCTGTCAAATAGAAAAGATCAAGATTCTGCAGTAGCTGACTTGGGACCTACCACAATGGGAAGACTTGCTGGGTAGCTATCAGATGCTTTCTTCTCTTGTCACTTCTGCAGGCTTTTCTGACTGGCTTTCCGGCTGGGCCTGCTTTTCTAATTCCTTCTGATAGCCAAGCTGATATTCAGATAGTTTTTGCTCCTCTTCTATTTACCCAGGAACTTTCCCATGAAGCCTAAGACATGAAATCATTCTCAGGTTTCACTCTCAGAATGAAGATTCTGAGAAACCAAGGCCTTCCTCTCTTACATGAGCTTGTTTAAGGTGTTTTCCAATGGCAGAGCAGATTCCATCACTTTAATGCCAGTTCTCCAGTTATCTGTATCAGGCCTCTTCCTCACCAGAAGGCAGATCCTACCCTCACATTTTCTTAGCTATCTTAGAAACTGCTTTGCATGTTCCCTCAGCTTGGTCTTCAAAGAATGCAGCTAAATGAGATACTCCGACCTCTTCTTCATTGTAATAACAGGCTATAGATAAATAAGTATCACTGACATGCAGCTCATAAGATGCTAAGTGATTAATAGCAACTCTACAGTCTTCACAGAGGAGGTTCTGTACTTTGGATTCCATCTCAGCTTTAGGGAAAACCAGGCATAAAAATTCCAAAAGCCATTAATTTTGATGAAGTCCAATTTAACAAGTTTTCCTCTTACAGTTCATGCTTTTAGTCTCTTAAGAAATCTTTGCCTCTGCAAGGGTTTCTCTTATGCTCTCTTTTAGAAACTTTATGGCTTTAACTCTTATATTACCTATATAATTAATTTTTTATCAACTTTCATTTGTGGTGTCAGATAAGTGTAAAAAATTTTTTTTTTGCATATTCTAATCCAATTGTCCCAGGATCATTCACTGAAAATAAATGCTTCTATTATCTATTCCCCATTTAATTGTCTTGATACTTTTGTCAAAAATCAATTGGTCATATATGACCATATCTCTGTTCTGTTCCATCAACTTATATATTTATCTTTAAGACCTCACTGTCTTGATAACTGTTGATAACTTATTATAAGGCTTGAAATCAGGTATTGTAAGTCCTCCGGTTTTGTTCTTCTATTGCAGAATTGTTTTGGCTGAAACCATTGTTTTATATATTTCTCTGCTTTTTGTTTTGTTTTGTTTTGTTCAAGTTGGGTAATCTGGTCACCGTTACTCCATGGTGGCAGAGGGAGCCAGTCAGGTCTTTAGTGCCTCACTCTTCGTCATGGATGGACAGGAGAGCTTGGGATCACCAGGTATTTGATTAAGGTCTCTAACATGAAAGACACCTAAACAGATACTTATTTTAATAAAGGAACTTCAGGGAAAACTTTAAATATTTTAATTAATGTTCTTAGATTACTCAGGAAAATAAATATTAAAAGGTACATTTTAAATGTAAAAAGCATGAAAAAAATCAGCCATAAAAAATAAAAGAAATCGGGCCATTTGCAACAACACGGATGCATCTAGAGGGTATCATGCTCAATGAAATAAGCCAGGCAGAGAAAGACAAATACCCTATGATTTCACTTATTTGTGGAATATAGAAACAAAACAAACCAGAAGGACAAAACAGCACGAGACTCATAGACACTGAGGAGTGACTGGTGATCACCAGGGGGAGGGGGCTGTTGAACCACTGTGATGTACATTTGGTAATTAAAAAAATAAAAATGGTACTTACCAAGAGTAAATTCTCTTAAGAAAGTATAAATTCTAAGAGATTCTGGGGCAGGGAAGGGAGTGGGGTACAGGCCACAAATAAAACATAAGAAATAAAAATGTTCTCCAGCCTCTCAACAACTACATTGGAAACAGAAAATAATGGAGCATTGCCTCTACCCTCTGTTAAGGACACCATTTTCAAAGCAGAGTTCTATTCCCAACCAAATTATCGGTAAGATTTGATGATGAAATAAAAACATATGAAGTCTCAAAAAGTAGCCTCCCATGCACCTTCTCTTGAGAACTTATTGGGGGACAGTCTTCAAAATAAGAGGAGACACGCAAGATCAGATAAGAAGGGGCCCAACACAGGAAAGAGGGTGTTGAAAGTCACAGTGACATCTCCACATGTGGGTGAGACTAGTCCATATTGGACTAGGAGGATGGAGGGCTGCTAGAGGGAAGAGTCTAAGAGAAAAAGGTGCTCTCGGGGAGCATCAGTTCAATCCCCTTCCCATCCCCTGAATTTCTGCAAAGCCCTTTATTCCACTCCCTTTCCCCGTGGCACACCCCAGCTTCTGCGGTAGGGTCACGTTGCCTGACCATGGCAAACCCCATAAGCCATCACTGTCTCACAAGTTATGTCCTCGCTGCAGGCAAACTGATGGGAACTAGGAAATGCCAGCCTAGGGTGAGGCAAGCAAGGTGCTCAGGCCTGGAGTCTAAGGAGGCGCTTACTGTCAAGCGCAGGCCCAGCAGCCCAGTGCTTCCCCAAGTCTAGTTACAGCCAGACGGTAGCTCATCACCTGGCACTCTCGCCTCAGCCTCACTGCCTTCTGTCTCCTGCTGTCTGCCCCCCTCTTTCTCATACCCTCCTTCCACAGTGGGCTGAAGCACAATGGTAGGCAAAGGTGTTTCCTTTAAGAATTTATTTTTCTTTGTATTCAACTAAATTTAGACCACGGTTTTGTTTTGTTTTGTTTTTTTAATTTTAGTTCTCTTAAAGATTTCTTCACATCTTGTGAAGCTGAATTTTAATTTTAAAGTAGAATATCAACTTTGCCGCCTCAAAATTTCACAAGCAAATAGCCTTCAAAATCTCATGGAGCATGACAATTATTTGTGATCTATGCATATTAGAGAATAGAAAACAGTCTGAAGAAGAGAAGAAAACCGGTGGAGAAAACTGAAGTAGCCAAAACACGTTTTGTTTTCACTAGTCAAACGAATTATTCTGTCCACTGAAAAATTTCTACTTGCAGGTTTTAAGGACAAACTTTCCTCAAGTGATTGTTTGAAGCTGAAACTCCATGCTAAAATGTCGGAAACGGAAGAGCACAGATCACTATTATAATCTGAAGTCTAATTCTAAAAATATGCAAAAGCATTTCCAAGCAGTACACGGAACTTCAGTTTGTGAGAATGCTTCAGTGAAATTGCATTAGCCTGATGTACTGATCTTTAAGACCACGAGTTGAAAATAAGTCTTTACTTAGTCAGTGCTGATGAGAAAAGAAGGAAAGCTTGTAAGGCAGCAGTAATACGCCCATCAGCCCAACACTATTGGCAGAGCTGGAAAAGAAAGCCTTGTTGCACTTCCAAGTTCATTTGGAAGCAAGGGATAGTTGACTATTCCTGACGTGCTGGGTGGTCCCATCAGAGTAACGCAGAGGCTGAGAGTGGTGTTCTGCACTCTTATAACTTTGAAGTAGGCCACTAACATTTATAGTAGTAATTTAAGCATTTGATAACATTACAGATGTATTCTTTATCCCAGAAGTCCATCCTATGATGGTAATATTTAGCTTCGGTATTACCTTTGTCAAACTATTTTAATGCTTGGGTACTAAGCATCCAGTCAATTTGTGTATCTGTTGACTCTATCTGTTAGGTAGATATTTTTATATGTATTAGCATGGTTTTTCCTTCCCTGCCTTGCCCCACTACTTCTCCCCGGCACCGAGTTTCCTTTTTATATTGAAGTGTTTTAGTTTTGGTTCAATTTTTAATTTAGTCCATAGGTTTTAGGATATCAAGACAGGATGTGATTAATCAAAAAGAGGAATGAAAGTCCCCTAGAGATAGATGCAGGGACTCATGTGGCTTTAGGCTCCCCATTTTAGGGAAAAGGGGAGACATTTAGGCTACACAGGCATTTTGTTGTTTGGCAATCTAAGAATAAGAAGGGTCCGAGGCTGAGTAGCCACAGTTACAGACTGTTGCAGATATTGACTCTCCATACTCCTTCCAACCACCTGCTGACACGGCTGTCCGCACCACATGCCTGGGAAGCCGCATTCCCAGAATCCTTCGCAGCAGGGACCTAGGTATCTTTCAGGCTTCCCTGCTTAGATGAACACCAGTGACATGTTGATGTGGAGTGAAGACTGGGAGAGAGCGGCAGGCTCTGACTCATCTCTTGGCTGGTCTGGATGATGGTGGAGGCAGTACAGTCAGACAGCAGCTGTGCTTGTGGTTTCCTGCGTCTGAAGCTCCTGAGTAGCAGCAGGGGCAGAGCCATCCTGGCAGACTAGTTCTTTGGTTAGTGTGGTTTTGGTTTGTGAGTCTAGGTATTTTAGTTTCTTGTTTTTTGTTTTGCCATCTCAGCGGTTCTGTGAGCTCTGTGTCTCGGTAAATCTGTTTGCACTTAAACTAGCCAGAGTTTTGTAAGCTGACAGTTCAGTTTTTGTCTTATAGCATGCTACGTGAGCCCATTACCTACATTATCTAATTTAATCATCACATGACCAAGAGATAAGTAATTATTTATTTTTAAGGACACTTGTCATTGGATTTAAGGCCCACCTGGATAACCCAGCCTGATTTCATCTCAAGACATTTACATCAATTACATCAGGGAAGATGCTCCTTGTGAAGTAGGTAACATTCACAGCTTCCATGGGTTAGGATGCGGACATATCACCATCCAACACCCAACAGACAGCGTGCCGTTCAGGGAGAATACACACTTGGATGACCATGTGTTCACCATCTTTAAAGTCCCAATCAACACCCACTGTTCCCCTGACCTCAAGGGGTGATTAATTGCTTTCATTTCCACAAATGAAAGGCCTTTCCAGGCCTCTGTGCTTTTGTATATGCAGTTCCCCCTTTCAGTGTTAATCAATCCAGTTGGATACTGGAAGGAAATCCATAGGATGGAGTGGTTATTGGGAGCGGGTTTAGGGGATGAAATGAAAAGGCTCTGGTTCCAAAAGTTCACATTTCATCAATAAAAGCCTCTTTTGGACAATCCAGCCACGTTCTGGAGGTCCTTTGCCATTTCATCTGGCTTTACGTAAGCAGCAGTTAGAAGGTTTATTTGTGTGAACTCCAAACAATTCTTCTTTGAAATTTGATTTTGTGTTTACTCATGAATAACAGCTGCTCACAAAAGTTGTTCGCTTTTGAGTAAATTCTAAGTTTGCCTCTGAGCACCTAAATATCCTAAAGGTTTATTTTGTTTTGTGTCTCAGGAGAAGTAAGTGGGAAAGAACGAGCTGAATATTCATCAGGCTGCAGAGAACTTGTTTTGAATGCTCTCAGAAGGCTGAGGACAGCAGCTGAGGGGCCGAGATGCTTGGATTTCATGGGAATTCAACATGAAGTGAATGACAAAGATGCCAGCCACAAGACCAATGTATTCATATCTTTCTTTTATTGCCTCATTGTAATTAAACCCTAAAGTGGATTATGAAAATATACAAACAAACATCTTCCACCTTGGATTTATGCCTGGCATGCTGTGAAATTGCAGTGGCTTATGATTGCCTGTGCATTAAGCATATCATACAATAGTGGCGGGGGGGGGCTGCTTTAATGTGTAATATAAAGTCACCATAGGATAAAAATGTTAAGTCTGTCAACACAGGGCAGATGAAAAGAGTACTGCTTATTAAATATCATAAACGGGCTAGGAGAAATTAAGGGGCAGAGAGGAAAAAGAAGCCCAGACTCAGAGAAGGTGCAGAATATGTAGAGCATAGTCAAAGGGATGTAGTGAAAGCAGCATTGGGAGGCAGACCAAACGAGGAGCGCACTGTGTTGCTGTCCTCCCACAGAAGATAAACGCTATCTGCCACTGCCCAAGCTGCCCTATACCTTCTCCTGGGGCTCCCAGGGCTCTTGCCCTCTTTGGGGTGGAGACCATTGTTGGCCCCATTCCCTTCAGAGCAGTCCCACCAGTAAGGGACCCAACTTACTAAGCTTCTGAAAAAGGGAGGGAGTGAAGAAAGCCGCACTCATCAGCTTCCCTTCTCCCATCCTCAGAGAGAAGCTGCTGGTGCCCAGGTGTGGGCACTGACCTAAAGCTGTTCTTTGCTCTCTCTCTCTGGGTCCAGAAACCCCGGGATAGTCTGGTCTGGCCTCTGGAGCCTGTTGGGGGGCCCAGTGCCTGGGGAATCCATCTGTGGGGGGACGAAAAGTGACCTGGCCCCGTGGGCCTCTGCCTGTACCTGATGCCATGTGAGTGGAAGCAGAGAGGGCGAACCTGCTTGTGCCAGGGTTCTGGTCAGAGACAGGGTGGCAGGACTGAGGTTTAAGAGAGTGTTTTACTGCATAGAGGCTCACCAACAGACAGTGTGGAGCTTGTCCTGTTATTTTACCTGTTTGAACAAAGGTAAATAATTTACTGTCTCTGAGATTGAATGTCTTTGTAAATGAAAGATGATACTACCTACACCCCAGGGTCATTGTGAAAACAAATGTGCTATGTACCTTCATTCCTTCTTTCAAGCATTCACTCAACCAATATTTTTGCCACTGTGAGAGACAAAGTTCCATGGCCCCCCCACTGATTCATGCCCTTGTATAATCCCTCCTTTTTTTTTTAATTTTAATTTTTAATTTTAATTTTAATTTTAATTTTTTTATTAAGGTATCATTGATACATACTCTTATGAAGGTTTTACATGAAAAACATTGTGGTTACTACATTCACCCATATTATCAAGTTCCCGTCCACGTACCCCATTGAAATCACTGTCCATCAGTGTAATAAGATGTCAGAGTCACTACTTGTCTTCTCTGTACTACACTGTCTTCCCCATGACCCCCCTACACCATGTGTACTAATCATAATACCCCTCAATCCCCTTCTCCCTCCCTCCCCACCCACCCTCCCCTAGCCCTCCCTTTGGTAACCCCTAGTTCCTTCTTGGAGTCTGTGAGTCTGCTGCTGTTTTGTTCCTTCAGTTTTGCTTCGTTGTTATACTCTACAAATGAGTGAAATCATTTGGTACTTGTCTTTCTCCACCTGGCTTATTTCACTGAACATAATATCCTCCAGCTCCATCCATGCTGTTGCAAGTGGTAGACTTGTTTTGTTCTTATGGCTGAATAATATTCCATTGTGTATATGTGCCACAACTTCTTTATCCATTCAGGAAGAAAGACATTTTATAGGAAATTGTGAAGAGCAAATGTTTGGTGAATGAATGTTTCCTATGCTGTACAGAGGTGATGGTATACAGAGAAGAATTTGATCTCTGGGATTGCCGACCCTCCCCCTACCTACTGCACCTGTCCCATATTCTTCGTAGTTATCTCTGGTCATAGTTCTCTTCCCGGACCTGGCTATCTCAGTTCTTTAAGGCAGTTAAGGGGGAGGTAAAACCTTTTTTTGAGTCTTTTTGGCCTTGATTGACTTGTGGTCAAAGTAATTCACATGCCAAGTGGCACATTATAGGGAGGCATGTTCTGAATCCCTGCAAAGAGAACCAGAGGTTCAAGGTACTGGGGCAGAATAAGTGAATGTACCACTTGAATTGTTTGGTTATGTGGGTATTGTCTTGTTAAAAATACACATCTAAAATTAACATTCAGCAATATAGATTTGGTGAGGTTATGATGTATTCATACAGGCAAGTACTAGTCAACCATTTAAAATAATGTTCGATTCCAGTAAAGGTTTGATCTGGTAATATGCTTATGCTAAGTTATTAAATGGAAAAAGAAGTTGTAAAATGCTGTGTACAAGAAATCCCCCTTAGAAATATCTGTAATGTGCATGTGCATTCTTAAAAGTTCTTAAAGGACAAATGTACTACAGCGTTCACAGCCTGGGTAGAGGATCCTTTTTTTTTTTTTTACCATTTATTTTGGTATCATTAACCTACAATTACATGTGCAATATTATGGTGATTAAACTACCCCCTTCATCAGGTTCCCCCCACCAACCCCATTACGGTCATTGTCCATCAGCGTAGTGAGATGCTATAGAGTCACTATGTGTCTTCTCTGAGTTGTACAGCCCTCCCCATGCCCCCCCACCTTACATCTGCTAATCGTAATGCCCCTTTTACCCTCTTATCCCTCCCTTCCCACCCATCTTCCCCAGTCCCTTTCCCTTTGGTAACTATTAGTCCGTTCTTGGGTTCTGTGAGTCTGCTACTGTTTTGTTCCTTCAGTTTTTTTCTTTGTTCTTATACTCCACATATGAGTGAAATCATTTGATACTTGTCTTTTTCGGCTTGGCTTATTTCACTGAGCATAATACCCTCTAGCTCCATCCATGTTGTTGCAAATGGTAAGATTTGTTTTCTTCTTATGGCTGAATAATATTCCGTTGTGTATATGTACCACATCTTCTTAATCCATTCATCTACTGATGGACACTTAGGTTGCTTCCATTTCTTGGCTATTGTAAATAGTGCTGCAATAAACATAGGGGTGCATCTGTCTTTTTGAAACTGGGCTGCTGCATTCTTAGGGTAAATTCCTAGGAGTGGGATCCCTGGGTCGAATGGTATTTCTATTTTGAGTTTTTTGAGGAACCTCCATACTGCTTTCCACAATGATTGAACTAATTTGCATTCCCACCAGCAGTGTAGGAGGGTTCCCTATTCTCCACATCCTCACCAACATTTGTTGCTGTTTGTGTGTTGGATGTTGGCCATCCTCACTGGTGTGAGGTCATATCTCATTGTGGTTTTAATCTGCATTTCTCTGGTGACCAGCGATGTGGAGCATCTTTTCATGTGCCTGTTGGCCATCTGAATTTCTTCTTTAGAGAAGTGTCTATTCATGTCCTCTGCCCATGTCTTAATTGGATTATTTGCTTTTGTTTGTTAAGGTGCGTGAGTTCTTTATATATTTTGGATGTCAACCCCTTATCAGATGCATCATTTATGAATATATTTTCCCATATTGTAGGATGTCTTTTTGTTCTACTGATGGTGTCCTTTGCTGTACAGAAGCTTTTCAGCTTGATATAGTCCCACTTGTTCAGTTTTGCTTTTGTTTCCCTTGCATGGGGGGATATGTTCTTGAAGAAGTCGCTCATGTTTATGTCCAAGAGATTTTTGCCTATGTTTATTTCTAAGAGTTTTATGGTTTCATGACTTACATTCAGGTCTTTGATCCACCTTGAGTTTACCTTTGTGTATGGGGCTAGACAGTAGTCCAGTTTCATTCTCTTACATGTAGCTGACCAGTTTTTCCAACACCAGCTGCTGAAGAGCCTGTCATTTCCCCATTGTATATCAAAGGCTCCTTTATCAAATATTAATTGGCTGTAAATGTTTGGGTTAATGTTTGGATTTTCTATTCTGTTCCACTGGTCTGTGGGTCTGTTTTTGTGCCAGTACCAAATTGTCTTGGTTATTGTGGCTTTGTAGTAGAGTTTGAAGTCAGGGAGCGTAATTCCCCCTGTTTGATTCCTCCTTCTCAGAATTGCTTTGGCTATCCGGAGTCTTTTCTGGTTCCATATGAATTTTAGAATTATTTGTTCCAGTTCATTGAAGAAAGCTGTCAGTAGTTTGATAGGGATTGCACTGAATCTGTAGATTGCTTTAGGTAGTATAGCCATTTTGACAATATTTATTCTTCCTAGCCAAGACCATGGGATGCATTTCCATTTGTTAGTGTCCTCTTTAATTTCTCCTCGGAGTGTCTTGTAGTTTTCAGAGTACAGGTCTTTCACTTCCTTGGTTAGGTTTATTCCTAGGTATTTTATTCTTTTTGATGCAATTGTGAATGGAATTGTTTTACTGATTTCTCTTTCTGTTAGTTCATCATTAGTGTATAGAAAAGCAACAGATTTCTGTGTGTTAATTTTGTATCCTGCAAGTTTGTTGAATTCAGATATTAGTTCTAGTAGTTTTGGAGTGGAATCTTTAGGGTTTTTTATGTACAGTATCATGTCATCTGCAGATAGTGACAATTTGACTTCTTCTTTACCAGTCTGGATGCTTTGTATATCTTTGTTTTGTCTGATTGCCGTGGCTAGGACCTCCAGTACTATGTTGAATAACAGTGGAGAGAGTGGGCATCCCTGTCTTGTTCCCGATCTTAGATGAAAAGCTTTCAGCTTCTCGCTGTTAAGTATGATGTTAGCTGTGTGTTTGTCATATATAGCCTTTATGATGTTGAGGTACTTGTCATCTATACCCATTTTGTTGAGAGTTTTGATCATGAATGGATGCTGAATTTTGTCAAATGCTTTTTCAGCATGTATGGAGATAATCATGTGGTTTTTGTTCTTCTTTTTGTTGATGTGGTGGATGGTGTTGATGGATTTTCGAATGTTGTACCATCCTTGCATCCCTGGGATGAATCCCAGTTGATCATGGTGTATGATCCTCTTGACGTATTTTTGAATTCAGTTTGCTAATATTTTGTTGAGTATTTTTGCATCTACGTTCCTCAGGGAGATAGGTCTGTAATTTTCTTTTTTGGTGAGGTCTTTGCCCGGTTGTGGTATTAGAGTGATGCTGGCTTCACAGAAAGAGTTTGGAAGTAGTCCCTCCTCTTCTATTTTTTGGAAAACTTTAAGGAGAATGGGTGTTATTTCTTCTCTATATGTCTGGTAGAATTCAGAGGTGAATCCATCTGGTCCGGGGGTTTTGTTCTTGGGTAGTTTTTTGATTACTGATTCAATTTTGTTGCTGGTGATTGGTCTGTTTAGTTTTTCTGTTTCTTGCTTGGTCAGTCTTGGAAGGTTGTATTTTTCTAAGAAGTTGTCCATTTCTTCTATGTTTTCCAGCTTGTTAGCATACAGATGCTCATAATATTCTCTTATAATTCTTTGTATTTCTGTGGGGTCTGTCATTATTTTTCCTTTCTCATTTCTGATTCTGTTTATGTGTGTAGATTCTCTTTTTCTCTTAATGAGTCTGGCTAGGGGTTTATCCACTTTGTTTATTTTTTCAAAGAACCAGCTCTTGGTTTCATTGATTTTTTCTATTGTTTTATTCTTCTCAATTTTATTGATTTCTTCTCTGATCTTTATTATGTCCCTCCTTCTGGTGACTTTGGGCCTCCTTTGTTCTTCTTTTTCCAATTTCAATAATTGTGTCTTTAGACTGTTCATTTGGGAATCTTTAAATAGGCCTGGATTGCAATATACTTTCCTCTTAGAACTGCCTTTGCTGCGTCCCACAGAAGTTGTGGCTTTGTATTGTTGTTGTCATTTGTCTCCATATATTCTTTGATTTCTGTTTTGATTTGGTCGTTAACCCATTGATTAATTAGGAGAATGTTGTTAAGTCTCCATGTATTTGTGAGTCTTTTTGATTTCTTTCTAAAATTTATTTCTAGTTTTATACCTTTGTGATCTGAGAAGTTGGTTGGTAGGATTTCAATATTTTTGAAATTCCTGAGGTTCTTTTTGTGGCCTAGTATGTGGTCTATTCTGGAAAATGTTCCATGTGCACTTGAGAAGAATGTGTATCCTGTTACTTTTGAGTACAGAGTTCTGTAGATATCTGTTAGGTCCATGTGTTCTAGTGTGTTGTTCAGTGCCTCTGTGTCTTTACTTATTTCCTGTCTGGTTGATCTGTCCTTTGCAGTGAGTGGTGTGTTGAAGTCTCCTAAAATGAATGCATTGCTGTCTATTTCCTCCTTCAATTCTGTTAGTATTTGTTTCACATATGTTGGCGCTCCTGTGTTGGGTGCATATATGTTTATAATGGTTATATTTTCTTGTTGGACTGACCCCTTTATCATTATGTAATGTCCTTCTTTATCTCTTGCTACTTTCTTTGTTTTGAAGTCTATTTTGTCTGATACAAGTACTGCAACACCTGCTTTTTTCTCCTTGTTTCCATGAAATATCTTTTTCCATCCCTTCACTTTTAGTCTGTGTATATCTTTGGGTTTGAGGTGAGTCTCTTGTAAGCAGCATATAGATGGGTCTTGCTTTTTTATCCACTCTGTTACTCTGTGTCTTTTGATTGATGCATTCAGTCCATTTACATTTAGGGTGATTATTGATAGATATGTACTTATTGCCATTGCTGGCTTTAGATTCGTGGTTACCAAAGGTTCAAGGGTTGCTTCTTTACTATCTAAGAATCTAACTTAACTTTCTTGTTAAGTTATTGTGAACGCTGTCTGGTGTTTCTTTATTTCTCCCTTCCTATTCTTCCTCCTCCCTTCTTTATATATTGGGTGTTTTATTCTTTGCCTTTAGTTAGTATTTGGATGGTCTGCTTTCTTTGCTATGATTTTATTTTCTCTGGTGACATCTTTTTAGCCTTAGGGGTGCTTCCCTCTAGAGCAGTCCACTTAAGATATCTTGTAGTGGTGGTTTATGAGAGACAAACTCTTTCAACTTTCCTTTGTCTGGAAATTGTTTAATCCCTCCATCATATTTAAATGACAATCATGCTGGATAGAATATTCTTGGGTTGAGGTCCTTCTGTTTCATTACGTTAAATATATCATGCCATTCTTTTCTGGCCTGTAAGGTTTCTGTTGAGAAGTCTGATGGGTTTTCCTTTGTAGGTGATCTTTTTTCTCTCTCTAGCTGCCTTTAACACTCTGTCTTTATCTTTGACCTTTGCCATCTTAATTATTATGTGTCTTGGTGTTGTCTTCCTTGGGCCCTGCGTGTTGGGAGTTCTGTGGGCTTCCGTGGACTGCGAGACTATTTCCTTCCCCAGTGTGGGAAAGTTTTCAGCAATTATTTCTTCAAAGACACTTTCTATCCGTTTTTCTCTCTCTTCTTCCTCTGGTACTCCTATAATGCGAATATTGTTCCGTTTGGATTGGTCACACAGTTCTGTCAATATTCTTTCATTCTTAGAGATCCTTTTTCCTCTCAGTACCTCAGCTTCTTTGTATTCCTCTTCTCTAGTTTCTATTTCATTTATCGTCTCCTTCACTGTATCCAATCTGCTTTTAATACCGTCCATTGTGTTCTTCAAGGATTGGATCTCCGACCGGAATTCATTCCTGAGTTCTTGAATATCTTTCCGTACCTCCACGAGCATGTTAATGATTTTTATTTCGAACTCCCTTTCAGGGAGAGGCATAAGGTCCATATCATTTAAATCTTTCTCAGGAGTTGTGCTCATAATTTTACTCTGGACCAGGTTCCTTTGGCGTTTCATAGTTGTGTATGGAGCCCTCTAGTGCCCAGAAGCTCTACTCTCTGGAGCTGCTCAGCCCCTGAAGCAATGTCAGGGATTGTAGGGGAGTGGTATTGGTGTCTCCAGGGAGGAAAGGGCTGTTTCCTGGTTCCTGGCTGCTATGCCTGTCTCCATTGTCTGAACCACTGGGCTGAGCACACAGGTATAAGCCTCTGTGCTTTGCCTTTTTAGTTGCTGTAGACAGATCTTCCCTGTGGCTGGCCTAACACCAGGGAAGGGTTTCCAGGTTTCCAAGTCTGGTGGGGCTGGCCAGGCGAAAGGTGCACTAGTCTGCCTGTCACAGAAGGGGTTCTTGGAGCTGTGTAGGCAGCCAGGGAGCTGGCACACCTGAAGATCATGAAAACTCCCAATCTGCTGGGCAGAGTACACCCGGACAATTTTGTCTACCTGTCCTTTCTCCTGAGCAGTAAGCTCCGTGCAGTCCTTGCCCCTCAGCAGGCCTCCTGCCAAGGTCCTCCATGCCAGGAAGTCTCTCAGACTGCCTGCCCCTCCCCCATCCCAGAGAAGCTGGGTAAGGATCCCTGATCTCACAAGCAGCCGGAATCTTAGTCTCTCCAGGAACTCCGCCTGTCTTATCTTTCCAAGCTCCTAATTACAGGAGTATTATGCAAGTACCATGAAATGTAGGTTTGTGCTTCCAGAGTAGATCTCCAGAGTTAGGTATTCAGCAGTCCCTGTTCTCCACTCCCTCTCAGCTCCGTTCCTGTTCCTCCTGCCTGTGAGCTGGGGTGGGGGAAGGGCTTGGATCCCGCAGGACCACAGCTTTAGTACATTACCGTTTTCTGTGAGGGCTGCTCTTGTCCCCAGGTGTATGCAGTTTGTTGTAGTCCTCTTTCCCGTTGCTCTTTCAAGAGTAGTTGTAGTAGCTTTATTTTCCTATTATATGCAGTTTTAGGAGGAAGCCTCTGTCTCACCTCTCACGCCGCCATCTTTAATCCTGACTATCCCCAATCCCTCCTTTTGAATAGGTGAGAACTGGGAATATGAAGGGTGTCACTCCTGTGAATGTTGTGTTTTATGGCAAAGGTTAAGGGATTTTGCAAACGAGTTTATTTTGCATTAATCAAAAGGGAAATTATTTTGGGTGGATCTGAATCAGATGAAAACCTTGCAAGTGTCAGAAAGATTCTCCTGCTGGCCTTGAAAAAAGCCACCTTGAGCTCTATAACTGCAAGGAAATGAATTCCTCTAACCATGTAAGGTTAGAAGAGGACCCGGAGACTCAGGTGAGACCCCGTCTCATGGCGCTGACTCCTTGACTGAAGCTTTGTTAAACACTGAGCAGAGGACCCAGCTCTGCCACACCAGGCCTCCTGACCCATGGAAACTGTGAGATAATAAATATATGTTATTTTAAGCTACTACATTCCACATAATTTGTCATGCAGCATCATGCTAAGGATCAGGGATACAATGGTCCGTAGGGCAAGCACAGCCCTGCCTGGCTAGGAACACAAATAAAGAAACATTACTTTCTGATGAATGAGTAAAGCGGTAGTACTTATAAATAAAGTACTTGAATTAAGTCTTCCTGCTACTCCATCAGTGAGCCAATTTCCACTTCAGCCCTCTGCCATTATGCCTGCAGGGAAGGGGAATAGAGAAAGTACGAAGGAGAGGACATAGCATGGGAGGATCCCTTCCAGGCAGCAGGGAAGGAAAAACAAAGCCCGTTTTGTTCCAAGAGGAGAGGCAGAGAAGGAAGAAAGCAGAGGGGGCCAACCCACGTGGGCTTGTCTTCCCCCACAACGTTGGGAGGGGCAGGTTTTAAATAGCCAGGAAAGTTTGGGGGAGATTTCAGAGTAGGGAGCATCTTTCCTCTCTTTCTTTGGGTAAATGCTGGGCAATTCTCAAGGGCCCTTAGAAGACTGAATCCAAAACCGCCTGGCTTAGGCAGTCAACTGTGTGGATCCAGGCAGAGGAAGAACCAGAAAGAGACTCTTCTTCCCACCTCTCCCCCAGCTGTCCGGCTCTCCGGTCTGCAGCCTCATCAATAGCCAGCTCGTTCAGTCCCACTTGCTTCTCCTGAGACACAGAACCACCCAGGAAGATGTTTAGGTGCTCAGAGACAAACTTGAAATTTACTCAAAAGTGAACAACTTTTGTGAGCAGCAGCTATTTTTGAGTAAACGTAACATCAACTTTCAGAGAACTTTACACACTTCACACAATGAAAGAAATAACAAAAGAGACGGCCTTCAGGGTACCTTTCGTTGGCAAGGTAAAGCGTTTTCTCTCACTGTGCTGTGGCTGGACTGGGCCATCACAGCCAAGAGCGCTTTCCTCGCCGTCATCGTCACTGGCGGAGCGTCGGAGCGCTTCTGGAGTATAACGGGCCCCACTGTGAGCAGGATGTCAGAGCAGTGTTTTCAGCTGGTGCAGTTTTTCTCTCTGGCGGACCCTTGCTAATGTCCAAAGGCACTGGGTCGTCACGGCTCGGTGTGGGGGGGGGGTGCTACTGGCATCCAGTGGGTGGAGGCCACCTGTGGGGCAACTAGCCTGACTGCACGCTCAGCAATGATGAAGAGATGGAAGATCCAAGTCAAGAGATGGAAGAAAAGCCCTGGAGTCGCCACATGACACCTGAGGACCTGCTGGGCCTTATACCCAGGGAGTCCAGGAGCGGCGGCTGGACGAGGTCGCACACCTCCACACCTCCACCACGGACGGGCAGGGGAACGGCTTGTGTGGGGGAGGAGACAGACTCCTCGTGTGCCGGGCGGGAGGGGCCGGGGGCTGAGTGCTCTGCCGGCAGGGATCATTTTTGTGCGACCAGCGCCCCCAGGAAGAAAACCTTGGTCAGAGGGGTCTGCCTCCCAGTGAGATGTTCCCACCAGTCCGGCAGGCCTGGGTTTGGCCAGCGCCAGGCCATCACACTGTATAACTAGCGCACCACCTGAAGGAGGGGACCCTGTGGACTCATGGCTACCTGGTACAAAAGGTTACAAGCAGGCCGTGCTTGTCCCCACACCATGGATGCGGGGAGGGGGCAAGCCTTGAGTGGGAGGTGGCTCAGGGCAGGGCATGTCTGCAGAGGTGAGCCCACTCAGGAAGAACCTCTGGGCCACACACAGCCTCCGGACTTCATCCCAAGATCCTGGGGAGACTTAGGAGGACTTTAGGCAAGGCTGGGACGAGAGCAGCTTTGCCCTTTACAGGTTACTAAGGAATTTCAGCCATTTCTCAATCTTCCCAGTAACTCAGCGAGTAGGAAAGGGAGGCTGTTATTATTTCTATTTTTGAAATGCATCTGTATTTCCTGACTTTCCTCACTACGTACGGGGCCATAAACTGCCCTCCTGCCTGTGACAGGAGGAAATACCGGGGGAAGAGAAATGAAGAGGCACTGCCTGCTTTCGCATGCAAAAGCGGCAAAGCTGTGCACAAAAGGGTCTTCTGCCTTGTTCACGCAGCAGCCACCATTGTGTGGTTTTGCCAGGGTCACTTTCCCTTTGATGAACCTTAACTGTGCATCAGCTACTTAGAATCGCACAACGAAATCAAGGTCTGCTCCAGCAACTGTCTGTACATGAATTGTGGTGATATTAGTTGAAATAAAATGAAATAAAATGGACTATATGTAGAGCTTGTATGTACATAGGTAGTAGTATCACTCTGGGAGTATGATTAGCTAGTCAAAAGTCAGTGGGCTGTGAAACCTGACTGAGACCAGATGTTGATGAAATACAAAAGTGTGGAAAGATGAGTAGCATAGAGAGGACAGGTAACCTGCAAAAATGGATTACGATGAAATACTGGTGTTCATATAAACAAGTAGAGCACATTGAGAACATCTCCTTAAAGTATGGCTTGTTTGTGTCTGTTAATTTTAGAGGCAATCCATCAGCAGACTGCCTTGAATTCACAACGTGCTGACTTTCCCTGGGAGGCACGAAGAACGTTCTCCGTGGACTCATTACTTACAATGTCCTTCCAAGCACACTGGTGAAGGGGCAGTGTTCTGCCTTCTGTTTTGCAGGCGGTGAGGAGGAGGATTCTGTGAATAAACTGAGGATGTACTGGCCCAGGGCAATGATTGCTTAACAACTCTGGTTTCTCTGGGAGATATTTTGCCAATACATACACATTAAGTGTATTACCAGAATAAATTCAAGAAATAATTTCTGTCAGCAAACATGATTGTTTTTAATTGTTTACTATTAGTGAGTACATGAATACTCCATCCTCTGTATTTGTTTTTCTAAGCTGTAGATGACATATGGCACTCCTGTGCTCTAGAACCTTCAGTGGCTCCCTCTATTTTCAAGATAAAGTTCAATGTCTGGCACAATCTGACACCTCCTGCTCTGCCTGTTTTTCTTCCCCTAGTTTGGGAGCCCAGTATGGAAACTGTGCACTCGCCACACCAGGGGCCCTGCCCCTCCTCATTTAGGATGTCCCATTTGAACACCTCCTTGCTTCTAATGTTGTTTCCTCTGTCCCCACTGCGTCACCACCCTACTTGGAAAACACTCTTGGATCACTTCAAGTGGTGAGTTGGTTGGAAATGTGCACAAAATGACCATGTTGGAAACCCAGATTTTGGGAGTCAGAGCCGATAGTGTTGCCCTTTGCCCTGTACATGAATGTCAGTTTGAGTCCTGCATTGGTCATTTTCTAGTAGATACCTGCCCAGATCATAGGGATTCCCCTCTTTCGGGACTTGCCACCCTGATCCACAGGTCTCAGGAGAGGTCCTCTAGCTTTAGGACCTCAGACTGTATTAGTATCATCAGAGCCACAGCTTTTATAGCTAGTGCTGGACACCATGTACGATTCTCTTTTCTGGACATTTTAAATTGGGATCCAGGAAGAATTGGTCATACTCACTATGTGGCAGGAACTGCAACTTATAAATTTAATAAGGGTGAAGTGGCCATCTTCACTGTGAACCTGCAGACGATGCTAGGAAGTAAGTCCATAAGTGTAACATGTATAACATAATCCACATGGAGAAGCAGAGAGGAGAGATGGAGAGAGAACTAGAAGTTTCGCAGGCCTATTTCAGTTCATTTCTGCAGCCCAGCCCAGCCACATTCCTATTCTGTTGTAGTCCATGAAATTACAACATACCCTTATGATAAATTCCTGCCTGTTAATTTATTTCCCACTCTGTTGCAAATTCAGCACACGAGGCTCCTCTGATGGTGCAAATCTCCTCTCCTGGTTGTTACTTTTCCCCTTTCATCTTCAACCCTTCACCTCCCACCTTCTCACCTGCGACCCCACTGCTGAATAGCAGTCCACTGTGTGATTGATTATTGCATAAGTAATTTATTCATTTTCCTATGGATAGATATTTAGATTACTTCCTTTTCTTTTTTCTTTTCCTTTTTTGCTGTGTCAAACAAAGCTGATCAGAGTATTCTTGTATATGTCTACAATTGCACATAAGTATATTTGTAATATACTGCTGGGTTCAGATGGTTAGTATTTTATTTAGATTTTTACATCTATGCTCAGAAGTGTAAAGGGCCCGTAATTTCCTTTTCTTGTTCTGTTACTGTCTGGATTTGAAATCAAAGTTATACCAGACTCAAACAATGAGGCTATCCCTCTTTTCCTGTATTCTGGAATGATTTGCATAAACTGATATTTTCTGTTTCTTGAAGATTGTCAAAACTCAACAGTAAAACTGGAGCAAGGCCTTTTTGTCAGAGGCAATGTTGATGTCCTTGATAATCATGTCAGTTTCTTCTAAAATTAATAGTCTGGAAAGATGGCAGCATGAGAGGTGAGACACAGGCTTCCTCCTAAAACCACATATAATACAAAAATATAATTAATACAACTAATCCTGAAAGAGCAACAGGAAAGAGAATGGTGTCAGATTGCATACACCTGGAGAAAAGAGCAGACCTCACAGAACAGGGTAATGTACCAAAGCTGCAGCCTGGCAGGACCCAAGCTCTCCCCCCACGCAAGCTCACTGGCAGGAGGAAGAGCAGGGAGGGAGTGGAGGCCTGGCACTGCTGAATACCTAACTCCTGAGATCTGCTCTGGGAGCACAAACCTACAATTCATGGGCTTGCATGATACTCTCCTGATTACAGGGTTGGAAAGCTAAAACAGGCAGAATTCCTGGAGAGACTGAGATTCCACCTGCTTGTGGAAAGCCGGAATCTGTATCCGGCTGCTCTGGGACAAAAAGAAAGGTAGGCAGTCTGAGAGACATCCTAACAAGGAAGCCTTTAGCAAGAGGGCTGCTAGAGGGACAAGGATTGCACAGAGTTTACTGCTCATGAGAGAGGACAGGTAGACAAAATGGTCTGGGTGCACTCTCCCAGCAGGTTGGGAACTTTGCCATAAAATTCTCATATTTAAGGAGGAAAAAAAAATCTTCCTCCTTAGATGATCTTCAGGTGCTCCAGCTCCCTGGCTGGCTACACAGCTCCAAGGACCCCCTCCATGATAGGCAGCCTACTGTGCTATTCTTCTGGCCAGCCCCACCTGGCTCGCAAACCAGCAAACCTACCCTAGTGTTAGGCCAGCCAGAGGGAATATCTGTCTACAGCAAGTACAAACGCAAAGCACAGAGGCTTATACCTGTGTGCTCAGTCCACTGGTTCAGGCAGTGGAGACAGTCATAGCAGCCAGGTAGCAGAAAACATATCTTTCCTTCCCCCAGGCACCAATACCACTCCCCTGAGAGCCCTGACATTGTTGCTTCAGGGGCTGAGCAGTTCCAGGGAGTAGAGCTTCTGGGCACTAGAGGGCTCCATATACAACTATGAAACGCCAAAGGAATCTGGTTCAGAGTAAAATTATTAATACAACTCCTGAGAAACATTTAAATGACATCGATCTCATGACTCTTCCTGAAAGGGAATTCAAAATAAAAATCATTAACATGCTCATGGAGGTACTGAAAGATATTCAAGAACTCAGGAATGAATTCTGGTCAGAGATCCAATTGTTGAAGAGCACAATGGATGGTATTAAAATTGGATATGGTGGAGGAGACAATAAATGAAATAGAAACTAGAGAAGAGGTATCGGGTTTTTTTCACCTCTCTCCCGCCGGTCCTGCTCTGGGTCAGGACTACAGCTCTTTGTGTTACAAGCTCTTTCTGTTGCAAGCTCTTTCCGTAACCCTCTGAGGAAGGGAGGGAGAGGGGCTCGCCCCGATAGGCAGAGCAAGGGAGGTAAGCGCCGGCTGTCCGCCCGTTCCCGCAGCCTCCAGCGCTCGGCAGCGCCGCCGCTTGCAGCCGCTCCAGCCTCTGCTGCCGCCGCCGCTGGCCGCTGGCCACTGGCCACTCGCCGCTGGCCGCTCCTTTCGCCGGAGACAATCAGACGCGACAGGAAGTTCACTTGAAGGGAGAACTCGTTTATTGGGGCTCAGGGTATGGGATATATAGAGTGAAGTCTCTCCTGATTGGTCACACCTATGCTAATAAGGCGACTTTCAACTTTCCAATCACGCACAGTTGTGTGCATGCGCAGTTGTCTCTGATGTAAGAGGTGGACTGAGAGTGGGCGTGGCTGAAATTCAGAGGTAGTTCTCAGTGGCCATCTTTGGCGTGGCTGAGATTTAAAGGTAGTTCCCCACATATCCCCCTTTTTGTTTTTGTATGAGCATGAGATGCCATCCTGTACTCGAGGATGTGCCTGTCTTAGGTTGTCCCCATCTTTCAGGAGATCTTACCCGTCATTGACTACCATCCTAGCACTTCCAGTAATGACATTCTCAAGAGGTCGCTTGCACCTCTCTGTAGGGCTATAGATGCCCATGAACGCTCTGGGGTATGGGGAACTCCTTCTTCAATAATATCTGTTGCTGTTGATATGATCTTCACCACCACACGAGCATGAAAATAACTGATGACATTACAGTTATTATACCTCCTAATAACAGCTTGGGTAGACTAAACAAACTTAATTATTTCTTCCCATACTCTGGTAAAAAAGGAAGCAGAGGGTAAGAAAACATAGAACTGCAAAGATGTCCTTGTTGAAGGCTTAACAGTGTCACTTCTTCAGCAGGCTGGACTATGGCAGGAGTAATAGTCCAGCATTCATGACTCCTTTTCTTCTTCCTCAAAAGGTCAGTCCTGAAAGAGAGAAGACAAGCCCTCAAGAGGTCACTCTCTTGGGGAGAATCTATATCATGGCTTTCTTCCATTTGCTGAGTGGTCTGAGGGCAGAATTTCAAGTTCCTAGCAGGAACCCAAATTGTATTCGGTTCGTCTATAGGAAATACACATCCGAATCCTCTGCCCATACTTATCAGGGGATCTGGTCCTCGCCATTGCCCAGTCAGCTGGTCTTTCCAGTGCACTTCTATTTTGGCATATGGCGTTTGATTTGTCCAGTGCTTTTGAAAGGCCGTTAGAGGTTGATCTTTTGAAAAATTTAAAATATTTAATGTAAGTAGGGCCATCCGTAATTGGTCATGGGGGCTTATTCCCCCTTTTTGTTTTTGTAGCAGGTCTTTTAATGTCTTATTATGATGCTCTACTATGGCCTGACCCTGTGGGTTGTATGGGATTCCTGTGGAGTGGCTAATATGCCATGTATTAAAAAAATCTTGTAACACCTTGCTAGTAAAGCAGGGGCCATTATCTGTTTTTATTTGATGTGGTATGCCTAATATAGCAAAACATTGTAAAAAATGGCTTTGTGCATGTTTAGCTTTCTCTCCAGCATGGGTACTAGCCCAGCAGGCGTGGGAACATGTATCTATTGAGACAAAGACAAATTTTAATTTTCCAAAAGCTGCATAATGAGTAACATCAGTTTGCCAGAGACAATTAGGTTTAATGCCTCTTGGGTTAACTCCAGGAGACTGGAGGGATGGAATTTGTAGAAAAGGCAAACAGGATTTACAAGTCCTGATAATTTTTTTCAAGTCTTTAATGGGAATATGAGGAAATCTATGATGAAGTCCTCTCCAATTTAGGTGGGTAAGTTCATGGAGGTCTTGGGCCTGTTGGAAATCTTGGGCCTGTTGCATGGAAAGGGCTTGAGCAGCAGAGGACGCTAATTGGTCAGCTAATAGGTTTCCTCTGGAGAGGAATCCAGGCAAACCTTGATGTCCTCGGAGATGCTGCAAGAATATGGGCTTGGATCGTGCCATTAGCAAGGATCTCACCTGAATCATCAAGGGGGTTATGGGGTTTTTTATCTAACTTGATATAAGAAGAGGCTAAGGTGGGAAGCAAGTTCACCACATACAGACTATCAGAAAAAAGATTCATAGGTTCAGAAATTTTACTTAGGGCCAATGCTATGGCATACAACTCCTTAAATTGTGCTGAGCCAGTAACCTTTTCAAAATGCTGGGTTTCTTTTAACTTGGGCGAGAGGTGGGGAGGGGGAAAGACAACAACAGCAGACCCCTACTTCCCTCCATCGGTAAACACATTCAAGGCATCAGTCTAGGTGAAGCCTTGCTCCCAGTATTTCTTGGGTAATTTCTTTAAGTCTTTGAAGCTTAGCTTGTGGTAATGGCTACTGCTCCACTCAGACTGGAGGTCCTGGGAGAGCATAAGGTGTTTTAACTCCCAGTTTTGTGCTCTAATATACTGAAATACTTCTAGGCTATAACTTAACAGGAATGTAAAATCTTAGCACAAATATAACTGGCCTAGAATTAAACAAGGCTTATATATTACAAATAAAACACCATATATATAAAATCAATGGCATCTATTGATTTCCAGATCTTAAGTGTTTTATCAGACTTAGATATAACCAATCAGAAACTCAAATCTGGATACAACAAATCCAAGCTTTGTTGATTTGTATGAAATTTCCTCTATATAGATAGGAATTACTAGGGTCAGTTTAAACACTGTTCAATCTCTAATAACAGTAATTTTATGTTATTTCTCGGAATATTTGCACTATTTTGAAATAACTGATAAACTTAAAACAACTCACACTGACAGCTCCATACATTACAAGATGTCTCTAAATGTATTTCTCTTTTAACATGAGCTGAATTTACCGCTTATAATAAATTATATTTTTCAATATCACTAAGAGTCTTCAAAAGCATGGAGACTGCTATTTGTCAATAAAAACTGCAAGAAAGGCAATCTAAAAGCATAATAACTTACTGGGGAACTTTGCATATAATCTGAAAAATGAACTAACTACTAAGAGTCAGAAAACTTGTTTCAATGCTATATATAAAATTATCTCTTAAATTTAAATGAAAATCCCTGGAATTTAATTACATGGCAAGATATCCTGAAGCAAACACTTCCATGAATTCTCAGAAAAGGAAAGATCAAACATCAAGTGTTCATCAAACCTTTCTTTCAACAAAGCCTTATTAACATGTGAATATCCTTTGCCTCAAGGTATATAGGCTTTCCTTATCTTTAGTTCTATTTCAATATTTTAAACTTAAGGTTACTTCTGGATCTTAACACATACAGTAACTTACTAAAATTGGTCAAAGTAAACTTTATTCTGTCACTTTGCCTTTTAAGATTATCATTTAGGTTTATATGCAATTAACATTAATATTTAATTGCTTTCAATGAGCTGGAACATATAACGTTAAGTCTTTCAAGAAGAAAAATTGCTTTTTTACATCTTGCAGGTTCCAAAAAAACTTAGTCCATATTAAGCCAGTCTTAAAGAACTAATCTAAAGACAAATTTATAGACCTCAACAGCTGACAGTTTTATTTTACTACTAAGAGACAAAAATCCAACTCCAGCGCTTATTTTCTCATGCCTAAGCAGAGATGCTTAGCAAACAGGCAAGGTAGGAGAGCAAGATACAGGCTATTATTTAGAAATAAAGTGATAGGACAGAGCTCCCGGCTCACCCCAGGAGGGGACAAGAGAGTCCGGTGTGCTGCCTTTGTCTAAACACCCAGAATTAACTTAACACAAGGAATTTCTCACCCCATCTCCCTGTTGGATACTGGCGTCTTGGCCTAGGGGCATATCAAAAGGCGGCCTGCCCAGCCCCTACGGCGGGCTGAGGTATTGTCTGTTTGCTAAAGAGAAGATTAAGAATCCAGCTTCCCAAACTTCCTGGGTGTTAAAAGGCAATCTTATCTTTAAGGTGGAATCTTTTGCTGCCTTTTACTATGTTGTTTACAGCTGGGTTTGCATGCCAAATCAGTTGCCTGGTTTGCAAAACCACCCCATCAGATCTGAAAGAGGAAAGACAGCAAACAGGCCTGAACCTTTTAGCATGCTAAAGTGAATCCTACAAGTGATTAGCATAATAAAAACAAGGTACTCTTCTTTATCTGGGGAACACCCACCGATCTCACTGAAGAATGACTCTGGAGCTTACTGTTTAACACAGAGCCTTGGAAGGGAGTTTCCCTGCATATAGTTACATCGCTCTGACTGCAAATATTCTGCCTTGCTTTTTCCTGGAGGTCCTCTCCCCAGTCTGACTACACTTTCAGTCCCTGTCTCATTAGCAGAGATGCTGTACTAGCAGAAAGTCAAGGAGCCACCCTTACTAAGGCTTCCCAGACCTCAGCTTGAGAGTCCGAGAGTTCTAATCCTCAGCTCTTAAGCATATCAGCGCTTTAAGTGCAGGTTCATTCTTAGAAAGTTGCCTTTCCCTTTTTCCCCGGAGTGCGCTTACCACGTAATCCGACTGCTTACTCCGCCGACTTTCGGTCCAGTCAACCGAGTGATCGTTGATCCGTACTGGGTTCCTCACACGCCTCTTCGGACGTGCCCCACACGCCTCTTCGGACGTGTCCCTGTTCGGGCGCCAGCTGTCGGGGTTTTTCTGGCCTCTCTCTCCCACCGGTCCTGCTCTCGGTCAGGACCACAGCCCTTTGTGTTACAAGCTCATTCTGCGACCCTCCGAGCCAGCGGAGGGGAGAAAGGCAGGGAGAGAGGCTTGTCCCAACAGGCGAAGTAAGTAAGGGAGGTAAGCGCCGGCTGTCCGCCTGTTCCCGCAGCCTCCGCCGCTGGCCGCTGGCCACTCGCCGCGGGCCGTTCGCCGGAGACAATCAGACGCGACAGGAAGTTCACTCGAAGGAAGAACTCGTTTATTGGGGCTCAGGGTATGGGATATATAGAGTGAAGTCTCTCCTGATTGGTCACACCTATGCTAATAAGGCGACTTTCAACTTTCCAATCACGCACAGTTGTGTGCATGCGCAGTTGTCTCTGATGTAAGAGGTGGACTGAGAGTGGGCGTGGCTGAAATTCAGAGGTAGTTCTCAGCGGCCATCTTTGGCGTGGCTGAGATTTAAAGGCAGTTCCCCACAAAGAGGAATACAAAGAAGCTGAGGCACAGAGAGAAAAAAGGATCTCTAATAATGAAAGAATATTGAGCGAACTGTGTGACCAATCCAAACAGAACAATATTCACATTATAGGGGTACCAGAAGAAGAAGAGAGAGAAAAAGGGATAGAAAGTGTCTTTGAGGAGGTAATTGATGAAAAGTTCCCCAATCTGGGGCAGGAGATAGTCTCTCAGGCCATAGAGGTACACAGATATCCCAACACAAGGGACCCAAGGAAAACAACAGTAAGACATATGGTAATTAAAATGGCAAAGATCAAGGATAAGGACAGAATATTAAAAGCAGCGAGAGAGAGAAATAAGATCACATACAAAGGAAAGCCCATCAGGCTATCGTCAGACTTCTCAGCAGAAACCTTACAGGCCAGAAGGGAGTGGCATGATGTATTTAATGCAATGAAGCAGAAGGGCCTTGAACCAAGAATACTTTATATGGCAAGATTATCATTTAAATTTGAAGGAGGGATTAAACAATTTCCAGATAAGCAAATGTTGAGAGAATTTACCTCCCACAAATCATCTCTACAGTGTATTTTGGAGGGACTGCTATAGATGGAAGTGTTCCTATGGTTTAATAGCTGTCACCAGAGGTAATAAAAGCACAGTAAAGGAAGTAGAACAGCTAATTACTAAGCAAATGCAAAAATTAAAATAACTATCTCCAAAGTCAATCAAGGGCAGACAAAGAGTACAGAATATGATAACTAATATATAAAGAATGGAGGAGGAAGAAAAAGGAAGAAGAAAAAAAAAGAACATTTAGATTGTGTTTGTAATAGAATATTAAGTGAGTTAAGTTAGACTCTTAGATAGTAAAGAAGTTAACCTTGAACCTTTGGTAACCATGAATCTAAAGCCTGCAATGGCAATAAATACATACCTATTGATAATCACCCTAAATGTAAATGGACTGAATGCACCAATCAAAAGACATAGAGTCACTGAATGGATAAAAAACAAGACCCATCTATATGCTGCCTACAAGAGAGTCACTTTAAACCCAAAGACATACACAGACTAAAAGTGAAGGGATGGTAAAATATATTTCATGCAACTAATAGGGAGAAAAAAGTAGGAGGTGCAGTACTTGTATCAGACAAAATAGACTTCAAAACAAAGAAAGTCACAAGGGACAAAGAAGGACATTACATATTGATAAAAGGGTCAGTCCAACAAGAAGGTATAACCATTATAAATATCTATGCACCCAACACAGGAGCACCTACATATGTGAAACAAATACTAACAGAATTAAAAGGAGAAATAGAATGCAATGCATTCATTCTAGGAGACTTCAACACTCCACTCACTCTGAAGGACAGATCAACCAGACAGAAAATAAGTAAGGAGACAGAGGCACTGAACACTATAGAATAGATGGACCTACAGAACTCTACACCCAAAACATGCAGAATAAACATTCTTCTAAAGTGCACATGGAACATTTTCAAGAATAGATCATATACCAGACCACAAAAAGAGCCTCGGTAAATTAAAAAAGATTGAAATCGTACCAACCAGTATCTCAGACCACAAAGGTATGAAACTAGAAATAAATTACACATAGAAAATGAAAAATCCTACAAACCCATGGAGGCTTCACAACATGCTCCTAAATAACCAATGGATCAATGACCAAATAAAAACAGACATCAAGCAATATACAGAGACTAATGACAACAATAATTCAACACTGCAAAACCTGTGGGACACAGCAAAGGCCATGCTAAGAGGAAAGTATATTGCCATACAGGCCTACTTCAGAAAAGGAGAACAATCCCATATGAGCAGTCTAAACTCAAACTTAATGAAACCAGAAAAAGAAGAACAAATGAGGCCAAAGTCAGTAGAAGGAGGGACATACTAAAGATTAGAGCAGAAATAAATAAAATCGAGAAGAATAAAACAATAGAAAGAATCAATGAAAGCAGGATCTGGTTCTTCGAGAAAATAAACAAAATAGATAAACTCCCAGTCAGAATTATCAAGAAAAAAAGAGTCTACACACATAAACAGAATCAAAAATGAGAAAGGAAAAATCACTACGGACACCACAGAAATACAAAGAATTATTAGAGAATATTATGAAAAATTATATGCTAACAAACTGGATAACCTAGAAGAAATGGACAACTTTCTAGAAAAATACAACCTTCAAAGGCTGACCCAGAAAGAAACAGAAAATATCAACAGACCAATTACCAGCAACGAAATTGAACTGGTAATCAAAAGCCTACCTAAGAACAAAATGCCTGGAACAGATGGCTTCACCACTGAATTTTATCAAACATTTAGTGAAGACCTAATACCCATGATCTTTAAAGTTTTCCAAAGAGTAGAGAGGGAATACTTCCAAACTCATTCTATCAGGCTAGCATCTCTCTAATACCAAAACCAGGCAAAGACACCACAAAAAAATGAAATTACAGACCAATATTCCTGATGAACGTAGATGCAAAAACACTCAACAAAATATTAGCAAACCGAATTCCAAAATACATCAAAAAGATCATACATCATGATCAAGTAGGATTTATCCAGCGATGCAAGGATGGTACAACATTCGAAAATCCATCCATATCATCCACCACATCAACAACAAGAAGGACAAACCCACATGATCATCTCCATAGATGCTGAAAAAGCATTTGACAAAATTCAACATCCATTCATCATTAAAACTCTTAACAAAATGGGTATAGAGGGCAAGTACCTCAGCATAATAAAGGCCATATATGACAAACCCACAGCCAACATTATACTTAACAGCGAGAAGCTGAAAGCTTTTCCTTTAAGATTGTGAACAAGACAAGGATGCCCACTCTCCCCACTTCTATTCAACATAGTACTGGAGGTCCTAGCCACGGCAATCAGACAACACAAAGAAATGAAAGGCATCCAGATTGGCAAGGAAGAAGTTAAACTATCCCTGTTTGCAGATGACATGATATTGTACATAAAAAACCCTAAAGAATCCACTCCAAAACTACTAGACCTAACATCTGAATTCAGCAAAGTTGCAGGATACAAAATTAATATGCAGAAATCTGTGGCATTCCTATAACTAACAATGAACTAGCAGAGAGAGAAATCAGGAAAACGATTCCACTCACAGTTGCATCAAAAAGAATAAAATACCTAGGAATGAACCTAACCAAGGAAGTGAAAGACCTTTACTCTGAAAACTACAAGACATTCATGAGAAATTAAAGAAGATACCAATAAATGGAAACACATCCCATGCTCATGGATAGGAAGAATTAATATTGGCAAAATGGCCATCCTGCCTAAAGTAGTCTACAGATTCAATGCAATTCCTATCAAAATACCAACAGCATTCTTCAACGAACTAGAGAAAATCATTCTAAAATTCATATGGAACCACAAAAGACCCCGAATAACCAAAGCAATCCTGAAAAGGAAGAATAAAGCTGGGGGGATTTGCTCCCCAACTTCAAGCTTTACTACAAAGCTAGAGTACTGGCACAAGAACAGACCCATAGACCAATAGAACAGACTAGAGAGCCCTGATATAAACCCAACCATATATGGTCAATTAATATATGATAAAGCAACCATGGACCTACAATGGGGAAATGACAGCCTCTTCAACAACTGGTGTTGGCAAAACTGGACAGCTACATGCAAGAGAATGAAACTGGATTATTGTTTAACCCCATACAAAAGTAAACTCGAAATTGATCAAGGACCTGAATGTAAGTCATGAAACCACAAAACTCTTAGAAAAAACATAGGCAAAAATCTCCTGAATATAAGCATGAGCAACTTCTTCCTGAACGCATCTCCTCGAGCAAGGGAAACAAAAGCAAAAATGAACTCATGGGACTACATCAAACTAAAAAGCTTCTGTATGGCAAAGGACACCATCAACAGAACAAAAAGGCATCCTACAGTATGGGAGAATATATTTGTAAATGACATATCCGACAAGGGGTTAACATCCAAAATATATGAAGCCCTTACATGCCTCAACACCCAAAAAGCAAATAACCCGATTAAAAAATGGGCAGAGGACATGAACAGACACTTCTCCAAAGAAGAAATTCAGATGGCCAACAGACACATGAAAAGATGCTCCACATCACTAATCATCAGGGAAATGCATAAAACCACAATGAGATATCACCTCACACCAATTAGGATGGCCAGTATCAAGAAGACTAAGAACAACAAATGCTGGAGAGGATGCAGAGAAAGGGGAACCCTCCTACACTGCTGGTGGGAATGTAAGCTAGTTCAGCCATTGTGGAAAGCAATATGGAGGTTCCCCAAAAAACTAAAAATACAAATACCATCTGACTCAAGAATTCTACTCCTTGGAATTTACACAAAGAATACAACTTCTCAGATTCAAAAAGACATATGCACTCCTATGTTTATTGCAGCACTTTTTACAATAGCCATGATATGGAAGCAACCTACGTGTCCATCAGTAGATGAATGGATAAGGAAGAGGTGGTACATATACACAATGGAATACTATTCAGCCATAAGAAAGAAACAAATCCTGCCATTTGCAACAACATGGATGGAGCTGGAGGATATTATGCTCAGTGAAATAAGCCAGGTAGAAAAGACAGGTGCCAAATGATTTCCCTCATTTGTGGAGTATAACAACGAAGCAAAACTGAAGGATCAAAATAGCAGCAGACTCAGAGACTCCAAGAAGGAACTAGTGGTTACGAAAGGGGAGGGGTGGGGGAGGGTGGGTGGGGAGGGGTGAGGGAGGGTGGGTGGGGAGGGTTGGAGAAGGGGATTGAGGGGTATTATGTTTAGTACACATGGTGTGGGGGTCACAGGGAAAACAGTGTAGCACAGAGAAGGCAAACAGTGAGTCTGTGGCATCTTACTACACTGATGGACAGTGACTGCATTGGGGTATGGGTGGGGACTTGATAATATGCGTAAATGTAGTGACCGCATTGTTTTTTCATGTGAAACCTTCCTAAAAGTGTATATCAATAATACCTTTAAAAAATTGTCTGTTCAAATTTATTTTTCTTCTTTTATTAATTTTGGCATTTTATGTTTTTTTTTTGAAATCTCTTTTACCAGGTCGCTAGTTACTCATTTTAGTTTTTTATTTTATATTAAATTCTGTTGTGTTTGTAGTTATTTTTCTTTTTCTATTCTGTGATTTAGTTGCTTCTTTTCTATTGTTTTCCTGACTAGTTTCATGAGCCAACTGAGGAATTTCAATACTGACTTGACATTTCGATGATAAAAAATTGTAAATTCTTAAATATATAATAATGGTGTATGTCTTTTAGAAACATATGCTAAAACATTTCATGTGAAATTATATGATGTCTCTGGTATGTTTCAAAAAATCAGAATAGGGAGGGAGTGGAAGCATAAATGAAGGAGGAATGGCCATGAATTGGTCACTGTTGAATCTGGGTAATGAAAAGGGTCATTTTACTGTTTCCTATTCTTTTGTATATGCTTAAAATTTTCCACAGTAGAAGTTTTTTTTACAGTTCCTCTTTATAATTACTCACTTGACAATCTGAAAAAATAAGTGAGAAAAGAAAACTGCAAAAACTGCTCTGTAAAGATTGTACTAATTACTGTCATGGTCTAGTAAGGAAGGCAAGTAAACACGCAATTATAACACAACGCAATTAACTTCTGTAACAGAAGTGTCTCAGGGCAGTATGTGTGTAGGCGAGGGTCACTCAACCCAGTCTGGAGTATCAGGGAAGAAGAAAGACTCTGGGGGACAGTACGATGCCCAGGGTTGCAATGAAATACAGCCCTGTTTAGTTTCCATGATGACCAAGACCCAGGTGTTGTACCTCCACCTACTAGTCCTACTGGCCTCTGTTGCAGTCATTCTCTTCATGCCCTATGAGATGCCGGTTCACTTGGAAATAGAGTCTCAGCCTGTACCCTGGCACCTTTTTTGCCTTAACGGAAGCCCGACTCTCTGTGGAGATACGGTGTTCCTGGTGGTCCTCCCAAGTAGAAGTTGTCCGTCTTCCCACACCCTGGTCTTTGTGGCTGAGGGTAGGCAGCGCACTGACTTTCTCCTTCCTCCGGATCGCCCCCCACCTCCTACCTCTCAGGCTTCCTGTCCCTCCTCCTCCTCAGTCTCCTCAAGCTCTCCCTTGCTCCTTCATGATACACCCATGTTCAGGTTTCTGGATCCTAAAGACAGAACCAAAAAACAAACAACAAAAAGACCCTCTGACTCCCTGTGGGCCACACCCTCCTCCTCTAGTGACCACATCTCTCTCTCCCTTCACAGCCAACCTCCTTCAAAGAATATATTATGCATATCTGCACTTCCTCATCCCCCGGCCCCATCAGGCTTTAACCTCACTAGTTCTTGAGTCAGTTTTGATAGTTTCTCTGTTTCTAGGAATTTGTCCATCTTATCTAAATACCTAATTTGTTATAGTTGCTCACAGTATGCCCTCAATCCTTTCATTGCTGGAGGGTCAGTAGTAATGTCCCCTCTTTCACTTTCTGTTTGAGTAATTTGAATCGCCTCTCTTTTTTTCTTGGTCAGTCTAGTTAAAGGTTTGTCAGTGGGGTTGATCTTTCCAGAGAACCAATTTTGGGGTTCATTGATTTTTCTCTCTTGTTTTTCTGTTCTCTATTTCATTAATTTTGCTCTAATTCTTGTTATTTCTTGTCTTTGCTTGGGTTTAATTTGCTCTTCTTTTATCAATGTCATAAGGTGAAAGTTTAGATTATTTAGTTTTTTCTTCTTAAAAGGTGCTTGCAGCTGTAAATTTCCCTCAAATTTGCAAGCTCAAATTTGTTTTCATTTTCGTTCATCTCAAAGTATGTCCTAATTTCCTTGTGATTCCTTCTTACTGCAAACAATGGTGCAACTTCCAAATGAAATGGACACATATCTTAGGTGTACTCAATGCAGCATTACATACTCCCTCTTTAAAATTCTCTCTTCTTTAAAAAATGTTTTTAACTGCTTTCCCTCTAGCTGTTTATTCTTATTCAGTGACTTTCATGGATTCCCTTTCCACTTACCCACCACATGGTAATGCTGTTCGCCATTCCTCAGCGGGCTAGAAATAGAATCAGGATGAAACTGGGGCTATCCACCTTGCTTCAGTCTGTGGTACTTTATATGGGTTTGGACAGCATAATGATATATATCTATTAATATAATATCCTACAGAGCAGAGTATTTTAATTGCCCTAAAAATCTTCTGTGCTTTGCACGTTCATCACTCCCTACCTCTCACTCCTGGCAACTACCGATCTTTTCATTGTTTCCACAATTTTTTCCTTTTCCAGAATGTCATATAGTTGGAATCATACAGTATGTAGCCTTTTCAGATTGGCTTCTTCCACGCGGCAATAGATATTTAAGGCTCCTCCATGTGTTTGTATGGCTTAATGGTGCATTTCGTTTTAGTGCTGAATAATATCCCATTGTCTGCACCACCACAGTTTATTTCCCCATTTCCCTACCACAGGGCCTCTTGGTTGCTTCTCATTTTGAAGCAGTTATGAATAAAGCCACCATCAACATCTATATGCAAGTTTTTCTGTGGACACAAGTTTTTAACTCTTTTGAGTAGATACCAAGGAGCTCAATTGCTCGATTACATGGTAAAAATATGTCTGTTTTCCTAAGAAACAGCCAAACTGTCTTCCAAAGTGACTGTACCATTTTGCATTCAGACCCGCAATCAGTGAGCATTCCTGTTGCTCCACATCCTTGTCAGCGTTTGGTATCATCAGTGGTCCAGATTTTGGTCATTCTAGCAGATATGCATCTTTCATTTACCTTTCACAAAATCCCTAGATGTTATGTGATTTAAACAATATTAAACAACTTATAAGAGGATTTTAGTCAGGATTTAAATCTGGTCCCATAGACTGCAAAGCCTGAGCTCTTAACAATGTAACAACACAGACTTTTTCATAGTCTTCCGCATCATCTACACATAGCCTCTCCTGATATGGAGACAAATGCAGCTCCGCCTGCCATAAAGCAGTGTATCTGACAGAAGCTTTCTTGTGTTATTTTTATTCTCCTTTCATGCATGTAGTAGTTTTCTATTGCTGTGTAACAAATAACGACAAATTTAGCAGCTTAAAACAACCTTCACTTATGAGCTCACAGTTCTATGTATTTTAAAAGGAGCATTTATTAAGTTAAATACTCAATTACTGTTTGCTAGAATTTCCCCTGATAACATCGACTCATCTTGAAAGATGTCTGTGAGATAAGGGTTCTACAGTTAACTGGTTCGAGAAACCTCCTATTCATTTCCCCTCTCAGCATTTCTTAACAAATGATAGGCTCTGACGAATCCTACAGTAGAAACCTGTTTCACTTTGTTTAAATCAGTTACTTATCAAACTTTTGTGACTACAGAACCATTCTCTGAGAAAATATGTGTCATCATCCAGGAGAACAATTTCTGGGGAGCTTACTTGAAGAAACACAGATGAGACAATGCACTCATTCTTCCCACAAACACTGAGCACCCACTAAGTAGCAGGCACTCTGATAGGAAGAGTCAGGACCATCGTTTCTTCACACCTACACACCAGCTGGGGCCCAGACGGAACACAAATAATCACCAAACACATTATTAAAAACCGTGGTAGGTGCTATAACAGAGAAGTGTGCGGAACATGATAGAATGTCATGCAGTCTGGGAAAGGGTCAGGGAAGTCACTTTGACCTAAAGTGACACTTAAGCTAAATTCTGAAAGGTAAGTGAAACCAGTCAGGTATTGAGTGGGGAGAAGTATTCTAGGCAAGGAGGAGAAAGTGCCTTCCAGGGCCTGGCAACAGAGACATGGGTGGAGGGCAACAATATTTATTAATTTGGGGAGAAAGATCAAGAATCCAGTTTTGGACATGTTGTGATGTAATGAGAAATACACATTTGATATTTGCTCCCAGTTCCTGGCACAGAGCTTCTAAAACCCTTGTAATTTCCTGAGTGGTAGGGGTGAGAGGAGTATGTTTGGCTCATAATAAGACCCTTTCAACTGTACCTGTGTTTCTACTGAGGTGAGCCTTGGAGAACGGGCTGGTTATCAGAGGAGCTAACATGTAACTAGAGTTGTGAAACTTTGAAACTCCATCTCCCACCCTGAACCCCTAGCCTCCTGGGAGGGAAAAGGGGCTGGTGATTGACTTAATTACTAATGGCCAATGATTTAGTCAATCATGCCTATGTAATGAAGCCTCCATAAAAACCCTAAACAACAGGGTTCAAAGAGCTTCTGAGCTGGTGCCTACGTGGAGGGGCTGGGAGGCTGGTATGCCCAGAAAGGGCATGGAAGCTCTGCACACACAGACCCCTTCCCCATGCCTTGCCCTTTGAACTTCTTCTATTTGGCTGTTTGGAGTTGTATCCTTTATAAAAAACCAACAGTACTGACTAAAATGTTTCCCTGAATTCTATGAGTCATCCTCGCAAATTATTGAACCTGAGAAGAGGGTTGTGAGAATCCCTGATTTATAGCCTATTGGTCAGAAGTACAGGTGGCAGCTTAAGATTTGCGACTGGCATGTAAAGCGGCAGTCTTGCAGGACTGAGTCCTTAGCTGGTGACATCTGATGCTAACTCCAGATAGTGACAGAACTGAGTTTAAATTATACGACACCTAGTTGGGGTCCAGAGAGAATTTGGAAATTTTCTTGGTGTCTAGAAAACCCCACACATTTTGTGTCAGAGCGTCATGAGTCTGGAAATTTTACTTTTTTCCTTTTAAGGGGTATTTAAGGGGCAATGTAGTAGGTAATTGGATAGGAGTTTGGAGCTCAGAAAATACATTTAGACTAAATAGTTCAATTATTATAATTTGCTTATATTTCAATAAAATTTACTAAAATTATACTGACTGCAAAAAAAAATTATACTGACTGCAAAAAAAATCACTGGTGGGTATGTAAGAAATTAACATCAAATTCTGTGCCTGTTCTAACAAGGAGGGAAATATCTGAGTGTGTTTTTAATTTAGTCTTATTTTCCTTAAAAAGAACAAAGCTTATTCTGGTGATTAATGCTCTTAAAGCCCTGGAGAGTCCCAGCTGGCAGCCATAGTAGCTGTTTCAAAGCCAAAGAGGAAAAGTGTTTGTGTTTGCTTGAAAATGGAGTAATTAATGATGTGGGAAAAATATTTTTCCTTTATTTGCTTCTCAACATGATGGTTTTGTATGATAAAGGATAGAGTGTTGGATTAAATTAAATACTACAAGGGAAAAATATTTCTGTGCTATGTGAAGACTGCTCAGATGTTTAGCAGATGTGCTACAAAGATCAAGATGGCATCTTAACATCCAGAGAATTCTCAGTGTAAAGCTCCTAGAAAATGATGACATGCACATGGAGCTTTGGACCTCTCAGCAATACTAATAAGAATTGTGAAGCCAGGGTTATTGAAAGACACCTGCTGGATAAGTTTCTCTGGTACCAAAGTGATGATGAGAATATTTCTTTCAGGGAGAGGCCATTGGAATGCCGGGGGCTGGTAGCGCTGGCGATGAGATGGGAATGCTCAGCCCACATCCTGTGTCAAGTTGCTTCATATACATCCCTGAAATAGCTCATGTTCAAGGAAGTCTAGCCTGGTCGTCTGTCGGCCTCTCCCCCCCCACCCAGATGTTGTCCTGTCATAGGCTCTTATAGCACCCGGTCCTTCTTTGATAGCATGTAACACTATTTTAATTAAATCATTGTGTGTAGGAGTAGAGATTTTAGTTCAGAGCCCAGTTAAGCAAGAAATAGAACTTATTCAAGTCCCGTCCAATCTTGATGCTAGAAATATCACTTCAGTTTGGGGTCCCTATAATTCCAAGAAGTAGGCTTCTATAGTTGGAGAGAGAAAAGGAGGAAAGGAAGGTATTGGGGGTAGCCACTTTGTCTTTAGTGTTACCTGTCCAGAAACTGTCGGTTAAGACACCTAGAGTCCTATCTGCCACTGTTCCCTTAAACACCTAAGCTATTGCACAAGAGCAGCGGGAGAGAGCCTCAGAAGGTGTCTTTTCACTGTACCACACCTCCTATAGGGCAATAAACACAGCTTCTCTGTTTCAATAGGGAGAAAGCAAGGAGACGAAAGCTAGAGAGAGAAAACACTGGTTAACATTTTTAAAATAGTAGTTCAACCATATATTTACTCTGTCTGGGAATGTGTACTGAAAGTTATGTGGGAGAAATAATTTGCCGTCTTTACCAGCTTTATAAGTCTAGTATGGGGGACTTAAACTCCTTAATAAAAATAAATAAATAAAGGAAAAAAGTTAAAGAAAACATTATCCAAAAGGTGGAAGCAACCCAGAGTCCACTGATGAACAAATAAACAAAATATGGCCGATACATATAATAAGAGGCTATTCAGTCTCAAAAAGAAAGGAAATTCGGACACACGCTAAAGCGTGGGTGAACTTTGAAGACTTTATGATAAATGAATTAAGCCAGTCACAAGAAGACATGCTATACGATCCACTTACAAGAACGCAGTCAAATTCATGGTCAGAAAGAGGGGCAGTGGTTCCAAAGGGCAGGGGGGGAGGGAGCAGGGGAGCGTTTGATGGGTGCAGAGTTTCAGCTGTGCAAGGTGACAAGACTTACGGGCTTGGATGGTGTTGATGTTATACAACAGTATGAATGCGCTTAATGCCACTTAACTGTACACCCCAAAGTGTTTAAATCTGCATTTCCTGGGCATGGCTGCTTTAGGAAGAGACACAATACAGTGGTTTAAACAAGTTTTATGTTATGTGGGTTTTATCACAATAAAAAAATCTTATCCAAACAGCATGTGTGGTTAGTTGTTTAAGCCTTTCCTCTCAGCTAGAAGATAAGCTCTGTAAGTGGAATCTTATCCACCTTGTTCACCACTGCCCACCATGTAGTACACTGCCTGGCACATAGCAGTAACTCCAATCCATAAATATTGTCAAATGAATAAATAGTTCTGGCAGTGGGATTTGGGGGCAGATTCCAGATGTCTCAGGAAAGCAATATCCCATATAATGAATTACCTAGGAGACACTGGCAGGATATAGCATAATTTGCTACCGATAATATTCAGTTGCCATAGTGCTTTGGTGGCGTGTGCCTAGTTAAAACTCCCATATATATCTTGATTAAATATAGAAAGAAGAAAAGCAGGTAACATGTTACATACCTATAGTCTCATTCTTAATCGCTTGGTCCTCTGCAGAAGAGGGCTTCTTCCTGTTAAAGTTTTTTAAATGACAATGACTTTTTAAAAATAATATGTATTGTATTTTCACAGATTAGTGCAAATAGCTTGTATTTTAGCCTATCAAATTAGACCTAGAATAAACATGTCAGCCTTTTAATTATAGAAAATATGAGAAAGATATAACAGGGAAGTGGGGAAGGACAATTGTAGGGAGTGAAAGGAAAAAAAGGATAACTCTAGGGAAGCAAGCAACTGCAACTGAAAATAATATTTATTAAAATTAAAAATTCATATACCTTTTGACCCAGCAAGCCCCTACTGGGAATCTGTCCCACAGAAACAAAAAATCCCCCTAGTTCATAAAAATGCACGTCCATGGATGCTATGGCAGCATTACTTGTGACAAAAAGCTGGAAATAAAGCCCAAGGCTGGATAGTATAGGGTATACAACACCATGAATTATTAGTCAGCCATTAAAAAGACCGAATTAAATCTATACTAACTGACTTGGAAAGATTTCCATGAGGTATTGTTGAATGAGAAGAGGAAGATGCAGAAAAGTATATATAATATGATCTCACTTTTGTATAGCAACAAAAACACAAAAATCCTTCAAATCTCTATATATGATTCTGTAAGCATGAAGAAAAATCAAGGAGAATGCATCCCTGGTTAGTGGTCTGGCTTGTGTGTGGTTTGGTGTGGGAATGGCTGGTGTGGGAGGGGAGGAAGAAGGAGGAAACCAAATAGAAAAGAAAAAGGAAAAAGCATTGCATCAAAATAATACAGGTGCATATGATTTGCATTTACCTAAAATTATACGTGATGTGACTCTGATTTCATCATTTCTGACACATTCATGTTAATGGCGGAAGGACGAGGCAGCCTCGAGCACTACTGACCTCTCAGAGCAATCCAGAGTCTTGACCTTGTTTGGCTCTCCTCCGTCCTGATTGTGAAGGGGGAATGGCCTGCTGCCTGGCATGTAGGCTTTTATAATAATAGAAATTATGGTGGTCCTAAGGACCTTAACATGAGGCTCCCAAAGGTAAAAACATATATGAAAATTGAGTAAGAGGAAGAAGTATAGAATATACTCTAAGAGGGTAATATCTTTTATTCACTTTGGGATCTAATATAGAGCCAGGAAGTGAGAACCACCTTCTTCCAAGTGTTCTGCTCTGTGACCTGTGATTTATGATGAAGGTGTATGATAAAGAAGAGGTGGATGGTATGGAAAAACATCATGTTGTAGTGGTTCAGAGCTTGGAATCTGGGGTCAAGTAGCCCTAGGTTCAACTCTGCATTCACTGGATATAGCTGATTTAAAAAGAGACACAATGCAGTGGCTTAAATAAAAAAATTGTTTAAGTAATAATCCTGATCATTAATTGAGAGCTGGTCTGGTGGTTCTTGGTGATGAAGATTCAAGATCTTTTTATCCTGCTGTCCTACCATCCCTTCATCCCTGGAAGGGTGAAAACCTTCGACCATTGTATTTGCCTTCCAGCTTGTTAAAGGGAGAAAAAGGAAAGGGGAGTGTGTGGTCTTTTCCTTCCAAGGGATATACTCAAAAGTTGAATGTGTCCCTAGCTGCAAAGGAGACTGGGAAATGTGATCTCTGGCTGACATGTGCCTAGTTAAAATTCCCATTACTAAAGAAGACAGAGAGATAGGCACAAAGCAAAGGTCACACAACTATCTCCTTATGAATTGTGATTAAAACTTACAAAGGAATGGTAGATTGAACTCTGAAAGCATAAAAAGGAGGTCTGATCTCCTCTAGGGTAGGGGTCAGGGAACCACTTGGTAGAGCAATGATTTTGAGCAGAGATCTAAAGGAGCTAACTGGATGAAGCGGGAGAGGATTCTAGGAGGAGGAACAGCATGCACAAAGGCCCCAAAGTGGGATGGACAAGCATGTTTGCGGAACTGAGAAAAGGTTTAATTTAAGCAAATACATAAACCATTTCCCTTCCTAATGACCTGAGGCTGGTTGTTGAAATATATTCTAATGTGTACACCAGCTCTAAAGACACCATTTATTTTCTGCAGCTTGGAAATATCCCAGTGGGTTCATCTGGCAGTCCAGAGAAAGCTGACATTGGTTTGGGAAGGTCTAATTTATTCCCCGTGTAAGAACTGAGTAAATGAGTAAAGTCTTTTTGTGTGTGTTGTCTTAGAAGAATTTGACAAAGCTGTGTGTGCCTCATTTGTATTATTCATGATTTTAAGGAATGTTAGGAAATAGTCCTATAATTCTCTGTAGTATATTGAAATTGGTAGCCTGGAAAATCGTTGGCCTTTTTACATTAAAGGTACAAATTGGCAGTTGGGTAATGGGCCTACCTTGCCAGATGGGAGGTTAGAGAAACAATAATATTGACTCACAGAGACTCGCTTCCATACATGGCACATGAAAATCATTTTCATTACTTTATAGTTTCACCTCCCTTATAGCCCTGTTAGGTATAAGTCATAGTAAACTAGAGGTCTGAGAATCTGAGACAGCCCAGCATAAGAAATTCATGACATCTTTCTGAACTGCTTACTCCCCTTTTTATTATTGCAACCGGGTAATTGTTTTTTAAATATTAATGTGCTTCTCTCCTTTGCTTTCCCAAGAACATAACCTTCATCTTAGTTGGCTCTAGACATATTCCTGATTTGGGGGAGATGAAAATCTGTTATGGGAGGAAAGCAAAGAGAAATACTGGGTAATTTCTAATTTTTGGCATTCAAAACCAGGATTAGGCAGTTAGGCTATTGTTTTGAATGTGGAGTTTGCACGTTAGCATCTTTGGCTTACCCTGGAATCAGACCCAGATAGAGTGTAAAAAAGTGCAGTGTAATATAGAAAAGACACTCCATGTTGTGTTGCCAGATAAAATATAGGACACCCTTTTAAAACTGAATTTTAGATAAACAATGAATAATTTTTTCATGTAAGTATATTCCAAATACTACATGGGACATACTTATACTACAAAATTACTCACCATATATGTGAAATTCGAATACAACGGGGAATCTTGTGTTTTTATTTGCTAAACCTGGCAATCCCATCCCTAAGGTCTCGGACAGCTAGACGAGCACCACTGCTGAGGTGTGAGGGCACTCCAGGTGTGCTAGTCACACTGACCACCCAAACTTTGAGGCCTTTTTGCTATTCGAGCAGAGGCTGCACCTACTATAGATCAGAAAGTACCAAATACTTGCTTTTCCAGCCTCCTTTGAATATGAATGAGGACACAGCCAGGCAGACGCATTTACCTCACTGTTGATTAGAAAGCAGGGATTGGAAAGAAGCAGGTGCAGTGCACAGCCTGTTCTTGTGACAGGTGACAACAGTGACCTTGGCAGCATCTAGTATCCAGGGTTGCTAGTGGAGGGACCTGTGGGGTCCAGTGTCCATAGCAATACTGTTTCTAAGGCCTTCCCTCAAGCGATGTGGAGCTGAGGTGCCTGGTTCTGGCCCTCCCGCAGGCCCTGCAAGATGTCCTGTGTCATTCTGATGGGTTCCTGTGCTCCTTAATGCCATCAGAGTCATCTGTCCCTGAGGCCCAAGAGATAGAAGATCAGAGTGGGCAGAAATGTACCTGGAGAGGAGATAGACTAGAGATGAGCTAGGGAGGATGGCTGCCTTCTTCAAGCATTATGCTCCTGTGCCAGTCTGCACACACACAGCCATTCTGGGAGTTCTCAGCTAGCTCTGATTGCCTGGTGGCGTTTGTAAGGACCACGGTCCATTCGGATTGCACAGTACTAATGCTCTATGAGCTTTTAACTATTTTGGTTTTATTCTTTATTTTTAGTTTTTAAAAATTGTGGTAAAAAAACAACATAAAATTTACCATCTTAATCTTATTAAATGCAGTTCAGTCATATTAAGTACATTTACATTGTAAAGCAGATCTCCAGAACTGACTAGTCTTGCAAATCTGAAACACTGTACCCATTTAAACAAAACTTCCCTTTTCCTCTATCCCTCCAGCTCCTTCTGTTTCTATGAGCTTGACTACTCTAGATGCCTCATGTAAGTGGAGTCATATAGTACCTGTCCTTTTGCATCTGGCTTATTTAACTTAGCATAATACACTAAAGGTCTATCCATGCTGTAGCATGTTACAGGATTTCCTTCCTTTTAAAGGCTGAATAATATCCCATTGTATATGCATATGCCACATTTTCTTTATTCATTCATCTTGCGATTGACAATTGAGTTCCTTCCACCTCTTGGCCAATTTGAAAAGCACTGCCATGAATACGGGAGTGCCGATATATTTTCAAGGGCTTTTAAATATTTTGAATTGCTGCTGGGTGCAAACATTTCATCTCATTAGGCAGAGAAACTCTCCGAGGTTAAGCTGTCCAAAGCTTCCCTGTGCCACACTCCAGTGTGGCAGAGATAAAATTAGAGTTGAGGAGATTCATATGGTGCAAAAGAGCTTGTTTTACAGCAAAGACCTGTGTAAGGAAAAGCGTTCAAGCCAGAGATGATGGGAACTCACAGCTAGAGCTCAGGGTGTTCGGGGCCCGCGAGGGCTCATAGCCCAGAGAGTGCCCCTGGGCCGGAGCTGAGTTAGACCAGAGCAGCCCTGGACTTTCTGCCTCAAGTGCCAGAGTGCACGCAGCGCCAGAACGCTCTTGAAGTCCCCAACTATTCCAGTCATCATGAGGTTATAAAAACCATGATCCTCACACTCCCTTAGAAGGAGAAGGACAGGGTTAGGTTTGCTATCTGAGAGGAGCAGTTACCTACTTGAAGTTGTCAAATTATATTAGATATTTCATTACTACTGTTCTTGGCAAAGGTGTGGGCAGGGTAGAGAAGAAAGGCTAAATCTGTGACAGATTAAATTGAAAAACTTTTTTCTTGTGCGTATCTGAGAAATGATTGAACTTTTTCTGACCCTGCTATATATTTCTCCACGTCCCTGCCTGCATCGTGCGCTCCAGCCTCCCGGGACTGCTTATCGCCACTCAGGCTCCCGAAGACCCTGTGCAGTTCGGAGCAAGCAGCTCAGCGGTTGCTGTGTGTGTCCTGGAGAAAATCAGTGGGTTCCAAGGTGCCTCGGCTTCGAGCCCGGGGGGCTTCTGTTCATCCTCTTCCCGTGCTGTGGAACTCCCCCTTCTCCACTTGAGAAAGCTCATTAGCTCCTCAAGAGCCAGACCAAATACTGGGATGGAAGTTTATTGAGACCTGTAGCTCTATTCTGTGTTCTCTTTCTCGGAAGAATTAATCACAGTACTTTCCCCTGCCTTTTGCGTTTGATGGTTGGTTGTCTGTCTGCCTTGCTGGGCCATGAGCACACAGAAGGCAGAGAGCACACAGTTTCATGGCTGTACACCAGCTCTTGACACAGAGCCTGGCAAAGATCTGGGCCCTAACAAATGTTAGCTGAACAGATTGAATGAGTACTCTCCTTTTCTCCCCCTATTTAGCTACCCCAACCTCACATCTAAGTATCTTTTAATTATATTATCTTTGGTCTAAATACTGTTAAGTATTCATTATTATCCATTCATTACAGCATTTGGTGAAATAGGTTGCATATAATAGGCACTCATATAGTGGTTGATCTTTCTGGATGTCTTGGTTTGATGCTTTCATTCATAGCATGTCAGTTTTAAGAGACCTCAGAAGTCATCTGCTGCAAGCCCTCACCTGGCGTGTGACTCAGTGATGTCTGCATGCCCACGGGTCGCAGCACACATGAGTAGCCCCACTAACACACCCCTCTGGCCCTGTGCTGCTGCATGGTCTACTCCCTTTGTTCAGTTATCAACAGCCTTTGGCATGTGCTTTCTGATGTGGATGGTGGTGATAAACTAGGAAAGTAGCTCCAGAAAGAAGGGATGGCTATGCCAAGCGAGGAAGTGTGAGCAAAATGCTAGGGGCCATTACGTTTGTTCAGGATTGTAGCTGCAGAACTAGAAAGGCAGTGGTTAGGGAGGCAGAGAGACCTGATGAAGCTGGCAAGAGGCAGGAGTCAGGTCATAAAGGGCTTTCTTCTATACAAAATAATTAGTTTTCCTTATGTTGGCATTAAGGATCTTTAGGGAATTTTGAGCAGTGATTGATATGTATATTAGAAAGAACTTGCTGGTGTTATTATGGTTGGTAGAGGCTGGTAAGGAGGTGATTTTACTATTTTAGGGAGAAAGGATGAGGGCCTGGGCTAAGGCAGTGGTGGAGGGGTTGGGGCAAGGAACGGAACAAGAGCTATTTAAGATTACATGCAGGAGGTCCTGGTGATGCGGGAGAGACACGAGGACAGGAGGATGACTGCCAGTGTGGTGACTTCGGCTCCTGGGTGGACGGTGGTACCGAGGTGATGATGAGAAGCCCAGGGACCCTCCCAGTCAGGATGGGTAATCATCATTTTATCTGTTGCTTTGAAGCTCGGAAGAAAGTTCTGGCTAAAGGTGCAGATATGACACTGCCAGGCCCCAGAGAGAGGAGCGGCAGATCAAGGACTCCAGGGACAACCAAATGTAAGGAATGGGCAGTAAGGGAGGAACCAAGAAAGGGCACAGAGGAGGAAAAGTCAGAGAGAGCAAGGACAGGAGAAAGTCATGCCAAGGTGAAAGTTTTAAAGAGGAGAAAGTGGCCAGCAGGGTTAAATGGGGAAGGAAGGAGTGGGACCAGTCCCTTACAAAGGTCATTTATTTTAGAACTTCAAGGGGCTACTGGGAAAGCAATTGCAGTAGAGTGGTAGTCAGGAACACTAAAGGCAAGGTGAGAAAACTTCCTAGGAGACTGGCTGTGAAGAAGAGGAGAGGATGACAAGCAGAGACACACTTTTTAAAACAATAAGATAGGACAGACTTGACCTGCTGATATGCTGAGAGGAGGGTGCCAGACGTGAGGAAGAGGAAGGACTGATGATGAGGAAACAGGAGGTGACTGAGGGAGCAGGGGCTTGACGTGGCAGTGGGGTGTGGAATCAGGGGGCCTATTTCCTCTGAAACGTTGAGAAGAGTTGCTGGGACAGGTGGGTGCTCAAGACGCTGGTTAGGGTGACGAGTGTAGAGGTGAGCAGGAGACACCCGAGGGAGTCCACGCCCATGGACTCTATATTCACAGTGAGCCAGGGCAGGACACAGTCCTTAGGGTCCCTTCACACACTGTGGCGAGCACAGACTCCAGAGGCACTGCCAGGGCTCCCATTCTCCTTGCACCATTCACTGACCTATGACCTTGAGAAATTGACCTGAACACATCGTGCCTCAGTTTCCTTATCTGTATAACGGAGATGATAATCCTCAATGGATTGTTGTAAGAATGCAATGGGTTAAAATCTGTGATGTGCTTAGAACAGTGCCTGGTGTGAACTAAGCACCATAAAACAGCTGTTATTTTCATCATCTCCACTGTCGTTATCTGCTGAGCCAGAGGGTTTTGGGCGCATGGCTGAAGGCTGTAAAGATTGGGACCAGCTGTTATGTAAAAGGAGCAGGGACTAGGAACAGGAAAGATTGCTGAGTGATACAGATAGGACCAGAAGATAAAACTGTCTCAGTGTACATCTTCCCAGTCGTGTGACATTGTCAGTAAATAACCTAGAAGGGTAGGTTTTATTTCCCTTGCATAGATGAGGAAACTTGAGGTTTAGGGAGGTCTAGTCGCTTGCCTAGGGTCGCACGCTGGTAAGTGGCAAGCCCAAGAGATTTGACTCCAGCTCTGCCCTTTAACGGCACTGGTGTACAAACTCCCACAAGGCAGCTCACAGACCAGACAGGCATGGAGCTTCGGGAGCTGTGGTCGCCGGGGTGATGACGAGGCTGCAGTGCTTGCAGGGAAGCACAAAAGAAATGGGATAAACAGAATGATCCGACTTTGTGAAGCATTTCTATGACATCAGCCAGTGAAAGTTTCCTTCAAAATGAAAAAAGGTTTGTTAGGGTCTCACTTACTGGAAACCCAAAGCCAAATTCTGATGGATTCTGGTAAAGAATCCTTTTCATAAATGGACTCCTCATTCTTACCGTTTAAGCTGGTGGGACAGATAATGTGTACCATCTGGGATCTATAGGTGGGAGCCAGCTGACTGCCTAGCGCGTGTCTGCTGAGTGATGACCGCTGCAGAGATGGCTCTGGAGGAGTGGTCAGAGGGCGAGGGAGAAAGGTTTGCAGGATCCTTTGGAAATTAGTCTAAGAGAAGTCTTACCAAAAGGCCTTTTGTCTAACATTTTAAAGTTGGCAGTGCCCAGAAATTACTTAAATGTCTATAAAATCCTCACCTACATAATTGAAATCCCTCAACCATATTAACTGTCTTTCTAACAGCCACAGCCCTACCAGCTTCTAGACGGTAATGGCCCAGCTGGTATAAATGGGTCTCCTTGGTTACAGGCATGCTCTGGTTTCCATGGTTACACTTCCCAGTCCCTCAGAGGAGTTAGGTATATGTATTTGAAATTTCAAAGGATTTTTTCCCCTTCCCGCCAGCCTACCCAGAAATCTAGAATTCGAAGGTCTGGGATGAAAGTTTCAGTGGCCTCTTGGGAAGAAAAGGGGAAAGGGTGCTAACATATGACGGTTGCAGTCTGTCATTGAATGAGCAAGAAAGGATGCAGTGGGGAAATACCGGGGCAGTGGAAAGATATCCTTGTATCATGAGCCTCAGTATTTTGCTTAATCCTCGAGGGAGGAAATGGGGTGCGAGGGGAACAGTGTGCTATTGTTCGTCTGTGGCTCCCAGGCAGGGGTGGCATGACGTCCACAGGCGGAGCGGCATTTCTCCGGGAGAGGCCCTCCAAGGTGACCACCCTCCTCTTTGCCATGGCAGCGCTATCACCTCCTTGCATGAATTGCCCCCACAGTCCTCATTTCGAATCATCTCTCTTGGCCCATTTTGGCCCATCCAGGCATCTGTTCCAAGCTACCAGCCTAGGTCAAGACACTCCACTGGATCTGGCTTTTCCAGGCAGAGGGAACCCGTGTGGAATTCTAGTGCCTCCTTGTGGTATCTTTAACATTTCCAGCTCTACCTCGTCCTCTAGGAAAAAAACCCACGTTTTTATTGCTCATATTTAGGAAGCAAAAATAGTCTTTTTCCATGGATTAATGTGTCCATCCACCTATCTATCCCTCCTTCCCACAAAGTTTACTGAGTATCTAATATATTTCAGCCAGGCCAGAGATAATACTAATAACAAAGACAGGATATTGCCTTCACAGAGTTCACAATCCAGGTGTGGGAGAGACAAAAGAAGTGAACAGATCCAGCCGGACAAAGAGCCAATGCGAGAGACAGCAGGGGCGCGGGGGTCTCAGCAGCTGGCGAATCTGTGTGAGCTATGGAGCTAGGAAATCTTTTTTTATCTGATGGCTCAAAGATCCTGTCCCTCAAGGGACATGAAATAATGACAATATTTCATCAAACAGGAGATTCTGTTATCCAAAGTTGGAGTATAAAATCTTTCTTGATCACACTTAATAGAGATACTCTAAGTAACACACACACACATGCACGCTCTAAGTAACACACACACACACGCACGCTCTTTTTCCTTCTTCCCTTCCTCCCTTTCTTTTCTTCCTTCTTTGTAACACACTATTCTGCACTTCAGTATTCCCACTTAATATACCTGGGAGGTGGCTCCCTATCAGGATACACAGCCAATTCACTCTTGTAAACAACAGTGTTGTGTTCCATAGACTGGAGGCAACAATTTCTTTGTAACCAGTCCCCTATCAGTGGGTATTAATCCCTTGCGATTACAAACAATGCCCAATTAACAATGACATGTCATTTTACACTCCTGCAGGCGCATTTGCAGGTCGAATTCCTAGAGTGGAATTGCGATTTTGCTGTAGGTAATTTTAGGGATATTGACAAACGGCCAAAGAGCCACACCGAGTGACATTCCTACCGGCAACGTAAAGAGCATATTTCCTGCCACCCTTCCCATCACAGTGCGTTTTAACATTTTTTTACTTCTAATTTATTAGTTGAAAAGTAATTTCTCATTGGAGTTTTAATTTGCATTTCTTTCTTTTTTTTTAGGGAGGTTGAGGTTCTTTTCATATATTTAAGAAGTATTTTTCTCTTGTAAATCATGTTAATATCCTTTGTCCACTTACCTATTGGCTTGCTGATATTTTTTTCTTGTTGAATTTTTTAAATGACTTTTACCAGCTATTCAAACATTAAGGATATTAGGCTTGGTCTGGGACATGAGTTGCAAAAATTCATTTGTCTTTTCACTTAATTTTCTATGCAGAATTTTTCTTTAATATAGCCCAATTATCAATATTTTATTTTAGGGCTTCTAGATGATAAGTTCTCTTTGGGCAACCCTTGGCCATTCTGAGATGAGAAAAACAACTTCTCTCACCTTTTCTTCCAGTAGTTTTATGGTTTCACTTTTTTTTTTTAACAATTTATTTTATTTTAGTATCATTAACCT
>JAQQAC010019963.1:55475570-55540558 GCA_029783875.1 Phataginus tricuspis | reverse complement strand
TGGCCATCCTCACTGGTGTGAGGTGATATCTCATTGTGGTTTTAATTTGCATTTTCTCTGATGATTAGCGATGTGGAGCATTTTTTCATGTGCCTGTTGACCATCTGAATTTCTTCTTTAGAGAAGTGTCTATTCATGTCCTGTATGGTTTCACTTTTTACATTTACAAATATGTAATCAATGTGGAATTTATTTGCTCTACAGTGTGAGGCAGAGAACCAATCTATTTCCCCCCCACGTGTCTACCCAGGAGTCTCAAGACCATCCAGTGAGTGATCTGTTCCCCCCTTGCCCTCCACTGATTTGAAATGCCTTTCTTGTAGTTGTGTCTGTTTAAAAATCTTCCATGATAGATGAGAACTTTCTCATCTCGACCTTGTCCTTGAAGGAAGGTTTGTTGTTATTGTTCTGTTTTTAAATGTGGGAGAGACTTAAGCATGTTTATGTATGTGGAGGGACATGTATGAGCAGCAAAGAAGACAGAGGAGGTCCAGGCCGGGCCTTGGGGAGGAAGTCGGTTAGGGTGATGGACGACAGATCAAAGAGCTACTTGTTGTGCCCACCTGCACCAGGGGAGAGCGTGCAGAATTTTCCAAGCAAGTTTTTCGCCTACTGTGAGGTTGCCTCCCTTTTTGTCAGGCCCCTCTCGGCCTCTTCCCCACCCCATCGGCCGTGCGTGGTAGTGGCTCCCGTGGTCGCTCATGCGCCTTCCCCTTCTCCTGACGTCCCAGCCGCATCGCTGCTGTGACTCAGCCTGCCTTTTGCTTGGCTCTCTTTCGGTCCCTCTTGCTTGGCCCTCGGTGTTTACGCCAAACCTTTTGGCCTCTGACGCCTTCCTCTCAGCAAATGACGTGTCTCATCTGGGTGCAATGCAGAAACTCTAGCTGGAGTCCGTGGTTGGGATTCAGGAGGTCGGGAGACTGAAACTGAAATCATATGTAAAAATTTGCATAATGTGCATTTTGAGAGGTGAACCATCCATACTTTTCACCAGATTCTCAATACCACAAAAGGGTAACAACCTCTCCCTCAGCAAATCTAGAATGCCAGGTATAATCTCCCTTAACTTTGGGACCTTTATCTAAAAACTTATCTGTGTCCATAACCACCCATTTCCTTTTCTCTACTTCTGGAGGATATGCGCTTCCTCTTCCAGGTCATTCAAAGCCAACCCTACACACCGTCCTTGAACTCCAGCCTTTCAGCTGGATTAGATCCTCTAGATCACCCACCTCTCCTCCACTACTGCTCCCTGTCCAGCTGGTCTCTCCCCCTCCTGAACACAGAAGTAACAGCACACCCCCCACGCCCCTACAAGCCCCTTTGTTGCCTTCTGTTTTGTTCTCAGCTCGCCCCTCTTGGAGCCTGGCACCTCCTGTGTGATCTCACTGGGTCCTGTGTGTTATCTGTGTCCTGCACTTGCTGCATTACATCCTTACAACGATTTCTCTGCATCTGTCTTTTCCATTGGACTGTGGAGTTGAGGGCCATGTTGTTATTTGTTTTTATATCCCTAGACCAGTGTTTTGCACAACGTGGGAGCATGATAATATTTGTAGACAGGAGTTAATCAGTTTACTTATTCTTCTCTAGACTTCCTTCTTAAATGTTTTTTCTTGAGGAATAGAGACTAGAACAGAAAGCAGTTTTCTAGGTAGACACACCATAGCTTTGTCCAAATGTAGCATTTCTTTTTCTTGTATTACTTTTTTATATTTATTATCCAATACTCTACTAGCTTTTTTTTTGGCTATAGCTATACCTGAGTTGGTCGAAATGATTCCAAATCCTTTTCTGCATTATAACCGAGAACTCAAAGCTCACATTCTGGTAGGTATAGCTTGTGTTGTTAACACCGAAGTTAGTATTACCGTCTACTTGTGCTCAGTTTGCTTGTGAGGCAGCACAAAGCTCATGTACAATAGTTACCTATGGAAGGGGGAAAAGTATTTTATTCTCTTTACCATGGTACATTTACAAAGTACTTAATTGCCATATAGAAGCCAGCAGCACTGTGGCAACTATTTGATTGCTAATCTTAAAACAATTATTTTTTAAAGAACTACCCCCACTACACTTTAAAAAAATCCATTTCTAGGCAGTGACTGCAATGGGTATTGGGGGGACACGATAATATGGGTGAATGTAGTAACCACATTGGTTTTTCATGTGAAACCTTCATAAGAGTGTATATCAATAATACCTTAATAAAAAAAATCCACTTCTAACTCCTCCCTGTAAAGCTTTTTACTGATTGTAGTGTTTGTTTTTTTTGTTTTGTTTTTCAAATTTTTTGCCTGCTCATAATATAGTCCCTTCTTCTGGTAACAATACGTCAAGTTTCTTTTAGGGTCCCCCCATGGCACGGAGACTAGAGACCTGCAGAGCCCCTGACGACTCTGGCGGCTCACCAGTGCCCTCTACAGTGACGACGGCCAGATGGAAGTTCCTAACACTTAGGCACCATCTTGGGCTTGAAGAAGCGGAGGTGTGTTCTGTTCCTATCTTGTTATACTAGTTTCCTGGGGCTGCTGCAAAAAACTACCACACACATGGTGGCTTAGAAAAACAGATTTTCTGCCTCACAGTTGTGGAGGCAGGAAGTCTGAAGTCAAGGCGTCAGGAGGGCCACGCTGCCTCTGGAGGCCCTAGGGGAGAAGCCTGCCTTGCCTCCTTCAGCATCCTCCAGTCTCCGCCGCCGTCCCAGGCCTTCCCTGGGTGTCTTTGTGTTGCCGGTATCTTTCCTTCCTCTGATAAGGGTACTAGTCACTGAATGTAAGGCCCACCCTAAGTGCAGAACGATCTCATCTTGAGATCCTGAATCTAATCACATCTGCAAAGATCCTTATTCCAAAGGTCACATTCTGAGGTTCCGGGTGGCCATGTCTTTTGGGGGCCACTGTCCAGCTCCCTACACTTGCCAGTCACTCCTCCACACCCAGAACTCAAGGTGCTCAGGAGATGAATCTACCTCCCCCATTCCCCTTCCTGCTTCCATCTAGTTTTGTGATTTGGGAGTTCGATCCAACTTTGGCTAACTTCTCTCAAGGGCTGCTTTAGACACTGGACACCTTCTATCCAAGATACATGACTGATTAGTGATGTCAGGCGCGCTCCCTTGCTATTGATTGGGTTGAAGCTGGCAATTCTTCAGACTTTTCAATGCCCTTTCGTCTTGTTTGTAAATGGAAAGGCTAAATACATCATTTTGAATTGTATTGTGATTTATAAATTGCAGCAGAATGTGGCAAATTAACTGTGACGGCCTTATCTTTCATCTTCTTTGTGCTAAACGTACTCCCTGATGTCCGAGGGTTTGATGGTAGCAGCTAAGCGGGGGATGAGCAGTTCTCTCTTTGGGCAGAACCTACCCCAGCTCTCATCTCCAGAGTAGGTGTGCCCTTGCTCCGTCCCTGCACCGCTGCACCCAGATCCCTGACCATGAGAACTGGACTAGAAGATAGATACCTAGTGAAAAAGGGGATTCACAATGGCCAGACACTAACAATGGTACCCTGGGGTGAACTGACAAGTAGGTGGCTGATATTCCATTTTGGACAAAATTCTGGTATTCTCATTAAAAACTTGGTGGGAATGAAACATAAGCAAGGGGGCTATAGTAAGCATCAAATATTTCCGCCTTTGTAGCATGTGGTGCCTTATTTCCAACTACTGTGCTTCCCTCTTCTTGGAGGGACCTGCCTTCCCAGTTTCTCTGTCTGTGTGATTTAGGCAGGGCTTAACCTGCCCCTTGAGTTCCTAGGTGGGGAAGTGGACCGGCCTGGGCTGCTGGGTGTGGTGTCTCCTGACCAAGTGAATGATTTGGGCTGAACAAGTGACCAAAGCTGGTTCTTAGAGCTGATCAGTGTCAGTCCTTGGGCTCTGGCTGGAAACAGCAGGAAAGAGCTTTCTCCCTGGGTTGCCAAGTTGGCGGGATGTCACTTTAGAGGTGCTGCTATCCATGTTTGTCACCAACTGGGGAGCCCAGCTAACAATGAAGTCCACACAAAGGAAAGCAGACTGAAGGACAGGGAGGGAATCCTGAAGACGTGATTAGGGCATCCAGATTCAGCTGTACCTAAAGCAGGGCTACCTTCTGGACCTTTCATTACACAAGTTATTTGCTTAAGCCATTTTGAGCTAAGGTTTCTATCGCATACTGCCATGGGTCCTGGTAAAAATTTTCTGAGGTTGTAAGAAATCAATGGGTCGGTCTTCAAAAGCTGTCTGAGTGGGTCCAGGGGCCTACAATGACAACCATCATTTATTGCTGGATTTTGTGCTTATTGCTTAAATGTGTCATTTCATGTAATCCTCTTAACATGCTGTGAGGTATTACTGTCCCCACTTTAAGAAAGATTGTGGCTGAGATAGGTTAAGAAACGTTCTGAAGTTTATACAGCTAATGGCAAGGCTAGGAACTTACTACAGGCTACTGTTTCCAAAGTGTATGCTCCTAGCTGGCAGCATAGAACTTCCTTATGTTAGTCGGGGCTCTTGTGCCCACTGCTAAGAGGAACACGTTTATTTTCATCTCAGAGCCCTGACTGCATGAAGAGAACCTTTAGGGCTTAACACCTTATCATGTGGCCTCCATTACTCCACCCTAAGGAAACCAAATGGAAGTTCTACAAAGGACTAACAGTGGAAGGTGGCTATCAGAGGGAGCTGAAAATGAGTTTTGAAATGCTTTTCAATACGCTAGTACAGGTCCTTGAAATTTTTCGGTCCTAAACAGTCATGTGCCTTTGTTGCCTTTTGACTTACTTTTACCTCCTGTCATCTTTCTTTTGTTAGTGACTGCAGAAACTGGTATCTAAAAGTAGACTCACTTGCTTTTGAAGTTCTTTATTTAAAATAATACCTTAGGGGCCAAGGCAGTTACCTAAGACCTCAAAATACTTCAGTAACATTAAGTGGTTAATTCCTCCAAGGAAAATCGTTGTAAGGGAGAGCTCCCTCTTGGAACTCATCATTAGCATCCCATTGCACTCCCTGGTCCTTCCAGTGTTCTGGAGTGTTCAGTGACCTCATGGAACCCCAGCCAGAACAGGGATCTCACAACCTAACCATTCCTCCTAGGGACTTTTCTATTTTAAAAGGTGCCTAAAAGAAGGCAAAGTCTAATGAAACTGAATTTTCATCAACACAGTAGAATCTTGAGCCCTGCAGAACTTGGTTGGTAAAAATGTTTAAAGAATGAAGATTATTAGGCATCAATTCATTCAGAAGTGACAATCTCTTCATATAACCCAGGATACAGCCTGTCTTGTGCCACAGTATTCTTAAGAGTTTAAAATTTGTCTTGTGTTTCTAAATAAATAGTTAATATTTAGTTATATTGGAACAATGAGAACCTGGCAAGTGAGTTGGGTAAAAGACTTTTTTCTCTTTTTTTCACAATAATAGCCCACAGTGATCTTGCATGGCTAGAATACATTTTTACAGAATATTTCTTTATCAATATTGTCCGCTGAAGCTTAAAACAAAACAAAGATAAAAGACCACAACCTCTTAGATAGATGAAACTTTATACATAAAAAATTACACCTCAGGAATTCTTTTCTAAAAACAGTCTTTTAATTGTAAAGTTCAAAATGAAAAGATTCAAAGGGGCAGTGTTTAGCTCCATTATTCTGTACATACTACAGCCACAGTTCAACAATTCTTTATGCTGCAAGAAAAATGCCTCTTTATAATAAGAAATGCATGACTTTTCATAACTGCAGACTTAAATATTGTGATGGCATCAAAAGCCAAAGTAAATTAAGATTCTGAAATAGAAGACTCGGCATTGATGTTATATGGCTACTATAACCACTGCTTATTACGTTAATTCTTCTTCCTCTTGGGTATATAACTCAATAGAGAATTTTTTTCCAACAATACCTATCATTCCTATGGAAAAAAGTGAAAAGAGAAGTGATAAAGACTCTTGTAATTCGTTTAAAAACTATCTCCCATGATCATACATTTCCGAGTAGTAATATTAATATTCTTCACTTTATATTAGAAACAAAAAGTGCTGTAATATTCAGGGATCAAATAATTTACATAATAGCCATTAATCTATTCAGGAACATGTAAACCTCAGTACCATGCAAATCTCAACGTTCTAAAAAATAAAATCAATTCAAAGACTGCTCAATGATAAATTAAATGTTAAGTGATTACTATATCCAAACAAGATTAAAAACTTAGTAAGACCATGGCAGGCAGAGGGCTTATGATGTTTTCCTCAATACAAAAAAAATTTCATTTATCTGATAAAACAGTATTATTATGGGTACAGCCACTATCTCTTACCTTTTGTCCCCCCTCTTAATTTCCCACACTTGCTAAAACCACCATTTACTTACCAGTAATGTGGTTACTCTTTGAAGCATCTAAACCTATCTGAGAAGACAATTTAGAAAGGTGGACAACACATAATTTCTGGTGCGATGAGCCTGAATGTCCCTCGATAGGAAAGAGCATTAAAGTATCTGCTTCATTTTTTGAACTTAGTGTTGCTCTTTTTTCGTCTTCATTTTGAAGTTTCAAAAGAGGTCACAGTTACATAAAAACTTGGCCAAGAAGTGCATGAAATTAAAAAGTTCATATTAGAAAACATCAATAATTCCAATTTTCTGGCAAACTGATGGAGACATCATTTAATTAGGCCTTTTGAGGCTTTGGGTGGGGGGAGGATGGATGAAATGAACACCTTTCCACTTTGCGCAAACAGCTACTTTGTTCTTTTATTATCAGTGTTGTTATATTGGGTTTAGTCTCTCCATTGGCCAAAAACACCTCTGGTCTGGCCTTATATATTTTATTTAAAGTATCCTCAGGATGGCATGAAAGAGTATTAGACCTGAGGTGGCAGTAAGGTGGTAAATCATGGAAAGGAAGAGGATTTTCTCCCTTTTGCTAAGGTCAAGAACACTCCAAAGGTGAAGGACGATATAGAAAGTACGTAGAAATATCTCTATCCCCTTCAGATGAAGAAAGCAAAACAAAATCTTTTTACATCAAGCTGGCTGACTCCTAAAAACGCCAGCCAACAGACTTCTGCAATCACACGCCCTCGGAGCAATTCCCTAGCTGCCTGAGACCCTCGAAAGAAGGCACTGTTGCCTCCGTCCCTCAACCTGGTTTTCAAATACCACAGAAATGTTCAGACATGAAAGATAACACGGAGAATAAGATAATGTATATTGATATATCCACTACCATGATTTGGAAAATGTTAATATTCTGACATGTTTGCTTCAGAATTTTTAGATAAATAAAATATCACAGAGAGTGAAAAAAAAAAGCAAGCAAAGCAGAAAAAGTATCCAAAGACAGTTATACTTTAAAAAAAAAAAATCCCGTTTCCCAAAAATGTATGTTAGGAATTAGTATCAGGATGAGAAACTAGAAAACATTTCTTTCTTTCATTGGGGAAAAAATTATAACAAAATTAAATGAAAGCAACAGATGCTCTTGCACAGTTTTGTGTTCAGCAAATATCACCCACTAACAATGACATCTTCAGTCAAAAGGCAGCTCTGTGCAATTGTGCTTAGACAGAAGCCTTTTCAGTTTGCTTAGGAGAATAATTCATCTTTTTAACAGCAACACTCTGAGCAGGCTACTGATCACAGTGATGTCATAGAAAACACCACTGAACGGCACGACTGGAAGGAGAATAATTTGTATCATAATCCAAACAGCTTACTCAATTTTCATAAAGCCTAAATGAACTAGGAGTCCAAATCTTCTTCCATGAAAACCCTGTGCTTCATCAAAACTAGAACACAGAATTAGCAGAACAATTAGGATTCATCTGTAAGAAAATAAAATTTAAAGAATTTGAATTTAGGATTTAACTATTTAGAATTTTCTGTTAGTACTTTAAGAGGCAGTATTTAAAGCACTGCAAACTTATAATACTCCCATTAGGGTGGTTATGATACATTTATATTTCATATTCAGGAGTTATTAGATTGATTTTTTTTAAAAAGGCTATTCATGATTGATATAAATGATCTGTCCCCAATAAATAAGCTAAAACTTGTTAAATATAAATGGGTAAAGTAAGATCATCCCAAAGCAAAGTTTAAAGACTTAGAAAGCTTTGGCTGAGCCCAGAGACTGAGTCTTAAGATTTCATGCTGCTAATGGTTGATGGCATATCTTGACCCCCAGATTACCTCCCCTAGGAATACTAAAGTTGGAAATACAAAATAATTTTTCCTTAGCACATGACATAAGGCAGAGGTCCTCTCTGACTTAAAAACAAACACAGCCAAAAACCCAAACAACAAATGAAAAGCCCTGATTACCCCAACAAGCAGAGTGATAAGCAATCAGCTAAGGAAACAGACAAACTTCTACACCCTCTATTTTCAAATAAATGTGTATTCACTGGCTGCAGTTTAGACCCAAACAATTTCAAATTCATGGATTTACTGCAAGGACCTGACGCACTTGCTCCAGGGCAGAGCAGGAACATCCCACGAGGGGACCCAGAGACCCGAGCAGGGCGGCCCCTCAGAGCGCGGGCCAGACCGCAGGACACACTGACGCACTGATGCACGGACGCACGGGAAGCCCGCCCTTCCTCAGGCGCCAGAGACACATAAAATTCTAGTCTACATAAGAAACATCGATTTTAGGTTTCCACATGACTTAAAAGGACGCACAGAACCAGGTAAATTTGTATAGTATTTAAGACTAAACAAAGTAACCTCTAATCTTAAGAAACTCAAAGCTAGGGAATAAAGGTAGACAGAGGTAAGAATATTCTTCAGCTTTTCTTCATTGCACAGGGAAATCCCCCTGAAGTAAGAATAAGAAAATTCAGTAAGTTGAAAAGTAATTTGAACTGTATCGACAGTAATTTTAACTGTATTTTCCCTTAAAGCCACATTTTAATATTGATGTAGGCTTCATACAGTTATGATGTAGATTTCATAAAGATTTTAAAAAGCAATCTCAACTCAGCTTTATGTAATTAATTCCTTAAACAGCATTAAGAACCCTTGTTAGACTGGGCTATAGATAAATGATGTAATGGTTTTGAGCCTTTATTTATAGAATTTTTCAAAGCGATGAGCATTTTCTGATTGCGATCCTGTTTAAATAAAGACTACTAGCAAACGTCTTTTCTTCGTTCTTTAACAAAGCATGCATGTTCACCCAAGTTTCAAACCACACTTTCCTTTAATGTTTCTCATAAACTAAACTATTATTTTAGCATGTTTAATAGCAATATCCTATTAGGTTACTATAGGACAGGGCTACTCTTCCAATAAACCACATTTTTTTATCCCATAAGGCTGAATTTTCAAAACCACTTTACTTATCAAAAAAGAAAAGATTTGCAGGTTTAGAATCCTACTTTTTTATAAAAGGAAATAGGTTTTTGCACACACTTATAGATAAGAGTATTTAGAAAAATCCAAGTTTGTCAGTATGAAAATACACGTCACTGAAATATACTTACTTATAAAAACATACTGCCTTTGCCATGTGAAAATCTGGTGTTTAGTTCTCTCGATTTCTTTATTAGGGCTTTTTTCTGGGCTTCATCAAACCGATGAACTTTGAGATCCTTATCTCGGTCAAATGGTGTTCTTTCTTGGGGCTTATTTTTATTTTCAGCAGCTTTATTCTTTAATTTTTTATGATGAATGTCCATAAGAGATTCTGATCTTTTTGATTCCTAAGGAGAGCAGGAGAGTAGAAATAAAAATCTTAGTTTGTATAGATTACTGACAGAATATGATCATGAAACAAAACAGTTAAATCATGATTATGAACATAAAGGAGGGCTATTTACACACCACAGTAGGGCTGTCCAAATCCAAGACAGCATCTATGAAGTATGTATCTGAGGCAAACTGAATTCAACCAAAATGAAGATAATCTACTCATTACATGCCATACAATAAATATAAAAGAACAAGACAGAAAGGAGAAAAATGTTTAAATAACCATGATGAAAAGCACCATGAGAGCTGTCAAAATAAGAGTATAAAGCAAGAACAAGGGAGAGAAAGAGCATTCAGTCTCACTTGGGAGCCAGCTGAAGCTTCACGGAAGCGCTGAAGCCTGAAGGGTGGACAGGGTGGGAAGGGGACTGGCAGGCTGAAGCAAAATGACGGGCAAACCAGGAAAATAATCCAACACAGGTGACAGAAGTCAAGGCCTGTGCAAGGATATGCTGGCATATTCTATATGCCAAGAGAACGCTTGTTCCTTTTAGTTTTTTGTCCTTTCTCTTATCTCCCTCATTTTCTTTCTTCTTAGCTGGAGCAGGTCTTCATGTTTTTGAGTATATCCAGGAGAGGTCTGAGAAAAGGCAACTGGTTTCATAAATTAGAGATTCTTTAGAGACCTTTTAGTACTGATTAAAGTGCAAGAAAGACTGGTCCTGGATTGAAGAAGCAGGGAGTAGAATGCAGGAGTAGATGCAGGTCATACAGACCAGCAGCCTTCAAATGGGTATATGAAGCCCAGGGGGCTACACAGAGTGGACTCCCTGGGGTATGAAGGCATGGATAATTTTAAGGTTATCCACCCACAATTCCCAACTTCTTCATGCAGCCTTACTTAAAACTGATTTGCCTCAGCAAGAGAGGAAGATGGCAGCGTGAGCAGGGCGGTGGAAATCTCCTCCCCAAACCATATATATTTGTGAAAATACAACAAATACAACTATTCCTAAAAGAGAGACCAGAAGATACAGTACAACAGCCAGGCTACAGCTACATCTGAGAGAACTCAGCACCTCACGAAGCGGGTAAGATATGGAGCCGCAATCCGGTGGGACCTGAGCACTCCCCAACCCCAGCTCACCAGCAGGAGGAAAAGAATCAGAGCAGGGAGGGAGTGGAAGCACAGAACTGCTAAATAACCCGCCCTGGTGATCTACACCGGGAGCACAGACACACATCACGTGGTGTATCGGAGATTAGAGAAACAGAAGTGCAGGATCTGAGATGGGGACTGCGAGTGGGTCCCCACAGCTGGCTCCCCTGGGACAAAAGAAAAGTGGGCGCTTTTTTTAAAGTCTTAAAGAGACAGGGGCCCAAAAGCAGAACAAAATCGTCCCAGTGCACTCAGCCCAGAAGGCTGGGAATCTTGAGGAATTTCGGGCCCCCTAAGTGGCTGCCGGGTAAAGCAGCCCCGCTGAAGCCCCTCACGGTGATAAGCAGCCTACCATTCGTTCCCCCTGGTTGGCGCTGCAAAGGGTCCGGCGGATCTGCCACAGCTGCAGAACAGCTGGAGAGCAGTCCCACCCACAGCAACCACACAGAATCTCCTCGCGGCAGGCACAAAGCTAACCAGAACGGGCCACAGAAGCCATAGCAAGGTCTGGAAGGCACCAAGGCGCACAGAATGCACCCGGCCTGGCTGCAAACCCTGCAGTGCTCTAGGCCAGCCTGAGGGCGGCCCTGCACACAGCAGCTCAGGGGATTATCCCTGAGACAGCCTCCCGGTGTGCGGGTAACCAGCACAGGCTGTGGAGAAGGGTAAGGAGAACAACAAGTAGGAAGGGACTTTGTTCTCCCAGCTGACACATGTGGCACCTACCAGTGACCACTTCTATCACCATGAAAAGACAGAGGAATATGGTACAGACAAAGGTCACCCAGACAACCCCAGAGAGAGGGCCTGGTGGGATAGATTTAAACAATCTTCCTGAAAAATAATTCAGAATAAAAGTCATAACTATGCGGATGGACCTACAGAGAAATATGCAAGAGCTAAGGGAGGAAGTCAGGAGGGACATTACAGAAATGAAACAATCGATTGACGGGATTAAGAGCCGACTGGATGAGGTGCAAGAGACTGTTAAAGGAATAGAAATCAGAGAACAGGAGTACAGAGAAGCTGAGGCAGAGAGAGATAAAAGGATCTCTAGGAATGAAAGAATATTAAGAGAACTGTGTGACCAATCCAAACAGAACAATATTTGCATTATAGGAGTACCAGAAGAAGAAGAGAGAGAAAAAGGGATAGAAAGTGTCTCTGAAGACATAATTGAGGAAAACTTCCCCAAGCTGGGAAAGGAAATAGTTTCTTAGACCATGGAACCCCACAGATCTCCCAACACAAGGGACCCAAGGAAGACAACACCAAGACATATAATAATTAAAATGGCAAAGATCAAAGACAAGGACAGTATTAAAGGCAGCCAGAGAGAGAAAAAATATCACCTACAAAGGAAAAACCATCAGGCTATCATGAGACTTCTCAACAGAAACTTTACAGGCCAGAAGAGAATGGCATGATATATTTAATGCAATGAAACAGAAGGGCCTTGAACCAAGAATACTGTATCCAGCATGATTATCATTTAAATTTGAGGGAGGGAATTCCCAGACAAGCAAAAGCTGAGGGAATTTGCCTCCCACAAACCACCTTTACAGGATATCTTAAAGGGACTGCTCTAGATGGAAGCACTCCTAAGGCTAAAAAGATGTCACCAGAGAAAATAAATGATAGCAAAGAAAGCACACCATCCAAATACTAACTAAATGCAAAAAATAAAATCAACTATCCACAAAAACGGTCAAAGGCAATGTAAAAGAGTACAGAATAAAACACCTAGCATATAAAGAATGGAGGAGGAAGAATAAGAAGGGAGAGAAAGAATCATCAGACTGTGTTTATAATAGCTTAACAAGAGAGTTAAGTTAGACTGTTAGATAGTAAAGAAGCTACCCTTGAACCTTTGGTAACCACGAATCTAAAGCCGGCAATGCCAATAAGTACATATCTATCAATAATCACAGTAAATGTAAATGGACTGAATGCACCAATCAAAAGACACAGAGTAATAGAATGGATAAAAAAGCAAGACCCATCTACATGCTGTTTACAAGAGACTCACCTCAAACCCAAAGATATACACAGACTAAAAGTGAAGGGATGGAAAAAGATATTTCATGCAAACAATATAGGGAGAAAAAAGCAGGTGTTGCAGTACTTGTATCAGACAAAATAGACTTCAAAACAAAGAAAGTCGCAAGAGATAAAGAAGGATATTACATAATGATAAAGGGGTCAAAGAAGAGGATATAATCATTATAAATAAATATGCACCAAACACAGGAGTGCCGACATATGTGAAACAAATACTAACAGAATTAAAGGAGGAAATAGAAAGCAATGCATTCATTTTAGGAGACTTCAACACACCACTCACTCCAAAGGACAGATCAACCAGACAGAAAATAAGTAGACACAGAGGCACTGAACAACATACTAGAACAGATGGACCTAACATTCATCTACAGAAATCTACAGCCAAAAGCAGCAGGATACACATTCTTCTCAAGTGCACATGGAACATTTTCCAGAATAGACCACATACTAGGCCACAAAAAGGGCTTCAGTAAATTAAAAAAGATTTAAATTCTACCAACCAATTTCTCAGATCACAAAGATATAAAACTAGAAATAAATTGTACAAAGAAAACAAAATGGCTCACAAACACATGGAGGCTTAACAACATGCTCCTAAATAATCAATGGATCAATGACCAAATTAAAACAGAGATCAAGAAATATATGGATACAAATGACAACAACAGCACAGTGCCCTAACTTCTGTGGGACGCAGTGAAGGCAGTTCTAAGAGGAAAGTATATAGCAATCCAGGCCTATTAAAGAAGGAAGAACAATCCCAAATGAATAGTCTAAAGTCACAATTATTGAAACTGGAAAAAGAAGAACAAATGAGGCCCAAAGTCACCAGAAGGAGAGACATAATAAAGAATAGAGAAGAAATAAATAAAATTGAGAAGAATAAAACAACAGAAAAAATTAATGAAACCAAGAGCTGGTTCTTTGAAAAAATAAACAAAATAGATAAACCCCTAGCCAGACTTATTAAGAGAAAAAGAGAATCTACACACATAAACAGAATCAGAAATGAGAAAGGAAAAATCACGATGGACACCACAGAAATACAAAGAATTATTAGAGAATACTATGAAAATCTATATGCTAACAAGCGGGAAAACCTAGAAAAAATGGACAACTTATTAGAAAAATACAACCTTCCAAGACTGACCAAACAAGAAACAGAAAAACTAAACTGACCAATCACCAGCAACGAAATTGAAGCGGTAATCAGAAAACTACCCAAGAACAAAACCCCTAGGCCAGATGGATTCACTGCTGAATTTTAACAGACATAAAGAGAAGAAATAATACCTATTCTCATTAAAGTGTTCCAAAAAATAGAAGAGGAGGGAATACTTCCAAACTCATTCTATGAAGCCAGCATGACTCTAATACCAAAACCAGGAGAAGACCTCACCAAAAAAGAATATTACAAACCAATATCCCTGAAGAAGATGCAAAAATACTCAACAAAATATTAGCAAACCGAATTCAAAAATACATCAAGAGGATCATACACCATGATCAAGTGGGATTCATCTCAGGGATGCAAGGATGGTACAACATTCAAAAATCCATCAACATCATCCACCACATCAACAAAAAGAAGAACAAAAAACACATGATCATCTCCATAGATGCTGAAAAAGCATTTGACAAAATTCGAGACCCATTCATGATAAAAACTCTCAACAAAATGGGTATAGAGGGCAAGTACCTCAATATAATAAAGGCCATATATGACAAACCCACAGCCAACATCATACTTAACAGCAAGAAGCTGAAAGCTTTTCATCAAAGATCGGGAAAAAGACAAGGATGCCCACTCTCCCTACTGTTACTCAACATAGTACTGGAGGTCCTAGCCACAGCAATCAGACAAAACAAAGAAATACAAGGCATCCAGATTGGTAAAGAAGAAGTCAAGTTGTCACTATTTGCAGATGACATGATATTGTACATAAAAAACCCTAAAGACTCCACTCCAAAATTACTAGAACTAATATCTGAATGCAGCAAAGTTGCAGGATACAAAATTAACACACAGAAATCTGTTGCTTTCCTATATACTAATGACAAGCTAACAGAAAGAGAAATCAGGAAAACAATTCCATTCACAATTGCATCAAAAAGAATAAAATACCTAGGAATAAACCTAACCAAGGAAGTGAAAGACCTATACCCTGAAAACTACAAGACACTCCTAAGAGAAATTAAAGAGGACACTAACAAATGGAAATGCATCCCATGCTCTTGGCTAGGAAGAATAAATATTGTCAAAATGGCTATACTAGCTAAAGCAATCTACAAATTCAATGCAATCCCTATCAAACTACCAACAGCTTTCTTCAATGAACTGGAACAAATAATTCTAAAATTCATATGGAACCACAAAAGACCCCAAATAGCCAAAGCAATCCTGAGAAGGAAGAATAAAGCAGGGAGGAATTCACTTCCCAACTTCAAGCTCTACTACAAAGCCACAGTAATCAAGACAATTTGGTACTGGCACAAGAACAGACCCACAGAACAGTGGAACAATATAGAGAGTCCAGACATTAACCCAAACATATACAGTCAATTAATATACAATAAAGGAGCCATGGATATACAATAGGGAAATGACAGCCTCTTCAACAGCTGGTGTTGGCAACATGTAAGAGAATGAAACTGGATTACTGTCTAACCCCATACACAAAAGTAAACTCAAAATGGATCAAAGACCTGAATGTAAGTCATGAAACTATAAAACTCTTAGAGAAAAATATAGGCAAAAATCTCTTGGACATAAACATGAGCAACTTCTTCATGAACATATCTCCCTGGGCAAGGGAAACAAAAGCAAAAATGAACAAGTGGGACTATATCAAGCTGAAAAGCTTCTGTACAGCAAAGGACACCATCAGTAGAACAAAAACACATCCTACAGTATGGGAGAATATATTCATAAATGACATATCTGATAAGGGGTTGACATCCAAAATATATAAAGAACTCATGCACCTCAACAAACAAAAAGCAAATAATCCAATTAAGAAATGGGCAGAGGACATGAATAGACACTTCTCTAAAGAAGAAATTCAGATGGCCAACAGGCACATGAAAAGATGCTCCACGTCGCTAATCAGAGAAATGCATATTAAAACCACAATGAGACATCACCTCACACCAGTGAGGATGGCCAACATCCAAAACACAAACAACAACAAATGTTGACAAGGATGTGGAGAAAAGAGAACCCTCCTACACTGCTGGTGGGAATGCAAATTAGTTCAACCATTGTGGAAAGCAGTATGGAGGTTCCTCAAAAAACTCAAAATAGAAATACCATTTGACCCAGGAATCCCACTCCTAGGAATTTACCCTAAGAATGCAGCAGCCCAGTTTGAAAAAGACAGATGCACCCCTATGTTTATTGCAGCACTATTTACAATAGCCAAGAAATGGAATCAACCTAAGTGTCCATCAGTAGATGAATGGATAAAGAAGATGTGGTTATTCAGCCATAAGAAAACAAATCCAGATATTTGCCACAACATGGAGTTAGAGGGTATTATGCTCAGTGAAATAAGCCAGGTGGAAAAAGACAAGTATCAAATGACTTTATACATCTATGGAGTATAAGAACTAAGAAAAAAAACTGAAGGAACAAAACAGCAGCAGACTCACAGTACTCAAGAATGGATTAACAGTTACCAAAGGGAAAGAGACTGGGGAGGATGGGTGGGAAGGGAGGGACAAGGGGGAAAAAGGGGCATTACAATGAGCAGACATAATGTAGGGGGGCACGGGGAACACAGTACAACTCAGAGAAGACAAGTAGTGATTCTATAGCATCTCACTACGTTGATGGACAGTGACTGTAATGGGGTATGTGGGGGGGACCTGATGAAGTGGGGAGTTTAGTAACTATAATGTTGCACATGTAATTGTAGATAAACGATACCTAAAAAAAAAAATACTGATTTGCCTGATAACACATCTCCTGAGGTTATCTCCCCATATATTACAGCCCTTTTCCACTTAACAAAGGAGAGGTTTTTCAGAACCTTACTATAGAATGTCGTCTAGGACAGCAAGTCTCCATGGTATCAAACAAAAGAATCTGAAATACTGGTATGAGTGAGGCTTTCTCTAAGCAAGGAACTGTAACCCCAGGAGGGCTCTGTGACCTTCTCGTAAACAAATAGCTTTTAAGAGTGCAGCGTCCTTTAGAAATGTGTTTCGGCTTTTGTTGGAATGTTCTGAGGGCAGATACTGAAGAGTGGGGCAATGGAAGAAAGGGTAATTTGTGCCTAAGATCCACACCTCTTCCAGGCCCTGACGGTCAAAGAATGTATTCGAGAGCAAAGAAGTAAAGAGAGCTCATTGACAGCACAGTAACAAGGCTGGTAAGAAATGTTGAAGATGGCAGCATCTTATTTCATCCAGAGACAAAATGGTACCTACATTCCTATGTTAGCACTCGGAAGTGTCACCGGAATAGCCACTAACACATCTATTTAATTGGGAAAATGATGCTAGACTTTCAGACAGACAGTAAGTCTGACTTGACAGCCAGAAATGACTTTGTCAATTAGGTTATGTGGTACTTATTCCCTATAAATTGAATGAGCTCAATCTGGAGTTGTAAGGTTTCAGCACAATATACAAAAGATATTATGTTAATAAGTATACTTAAATTAGCACTATTTCCATTTTCTCAACTCCTCTCAGTCATTTCATAAATCTTGGTACTGTTTTTCAGAAACAGACTGATTTGCAAGTCAAGTGCTTTCCAATTTTTAGTTTTCAACAAAACTGAAGGAGATAAAAAAAAAATCAATTACTGCTAAGGAAAACTAAGCCATCAATACATATGGTGGGAAGAATAGTTGTAAAAGTTCCAAACTTAGAAAAGTCTGGGTTGCAATGATGGTCCTGTTGCTTTCAACACTGGTGACCTTAGGAAATAATTTAAGTCTCATTTTCTCAGATGTAAAAGGGTAGTAGTAGTTTCTAAATATTTGGATGTGTGAGGAGTTAAACGATCTAATGAATACAAAGGTAGTACAGTGTTGGGTAAATAAGAATCATTCAACAAATACCAAGTGTAGGATTTATTGAGCACTTGCTATATTGTAATCCTTACAATATCTCTGTAAACTAAATGTTATCATTCCCATTATGTAGATTTGGAAAGAAAGAATGAGAAATTAATGGGACCAATGCAAAAAAAACTGAAGGAGGTCCCAAAGAGTTGACAGTTGAGAGATCATTAATAATTTTATTCATAGATCATTGTGAGGTATAATAACTCAGAAATTGTTTAAAGAATTGAATGACATCGCTATAACAAACTGTATTCCATTCTCACACACTTCCTTATGTAAACATGATTTCTTAACTCATTTTAACTATAACACTTTTAACAATAAAAACAAACAAATGAACATATTTGATGCTGATACCTGCACTAAGTAAGTAACACCCAAAGACCAGCAACTAACTGGAAAAGAAGTCTTTCATTATGGGATTAAATTAAATTTACATTTTATATTTAATAATTTTTAATCAAAATTTGCAATGTGTTTACATTGTTTTGCTCAGCTGAAATTGCAACTTGGTCCAGAAGGAAAAAAAAAGTGTAAACATTTAAAGACAGACACAGGAAATTAAAAAAAATGTTTAATTTCAATTTATGTGCATATTTTTGTTGCAGTAGAAGGATGACTTGTCAAATATAATCATAAAGGACTTTCAAGCATAAAAGTGAATTCCATTAGGATAAAATTCTGTGGCAGAAGAGAAACGAAATTATGAATTCAAGGGGAAGAATGGATGAAATAAAACTTCCAACTGTTAAGGAAGTACTTGTTCATATATATTTTTAATGGATGATGATAGATGCTGAATTGCTATGCCATTTAGATTCCATGTGAAACATTTAATAGAGTAATATAATATGCTTATAAATGAAATCTTTGGTAACTACTGAAACTTACAATACAAATTTTCAGGTGTCAAGTGAAACAGATTCTTTCACAGCCTACCAAGCAGAAACACTTGAAGACTACTGGTCTCCACTTCTGACTGGCTGAAAAGGACAGATTCCTGAGTCCCATCATGGATTCAGTGAATCAGAATTATCAACTATAGGTCTCCGAAACTTGTACTTTTAAAAATCACCCAGGTTCTCATACAGGTGACCCAGTGGATGTAGAATCCACTGTGCCCGTGGTTTGGTATTAAGAGAAAAGAGGATGACAAGACAAAGCAGAGGTGGAGTTGGGTTAATTTTAGGATGGGGAACTATGATGTAATAGAAATATAATTATATGTAGCTGAGTAAATATAAAAAAGCTGTATACTATAAAAACTTGGTCTGTTAGCACCATTTCTCCATATTTCTCCTCCTTTTCCCTGCTAATGAGAAAATAACTCATTAATGAGACAGTATTGATGAACGTAGACAGTCAATAGTTGAAGGTATAAGATTGAAGGTATAAGTTGAAGATATAAGAAAGATGGAGAAAACAGAGACCTAAGTTTGGAGGAGAGGCAAGGAAATCCGAGAAAGAACAATGGTGTTGAGGCCACTTTACCTAGAGCTACTACTAAGTGATTTATGTTAATAAGCAAAACTATACAAAAGGTAACAAAAAGCAAACAAATGGAGAAGTACAGTTTCCATGTACTGATCCCCTATATTAGTAAATTAAACATCACTAAGGCAGAGGAATACATTAAACCACTGGACTATTACAATCATTCAAACCATTCAAGTACTCACATGTGTTGTGATAAAAGCCACAAACGGTTCCATGAGCTGGGTCGTGCCTGACTGGGTCGGCGTGACCAACCAGTGCTAGAACAGTGCAGAACTAATCCCAGGAGCAGTCAGTTCACCACAAATCACACTGAAAGCCAACTCAGGTAGAGATCAATTTGCTAAATGACCAATTTGCCAAATTCAATCATTTAATAAAAATGTGTGCGTTTTATAACAATGTATAAAAGCCAGAGTAATTTATTTTGAATGGGATAGTTTTTAGCAGTTTTTGAAAACTCATGCTATAATTCTACTTGTTTGGCTTTTGTTTTGTCTTCATGGTAATATTTTAAAGAGTGTTTTATTTACCACAGCTAATAGTTATAGGTTGGTTTAGTCTTAATACCTTATCACTGATTTGAAAGTAAATATTATAAGTAACGAAGATGTCAGAATGAGATCACAACACTAATTTTTTACTAATTTTAATGTTTTAAACTGCAAATATCATTACATGTACCCTTAAGTACTTAAGGATGTGTTTCATTAACCAGAGTTTAATATTTATTCACAATTTTTTTCTCTTAAGGTAAATTTACATAAATGCACAAATCTTAAGTGTACATTCACTGAGTTTTACACTTCAAACTCCTATCAAAATCTGGAACATTTCTATCACCCCAGAAAACTCTGTATGCCCCTTCCTAGTCAATTACCACACTCCCGCTCCAACAGCCACTATTCTGATTTTTTCCCCACCACAGATTCATTTTGCTTATTGTAGTGCTTCATATAAATGGCATCATATGAATGTACTTCCTTGTGTATGACTTTTCACTCAACATAATGACTTTGAAGTTCATCCATGTTTACTTGTAATTTGTTCCTTTTTATTGCTGACTAATATTCCACTGTATACACAGTTTGGTTTTACTTTCTCTTATCATGGACACCCAGACTGTTCAAAGAAGTTAGCTATTGTGAATAAAGTTTCTATGAACATTCTTGTACAAGTCTTTCTTGAGGCTATTTTGAATAAAACATGTTCAAGTCTTTGTGTGGACAGGTTTTCATTTGTCTTAAGTAATACCTACGGTTGGAGTTGCAAACTCACAGGACAGCTGTATGTATAATATAAATGCCCATTTGAAAAAAGGCCAACTTACTAATTTTCAGCTGTTCTTCTTTTCTAACAAACTCATTATGGCTACAAATTTTACCCCTAAGTGCCACTTTATATTACATTCCACACATTTTGATATGTTGTATTTTTGTTATCATTCAGGTCTAGGCATTTTCTAAATTCCATTATCATGTCTTCTTTGATACAAAGTCTAAATTCTGAATTTTTCTGATTTCCAGTTGTACAGAGCTTTTAAAGTATACTAAATTTTAACTTCTATTCCTTATGTTCAGAGAACATGATTTGAATGAGAGTGATGCTTTCAACTTTGCCCAGACTTGCCTTTTAAGCTGGTCAGTTTTCAAAAATACTGTATAAGGGTTGAGTTTTGGTCAGTTCCCACAATGTTTCATGTATGTTTCACTGTGTACTGGTTTATATGTATCTAATAAATCATGCTAACTATATTTTATTTTAAATGGCTATGGAACTTTTCATTAACTAATACATTGGCAACAGAAGGTAATTTTCTTGAACACCTGAACACCTTTCAGGGGCAAAAGTGTTAAGTGATTTACATTTATTCTTAGGACAGGAGCACTCACCTAGTATTTTTATTTGGAGTAAGACAATATAATGAAATAATGGTACACTAAATGAATACTGTTTAGTTCATAAATTTAGATTGGACCATCTTTTAAAAACATTTTAAAAACTGTACTTAAATCTTTACATCAAACATTCAAATCTGCTTATAATTTAAAATATGAACTGAGGATCTCTGAGCTTCTAGGGCTCTTGCTTTCTGATCACCTGCTACTAATCTCTAGGAATTAAGCTTCTGATATATAATACTTAAGTAAAACAGGAACTGGAAACATTAAATACATTAAAAAACTCTACACAAAAGAATTTTGTGTGTGTGTGTGTGTGTGTGTGTGTGTGTGTGTATGAAATACAACAGAGTGGAATTTTTTCAGGACAGATATACAGAAAAAGACTGAAATAAAGAGGAAGACATATGAAAGAAAGAGAAAAAAGGCAAAGAGAGAAGAAATGTGACAAGCGTTAGAAGACAGAAAAAAAATAAAAGGTTATATATTTTATTCTTACTTACATTGTATGCAGATATCTGCTCAGCCAATCTCTTTTCCCTTCCTGACAATATATGTTCTTCGTCTTTCTTATTTAATGACTTCCTTGCTTCTTGTGTTTCCTGAGGAATGAACACAGATAACACATTACTGAACCATACAATTAGAAAAAATAAGAAAGAAATACTATTGTTTTTTTAGTCAGACTAATAAGGGACTAAACTAAGCCAGGCTTGTTGAATCTTTTCCCACTAGAAATATTAGTCAACTTGATTAAGGGATCAGTTAGTGTTCTACCCTATGATTTTCCTGAAAATAAGAAAAAAAACAACTTTATCCAATCAACTAACTGGAAGAAATCACCTGTTTATTGAATTCTGAAATGAGTTTGATAAACAATGGCAAAATGTAGGAGAGAAAATTAGGATTTAAAAGAAATCCTATATTATATTTTCAATACTAGTAAAATCACTCCTGAGGGAAAAAAAATAAAGAAAAAGAAATAAAAGGTTTACATTTTGGAAAAGAAGTAAAACTCTATTCACAGGTGACATGATTGTTTATGTAGATAATTCCAAAGAATCTACAAAAAGCTCCTGGAACTAATAAGCAAGTATAGCAAAGCTATAGGACACAAGGGCAATATACAAAATAAGCCAGCAATGAACAACTGTAATTTGTGCTTCAAAAACAAAAATTATAATTGTGTACATAGAAAAGTGAAGTACTTTGGTAAATTTCCAAATTTTAATTAGAAAAAAAAATTCTAGAGAATATAGTTCCAACCAGGAATGAGGAAAGCCCACATAAAAGCAACTGAAAACCACTGTTCTCAAAGCATATTTTTATACTATTGCTATTTTCTTAAGAAAACCAATGAGAACCTCTACAATTTCTAACCAATAATGTACTACTAAAACAACATTGCATTTAATGACTTATGTTAAAAACACAGGAATACCTCATTTCTTACTTTTCCATAAAAAATTTCTTGGAAAATAGATGTTTTTACTTGTAAATATTAAGAGAAAAATGATGTTATAGTAAGACAGAGATAAAAACCTGACCACGTAATATTAAGAGTTAGTAGATCTAGTCAAGAACTGGGAGGTGAGGACGTAACAGATCTGAGTCAACTAATTTATGCATAATATTTCCATTTCTTTCTAAAGAGCAATTTCATTTCTTTCAGGCTATGTTAGCTAAGTGAATATAAGTGAATGTGGGAACACTGGTGGTATAGGAGATGTATGCTGGGAAATCAAATATAAAAAAATGAGTGGAGAGAAGCTATCAAAAGGAATCTAGCTAAGATCTGCCATGACAAAAATTAATCATGAACTTTACACAGCAGCAAAGCCATTAAAAAATGAATAGAATAGCTCTCTGATATTATATAGACTGCATCAAAAATCTAAGGCTGTGGTACTATATGCTGTAATATACTGTCACAAAGAATTAAAGGGGTATTGATGATGCCTTTATGAGTCCACTGTAAATACTGAACTAAACATTTAAAGCTCTGAAAAGAATAACCACATCTAAAGAACTCAGTCAAAGGACAGAAAATCACTTCAGTCCAAACTATCCTGTCTAGTTTCCACTTGTTCCATTTTTCTGTGACATTTTGCTCTGAACAACACTCCCTGCCAGTCTGGCTGTAGGCTGGACAACTCCTTACCTACAACGAGGAACAGAAGGGCAGAAAAAAGCTCGAATAAATGGAGGCACAAATAAATCCATGTAAGCAAGGGAAATAATTGTCTTTTTGGAAATAATCTTAAAGGTTAAATTATAAAAATGCCAATATATTATTTTTGTAAAGCGCCACTTAAGAAAGCACAGGCGGGTATTCTAATGCTAGTCAGTCAAGTGGGTGGCTCACTCCTATCCCACGGTTTTTGCTGCCTCATCTGCCTCAGGTGTGTTGGTTCACCTCACCTTTGTATGACAACACTCGGATTTCCTTCAGTCTTCAAGACAATAGAGAACTTACGATTCTTCCACATGATGGGTAGGGTGCTAATATGTGGAGGTGTCAATATACCATCCACATTTTAAGAATAACTATTTCATCATCAATTCTCCACTAAAACGAAAGCTCTTTAAAGAGCTTTTCATCTATTACTTGCAATCAAACAGAATGCTGGCAGAGGCATTCAATTTAGTTACAGAATGAGAATAGAAATCCTCATAATTCTAGGTACTAATGAACTAGATAAGCAGAGTTAGGGGAATGAATTAAGTGTGGAACTGTTTAAGTCAAAACTGATAAAGCTATAACCAAAAGGTACCAATTAATCAAGCATTTAAGATTTGAGGACTACCTTAAGGGAATTAAAACCTTTGGATGGAGTAAATTTAAGGAGTAATGCTGGGGACACTGGTTCAATTCCTAACTTACAATGGAGTATTTTGTAATAAGCAGAAAGATTCAAGAAGAGAAAATATAAAATGTATTCTATGTATATGTGTACATATAATGTATTCGATGCATATTTTTTTGGTAAATTATTTAATGTATTCATGAAAGTCCTTTTAAAAATTGAGGTGTAATCAACATAATTGGCATATTAGTTTCAGGTGTGTAATATAATGACTCAATTATTTGTATATACTGCAAAATGACCACCACGAATAAGTCTCATTAACATCTGTCACCATTCATGGTTACAAAAATTTTTTTTCTTATGATGGGAACTTTCAAGATCCACTCTCCTAGCAACTTTCAAATATGCAACGCAGTATAACTAACTATGGTCACCATGATGTACATAACATCCCTATGACTTACTCATTTTATAACTGGAAATGTGTACCTTTGACCCTCTTCCCCATTTTGCCCATTCCTTACTCCCCACCTCAGAAAGCCACCAATCTATTCTCTATAACCTTGAGTTTGGTTTTGTTTGTTCTTGTTTTTTAAGATTGGACATGTGAGATCATACAGTATTCAGCACTATTAATGAAAGTGCTTCTTGCCTATCTTGATGGTAACATGAAGCTTAGTGTACTTGATATAAAGTCATTTTGAGACAGTCTTTTGTATCATTTAACTTGCTGAGTTAATCTGTGGCTTTGTTTTTCTTTCCAGATATTTTAAAATAAATATACACTTTCATGTAGATAGTATGATATTGTATAAAGACCAGGAGATCTGGACTTACAGAACAGTCTAGAATGGAATTATTGTTCATCATTTACCCAGTATTACAATTCCAGAAAAGATGGCCTCATAGAGGTTAGTTTTCCATCTATAAAATGGGGTCAATAAATCCATGTCTCTGGGTTTTCTTGAGATTTAAATGAGAAAGTTTATTAGGAAATAGTAAGCAAATAGAAAGCAATTAGTGTCACTTCCCTTCCTCATAATTTTCCTTCAGGGAGAACTCTGTATTTTCCCTTAGGAATCATAATTAAAAAAATTTTTTTAACCAGAAAATTTTTATGCCTTAAATGATTCTGCCTTCAGTCTCTTCAAAATAGAGCCAATATGGACAGAAATAAATGAACAGACTAACAAACTCTCTCACCTTAGCTTTCCTTTCTCTGTCCGCCGGAGTATCTGTCCACACTGATCGATCTCCAGATTTGTCATCGGCTCTTCTCTTGAAAGTTCTGGGCCCAAGACCAAAGTCTTTCATTTCCGGAGGAAGCTCAGTCATCCATGACTCCCTTGCAATTGGTTTAGACGAATCCTTTAAGAGAAAGAAAGAAAAAAGAAAAAGTAGTCTGGAAAGAGTGTGTGTGTGTGCACATGTGCTCAAAATACTGTATAAATGACTATATTTCTCAACTGAGGCTTTAAACAACAAACTTTAAGAGAAAGGATTTAATAGAAAGGATTTATATTTTTGTTATCTATGTTACATCTATGTTTAATCTAATTTATTATCCTTTTGACTCTTTTGTCTTTTGCCAAGCAGAAATTTTTAAGTAAGTAAATTTGCCAGCTTTTTCCTTTTATAGCTTCTGGGTTACCTAGTTCCTAAGTTTTCTTTATAAATATACATACATACATACATAATATATTTTTTTAGTTAGATCTTTAATCTATTTAGTCTATTTCTCAGAGTAAAGAATATTGAAAACTCACATCATCTCCTTTAGTCAGTTTTTCTTTCATTTGCTGGGCCCTTTTTTCAAACTCTGTTGTTACGCTATAGTTCACTGGTCCTTTTGCAGGCATTGGTCCAACAATGTCCTCATCTTCACTGCTACCTGTTTCCTTTAGAAATAAAACATTACCTTTAAACCAACAGCAGAGCTACAGATCACAGAAAATAACCCTAAATTACTTAAAATTTAACTGAAACGGATTGCCTACAGACAATAAAAAGCAAACAATGTATTGCTGGCTAACCACGGAGCAATGAGGACCTTTTCCTTGCCTTCCTCAAGTGTACAGACATGACAGAGATGACAAATCCACGGCATGTGGATTGCCCCACCTCTCCTCCTATGTCCACGGCAGACCTCATTAAATTATTTCAGTTCTCTTCCTGATGGACACAGATGTGGCCTCATGATTCCTCTCAACATGATATTCCAGGAAATTATTGCCAACTGGTCAGAGATGACTCAAGTTTAAAACCACTTTCATTCCTGGTACAGAAAAAGCTCTTTAGAATAAGATGTACACATTTAAGACATTCTTGGAAGCTGTATCGGCCTTCATGATTCAGAGTCCACTGAAATAGAAATGCAGTGCAATACCTCACAAATGCTGACCTGAATGAGTTAACTTGGTTTCCAAAGTACCTCCCTTATCACAAAGATATTATAGTATTGTAATAAGTGAATTCAATTTGTTAATAAATCATTTTAATAAAGGGCTTTCATATAACACTCTTTGTTAGGTGCTATGTACACTAAGGTTTAGAGCAGTCCTTACCTTCAAGGAGAAGACAAATTAATATGAATAACAATAACATGTTTGTCCTCTAGCTCTGACAGGCAGCTTCTTCATGTTATTGTTTAAGTTACCAGGATCAGGTGTTCATTTGTTTACACTCTCCATTAACCATTCAACATTAACTTTCTGTCTGTGGTTTCTTTCTGAGCCCTTTTGGCAATTGCTATTGTACAAATAATTAGATAATTATATATTGTCTTGTGGCTTACTCTAAGTCACACCCACACACCCACTCTCTCTTAATAACTATGGACTTGGGTATATAAGCCTCATTTGAGCCTCATAACAAAACTGTGAAATGGCATTATTATTCCTGTTTTTATTGAGGAAACCTAAGTTTAGTTAGGTTTAGAAGTGTAGTTAGAAAGGTTAAACAACTTGTCCAAGGTTTTAAAACTAGTATCTAAGACTCAAATATCCTAAGATCAAGGCCAGTATTTTTCCTACTTACATTACAGCAGCCCCTCTTTTGTTTTTTTAATTTCAGCTACTTATTTAAGTGTTTATAGCATATATCTACAACAGGAAGCTCTTTGATATCAAAGACATTATCTTAAACATATTTATAACCCCCTACAAATACTTTATGATATAAAATGAGCAGAGATAAAAGATATAATAAACTTTTAAAACTATAAGAGAGATGATATCAATATAGCATTAAAGTTTAAGATTATTGAATAAGCTAATGGCATTTTTAATTCCATCTAACAAGAGATGGTTTCATAAAGGTAGAAATTCAGCATGTCTTACACATATTGGTAGGATAATGCCTGTAGTTTTTACAAATAAAGATCACTTAGGATGTTGGGAGACATAAACTAAATGGGTAGATAGAACAGCAAACAGAGAATCAGGCCCAACACACAAAACTGAAAATGAGAAACTGGAATCATAAATCCAAATCCAATCTAGGTATTAAATCATTTTGGTGTTCCAGATGAGTTAATTTTTTTAAAGGTGAGTTGTTTTACCCAGAAATACAATAGAAGTTACCGGTTTACAATTTGGGCTGCAGAATTAGGCCTAGTTTTGAGGCCTCAGTTTGCAATTGTATTAGCCCATGACCTCAGGCACATTACTCCACCTTTCTAGGCCTTGGTTTTATCTTTAGGTGGGGACTGTAACAGCTCTGACCAGTAACTACTCTATTTTTAAGAGGACCCTGTGTTTTGTTCATTCATCCATTTTGGAGACACGCCCTTCTCAGGAAGCTGGCAACTTCAACTCCTGGGGAGAAATGCTGATAATTCTAAGCCAATCCCGGTGCTCTCATTCCTCTTGCCTAACGGATAGGCTTAGGCATGGGCTTATGATTTAAATATGGCCAAAGCAGCGTGAGGTGAGGTCTACAGGAAACCTGGAAAGGTTTTCCTGCCTCTAAAAATGGAGCACAGGGTAGGAGGTATTCTCCTCCTGTGTCAGGACATTGGCACCTGCTTGTGAATTTCAGAACTTCCGGTAGGCTTTTGGCACAGTGCAGGGTGGGTCTAAGAGGAATTAACATACTGTAGCTTACAGAGGAGAAAGAAAAAATCGGGGCCCTGGATGATATAGTTTAGGTTGTTGAATTAACCAACCTAGAATGATGCTATCTCTAGACTTCTTATTATGTATGAAACATGTTTTCCTTCTTTTGGGAAAATAGACCATATATCACCCAGAAAATTATATAAACAATTAATCTGCTTAACTAAGTAGGTTAAGACAAAGTTCCATTTTGAGTTGGATTTTCTGTTATTTGCAGCTAAAAACATTCTAGCTGACACATCATCAGGATTGTTGTTTGGATTAAATTAAGTTTATCCAGTATGCAAATATAATTAAGTCATGCAAATACCAAGTTTATGTTGTGCTTTGCAGGCTTGTGGCAACTGCTCAACAAATATTAATCATCATTATCACATATGTCCTAATTTGGGTATACATGCTGTGAAAGGGAGACTAAGAGAAGCCCTTTTTTGAGAAACGGAAATATGCAAAACAAACAGAAATGTCTGCTGAAAAAAGGTTTTGTTAAAGGGAAATGAGAAAACAAAAATTCAAAACCAAGAGTACCTTAGGCAGGTATAGTCTGACATAATCCCTGCCCACCCATGCTCCTCATCCTTTGCTAGGAGAAGCTAGACTGTGTGGAACAAGTACCACCTACAGAGTTACATAAACTACCAGCTGTTCTCTAGGGGAGTTAGGACAAAGTGCTAGTGTGAATAAAGTTGAATTGTGTTACAAATTTAAAAAATTTTTATTTTGAAAAATGCAGTGCCAAAGCAAACACAACAAACATCCATTATCTTCACCCAAATTCTCCAGTTGCTAACATTTTACCATATTTACCTTTCTTTCTGCATGCCCCTGCCCCTCTCTGAGGCAGACAGACAGGTTTTTTATTCTGGGAGTCACCTGAAAACAGGTTACAGAAAAGGCCCTAGACTGAAGGAAACCTTCTTAATACTTTCCTGAGGACAGTGGGTTACATTTCTCTAGTACTTTACTTGCAGACAGAGGAATACTTTGAGCTGTTAGTTTTATCCAGTGAGCTCCATTCACTCTGTCTGCGTGCGACTGAAGCTATGGCTTCTGTCCCCAAGTCCAACTCAAGGACTTAGGCTGGGTTCTCCAGGACTACCCTGTCCTCTTGCTGTGTAAACTTGTTTCCTGCCCTACCTTGCATTCTCTCAGTGTCATTAGTGCCTGTGGAGCTCCATTCCTTTCTTTTGGGCCTGGATAAGTGTTAATTTTGTTGCTCTTTTGTTTCCCCCCAGCATTGCTTTTTATTTGGGCAGGGGGACGGGACTGTGATCATGTCAGCTCAGTCTTCCATGTGGCTGGAAGTACTCCTTTGGTAATTTATCCTTGTATTACAACCTTGACAGAAAGGACTCCTTGTACTTAGCCTAAATTTTGGAGTTACTGTCATGGCATCAGTGGTGGAGGTAATAAGAATAATGGTAATAATGAGAGCTATTATAAGTTAAATACCTACTATTCTGATTTAACCTTTGTAACAAATGCTAACAACCACCAAGCTGCCGAGAATGAAACCTGTCCAGAACCAGGGCTCCGGCAGCTCTGGCCTGCCTCTCTCTTTCTCTCCGTCTGACCACTCTGGACTTCTTTAACCTGAGCCTCCTTCCTCTTCACATTCTCGTGCCTTCCAGGAAGCTAGCTATACTCTCTGGAACAATCTTTCCTGTCCTTTTGCTGAGCTATCTCCAGCTCATCAATCTTGAGTTTAGACATTTTCTCAGAGAAAGACTTTTTATCATTTCTTCAGATCAGTTTAGACCCCTCTGTCATGGTTCCACTCTATTTTGTCTCACCTTTTGAATCACTCAACATGTTAGAAATTCATTTACTGTATGCATTCCCCACTACACTGCAAGTGTGATAAGGGAGGGGACCACATCTATCTTACTCATTCATTCAACAAATACTTCTGAAAGTCCACTGGAGATAAGACAAAAATCTCTATTCTAGTGGGGAGAGCTCAACAATAAACAAAAAGAAGCAGTAAAATTAAGTACCTTAGGTGGTGACAAATGCTATGGAGAAAATTAAAGGAGGGAAGCAGAGAGAAGGAAAGGGAAGAGGTGTTAATGATTTTAAATTAGGTCAGAAATGACTTAATTGAGGTGACATTTTAGCAAAAAACTCAAGATCAAGGAGGCAAGCCACATGGCCATCCAGGGGAAAACCATTCTGGAAAGACTAAGCAGGTATAAATGCTCAGGGGTAGAAGCCTTCTTGAGGTAGCTGAGGAGGTACAGCAAGGAGCTCAGGGTGGTCAGACCAAAGTAAGAGAGAAAATCAGGGAGGTAACAGAGGCCAGATTATATAGGGCCCTGTGAGGACTTCGGCTTGTACACAGAGAGAAAGAGCAATTTGATGGTTTTAAGTGTGAGTGTCATGCTCTGACTTTGTTTCATCTGGGCCACTCTGGCTGCCATGTTGAGACAAGGCAGTAGAGGAACAAGAGCTAAAGCAGGAAGACCAATAAACAGGTGGAAATGATTTTGACTTGGACTAGGGTGGTAGAAGTGGTTGGACTCTGGATGTCTTCTGAAGGAAGGAACAACAGAATTTGTTGATGGATTCGTTTCTGTGACAATGTGCCTGACACACTGTAGGCACTCTATAAATACTGTTGAAAGAGTGAATAAATGACTATGAAGTTCATGATCTCAATCACTGCATTATTTAGTAACAATCTCAGTGTAACTACTGAATTCTGGCTGGAGATGAATATATAGGAAGCCACTGCAGGACAATGGACGGAACAGGTGACGTAAAGTCATAAGAACTGGATTTAAGTCTTGGTTTTGGCAAGTACAAATTGTACAATCTTGGGTAAGTTACTCAGTTTCCTTTTTTGGCATCTCTAAGATGCAGATCAGGCCGTGGAGAAGATAAAAATAATATCCATATGTGGGGAAAATGCATTACAAATTATAAAATGCTCTACAAATCTCAGCTATCATTAAGGACCAGGCCATTAACAAGAAAACAGCCTTCATATTTGACTCCAAAATCATTTGATGTGTCTTTTCATAAAACCACTTATCCACTAGTGCCTTTGTTATGTACAGGCACCAGAGCAGGGTAGGTAAGAGTTTCAAAATAAAGATCATTATTAAAAAAACTCCTCAGCTTTCTCTCTTTCAGGTCTAATCACAATGATTCCTTAAACTTTTCATCATGTTCTATTTTTTAGCACTCTAAAGCTTCCCTTCAGGGATGAGAAGCATCAATAGGTAACACTTTGTCAACATGTAACTGCCTCATTCTTTCTAACAGAATCTCTGGTCAATGATAAGCTTTCGATTTCATCTTCCGATATTACAATCCTAAAATAATGTGAATATGATGCATCCTACATTACATTTGAGCCAAATAATTGAAGTTACTACTTTGTAAAGTCTTGAGTTTGTTACATCTTATTCCTTAATCAAAAGTTCTCCAAACCTCAGAGTTGAAATATGATGATACCTGTTGTCCTGGATCATCTCTGCCTTTGTCACTTTTCTGTGCAGATTTAATAAAACCAGGCGGTAATGCAGGACCTATTATAGGCCTGAAAAATAAAATGTACCTTTATCATTCTCCCTGACCTTAAAAAGCAATTTTCAGAATAAAAGTTCACAAAAATAATAAGCCAAATAACAAATGTTGAAAATAAGAATTTTACTTAATATATTTTTTACTTTGTAATGTAGTATTTTTCCACTTAGTATCTTAAAAAATATAATTTTTTAAATTTTACTTTCTACTTGTTAGTCAATGATAGGATACTGAACCAGTAATTCTCCATCTTTGTGGCAGTGGAATATACCCACTTCTAAACGAACTACATTAAAAAAGATCTTATTAGGAAGTAAAACCTTTGGAGATATTTTTCTATATTGCGCCTTGGCCTTCAGTTTTCATATTTACTGTCTACTGACAAAAACCTTAGGGGCATTATAATTATAGTCAGAGCTATTTAAGTATAAATTGAGGGCTAAAGGCATATACAGCACATGCATGTAACAGATGTCGACAGTTTATGGTTACATGTGCCCGGGGGCATAAAAATCTGAACAGTCTTCACTAATAACTCAATAATGACGTGGATTTGTACAAGAGTGATAGTAATTCATGTAAGACCCACAGAAAAAGGAAAGGTGCTGGGCTACCATGTTTCAACCAGTGTACTTCCTGTTTCCTTAAAACAGCCCTGGTTGGTATAAGTCACTCCATTTCTAGGTGAGCAACATAACCCAAGGACAACACAACCCCGTAAATGGCAGAGCTGGAATCTGAATTCTGGTCTACTTGATGTCAAAGTTCATTGTCTTTAAGCTGCCCTACCGCCAGATTTCGGAGGGAACTGACAGCAGTCCAAAAGGAGAACTACCTAAATTGTGCATCTTAAAAGAGTAAGCCTTATTTTATGCAGGGAAAAAGTAAAAGAGAAAAGATTTTCTACTCTCTTTCATCCTTTCTTTCGTACCAGTGTTTTTTCCAGAGATGTCACTGTGCCAGTATTACCAACCAAGGTGGCACTGAAGTCCTAAGCTGAATTTTCCAGGTTGCATTGTGTTCAGTTAGAGCCTCACAGACAGGCTTCCTGGTAGAGGAAAAAACAGTACTGAGAGTCAGAAGGACTGGGTTCTGATCCTGGCCACTTAGTAACTCACTGTCTTGGTTCCTAAAACCTCTCTGAGCCAGAACAATTTTGCTTATGAAAGATAGGGATGTTTGGCATTGTTAGAAGATCAAATTAGCTATCATTTATAAGCTATGAGGAAGCACTGCATGGCTTTTTTTCTGGGTACAATTTTTAGCTGATCTACAAATTCAATTACAGCTCAATCTTCAGGCATTAGAAAATTTGTGAGGCTAGTTACTGGTACATAAAATCTTAAAGCAGAGTAAAGGAATATAGTCATGGCATGTTATGGCTGCCTAAAAGGCTTCTGCTTCCAATAAATGCTACCACCTGTTTATTTCACGTTTTTTATTATTGCCAAAATATAATCCTCAAGAAAGAAGTTGTGATACATCTAATAATGTGTTTTCTTTAAAGGAATGTTAAATCCCAGTAGTCAGCACATTTCCTATAAAGGGCCAGATAGAAAATTTTAGGCTTTTTTTTTTCAGGCGTATAATATAATGATTAAATATCTGTCTATGTTTTATGAAATACTCATCATAGTAAGTCTAATTAACATCCATCACCACATGTAGTTACAAATTCTTTTTCTTGCAATGAGAACTTTTATTTTTGTTTTTTAAAAAAGTTTTTTATAATTATACATACAATAAAATGCACAAATCTTAGCATACAGCTTGATGAATTCTGACATGTGTACACTCATGTAGCCATTACCAGATCGAGATATCAAATCTTCTAATTTTATTTTCCCCTTCACCTAGGAAATTTTAGGCTTTGAGGGTTGCATATGGCTCTTTGTGGCAAGTTATTTTTTTTTTCCTTCTTTTTTTTTTAAATTTTGCTATTATTAATATACATTTACATAAGCAACACATTATGGTTACTGAACTCCCCCTATTATCAAGTCCCCACTGTACACCCCATTGCAGTCACTGTCCATCAGCGTAGAAGGAAGTTATAGAATCACTACTTGTCTTCTCTGTGTTGTACTGCCTTTCCCGTATAACCCCACCCCACCCCCACACCCGCTACATTATATGTGCTAATTGTAATAGCCCTTTTTCCCCCTTATCCCTACCTTCCCACCCATCTTCCCCAGTCCCTTTCCCTTTGGTAACTGTTAGTCCACTCTTGGGTTCTGTGAGTCTGCTGCTGTTTTGTTCCTTCAGTTTTTTTCTTTGTTCTTATACTCCACAGATGAGTGAAATCATTTGATACTTGTCTTTCTCCGCCTGGCTTATTTCACTGAGCATAATACCCTCTACCTCCATCCATGTTGTTTCAAATGTCTGGATTTGTTTTCTTCTTATGGCTGAATAATATTCCATTGTGTATACATACCACATCTTCTTTATGCATTCATCTACTGATGGACACTTAGGTTACTTCCATTTCTTGGCTATTATAAATAGTGCTATGATAAACACAGGGGTGCACATGTCTTTCTCAAACTGGGCTGCTACATTCTTAGGGTAAATGCCTAGGAGTGGAATTCCTGGGTCAAATGGTATTTCTATTTTTAGTTTTTTGAGGAATCTCCATACTGCTTTCCACAATGGTTGTACTAATTTACATTCCCACCAGCAGTGTAGAAGGGTTCCCCTTTCTCCACATCCTTGCCAACATTTGTTGTTGTTTGTCTTTTGGATGTTGGCCATCCTCACTGGTGTGAGGTAATATCTCATTGTGGTTTTAATTTGCATTTCTCTGATGACTAGTGATGTGGAGCATCTTTTCATGTACCTGTTGGTCATCTGAATTTCTTCTTTGGAGAAGTGTCTATTCAGCTCCTCTGCCCATTTTTTAACTGGCTTATTTACTTTTTGTTTGTTGAGGTGCTTGAGCTCTTTATATAATTTGGATGTCAACCCCTTGTTGGATATGTCATTTATGAATATATTCTCCCTTGCTGTACAGAAGTTTTTTGGTTTTGATGTAGTTCCATTCGTTCATTTTTGCTTTTGTTTCCCTTGCCCGGGGAGACATGTTCATGAAGAAGTTGTTCATGTTTATATCCAAGAGATTTTTGCCTATATTTTTTTCTAAGAGTTTTATGGTTTCATGCCTTACATTCAGGTCTTTGATACATTTTGAGTTTACTTTGGTGTATGGGGTTAGACAGTAATCCAGTTTCATTCTCTTACATGTAGCTGTCTAGTTTTGTGGCAACTTATTTTTAATGACACTTTAAAGATTACTCTTAGTTTGGGGGCCACAGAAAAAAAGGCAGTCAGTTGTCTATCCCTGTCACTTCTAAAAGGATGAAGGATATATAAAAATTGAGGCTGTCAAATGTGATTGTAAACTTCGAATATAAAATGTACAACAGCCTTGTTCTTATATATTGGTGTATAGCATTATGAAGTATAAACAATTTGGTGTGCAATTTCATTTAAAAATATACAAATTGTACAATTCCAGGATGACAGGAATCAGTATTTACTATATACTCACTCTGTGCCAAGCACCATAAAAGGCACATGCATATATACACATATCTGCATGTATGTAAATATGAAATCTTAATGATCATAACAGTTCTGCAAGGTATATGTTATCTTTCTTTACAGATTGCAAATTTGAGGTTCAGAGAAATCAGTCAAATTGTTTAATTTGGTGCACAGGGATTTTTGTTTCTTTTATCAAGAAATAATCAAGAAAATGTCTGAATTTGAAGTCAAATACCAGGATTCTATCCCAGGTCTACCACTTACTATGTATAAACCTTATGTGTTTCAAAAAAGGGAAAAGAGGGATAATGTTCCACTCAGCCTACCACAAAACACTTTTGTATGTATCATTTAGGAAATATGGGGGTTTTTAAATAAATTATAAATGTTATAAACATGGAAATAATTATTTTCATTATAGAAACCAACTATTTTTTCCTGTGAATTTCAATGTTATATAAATATGTAAGTTAAAAATGAATTTCAGACAACACTTTAATAAATTAACAAACATTAATTGAAATATTTTGAAAAAACTGGCCTGAAATATTATAAATTATCACCTTGGAGGAGAATCATCCTGCTTTTTAAATCCAGGAGGAAGGGCTGGTCCAAAAAACCCTTCATCTTCGTCATCGTCGTCTTGATGTCTCCTCTGTTTCCTGAAAACACAGTAATGTAACTTTATTTGTATTTGCCAATTTTTTTTCACGGGGAAATTCTAGTTTTTAAAAGGAGCATTCACTTCAATTAGTTGTATAAATACTGAAACAATTAATTAATCTTGCCAAATAAGAAAAAATGGGCACTACAGGAGATCTTAAATTAATCTCTTCCTGGAATTTATTTTTGGCCTAAAATAGAGATCAAGTAATTCTTCATAGCAGTAATCTATCAATTTTATGTATTTTCTGTGCTGTTAAATGTTCCACTCAATGAAGTGTCAAACGGTCTACTTGTCAAAAGTGTTTGAACAAAAAGTTTGACTTTGGCTTTTAATCTCACTTAGGAAGGGTTTTAAGTTGGCATTTCTGTCTCATAATCTTTAAAATGCATCAAAAAAACTTGCTACCCAATAAGCAAAAATTTGACTTCTATTCACAGGGACCTATGTTGAGTAAGGCTAGGTTAGAAGGAAATCATTCATTTACTTCCACATAGCCATACACTGCATAAATAATTTTTAAAAGAAATTTCATGGCTTATTTAGAATAGTCACTTCAATAATACCTTAAGGAAATCTCTTATATAGGAACTTATTGAAATCCTAGATATATATATATCCTCAGCTATGTACTACTACAATAAATTTCTTTGTAAAGGTATACAGTGCATGAGGAAATGCCATATGAAATGACTTCTTCCTGCACTGCATAAATGCAGATACCATATCCCCCTACTAGCTATCTATTCCAGCCAATGTACATTAGATTGGAAGCTTGGCTTATCATGTAATTTAAGTCAATGACTGACCTTGCAGTTGGGCCAGGGTCATCGTCTTCAGATTCTTGGTTTCCTTCTTCGTACAAAGAACTACTGTCTTCATCGCTGTCTGATGACTCTGAATTACTGCTTTTATAATTAGGGGGCAGAGCTGGTCCTGCAACTAAAGAAAATTTCTCATGTATGTCATAACTAGCTACAACGGTTTCAATGAACCCCCTCATTGACATTTCACACTTTCTTTTCTGAAATTCACAGCACTGGCTGGCTATCATTTATTACGGACCTTAATTTCATTTGCTCCTGTTTTGTGTACAGTGGTTTTATTTTTCCAACTCCAGGAAGGCAGAAATCATGTCTTACACAGTGTAACTATGAGAGCTACAAAAACTTTAATACCCACACTTATATCTATAACAATAGCATATAATTTCCCTGACATCTGACAGTGTTTTCATTGGTTGCAATTTTGGTTGGTGCAACTGCCGTAACAGTTTCATAACTTTTTCTTCTTACTGACAGCATATGGTAGATAATACTTAGGTCATGGAGCCAACCAAAAAACAAATCTGCTGCTATACTCTAATACACCAAAAATCAAAATTATTCATTCTGGCTTTTGACTGAGAAGCATCACTTAAAAAAATATCTTTACTGGCATCATCAGACTTCTCAGTTTTCTTTGAGATGATTTTTCAAGCAGAAACAAAACTACTCTAAGTTTTACTGCTTACTAGCAGAGACACAAGAAGAGAAAGAGAATACACTGGAAATGGGGTGACTGGGAGAGGGTAAGGGTTTTCTAGGCCCACTCACCACAATGATTTGCTCTCATTTACATCTCAGCAAAATGAAAAATTTACTGCATGATGTCATGATGTCACATACACACAACTGTTTATGTTGACCCTGAGCAGTAACGCTAAAACTCTACCACCACAGTTCCCAAGCATGGAAATGTATTTATCAGAATTGCCAAAAGTATTAAAAAAAAAAAGATTTCTGGGCCCCTTCCCCAGAGATTCTGATCCAGCTGGCCTGATCTAGGACCTGAAAATCTGATTTTGCAAAGAGCTTCCTAGGAATGCTAGTCAGCCAATATTAACAATAAAAAATAAAAAATAATAAATAAAAGAAAAATAACATGTCTTGAGTTCTGATGTGCTTTGCACTGTTTTAAGTCATTCATATTCATTAACCTATTTAATCCCGATAACAACCCTATTAAGGAAGTACTACTATTTCTATCTTACAGTTGAGGAAATCAAGGCAGAGAAAGAAAGTGATTTGCCCAACCTCACACAATTAAGTTATGAAGCTGAGAATATAAACCAGAGTCTGATTTCATAGCCTATGTATATACCCTTAACCACTACATTAGATAACATTCAACAAAGAGTCAACAATCACCCATCTAACAATTACTTAATGAGTAAATACTTCTTGAAAAACAACATAAAAAATAAATAAAAAGGGGGACTGTGAATATGTGGAAGGGTAATTGTGAAAACAGAGGTCAAGGAAGGCCAAGGTCAAGGATGACATTTGAATGAAGACTTAAGTGATGAGATGACAGTGGCCCTGCAACTATCTGAGACAAGAATATTCTAGACAGACGAATAGCTACTGCATAAATCCTACGGAGAAAACAACCTTGGATGTGCCCATGTGGCTAAAGCCAAGTACAGGTGAAGCTATACGGTATACAGAGGCCCGGATGCATGCATTGGAGTCAGACCTTTACTGTTAATTACAGCCTAGCCACTTACTAGCTGCATGATCTGGATGTCATTTAACCTTCCTGTGTTATACTCTTGATCTGTAAAATGAAGTTAATAATAACTGCAGCCTCACAGGGCTGTTGTGAAGATTACATCAGTTAATACATGCAAAGCATTCAGGTACTGTGGGACTCCTGATGTGATAAAATAGGAAGTTCACAGCTTTCTAAAATACATGGCTCTTCTTAACCAAAGTATTCTTAAAATAATTTTTCTTTTTTTGTTGACTTAGGGTCCTTGTTCTGAGTATCACATAATGTGCATCTTTAGATTATTAGGAATTTGAGTTATTGGGTAGAGCACTGTTACTCAGATTTTTTTTACTTTGGAAATGACACTCTAAATTCTCTAAATTCAAGTTTCTCAAAATTAGATGCATAGGCCAAAAACACATGAAAAGATGCCCCAAATCGCTCATTGTTAGGGAAATGCAAATTGAAACCACCATGAGATACCACTTCATGCCCATTAGAATGGCTATTATAAAAAAAGAAAACACAAAGCAACAAGTGCTGGTGAGGATGTAGAGAAATTGGAACCTTTCTGCACTGTTAGTGGGAATGCAAAATGGTGCAGTAGCTGTGGAAAAGAGTATGGTAATTTCTCAAAAAACAGATTAACCATATGACCCAGCAATCCCACTTGTGGGTATATACCCTAAAGAAATGATAGAAGGGACTCAGGTAAGATATCTGTACACCATATTCATAGCAGCATTACTTACAATAGCCAAAAGGTGGAAGCAACCCACATGAATACAAACAGATGAATGGATAAACAAAATGTGGTCTATAAGGTATATGAAACATGGAATATTATTCAGCCTCAAAGGAAATTTTGACACATTCTACAATGCAGATGAACTTTGAAGACTTTAAGCTAAGTGAAAGAAGTCAGACATAAACAATATTGTATGATTCTACTTATATGGGGTACCTAGACTAGTCAGATTCATAGTGAGTAGAGGGGTGGTTGTCAGCAACTGGGGGAGGGGGAAAATGGGACTTTCTGTTTAATGGGTACAGGGTTTCAGCTGTGCAAGAGGTAAAGATTTCTGCAGGTGGCTAGTGGTAATGGTTGCATAACAATATGAATGTACTTAACGATGACTTAAAAATGGTTGGGATGGTAAATGTTATGTTATGTTATGTATATTTTACCAGAATGAAAAAGAAAAAAACTAGATGCACATATATGGTCACCTGATTTATATGGGAGGTGACACTGCAGTGCAGTGGGGGAGTCCAACGGATCAACTTGCTAGCCATATGGGGAAAAAAAAATCTTGTTCCTACCTCACACTGTACACAATCCCAGATGGACTGCAAATACCAATGTGAAAACTGAAACAATATTGCTTCTAGAAGAAAACGTAGAGCAGCTCTGTAACCCCGGAGTAAGCAAAGACTACATAAATACATACGAAAGCTCTAGACATAAAAGAAAAATTAAAAATCAGAATATACGAAAACTAAAAACTTCTGTTTATCAAAACATACTAATGAGAAGGTGAAAAGGCAACCCACAGATTTAGAGAAGATATTTGCAACACACACATATCTGAGAAATGGTTTGATCCAGACCATATAAAGAACTCAGTATATCAGTAAGAAGACAGACAACTCAGGAAAAAAGAACAGAAGACTTAAACATGACACACATGCAAATGTCTAAAAAAACATGAAAAAGTAGTCAACTCCGTTTATCACCAGGGAAATGCCAATGACAACAACCATGAGATACTGCTACAAACCAGATTAAAAAGACAGAAAAAAACGAAGTATTGGTGAGAATATGGAACAAAAATTCTTATACACACTGGTGGGAGTGTAAATTGGTACTACTTTGGAACCTGACAGTTATCTACTAAAGTGAATTTTTACATGTCCGATGACCCAACAATTTCAAAAGAAATGGAACATGTATCCAATAAAATACATGTACTGGAACGCACAGCAGCACTTTTCTTTTATTAAGCTATATTAATATACAACCTTATAAAGGTTTCACATGAGGGCAACATTGTGGTTTCAACATTCACCCATATTATCAAGTCCACCCCTGACCCCATTGCAGTCACTGTCCATCAGTGTAGTAAGATGCTACAGAGTCACTACTTGTCTTCTCTGTGCTTTACAGCCTCCCCTCATGACCTACCTATGTTTTGTGTGCTAATTATAAGGTCCCTTAATCCCCTTTTCCTTCCCTGCCCGCCCACTCTCCCCAACCTCTTCCCTTTGGTAACTGCTAGTCCCTTCTTATAGTCTATGAGTCTGCTGCTGTTTTGTTCCTTCAGTTTTGCTTCGTTGTTATACTCCACAAATGAGTGAAATCATTTGATACTTATCTTTCTCTGCCTGGCTTATTTCACTGAGCATAATACCCTCTAGCTCCATCCATGTTGTTGCAAATGGTAGGATTTGTTTTCTTCTTATGGCTGAATAATATTCCATTGTGTATATGTACCACATCTTCTTTATCCATTCATCTACTGATGGACACTTAGGTTGCTTCCATTTCTTGGCTATTGTAAATAGTGCTGCAATAAACAGAGGGGTGCATATGTCTTTTTCAAACTGGGCTCCTGCATTCTTAGGGTAAATTTCTAGGAGTGGAATTTCTGGGTCAAATGGTATTTCTATGTTTAGTTTTTTGAGGAACCTCCATATTGCTTTCCACAATGATTGAACTAATTTACACTCCCACCAGCAGTGTAGGAAGGCTGCCCTTTCTCTGCATCCTAGCCAGTATTTGTTGTTCCTTGTTTTTTCAATGTTGGCCATCCTAACTGATGTGAGGTGATATCTCATTGTGGTTTTAATTTGCATTTCTCTGATGACTAGTGATGTGGAGCATCTTTTCATGTGCCTGTTGGCCATCTGAATTTTTTCTTTGGAGAAGTGTCTGTTCAGATCCTCTGCCCATGTTTTAATCAGGTTATTTGCTTTTTGGGTGTTGAGGCTAGCAGCACTTTTTTTAGCTGCCAAAAAAGGGAAACTCCTCAAATGTCTATCAATAGTAAAATGGATAAGTAAATCACAGAACATTAACACAATGGACTACTAGACCACAATGTCCATAAACAATCTATAATAACATCAACAATAATCAACATGATGAATCTCAAAATAAAGTTGTGCCAAAAAATTGTATTTACAAAAGAATTCACACTGTATTTTTCCTTTTATATAAAGCACACAAAACTAATCTATAATGTTATATATAAGTCAGAACAGTAGTTACCCCTTGGTTGAAAGAGGGATCAGGAGGCAGGGAGTGGCTGGAAGATGGCACAGGATGGCACTTCTATGGTGTGATAGAGTGAATTTCAAGGATATTTGTACTGATAAGATTTTAAAGTCCAGGTAGAAGAATAATGAGATAACAAAACAATATCTCAAGATTTTCTGACAACAGTTTTAGGATCAGTCATCTAAGAGATGATGAAGAGAGTGGAATTACAGTAGGGGGGGTTACGTGAAAAACGACATGCCATGCGCTTGAAGAAGTGACATTACTCAACAATATCCACCAGAGATCTTGTATGTGCCAAGCAGCTTGGGGTAAAACGTGGCCAAGGTAGAAGGGGATACACGCAAATACAGTGTTAAGTGTTGAGGACAGGAACAGGAAGAGAATGAACAAGCACAAAAGAAACAAACAGAGGAGAGTGAATGGAGAAGGGAGTGCCTGAAGTAAATGCCGGAAGAATGATAGAAGCAAATCATAACTGAGGTTACCTATTTGGGAGATAATGGTTGTTTACCTGCAAAGGCTGCCTTGGTCTAAAGTCTGGGAATAGAATATGATGACCCAAAAGGACATACACAGAGGAACCCAACTTTAAAAGTTTGGTTAACCCCACTTTTTCCAACCTTAGCTGAACAGATCCTTCTTTGCTATAGTAAAAGCATGTCTTTTTAATAGATGTAACAAAAGATACGGAAGGAAACCTCTAGGTGGAAACATGGCCTCTGGGTAATCAAGGAATGAAAACTAGATTAAGAAATGACTGGATTGCTCTTACAGCATTACTCATTTCCCACTTTAGTGTCAGTCATAGTCTGCAATTAGAACAAACATTAGAGGACACAGATATGCATGGAAGGGTCTGAGAAGCATTTATTTCGCAAATATTAAGTGCCTACAATCTGTTAAAGGCTAGAAGATCATAGTGCAATGGTGGAGACAGATATGTCAACAAGTTATTCAAAAACTGTGTATTAAATATGCGATGTAATTATGTAGAAAAAAAACCTTGTGGGCAGGAAGAATGTGTGACAATCTTAGGGAGAGTTTGGAAAGGCTTTACTGAGGTGACATTTAAGTTGGGGCCTTGAAGGATGTGGTAGGAGTTTATCAGGTATGTCAAAAAATGCAGGGTGGGGCCAGAAGGGTCCTGGAAAACTGAGGAACTGCGCAGAAACTCGGACTGGTCTGAACACTGGGCTGTGCGTGTCAGATGCAATGCCAGAATAGGAGAGGCTAGCAAGGCAGGCCGGGGGCATCTTCTGCAGGAGCCAAGGGCGTATGTCAAAGGCAAGATGGCACAGATGTTCGGCGCACGGGCTTCGTTCTGAATGGGGTTTCACCACTTACTAGCTGTGTGACCTGGGCAACAGCCCACATGTGGCCTCAGGTTTGTAACATGGAAATACTAATCTTTATGTTACACAGTTGCTAGGATAACTGAATGTGTATCCGTCGTTCAGCACAGCATCCAGAACCGTTAAGCGCTAAATGAGAATTTATCAGCATCGTAATGCTTCCCCGGCCTTCTTCCCACTGCTATGCTTGAGAAGGGAAGTCAGCTCGGGTCGAGCCGCGCCCACTCCCCACTCCTCCGCCCTCTAGGCCTCAGACCTCTACTTAGCAGGGCCAGGCCAGAGAAGGGGTGGGCTGCCGGTGTGCCTGGTGGGTAGGGTACAGGGCGCCGCTTACCAGGGCTGGGCTCTCGCTCCTCGTCCTCCGCTGTCCCGCGGGCCTTGAAGCCAGGCGGCAGCGCCGGCCCGATCAGATCCCTCGCCATCCGCGGTCAAGCATACGAATCTATTCACGCACAATCAAACCGACTGCAAAGGCGGCCCGCGATCCATTGCCAAGGCTAGTTTTCCGGCGTCGACCAATGACGAGCACCGTGTGGTTGGCTGAGCCGTGTAATTCGCGATAACGGAAGTGACGTCTAAGTCGTGAGCCGCCCTCGCACGCTACGGTCCCAATCTTGCTGGCGGCATGGCTGAGCCGGCGAGTGATACCGGGACTTCCACAGGGTGGTTTTCAGCCCCCGAGCTTACCCCCACGTCGGGGCCGCCGAGCGACACTAATCCGCTGCCGAACAACTGGATGCTCTGGGCAATGCTGCCGCCGCCACCACCACCTTCGTCGGCGCCCACCGCAACAGGGTCGGAGCCTTCCCCAGGGGCGCAGCCCCCCCTGCGGGCCCAGGCGCTCGCCGAGGCGCCTCCTCCCTTCGACGCCCAGATTCTTCCCGGGGCGCAGCCCCCTTTCGACGCCCAATCCCCCCTTGATTCTCAGCCTCAGCTCAACGGCCAGCCTTCCTGGAATTTCCAGGCTTCGACATCGTGGTACTGGAGACAGTGTCCTGGTGTTTTTCCTCGGCATCAGAAGACCCACAACGCTCGGGGTAAGCTATTACTCTAATGTGGACCACCCCTAACTTCTCCCCTTGTTACCTCTCCCATTTCTCCCCCTTTCCTCTTTCTTTCCACTTCTGATTCTGTGTGCACTCTCGGAGTCTGGTCATTAATGCCTCACAATTTTTCCGACAGGAATTTTTCCTCGCCTGTTCAGTCAATTAAGCAGTTATTTACTGAATTCCAGCTATGTACCAGGAACTGGGATTACAACAGTGAACAAAACTTAACAAAAGTCCCTATCTCTATGGTGTTTAACACCTCTTGGGGTAGCAAGACGGGCAACATACAAAATACGGCACCGTGTATGCATTAGAAGGCAGTGAGTGCTCTGGAGAGAGAGAAAGCAAAGAATGATCAGTAGTGCTGTTTTAAGTTTCCCTGTCATATATAAGAAAGGTGGCATTTGAGCAAAGACTTAAAAGGAAAGTGGGGGATCAGAGCCGTGGATACATCTGGAGGAATAAAGATACAGGCAGAAGAACTGCATACAAGGCAAACAATGGAAGCCAGTGTGACTAGAGAGGAGTGAGCCTGGGGTAGAATTGTAGAATATTGGGGAAGAGGACAGACCTGTAAGGCCCTTAAAGATCATGTAACTTTGACTTTAATTCTTGTGATATGAGTAGTGCAGGGGAGAGACATGACGTGATTTATATTTTAAAAGGCTACTGATGGGAATTGACCGAAGTCAAGACCAAGTAGGAAGCTATTGCAGTCATCTAAGTAAGAGATATTGGGGACGTGGACTAGGGTGGAGCTCAGGAGGTGATGAGAAGTAGTTGCAGTCTAGATACATTTTGGAGGCAGCGTAGGGCCAACACCATTTGCTGAAGGATGAGATGTGAGGCAAAGAAGAGATGAGAATAACTTAAAAGTCTTTTGCTAAACCAGTGGAAGGATGTGGACCAAGCAGATTTGAAGAGAAGAGCAGGCATTGAGTTTGGAATATGTTCGGGTCAAGCAGAGTATGGAATAGGCTCTTCGCTATTAGTTTGTCCTTTCAGGGCAGATTTGTGCCTGGGGCTGTAAATGTGGGTGTCATACATACAGATTATATAGAAAGCCATAATATTGTTCACTTAATCTGCAGTTCTGAGTAAGATTTAGTTAACATTAAGTTGAAGCCAAATCAGTGTTTACAGTGTGTCAAATGCTGGGACTATGAATGTGCCTGAGACAGTCCTAAGTCAGGTGAGGTGGGTTCCTAAATATAAATCATAACACATTGTGAGTGGTGAGAGAGGCATATAAAAGGTGCTTTCAGAGTGTTGAGGGAATTGGGAAAAGTTTTCGGAAGAAATGTTTTGGGAGATGTTTTGGATTTAGGAAGAGATTTTTTTTAGGTAGGGGCAAAGAAGTGTCAGTACACAGTGAGTTCTGAAAATTGCAGTGTCTTGGGGTGACTGAAACCAGGTAAGTAGAGGGTATGGGGAAAGGGTAGGGTGTGAAAATAGACTGGGATTCCCTGAAGGACTCTGGGAAGTCGTTTTCAGGTTTTATAGCAGGATTGTCAAGATTGGAGGATTACTTTTGTTTTGTCAGTGTGCAGGGTCTGTTGGAAGAGAGGAACTGGAACGGAATCTGGGAGGCAGTCAGTAGTAATCAAGGTGAAGGAGCTTCAGAGTTGGGTCATGGCAATAAGGAAGGAAAGAATTTGAGAGAAAAATGTATTTCAAAAGGTTCTGTTTTCCTGGTGTAAAATTGATGCTGAAGGAGTTGTATTAGGGATTTTATTGTTTATATTTTTAATGTTTGGAATAAGTACAAGAATTTCATCAGGTTAGATTGTCCATTCTTTTACTTAGACACCTAAAGTGTCAATGAGCATGTAATCTTACCAATATGTATTAATTTGAGAAATATTTATTTGGTGACTAGTCTTAATCTCTGTTAATTTGTTAGGGGTAGTTTATAAACTGTTTTTACTCAAGTATTTGAGACATACTATCATAAATAATGTTGTGTAGTTGCAAACATATGGATCTCTTTTTGTTTTTTAGTTAAACATTCTTATTTTCCACAAAAATATGATGCAGAGTTTACTGACTTCCACTTCCCTCCCAGCAGAAAACAGAAAAAAAAGGTATTTTTTAAGATATTCTTGAATGTGACACTTTGGTCCCTGTGTCACTGTTTCATGTCTTATATTTCTATCTGTCTCGGTGTTTTGCATCCGCTGTCAACATATTAGAGCCTTGCCATAATAGGATCTTAAGATCTTAGCTGTAAGCAAAAACTTCAAGCAAAATCTTTTTGAGAAATAAATGTAAAAATTATAGAAAAGAAAACACTGAATCCATTTCAATATAGTATTTGGAATAAATATGGAATTTAGAGAAAAGAAGTCCAAACTTTTTCTCTTATGAAATTGAAAGCATGGAGTTAAGAACAAATTATAATGACACAAACTTTTTATTTTTTATAATCTTTTTCATTTTAACACGGAGATCTCTTAGGAACAAATATTTCTGTGGTTAAAAAGGCAGACCCAGCAGTTTTGTTTTCTAGTGTTAAATTTAAGTAAAATTACATTTAATGTTAATTTGAAGTAGTCTATAGTTAGTCATCCCCTATGCCTAAAGTAATTATTCAGACAAGATTTTTTTGTGCTTTATTGTTATTTATTCATTAATCTTAATTCATTGTAATGCTTCAGTTCATTTCATTTGTGGATATTTACCATTTTTATGAAAAAAGTCATTTTTAAAAAAATTCAGGAACAGCTCTTGATTATGCTTCAGAGACTAAATCTTAAAGTAGGCTTCCTTTATTCTGATGGAGCTTACAAATCTGGTCTTTCAGTTTTTAAGGTGTATACATAATGTCCTTGCTTTAGAAGGAGATGAGTAAGGTCTACAGCATGAAATTAGTGTCCTTCATTTTGATATAAAAATTATATAACTAATAATAACAAAATATTGTACAAGTGTAATATATTTATTAATGTAATTCCAACATTAAACAATGGGAGGCCATTTCCTATATAGTCTATCATTATAGTAATCTTTTTTGTTTTATGTTTAAGCATAAAAATAGCAAATTGAAAATAAAAGTAACTAGTCTTTACCTGAGTGATTCTTTTTTCCCCCTTTTGTGGTTTTAAAAGAATATGTGATACATCCTAAAAGATGAAATGCTATTTTGCCATGAATATTTATTTTTAGATCACTTCAACATACACAGTACTGAGTCTTAATTAGATTACCAATTTGCAATCTCCTCATAGTTCATATTAGCTCTAGTCAGATTTTAAAATTTTTATCATGTCTGGCTTTCCTAATGTACTGGCTAAAAGTAAAATGAAAGAAAGAAACAGAATCATTCCTTCATTAGAAATGTATCCAGAAGTTTCTTCCACATATAAGGGTTATGTGAAAAATCAAAGTATATACTGCTTGAAGCATAGTTAAATTTTTATTACTGGTTAAAGGTTTTTCACCAAAAGCATAATGACTCTTGTTTTTGTTTGCAGAAAAGAAAGGAACCTGTTTTTCACTTGTTTTGTGATACCTGTGATCGTGGTTTTAAAAATCAAGAAAAGTATGATAAACACATGTCTGAACATACAAAAGTAGGTTTTCTTGATTGTTTAAATTTATTTAGCAAAATAGGTATATTTGGTAGAAATTCTGAGGGGTTTTTTTTTTTCCTTAAAAGTTTTCATAGAAATGTTGTTTGATGATTTGACAAATTGAGGCAGTGACCCTGGGACTGCAGTTAGAGGAGGGGAGCCCACTGCCTGGGGAAGAGGTAAGAGAGCAGCAAAGGAGGAGGCATGCCTGGCAGCTGTTGATACGTGTGTACCTCTGCCTTCAGTCAGGGCTAGGCCTCCCCTCCAGTTGCTCTGTGCGCCTTTGTGCTCGGTTCCCCCTGAGGCTGCCCTTGACCATTTAACCACACTGTATAATTTGCCATGGCCCATCGCCACCTAAGGATGTTCTGGACCTTATTAAGTAATTAAAAGTTTCTGTTAACCAGAATGTTCTTAATTTTGAAAGGTTCTCTTTTAGTTTATAAGAATGCCCCCTGAATTTTAGGAATTAAGAACATTTTCCAGCATTGCTGATGTCATTGCTTTCACTAGAATGGAGAAATAAATGATGGATAATACTGCACTATATTCTTTGAGAATGTCATTCATTTTGACATGCAACCCTGTTTTGGAGTGGTCTTTGTTTTGCCATTGACATAAATATGCAGTGATAATACTATGTAGATGAATAACGATGGAATATAACCAGAACATGTCTGTGCCTGTAGTAGTAGGGAAAATTTAATATAGAAAACATTGAATAGTCTTTTTTAACTCTTACAGTGTCCTGAAGTAGAGTGTTCTTTTAGTGCACATGAGAAGATTGTCCAATTTCACTGGAGAAATGTAAGTTCTTGTGTGGGTTTTTTTTTTTCATACATGCTTTTTATTTCATTGATCTCTTATCATCACAGGTCTTCATGTACATAGCTAATAGTAAGTAGCACTCATGGAGTACTTTGTACTTTGTAAGGCATTTTTACATCTGTTATTTGATTTTATTCTCACAAACCCTATGTGAAGCAGATAAATATTGGCCTTTAACAGATTAAAAAAATGATTTACCCAGGGCCCCACAACTGACTTTTGCACTTGAGTTTCTAGACTCCAAATTCTCTGCTTGTTTTACTACACTATGCTGCTTCAAACCATTCTGTATACTCATTATTTCTTTAGCTGTCTCCCTCAATTTTGGTTGGTAGGCCATTCATTTGGGTATGTAATGTCATTTGAGAAATGGGTGACATATCTGCTTGGTAACCAAAATTATGTTACTCCTTCTTTTTCTTACAATAGCACTAATCCAAATACATGAGAAATTATTCTTTATCCTTTAAAGTAAAAGTCATAATAAGGATGTATAAAACCTGCTTGCTTAATTTTAAAATTGTCTTTGCTAGTAAATTTAATGTTGGGTACAGAGTTCCCATTATCCGCCATAATACTTGAGATTTAGTTGAAAACACTATATGCTTCCTGATGATGAGCAGGCTTTTTCTCCCTTAGATGCATGCGCCTGGCATGAAGAAGATCAAGTTAGACACTCCAGAGGAGATTGCGAGATGGAGGGAAGAAAGAAGAAAGTGAGTAAAGAGTTTAGAACCAGGGAAATAACTTTTCTTTTCCTGTGTCAAGGCTGAGTACTGCACAGTAATGACCATTCTGCCCCTAATGAATAATTTGAAAAAGAAAATTTGGTATTTTATGATGTTGTAAATATGTAATTGAAAATGACTAGTTTTAATTTTTTAGTTCTTCAGAATTGTTACATAGTGACTTTGAGAATATTGTTACGTGATGGTTTAAAAATAAACACAATTTTTATTAGCATAGTTTTGATTCATTGAGTTCCCTTAAACTGTTGGTACTAGGGACTAGGACTGTCAGCTATGTTATATGAGGCTGTTATTGAATGTTTTTGGGAGACCTAGAAATGCTTCATAAATAACTGACGTAAGAAAGGGACAACTCTTTAAGGGGAGCTACTACATGGCACCCATGTTCGATGTTTGATGCTGAGGCAATAATAGGTGGATACTCTTTTTTTTTTTAAGTGTACTTTGCTATGTTTATTCTTTTGATAACTTTTTCCAACAAAAATTTGTTGGACGACTGCAGTGCGTTAGGCAGAGGGAGTACAGCAGTGACAAGCTGTACATGAGTTTATCCCTAACTGTAAAAAGGCCAGGAATTCTTTCCTGTACTTAATGCCTAAGAAATTTGAGCCTTACCAAGTGATTTATGGCTTTGTACCTGTTAGGGAAGAAAGTTTAGTAGATGTCTAGCTAGAATATACTTTTGAAAAATCTCATTAGGATACTCTTTTACTGTCTTTTGAAAGGACTGGGATTTATCACCTTGAAGCAGAAGTCCAAGGCAGAACTATTAGAGTGGTCAGATGCACTTTTAAGTCAAATGCTATTTTTCTGAAATTAAAAAGTGAGGAGAGCCTGAGATGTAAAAAGGAGTAGCTATCCTCTCATGTTAAGATACTTAAAACTCTTTTGGATCTGCTTCTTTAAACTTTAAGTATTCAGTTTAAATCCACTTACATATGTAGTGCTGGGCCAGATGTATGCTGTTAGGTGAAAAGTTCAAGATTTATAACCAACTGAGAAATAAAGAATTCATAAGTGTGTATATAAATATCAGTTATTAATATTGTGCACAGAGTTGGATGAGGGTGAAGGGACAGTCAGAGGAATTTAATTTTGAAGCAAGTTGGGTTCCAGCCAGTCAGTCAGCATTGCCTTGGTGGATTTAATAGAATTTCAAGAGCATCTGCAGCTAACAAGTAAAGGAATCTAGGCTACTGGGAGAAGGGTATACTCGAATGCCCTTTTCTCTGTATCTCCTTGGCAGAATCTTACTTACCTTGTAAGACGTGTGTTAAATGTCACCTGATTTGTCACTCTTCTAAACTCATTTCCTCTATCTCATTGCTGACAGAGTGCCAGTCTTTAACAAGATAGGGGACTTGTGCCAGAATGTGTATCTATACATTACTTCCTTCATTGAGAAAGCCTTGCTAAGAAAAAGACGTCAGCTGAACTAGATATCTTGATCGGTGACATAGTTGATTTATAAGTATGTCAGTGTAAGTGTGTGAACTGGCTGCCAATCCCATGGGCCAGCCAACCCTAAAGCATTACTTACTACCTCCTTGGTAAATACATAACTTATTAATATGTATACTATCAATATGTTAGCGTCTGTCACATATAGTTGGCCCTCAGCTTAGACATCTTTGATTCTGCTGCACTTTGCACAGTGCCTGGAATTTAGTAGGTGGAGAATAAATATTTGTCGATTGAATTACTGTTAAATGATGCAGTGTAGGAAGACCGAGTCTTAGTCAAGTGCATGGTCAAACTTAGAAGTCAGAGTAGTTAGGGCCATGAAGTAGTTTGGCTTAGTGAAGAATTTTGAAGCGCAGCATATCAAGTGCCTCGTTTCCGTGAGGTAGCTTCTTTAGAGATACAGTTTTCACTCCTCACAAGTCTACTTTTTTTGTTTTTTGTTTAAGTCTGTTGGTTGAATCCTTTTTCTTAGTTTTTACATGGAAGAATAATAGAAAAAGAAGAGTTAACTGCACTTCCTGTTTGATACTTAGTTCTTGAAGAGCTGACAGTGACAATAGTGAAGATCGCCTCCTGTTAGATGGGATGGAAATGACCTGCTGCTCAGACACCAGCATATCCCCCTGCTGGTAGCCCTGACTTTGAACAGTTGGAAGTTAGTTCAGCTTAGCGGTATTGGTCCCTTTTATAAAAGTTTAATTCTCTTGAGGAGAATGATAGTGGTTACTAGTCAGCAAAGATCATAAAGAACTAAGAAGTTAACTAAACTTAGTTGTTCAGTCTCTCAAGTTCTGAGTTTACTTAAGGCAGTAGGAAAGGTCTTATAATAGTTAATTTAGTACCTTTTTATATTCAGATTCCTAGTGTCCTTCACTTCTGTGCAGTCTCAGCCAGTAACTTTCACGGCCACATCCTGGATCTTCTGGTCTTTCTGCCCTGGAAATCTTCAAGTTGGGCGCATTCCTCTTTGAGCATAACTCCCACTTTAGCTCACTCATTGTTTCCTCTACCTGGTCTTGAACTAGTTGGCGCCTCCCATTCCTTACTCCCTGTACATCCTTTTTCTGTCCTCCCCTTCTGTCCTCACTTCTCTACCCAGTTTAAAGCGCTTCAGCCACTCCTGTCACTATCTCAGCTCCTTCTTCCATCATCCTTCGTTGCAGAGTCTTAGGTCTGGCTCAGGTGAACGTGCCATTCAAGAAAATCACACAAAGCATAATGTGCCAGTGAAGACTCAGCAGGGCCATCACGCTTAAGGAACTGACTTAACTAATGAGGTTATTTTCTCTGTATTTGTTCTTTTCTTATGCAAAATTAGATGTTCTGTGTGCATATATTTCTTAGTTATATAGGTGACTATGTAGAATAAAATTTAAAAATAAATTTGGTAAACTGATTTCATTTAATTTATTTTAGCCAATAAAAACACCAGTGAAAACAGAGCTCCATAGAGCTGGCAGTTGGCATTCTGTAATGTGGGCTTAACATATCTTTTCTGATTAATTCCACATTACTTACTTGCTTATAGGAGCTCTTGGTCTCAGCTAGACTTGTTATTTAGCATATCCGAGACAGCTATTTTAACCTTTCATTTTCAGTTTTGCTCATGCTGCTGCTTCTAGAAAACCATACCTTCTCCATTTTTGAAGTTCTGCTCATTGCCCCTAGTGCAGCTGAAATCCTGCCACTTTAGGAAGAGTTTTCCTCATCTTCCTGTTTGTAGATCCAAGTAAGTGGTTGGAGATGTCTTGCCAAGACTTATATTTTTAATTCATGTTTTAAGCTGTAACTGTCTTTTTAAAAGAAATTAGGCAGAAGTGTGTTGATCTGATAAATACTTATAAGTAATAGTACTTAAACTCCTGTGGTTTTGAACATTAAATTTTCACCACATAGGACCATCATTGAGACAAACCAAATGGATCTGTTGTGAACACCTTAACTTTTCTAGAGTAGCTTTCCTCTTGTGAATATGAGTTATACCTCCTTGTGGCTTTGTGCAACAAGTGCTTTAAAGGAAAAAATGCCACTGGCTAGAGAAATTTAAGGAATTATTAACATGTAAACATGAGAACTAGTGTAGCATGCCTTTAGTTCCTAGTAGATGACTAGTTGATTTTCTGTTAGCGAGAAATCTCATCAACCTTTGAATTTATGTTAATGAGTTTTATGATATCTTTGGTTAGTTTCTTGACAGTCATATAGCTTGAGAATTAGAGGTAAGCATCAGGATTTGAAAAGGTGAAGATTTTATTATATATGGCCAAGGTCACCAAAAACAGAAAGGAGTGAACTCTGGCCTTTAAGACTCTCGCTCTGAGATGTGGCATTGGGGGCACAGGCAACTGAAGCATTGATTTTGGCCATCTAGGAATAGTGTCTAGTCATGGGGATACTTGGAGTCTTTGGAAAGCAGGTCTACCAATTCTTTTTGTGAGACTTGTAAGAATGTATGGGACCCACACCCCTCTTCCCCTTATTTTTTATTTTTTAATTTTAAAAATTTTTTATTATTTTTATTATTTTTTTATTAAGGTATTATTGATATACACTCTTATAAAGGTTTCACCTGAAAAAACAATGTGGTTACTACATTTACCCATATTATCAAGTCCCCACCCATACCCTAATGCAGTCACTGTCCATCAGTGTAGTAAGATGCCACAGATTCACTATTTGCCTTCTCTGTGCTACACTGTTTTCCCTGTGAACCCCCATACTGTGTGTACTAAACAAAATACCCCTCAATCCCCTTCTCCCACCCTCCCCACCCGCTCTACCATACCCCACCTGTTTGGTAACCACTAGTTCCTTCTTGGAGTCTCTGAGTGGGCTGCTATTTTGTTCCTTCAGTTTTGCTTCGTTGTTATACTCCACACATGAGGGAAATCATTTGGCACTTGTCTTTCTCCGCCTGGCTTATTTCACTGAGCATAATATCCTCCAGCTCCGTTGTAGCAAATGGCAGGATTTGTTTCCTTCTCATGACTGAATAGTATTCCATTGTGTATATGTACCACCTCTTCTTTATCCATTCATCTACTGATGGACACTTAGGTTGCTTCCATATCTTGGCTACTGTAAAAAGAGCTGCAGTAAACATAGGGATGCATATGTCTTTGTGAATATGAGAAGTTGTATTGTTTGGGTAAATTCCAAGGAGTGGGATTCCTGGATCAAATGGTATTTCTATTTTTAGGTTTTTAAGGAACCTCCATATCATCCACCACATCAACAAAAAGAAGGACAAAAACCACATGATCATCTCCATAGATGCTGAAAAAGCATCTGACAAATTCAACATCCATTCATTAAAACTCTCAACAAAATGGGTATAGAGGGCAAGTACCATCCTTGCATCCCCGGAATAAATCCTGCTTGATCATGATGAATGATCTTTTTGATGTATTTTTGAATTTGGTTTGCTAATATTTTGTTGAGTATTTTTGCATCTATGTTCATGAGGGATATTGGTCTGTAATTTTCTTTTTTTGTGGTGTCTTTGCCTGGTTTTGGTATTAGAGTGATGCTCGCCTCATAGAATGAGTTTGGAAGTATTCCTTCTTCCTCTAGTCTTTGGAAAACTTTAAGGAGGATGGGTATTGGGTCTTCACTAAATGTTTCATAAAATTCAGTGGTGAAGCCATCTGTTCCAGGTGTTTTGTTCTTAGGTAGGTTTTTGATTACCAGTTCCATTTCATTGCTGGTGATTGGTCTATTCAGATTTTCTGTTTCTTTCTGGGTCAGCCTTGGAAGGTTGTATTTTTCTAGAAAGTTGTCCATTTCTTCTAGGTTATCCAGTTTGTTAGCATATAATTTTTCATAGTATTCTCTAATAATTCTTTGTATTTCTGTGGTGTACGTAGTGATTTTTCCTTTCTCATTTCTGATTCTGTTTATGATAGTAGACTCTTTTTTTCTTGATAAGTCTGGCTAGGGGTTTATCTATTTTGTTTATTTTCTCGAAGAACCAGCTCTTGCTTTCATTGATTCTATTGTTTTATTCTTCTCGATTTTATTTATTTATGCTCTAATCCTTATTATGTCCCTCCTTCTACTGACTTTGGGCCTCATTTGTTCTTCTTTTTCTAGTTTCGTTAATTGTGAGTTTAGACTGCTCATATGGGATTGTTCTTTCCAGAGGTAGGCCTGTATTGCAATATACTTTCCTCTTAACACAGCCTTCGCTGTGTCCCACAGATTTTGTGGTGTTGAATTATTGTTGTCATTTGTCTCCATATATTGCTTGATGTCTGTTTTTATTTGTTCATTGATCCATTGGTTAGTTAGGAGCATGCTGTGAAGCCTCCATGTGGTTGTGGGAATTTTCATTTTCTTTGCATAATTTATTTCTAGTTTCATACCTTTGTGGTCTGAGAAACTTGTTGGTACAGTTTCAATCTTGTTTAATTTACTGAGGCTCTTTTTGTGGCCTAGGATATGATCTATTCTTGAAAATACTCTATGTGCACTTGAGAAGAATGTATATTCTGCATGTTTTGGGTGTAGAGTTCTGTAGATGTCTGTTAGGACCATCTATTCTGTTGTGTTGTTCAGTGCCTCTGTTGCCTTACTTATTTTTTGTCTGGTTGATCTGTCCTTCAGAGTGAGTGGAGTGTTGAAGTCTCCTAGAATGAATGCATTGCATTCTGTTGTTCCTTTTAATTCTGTTAGTATTTGTTTCACATATGTAGGGGCTCCTGTGTTGGGTGCATAGATATGTATAATGGTTATATCTTCTTGTTGGATTGACCCTTTTATCATTATGTAATGTCCTTTTTTGTCTCTTGTGACTTTCTTTGTTGTGAAGTCTATTTTGTCTGATACAAGTACTGCAACTCCTGCTGTTTTCTCCCTATTAGTTGCATGAAATATCTTGTTCCATCCCTTCACTTTTAGTCTGTGTATGTCTTTGGGTTTAAAATAAGTCTCTTGTAGACTGCATATAGATGGGTCTTGTTTTTTTATCCATTCAGTGACTCTATGTCTTTTGATTGGTGCATTCAGTCCATTTACATTTAGGGTTATTATCGATAGGTATGTACTTATTGCCATTGCAGGCTTTAGATTTGTGGTTACACTTCCTTCAAGGTTCAAGGTTAACTTCCTTACTATCTAAGAGTCTTACTTAACTCACTTAGTATGCTATTACAAACACAATCTAAACGTTCTTTATTTTTCCTTACTCATTTTTCTTCCTCCTCCATTCTTTATGTATTAGGTATCATATTCTGTACTCTTTGTCTATCCCTTGACTTTGGAGATAATTATTTTAATTTTTGCATTTGCTTAGTAATTAGCAGTTCTGCTTTCTTTACTGTGGTTTTATTACCTCTGGTGACAGCTATTAAACCTTAGGAACACTTCCATCTATAGCAGTCCCTACAAAATACACTGTAGAGATGGTTTGTGGGAGGAAAATTCAGCTTTTGCTTATCTGGGAATTGTTTAATCCCTCCTTCAAATTTATATGATAAGCTTACCAGATAAAGTATTCTTGGTTCAAGGCCCTTCTGCTTCATTGCATTTAATACATCATGCCACTCCCTTCTGGCCTGTAAGGTTTCTGTTGAGAAGTCTGATGATAGCCTGATGGGCTTTCCTTTGTATGTGATCTTATTTCTCTCTCTCGCTGCTTTTTAAAGTCTGTCCTTATTCTTGATCTTTGCCATTTTAATTATTATATGTCTTGGTGTTGTCTTCCTTGGGTCCCTTGTGTTGGGAGATCTGTGCACCTCCATAGCCTGAGAGACTATCTCCTCCCCTAGATTGGGGAAGTTTTCATCAATTACCTCCTCAAAGACACTTTCTATCCCTTTTTCTCTCTCTTCTTCTTCTGGTACCCCTATAATGCAAATATTGTTCCGTTTGGATTGGTCACACAGTTCTGTCAATATTGTTTCATTCTTAGAGATCCTTTTTTCTCTCTGTGCCTCAGCTTCTTTGTATTCCTCTTCTCTAGTTTCTATTTTATTTATTGTCTCCTCCACTGTATCCAGTCTGCTTTTAATACCCTCCATTTTGCTCTTCAACAATTGGATCTCCGACCGGAGTTCATTCCTGAATTCTTGAAATTCTTTCAGTACCTCCATGAGCATGTTAATGATTTTTATTTTGAATTCCCTTTCAGGAAGAGTCATGAGATCGATGTCATTTAAATCTTTCTCAGGAGCTGTATTAATAATTTTACTTTGAACCAGATTCCTTTGGTGTTTCATATTTGTATATGGCGCCCTCTAGTGCCCAGAAGCTCTACTCCCTGGAGCTGCTCAGCCCCTGAAGCAATGTCGTGTGTTGGAGGGGAATGATATTGGTGCCTCAGGGGAGGAAAGAGCTGTTTCCTGCTACCCGGCTGCTGTGACTGTCTCCACTGCCTGAACCAGTGGACAGAGCACAGGTATAAGCCTCTGTGCTTTGCGTTTGTAGTTGCTGTAGACAGATCTTCCCTCTGGCTTGGCTAATGCCAGGGTAGGGTTTGCCAGTTTGGGAGCCAGGTGGGGCTGGCCGGGAGAAAGGCGCAGTAGGCTGCATATCATGGAGGGAGTCCTTGGAGCTGTGAAGCCAGCCAGGAAGCTGGAGCACCTGAAGATCATCTAAGGAGGAAGATTTCTTTTTCCTCCTTAAATATGAGAGTCTTATGGCAAAGCTCCCAACCTGCTGGGCAGAGTGCACCCAGACAATTTTGTCTACCTGTCATCTCTCCTGAGCAGTAAACTGTGCAATCCTTGCCCCTTTAGCAGCCCTCTTGCTAAGGGCTTCCTTGTTAGGGAGTCTCTCAGACTCCCCACCTTTCTTTTGTCCCAGAGCAGCCAGATATGGATCTGTGCTTTCCACAAGCGGCTGGAATCTCAGTCTGTCCAGGAATTCTGCCTGTCTTAGCTTTCCAACCCCATAATCATGAGAGTATCATGCAAGCACCATGAAATGTAGGTTTGTCCTCCCGGAGCAGATCTCCGGAGTTAGGTATTCAGCATTCCCAGGCCGCCACTCCCTCCCTGCTCGGTTTCTCTTCCTCCCACCCCTGAGCTGAGGTGGGGGAAGGGCTTGGGTCCCTCTGGCCACAGCTTTGGTACGTTACCCTGTTCTGTGAGGTCTGCTCTTGTCCCCAGGTGTGTGCAGTCTGGCGCAGTCCTCTTCCTGTTGCTCTTTCAGGAGTAGTTGTATTAATTATATTTTCATATTATATGTGGTTTTAGGGGGATGCCTATTCTCACCTCTTACGCCACTATCTTTAATCCCCCTCTTCCCCATTATTTTATGAAATGTTTTACATAGTGTGAAATTCACCTGTTTTAATATATTATTCTGACGGATGTATATTGCCATGTAATCACCACTTCAATCAAGGTACAGACACTGTTTCATCTCTCATTCCCTTTGTGATCAAATGCTCTCCCCACTTTCAGTCACTGGCAACCATCTGTTTTCTTTTCTTATATTTGTGCCTTTGCAGAACATCATATAAGTGGAATCATACAATATGTGTCTTTTTGAGTCTGATTCTTTCACTTACATTTGAAATTCCCTTATGTGTTGCATGTAGCACTAGTTCATTCCTTTCTATTGCTATTATTCTGTTCCATTATAGGGGTGTACCATGTTCTCTGTATCCATGTCCCAGCTGAAGGATTTTAGGGGTGTTTCTAATATTTGGCAATTACATATAAAGTCTTCATAAACATTGACATACATTTTTTTTTAGAACATGAATTTTTATTTTTCTTGGGTCAATACCTGGGAGTGGAATTGGTTGGTCATATAAGCATATGTTTATAAGAAACTGCCAAACCTCTTAGGAGGCAAGTTTTTAAATCACAATGTGCCCAGTTGGGCGTGGGAAACATTCAGATTAATGAGGATGGCTAGGATGCTAGGTACCTGCATCAGTTAGGGTTATGCTCCAGTAAGTGGAACAGCAACCTTACTATACACAGAGGTCTCTTTTTCCCAGGTGGGAAGAAGCCTAGGGCTACTGATTCTGCTCCACAGTACAATCGGGCACAAGCTCTCCCTTGTTTTTCCTTAGTGGGAGGTTTTCATCTTCATGTCTGGTAGAAGGTTCCTGAATATCCAGATATTAAGCCCACATTCTAGTTAGGAAGCAGAGAAAGAGGCAAAAGGCACACATAGCCGAGTTGACCATTTTCTTAGGTAAACAAAAGCTTTGTTTTTAGCTCCAACCAGGAGACTCCATGTAGCTCTCAAATGGTTACTTGGCCATTTTTAGTGGCAGCAGAGTCAATGGAACATCCCCAAACAACAGTGTTAGGGAAGAGGTGGGAACAAGCAGTCAGTAGTGTTCATCTCAGTGCTTGGTGGCAACATTTAAAGCTTGCTGAATTTAAAAACTAAATGATATTTGGAAGCAGCTCTATTCCTTCTGAATAAGGATAGACTTGAGCAAGGGTTTAATATGCTTATTGGTGATTCTTTCATGTAGGATAGGTGGGAGCATAGGAGATAGAGTCTAGTTTTAGTTTCTTCTAGAACAAAGGCTGAAGGTATGACTTTGCCAGTGGACAGAAATGCCTTGGAAGAGGAATGGGCAAAATCTATGAAGTAAGTGAGGTTTCAGATTTGTGAGATTTAGAGATGCTTAAAGAGAATGAGGGAATTGGGTGAGGAGGGCAATTTGGGATGAAGTTTATTTGTAGCTAGATGTTGCCTTGTTAACCAAGAGTTCTGAAATTATCTTTCTTGGCACTTGTTGAATTCATCTGAGCTTCAAATCACCTTAGGTTGTTTCTCAAGTTCCTTCTCCTTGACATATTCATACATTATTTCTATAAGTGTCCTTCCTAAATACAAGGTGTGGGAGACATTTCTATTGGCACATTTGATAGATTTCTCAAAAATACACTAACATTCTTTCCATAATGCAGTTTTTAAAAACTTATTATGAAAATATTTACTTTCTAAATTTCTATCATTCTCAACTTTAAAAAATATGTTCTTTGAACTTCTAAAAATTTTGAGGAAATTTCATACTGATATGACAGAAGAGTCCTTATGTCTTGAATTTTATCCTCGCAAGAGCTACATTCTTTCTGAAGAAGCCACTGTATTCTTTGACATGCAGGAAAGATAAAGCCTGTGTAATTGCTGTTAGAAAACTCTGAAAGATTTTCACAGAGTAAGAATTTTAGAACTGGAAGAAAACGCTATAAGATTTGCTTGGTGTATTGCTCCTTTATCTGTAAAGAAACCACGTGTGACCTCTGAACAACATGGAGGTTATGGGTGCCAACTCCTTATGCGATTGGAAATCAGAAAATACTTTTTGACTCCCTCCAAATTTAACTACTGATAGCCTACTGTTGACTGAATCCTTACCAATTGCTTAAACATTTGATTAGCATATATTTTGTATGTTATATGTATTATATACTGTACTCTTAACAATAAAGTAAGCTAGAGAAAATGAGATGTGTTTTCAGGTTGTCACAAATCTTTAAAAATCTTTCTAATACATTTACTGAAAAAAATCCGTGTATAGGTAGACCTGGGCCGTTCAAACCTGTGTTGTTCAGGGGTCAGCTGTATGTCTTTGCCTTTATTCCTTCATTGTTATTTTTTTCAGATTAGCCAAAATCAGAGGTGTCCACTGTGTTTAATTAAAAACCTTAAAGTTTTCTAAAATGATTCTTAATTCCTGACCTATGAGGTACAAATGCTGTATGATTTGGCATTAGGGAAAACGAGTGGTAGAGATTTGTTTCCAAACCTTGAATTTAGAAACTGAAACGTATTTTATAGCAGATTGGGAGCCCACTAGGTGGTGTAGTTTTCTGATGTTTATTTGAACAGTTAACTGTGTCTCTGAGGAAATCCTTTTAAATTGTGTCCCCTGTTCTTTCAGAATTCCGACCGAGGGGTCTGCTCACAAAGAATGCTACATCTTTTTGAACTTCAGAGAGTCTTTGAAATAAAAATACAGTAGTATGGCTTGTGTTTAGGCACTTGTGGTTCAGTGCCAGTAAAAAGGGATTGTGTTTTAATAGAGAATAGGCTTAGGGGAAAAGCCAATAAATGGGCAGTGATTTGAGGATAAGGAAAGAGAGAGTGTAATGTAACTAGAGTGATAGGTGCTAATGTCATGGTTGGCACAGTTTTGCACATTTACTGACTCTAGTGCTTACGGATTGTCACTGGAGGCGCAGGCTTAGGCAAGAGGAAGGCAAAGAGTAGGTAAAAAATGAAAGAGGGAGAAGAGAGAAAAAGGGCATATGGTTTCAGGGCCATTTCCTCTTGGGGCACTGGGGAAAGATGGACGTGCATGGAAAAATGATTTTAGCAGATAAAAATGGAGAAACCAACTGTGCAAATCTCACTTGTCCCAGTCTGTATAACTTCATAACATCCATTTTTCTAACAAGAGATACTGACTAAGTTTTATCTGTATGTAATTGTGCAATGAGAGATAATTTGTGATTTTTTTTCAATAGTCTTTTGTTCTTTGATTTTTTGATTTTATTTACTTTGATTTGCTACTTCAAGTGTACTTTAGGAACCTGAACTATGTCCTTTATCAGAACTCCAGATGTTTCCTTATTTTTTATCTCAGTATTGTGTTGCTTGAGGGGGCTTCCTGATTGTTTGTGTCTGTGTAACTAGATCTTGTGTTTCTGATGGCCCTTTTTTGGGATAATTTGCTCTCGTCCCTTATTTTTCTTAGTTTTTAGTCTCTAGGTTCTGGGTTAAGAATAATGGTCTAAATTTTGGAAGAGGATTTTAATAATTTAAGCAGTGAAAAATAGAATGTTACTGCTTTGCAAGGAATATTGAAAAATCTCTTACCTTTAGGAGGAAGTGTTACTTTTAAATAGAAAGTGAGCTGTTTTAAAAACATCCACCAAAGGAGTTTCCACAACAATCTTGATATCTTGTTTGAGATATTCTTTCTTCCATCTCACCTAAAATCATTTCCTGTAACAAATGTTCACATTGTAATCATTGGGAAGCACTTAGATAGTATCTGCTTGCTTGCACATGGTACATTTAGTACCACATCTTTATTGTTTAGCATATGGCCCAGCATGTTAAGGGTCTGCAGTACTCACAAGAAACCCAAGTGGTAAGAGTAAGTGAATTTCAGAAATGTGAAGAGTGTTGAGTGAGTAGCTGTGAGTTATGTGCCCAGACACGGTGGGGCCTGTGAAAGTCATCATCTTTTTTCTCATCGTTTCTCTTCTACATATTCTGTCTTCAGATTGAGAACAGCTGGCTGCCATGATGTCTGTAAGATCATTTATTGTTACTTCTCTTCCTCTTTTAAAGGCTGCAAATAGTTTAGTTCCTTTCATCTTAAGAGGTTTTTTTTTCATCCTGTTAATCATCTTTGAGTCTCTTCTGAATCCCTTCCAATTTTATTTTCCTCAACATTCCTTTTCAGTTTGAAATCTAAAACTGGACACAGTGCCCTAAGAGTTTCTGACCACTTTTGAGTGTTTGAGAGGAAGATTTTACACTCTGTACTTGTGCAGAGTTCATCTATTCTTAAGATTGTTTGCTTTCCAAAAGTATAGTCATATGGTGCTGACTGGCTGTCAGATTTTTATCTCCTGTGACCTTGCTCTTTTCCTCTTATGTTTATTTATAGCTTGTGCTTTCATCATCTTTTATTTATGGAGTTGATTTTTCTTGGCTGGATTGCTTTGCATTGTCCTTATTGATATTCATTGCCTTTTTTCCTGATTATTTTACCACTTACTCAGTGTTATTTCCATTTTTATCTTCCAGTGTGGCCAACTCATAGGCTTTATATTGTCTGTAATAATTCAGGTCAGTGATGCAGATATTTAAACAAATAGAAGATATTTTAAAAAATGCAGATACTTAAAAAATGGAAACAATGTCCTAGACACAGTGGCAGAATATGTTTTGTTGATGTTTCTCAAAATTTACACTGATGACTGGCCAGGCTGAGTGAGTGGCAGAAAACTGTCTGTTCCCCTCCTTCCACACATTTTACACTCCTAGGATATAGTCCCCGCACTACCAGAGAGTTTGGTGCCTGCATCTCCACACAGCTGTGCCAAGGAAAAAAGAAAGCTTTGTCAGAACTATTCATCTTGCGCACTGCTGTCAGATTTAATCTTAATCACTGCCTTGTATATATGTAACTCTCCCTGTTCACAATTTTCAGTGGCTCCCCATTGCCTCCAAATTAAATACCAACTTTTTAGCCTGCTATTCAAGGTGCATTTTGGCCTTAGCCTCCCTTTCTGAATCTTACTGCCTGTGACAATGTTTTATACAGAATGAACTTCTGCATTCCCTGGATATCTCTCACACTTTGGAGGTCTTGATTTGTTTGCACTGTTTGCCCTGCTGAAACCATTCTGCAGGCTTTCCATCTGATTTCTATCTATTAACATCATTTAAGACCAATTTCTTACATGCTCCTTTATTTCTGCATTTCTCTAGCTAGCTATGATCTTTCCCTTCTACCCTCCAATCTTTTGGGGGCACTTAATGTATTTTACCCCTTGTTACAGCTATTTGTGTGCCTTCTCATCCTTTCTGGTAAGTACCTTTTTTGAGAACTGTGTCTTCCAAATCTTGGTAACTTTGGATGTACCTACTATGTATTTGCCTAAGAAATTGCATAGACTTACATTTTTTCTTACAGTATTTTTGGGTACATTCCAAATAAATGAATTAGATCAGTTTGAGCACAGTATGTTGTATATTTGATTTAAATGTTAGTGTAAGCTCCTTTACCTAGTCACGGGCTGGTAGCAAAGTTTGTCTATATTTTGGGTAGCATATTATAGTCTACTTTTCCTCCTTATAAAAATTCTAGAGGGGGTTAAAGGTTTATAGTGATTTATTGTATTAGTTGTTCAAAATTGGTAAATGTAGCAATTGCTTGATTGCATAATTAAAGTTGTACTTTAAAAGCCCTTTTATAATAGGCTTTATTGTTTTCTAGAAACTACCCAACTCTGGCCAATATTGAAAGGAAGAAAAAGTTAAAACTTGAGAAGGAAAAGAGAGGAGCAGTATTGACAACAACACAGTATGGGTAAGCTCCTTAAAGTTACTTGCATTCTCAGTGCTTATTTTAAATGAGTGTACTTAAAAATAGTAAGAGCATATACCAAAACCTTAAAATCTCTATACTCCCAATTGTGAAATAACTTGCTTTTTTAACTTTTTTACTTAAAATTTTTTTTAAAAATTACATTTTAAAATAAGTAATACACTATGTTCATATGGTTTTCAAAAAATGTAAAGTTAACAAGTCTTTTCTTTGTCTCCCAGCTCAACACTTTTCTTTCCCAGAGACAACCCCTTTTATCCTTCTTGAGATACTTAATTTGCATACAGCAGAAAGATAGCAGTCTTTTACTTTTCCTTTTTTTTACACTATTCCATACCTTGCTTTTTTAGCCAAATGATATACATGGAGAATTGTCCCATACTAATATATCACAAATTACCTTATTATTTTTTTTTTGTAATTCGTAAATTACTTTATTTACTCCAACTTTGCTATTATTATTATTATTTTTTTTTACAATTTATTTTATTTTTGTATCATTAACCTACAATTACATGAGCAATATTGTGATGATTAAACTACCCCCTTCATCAGGTCCCCTCCACCAACCCTATTACAGTCACTGTCCATCAGCGTAGTGAGATGAGAATCACTTCTTGTCTTCTCTGAGTTGTACAGTCCCCCCTGTGCTACCCCCACCCTATGTCTGCCAATCGTAATGCCCCTTTTACCCTCTTATCCCTCCCTTCCCGCCCTTCTTCCACAGTCCCTTTCCCTTTGGTAACTATTAGTCCGTTCTTGGGTTCTGTGAGTCTGCTGCTGTTTTGTACCTTCAGTTTTTTTTTTTTTTCTTTGTTCTTATACTCCACATATGAGTGAGATCATTTGGTACTTGTCTTTTTCAGCCTGGCTTATTTCACTGAGCATAATACCCTCCAGCTACATCCATGTTGTTGCAAATGGTAGGATTTGTTTTTTTCTTATGGCTGCGTAATATTCCATTGTGTATATGTACCACATCTTCTTAATCCATTCATCTACTGATGGGCACTTAGGTTGCTTCCATTTCTTGGCTATTGTAAATAGTGCTGCAATAAACATAGGGGTGCAT
>JAQQAC010019963.1:55377693-55463666 GCA_029783875.1 Phataginus tricuspis | reverse complement strand
GCCAGTTACCTTCACCTGCTATTGTTTGTACAATATAATTGAATTTCCGAGGGGTTAAAATATGGGAAGAAAGGTGCATCTTGGATGATAAAGTGTGTGGTATGTTATTCTTTTAAAGTTCTACCATCAAGTTCTCTGTCTTTGGAAACCATCAGGTTGATCTTATTCTGTAATAGGCTGTAAGTGATTGATTCGACAGCTAGGTTTCTTTTGCATTCAGTAGTCTTTTTTCACATTTTTCTTGAAATGACAGTGCCTTTTATATTAAGAATTTCATTTTTCTTACTCCAGCAAGATGAAGGGGATGGCCAGACATTCACAGATGGCAAAAATCAGAAGTCCTGGCAGATGTCACAAATTGAAAAATGACCATGCTGGACGGAGAGCGGCCATTGGACCAGGCAATTGCTTGAGTGGTTCAAAGTCTGAAGGTCTACCTGAGGCAAATGCAGACCCTCTGGGTGTTTTGGTAAACACTGATTCTGGTAAGTTAAACAGGAAAACAGCATGTTTATGAGTATACAGACAGTGATGCTGATGTTAATTTTTTTTCCATTTACATATTCAGCAAGTATTTATTGAGAGCAGGTTGGTATTGGGTATAATAGGCACTTGGAAAAAGTCAGGGGAACATACATGCTATGAAAGAAATAAAAATAACAGTAAATAAGTAATTATTTTAAAGAGTAGAGCAGAATAAGGGGAATCTAAAGATCAGGGGAGGGTGCAATTTTTTAAAAGCCACAAATTCCAGAAAACTCCTGGTACAACTACTCCCCTATTATTATTTGTTTGTTTTATTTTTTATTTTTATTAAAGTATCATTGATACACAATCTTATGAAGGTTTCACATGAGCAACATTGTGGTTACTACATTCACCCATATTATCAAGTCCCCCGCACACACCCCATTGCAGTCACTGTCCATCAGTGTAGTAAGATGCTATAGAGTCACTACTTATCTTCTCTGTGCTATACTGCCTTCCCCATGCCCCCCCCTGCATTATGTGTACTAATCATAATGCCCCTTAATCCCCTTCTCCCTCCCTCCCCACCCACCCTCCCCAAACCCTTCCCTTTGGTAACTGTTAGTCCATTCTTGGGTTCTGTGAGTCTGCTGCTGTTTTGTTCCTTCAGTTTTGCTTTGTTCTTATGCTCCACAAATGAGGGAAATCATTTGGTACTTGTCTTTCTTCACCAGGCTTATTTCACTGAGCGTAATACCCTCCAGCTCCATCCATGTTGTTGCAAATGGTAGGATTTGTTTTCTTCTTGTGGCTGAATAGCCATTGTGTGTATGTACCACTGCTTCTTTATGCATTCATCTACTGATGGACACTTAGGCTGCTTCCATATCTTGGCAGTTGTGATGTAAATAGTACTGTGGTAAACATGCTGACGATTTGTAACAGCATTATTTGTGGAGAGTTTGGTGGCAGTTACAGAAAAAAGCATGATGCTTTGTTTTTACTTTTCGTAAGAGTGTCTTGTCAAAAACCTCATTTTAGGATCTTTTCTGAATGTTGGCCGTGAGCGAGTGAGGCAGGCAAGATGTGGAAGAAGCATTATATTTATTGGATAATTTCCATGCTGTGATGTAGTGTTGGAAATTTTCTTAAGATTTATGAATGGATTGATGCTGTAGATTCAAATTTGCCCAATTACGTGAATTTTTTCTCACCTATAAAATAGTAATTCCAGGTGAAACCAGTATTATATATGTTGCTGAATATGAACATGATCTCTTGGGTACATAATATTAATTCATTGTATTTGAGCAATGCTGTTCTTCCTCAGAGCACAGAGTATATTTATATGTTTATAGTTTATCTTTGAATTTCCTCTAGAACTTATGGGGCAAGTTTTCTCTTGATTATAAGTTGAAAAATTAGGGACCAAAATGCTGCCATCACATACAGATATCATTCAACCTTTCAGGCTCCATTTCCCCTTCTGAAAAATGAAAGTGTGTTTGTAAATATTTCCACTGCCTTTCCTTCCAATATTATTGTGAGGCTTTATCTGATTGCATGGGCACCCTTTTTTGCAAAGAAGTATTAGTGAGTGGACTGATGTTATACTGTAGGTTTGCTAGCAGGCTATGTTCAGGTTGGAAGACAGTGGCTTCTGTCATAATCACATGGCAGATTATTGAGTTAATGGGTGGCAAGAAACATTGAATTAGGATGGAAAAGGATCTTGGCATTAGAGAATGTTGGGCTAAAATAAGATAAAATTTAGTAGGAATATTAATAAACATTAACACTTACTGAGTAAGGAACTAACGTTCTCTAAATGCTTTATCTGTATGTTACCTCTTTTCCTCAAAGCAAACCTTTTACATATGAGGAACACAGGGTAAGCAATTTACCTTTGTCATGCTCCTAGTTAGTGGCAGAGCCAGAGTTTGAACTTAGGAGTCTGACTCCACTAGTATACTACATTTGAAGTCTGAATTTGTCTATAAAGTGTATGAGCCTAGAGTAACTGAGATGTGGGAGAGAGTATAGAAAAGGCATCTTATCCTTGCCAACAGCAAGGAGAAGGCAGGTGATGTTTTGGGCCAGTGCTGAGTTTACTTGTGGGAACTGGTTTTTTTCCTTCAAAAATGTTAGACAGCCTATACACTTCTTCAGATTTATTTACAGTGTGTGACCTTGATGATAAAATACTGTCTTTACCCAAGTACAAACTTTCACATCATTCAGATACTTGAAACACAAAGAAAAAGACTACATTATAATCAGTAAGTTGCTACTTTTGAAAATTATGTAGTTCTTCATTTTATGCAGTTCTCTAAATGAACATTTGAAGGACTCTGTAACACTGAATACTCTTTGTTGTTTTTGTTTTGTTAATTTTGGTAAATGGGTCATTTTTTATTTTTAAAGAAGTATTTCAGTGTGGGTTAATCTGGTGAAATACTAATGAAAAAATGATCTTGCTTCTACTTAAACCTGTATCCAGATCTTTAAGAGATACTTTAGACATGAGAAACAGTAGTAAATACCTTTCATCCTAATGGTAGAAAGTGTTCAGTTAGATGCCTAGGAGCAGTTGAGTGAAAGATCTAATGTAATTTTGTTTTGGTGTAAATGTTGATACCCTTACCTGTACTGAGAGTCAAAGAACATAAGTCTTGATTATAATCTTACAAGTAAGTTGTTCATTTATGATATTATTCTTCAAGGAAATCACAATACCAACAGTCAAATTATGGTAGCTTAATTTTGTAGGAAAGATTCCACTTAAATTCATGTTCTCCTTTTCCTAGGATTTCTTCTTGACTTGTACATTTTCCAAATCAATGTTTAGACCATTGTTCTTCAGCTTTTCACTCTGGGGATAGCTACAGAAAATCATACTACCGTTTTGTCACATGCCCTGAATAGTCTCAGCATCTCCATTCTCCAATACACCAGGCTCACGCATGTTTGGAGGAAGCTACCTTCACGTTGGGTCAGAGCAGCCAGCTGTAAGATCAAGTTACTCTGCTTATTTTTCAAGTTGGTGGCAAGGCAGCATTGTGATAATGTGGCCTTGTTTGTGCTCTCATGTGGCAGTTGACACTTTTCAGCCCTAAGCTCACTTTTTAAAATGATCTCCCAATTCCTTACATTTTTTGCCTTTTTTTGGCTTAAAATCTTACCAAACATCACCCTTCACATTTCAGGTAGCAGTTCTCGAATGTCTTTATAAACCTCATGTCATGCTTAGAAAATCCTTGTCTGAGCCCACTTCCTTCTTGTGACAGTTGGTAGTATGTAAACGCTAATTATTTGAAGGTGTTTTAAACTGGGAATTGAAATTATTTCAGAGGGAAAGCCTGTCATTTGGGGTCTCCCAGTTTATTAGTTTGCGTATGACCTGTTGTCACTACATTTCCTTGATGGGGCTGTGTTTTTCATTTCCTTATATATTCTGCCAACTAGTCTGGTCAAGGTGTTTGTATTTTTTTTTTTTTTTTTTTATCTTTTGGTAGCTGATTATAGTTAGGACCACGTTTATTATGTTGCTGTTGTTTAAATATATACACAACGTGTTTTATGGCTTTCCTGGCCTGTAGTTTTAATAAGTGTTGTCTAAGCTAGAAAGAAGGGAGCTGGTCAGTAACGTGGCATTGAGCATCACTTAAGTGCCTCAGCATCTACACCAAAAAAGGAATCCAGTATGTTAGTCATTTGTTATGATATAAATATAGCTATTTTCCTAGAACCCTGACACCTCAGTCTACCTGTGCACTGACATAAGTTTGGCAGCCTCCTGTGGTTTAAAAGGTAGAAGTGCAAGTGTGAAAATAAGCTGGCCCCAGTGCATCATCTGTAATGAATGCCCATTGTTAAATACCTGTTGGTGAGAGTTGGAAACCATAAAGCAAAGTTTCTTTTTTTTAGGGTGACTTTTTCATTATATAGCATTTTCTTCAGGAGACTTCATTTATAAATCATCTTGGGACTAGAACATTGTGTCTTAGCTCCCTAAAGGCAATAGGAAATAGTGGAGGGAGTGAAGGGGATGGAGGGCCTGAGGGGGAGACACAAGTAAAGAAATAATTTGTAGAAAGAAGCCAGGTGGGAAGCTTTCCCAACTAGTGTATAGAGTTGGGCAGCACATTCAAAGGGCCTCTTTTTATTGTTTTCCTATTTTCATTCCAGTAGGGATTTTGCTTGCCCAGTAGTATAGTTCAGAGACGCCTTTCTCTGCCTTCAAAAATGCGTAGTTTTTAGATGACTGTGTATTTTTTTGGTTGGTGGGAACATAATGTGTATGTATGACAGAGGTCAGATTTACCCTAAGAAAAGTGTCATGAGTGTTTTAACAGTAAGAGAAATGATTGGTATTTTATAATCATTCTAAAGTTTAATTTTGTCATCTTCATTGCTACGATTTTTTTGCTGGTATTTTAGTTTAGAGAGACATTTTGGCTGTTTTTACTAAAAAATGAGTGAAGTTTCTTGAGTGCCAGTACAGGGTGTCCGGTATAGTCTTTCCAGGATAATTACTAAAAATGCCTGTGTTAGAGTTGCTGGGTAGATCCAAGGCACTTTGGGGACAGCCTTTTGTTTTTTACATGAAAAGAATGTTTTGATAGTGCCACAAGGATGATACCCCTTTTGGAAGTGTTGTTAGATGTGGTGGACTCCCAAAACATAACTGAGGGGTAATGAAATCAGGGAGGAGTTGGTTACTTGTGTGAACTCCTAGCTCTTATCCTTGTGGAGACAGTAAGTATAGTGAGGTTTGTGACACTCCTAGCAATGAGAACACCAAGCCCTCCGGGTGTACTTTCACTGTTCTCCAATGAAAGGAACCCGGGTCTTTTGGAGAAATGCTTGATTGTAGGACCGGAACAGGGAAAATACAAGATAAGCCTAATGCATCTTAGAAAGTGCCAGAAAGTAGGAAAGTGCTCAAAAAACAGGATGGGCCATGTCAGAGGATGCAGAGACCAACTGTAAAGTGCACCCAATAGCCAACGTTGGGACAATTTGGGTCACAAAATAAATAATAGTAGTTTATAACCCAAAGAATAAAATAAATATCTGAGTCCATACTGATGAAAAAGGGGGTGGAGGAACAAATCTTTCTTACAGAAGAATTCCAACTAATGCAGAAGAAACGAAGAAACTAGAAAGTCACCATTAGAATACCACAATAATAATTATTTCAGGCAAGATGCATTGATGAGGGGTAAAATTAGTGGTAAACTTTAAGGTAAAACAGCATAATTATATAGCCTCAAAATATCTCCCCCTAAATGTTAATGACTGGTGGTTTTAACATATGTCTAAAGTTCTTTGATATCCCTTACTCCAAGAAGTGGAGCTTAATTCCCCTCCCCTTGACTGTGATTGGACTTAGTGATTCATTTCAAGAAATAGAATAATGAAAGAGAAAAACAGTAACTTTATGGTGGAGAAACCAGGCAGACCATGAAATGATGATGGTGATCACCACCAGTAGTAAGTCCTGTTGATGTCATGGAGTCCCTGAGATGATGGGATGAGACACCTAAACTCCATAGCCGCAGTGTCATTGACAGAGAGCGTTCGACAGGCCCACACTGAGGGGTATTCACAGTACCCGACTGGGAGTCTTCAGAAGTGTCAAGTCATGAAAGACAAGGAAATACACTGAGAAATCACCACAGATTTGAAGAAGACAGAAAGGGAGTCTTGATGACTGAATGCAGTGTGATATGGTGGATTGGATCCAGGACAGGAAAAGGACATTAGTGGAAAAACTGGTGAAATTACGGTGCAGTCTGCGGTTTAGGTAGCAATATACCAGTATTAATTTGCTAGCTTGATAAATGTACCATGGTTATGTAAAATGTTAACACTAAGAAAAGCTAAGTGAAGGGGGTTTGGAATTTCTCTGTATTATCTTTGCAACACTTTTTTAGCTCTAAAATTGTTTACAACTATAAAATTTTTTTTAGAAAAGGGGGGATACCTAGACCAGTGAAAGCCTTGCTCTCCACTTCTTGAATTGTGAGGAAACACTTTTTCCAGGGTTTATTTTCCTATGTTTTTCTTTTTCTATTTCTTTCTGATTATAAAAGTGATGCAGAAATGTGAGAAAAACTGACAAGCATAAAATAAAACTAACCTACTTTCTTAACTTACAGAGTACAAGCCACTGCCCACATTTTGTTGTATATCCTTCCAGTATTTTTCTTATGCACATGTATATGATTTTTAAAATGAAAGTGGAATCATTTTATTAAGAAGAAAGAGAAAAAAGAATGAGCTTTGAATCCACACAGAGCAAGGTTTCTGTCATGGCTCCATCTCTTCCTAGCTCTGTCATTCCGTACCAGTCATCCCTTTTCAACTTGTCTTCCCTCATTCATGCAACAATTTGTTCTTCAAATATTTGGTGAGCATGTATGTACTGTTCTACTCTGAGGTTGTGCAGAGGTAATGTGATCTTGTTCATGTGTTTAGGTAGAGAATAGACTGTAGGAAGCTGTGGGCAGGGTTATATCAGGGATATCTTTTAGGAGGCTACTAGAATTGTCCAGGCAAGAATTGTTGATGTGGACTAGCATTGTAGTACTGGAAGTCATGAGGAGTGTGTTCCTTGATATATTTTCAAAATGGTACTGACAGTATCTGTTGATGGATTGGATATAGTATGTGAGAAAAAGAGGAGTCATGTATGAGTGTTGGTTTGGCCTAATCACTGAGAAGGAGGAGTTGGCATTTATTGAGATGAAGACTGCCGGAGGGCATGTTTGGAGTAGAAATCAAGTCTTTCTTTTGGATGGGTTAACTTGCAGATGCCTGTTTGGCATTTAAGTAGAGATGTTGAAGGGGCAGTTAGGAGCAGAGGAGTTTAAGGGAAAATTAAAGGCTGGTGGTACAAATTTGTGATTCCCTGGTATCTAGATAATATTTTAAAATTTGAGATAAAATGAGGAGGAGGCAACTTAAAGGGAAAAGGTTGCTGAGGACTAGAAAGGACACTCAAGAATTTTGGAAGTTAAATGAGGAGAGTTCGGTAGGGAGCTGGGAAAGGAGAGCCAAGTGAAAAAAAAGGTTTTCAAAAGTAAAACATGATTACTGTCAATTGTAGTTGCTAAGTTAAGTGAGAACCAAGAAATGACATCGAGGTTTGGCAGTTAGGTGGACTTGGAAGTAAAAGTGTCCCTGATGTGGTGGGCCTGAAAGACAAGAGTAGATTCCAGAGTGGGTCAGGCAGCTGTAGGAAATTTCAGGCCCAGATGATTTCCCTGGTGAGTAATAGCAAATAGTTGTTTGGAGTTTTGCTGTAAAAGGGAACAGAGAAATGGAGCTATATCTGAAAAACATTTATTAGTGGTATTATTTACCATAGGGACATTTTGGTAGGATGGCTTCATTTTAAGAAGAGGATTTAATGTATATGTAGGATATATAACTGGCCTACTAGTTAAGAATTGGGATTTGGAGTTAGATAGCCAGGATTTAAATTTGACCCAATTGTTGTATGGTTTTGTTACCTGAAGGAAAACTCAGATTTACTGAATTTTGATTTCAGCGCCTGTAATTAATAGTGAGAGTGATATCTCATAAGGATTAAATGAATTCATGCTTTGAAAGAGCATTACAGTCAACTATATTGTACTTTCTGGTAACTCTTTCTGGATCTTAGAAGGAAACACAGCAGTTTGCCTTTTCATTATTCAAGCAAAGAGATGAGCAGTCTCCATATAAATACTGTAGATAGATTTATTTTTAATCCACTATTAATTGATAGATGTAAAACTGTGTGTTTTCTTTTCCCTTTATTAATTCAGGAGAAAAGGTAGTTAACTTAAAATTGACAAGGAGCAGCTTTTGGAGGGTATAGTGCTGGGCATTGTGGATGGGTGGAGGAGAGAGGATTTCACTTCATCCACCAGAAGGTGGCATTTCCATATTCACATAGACGTATGCTCCCACTTCCTACTTACATGTGTTGATTTCCCTTAGACTGACTTGGTGAACGTTACATGCTGTCTTGAAACATTTCATATTGGTTGGGGGTTGAGTTGCTTCATTACATAGACAGGTTACCTATTGTTTTCATTCTTCAGTGAGGCTTTATTTTTATTGGATGTTTAGAATAGATTTAATACATTTTTAGAGCTGCCAAAAATAAATATAATAGGTAGTGTCCTGGGGCTACAAATAGACTTGCTGGGCTCTGATCAAACACTTTACCTTTGGCAGGCTCTTTAGTACTTGCTAAATTCTCATGCTTGGCTTGTTTACTTAGGTTCTTAGAAGTTCTCAATAATAAAAACTTTGGACAGATTCATTCCAGCATAAGTCTCTGACTGAACCTTTATCTACAGAATGGTTTAACTATTATTTGTGCCCCCAAACCACTCTTAAAAACAACAAAAAAGGTAGATATTTTTGTATTTTATTTATTCCTACATCTAATTTTTCAGAGTCACTGATACTAATCCAACAAAGTTAAATACATTTCTGGTCTTCCTGCTGCCTTAATAATTACTATTAAAGACTGTTAAATTAAATTAATTTAGGTAAGGCCCAATTCCGTAACTTGTCAAGTAAGGTAAGTAACTGGGCTGAGTATAGCTTCCATTTGCCCTTCTGTCTTCTCTTTGGTTTGGTGGCTTCTCTGACCATGAAGATTCAAACCAAAGGGAGATTTTTCAGGACTCCTGGATTTCATTATTTGGGGAAGATTAAGGAAATGATTGGAAATTACTTTCTTTTCCCTAATACATAAGGGAGTGGGGGCTGTCAGCTTTCTTTTTTATAGTGTTAGCTATTTTTGGTGTGCTGTTTTACTCTTAGTTCTTCCCTTTCTATTTCAGAGTCTGAGAAAGAGGAGAAACCACAGAGCACTGTCATACCCAAGGAAGTGACACCAGCCCTGTGCTCACTAATGAGCAGCTATGGGAGTCTCTCCGGGTCAGAGAGTGAGCCAGAAGGTAAATCAGGGCCTCAGTTATTACCTTAGTTTGTTTTGTTGTTTTGCCTTTGATTTATACTATGCATCGGTAGCATCCTTTCATGTGTATGTATCTGAGGGCAGGGTGTGTCATGCACATTCTTTTTTTGATCTTCAAATTCCCTTTTCATTTGATTCAGAAGTAAAGGTAACAGGGTAAAGCAAAGTTGGAGAAATGGGGAAATATGTTGCTACTTTGGGAGAAAAAGGCAAAAATGATATAATGAAAGAACAAGAAGGGGAGGAGATAATATCTACTAATGGAATCCAAGAAAATCCTAAAAGATATAGCAAAGAAAGTTAATTTTTTCTCTCTACTTTCAAGAACCCTTGTCTTAACATGTTTAGCACCTTTGGTAGGTGGAGAGAGGCCTTTATGACAAAGATGATAGGATTCCTTACATGTATATAAGACATTCGTCTTTATAGAGCACATTTACATAAATTATCTCATTTGGAGGGCACAGTAACCCTGTATGTGTGGTTGCATTAGCCTGTGTGTTTTAAAGGTTTGAAGAAATGGAATCCTTTCCAGAGTCTTTTTGAGAAGACCACAATATTTAGGATGCTTATCTTACCTTTAAAGATGATGATAAATGAGCTTAATCTCTAGCACCTCTTTTAGGGCCACCTAAGAGAGCTGTGAGAAGGCTCTTTGATGTGTTGCAGTATGGCAATTCTTACTCAAGGTTTAGATCAATAATCCAGCATTTGTTTAGTGAATAAGCCTCTTTGTACTACTGTTGTGGAAACCTGGCTCTGCATGGTAATTTTATTTAGGCTTACCAACTGTGAGAGAATTAATTTGTTTGTGTCTCAGGACAAGATATGTACCCACTGTAGGAACTGTATTGAAGATAAGAATAAAGAGTCTAAAAGAGTATGTGGGATGAAGGGAAGATCTGAATTAGTGGGATGAAGATGGCAGCACTTTTAATGTTGATTGAGCTGGAAATAGTATTTGTAGTTGGAAGATGGTGAAGAAGGAGGAATCGGGCTTCAATATGAAAGGTTGTTTGGATCTATCTGTAACAGGCATATTTTTTTCTTTTTTAATGGGCTGTGGTTTACGATGGTAGTTGGTTAAAAGCTACTTAAATTTTGAAATTAAATTACTTTGGCTTTATCAGAGTATTCCTGACACATGGTTGCCTCTTCTTCTTTTTTCTAAATTTTTATTTAAAAGAGTATTTATTTCTTTACTCTTGTTTCCAATACACTGATATGAAGATGGAGTTATTCTTTAAACACATATTACATTTCATGCTTATCAGCTCTACTTATGACAGGTAATAGCAGTGAAAGCATTATCAGATTCCTGAATCTGATAAAAACAAGCTGTACTAATGTTTTTCTACTCTCTTAAAATAAAACACTTAATATTTTTTTTGTACTTATGTCTTCATTTTGAAGCTACCAACATTTTTAAATTAGAAGGGAGAAAGAAAACAGAAAGGGGTCTTTGAGGTCCTATCCCTTCATTTTGTAGAACCTTAAGTTTAGAGAGATAAGTGTTGCAGAGTTAGTGTGTGGCAGAGCTGATGTAAAACCTAGGTGTAGGGACTTAAAAATCTAAAGAAACCAAATTGTCTTCCTTTAATAAACTTTCTCTGTATGGTGCTTGCCGTCTTTCTGCATAGTAATACATAGCCTTTTCTTATAGAAACAGAGGATATTATGTATTAAAAGATAAATTTGATTTGTATATGAATGTATCTTCACTAATTGTCTAAAATGCCCTACCTTAAGGAAAAAGCCCTTGCATCACATTTCTAAGCCCTAAGAATTATTTTGTATAGTTATAGTTCAGTTTTATCAAGCCATCTAGGTCACTAGCAAATTTCTAGTGCTGTAGAATAGGATATTAACACACAGGGACTTAGGAATAAATAAACCAAGGAAATAAAGTGGGCCTTCTTTGAACCATGAAATAGCATCAGGAAGGCCGTTTAAGTGGATTCTGTATGGAGAGGAGCAGTCCGATTCTTTCTCACAGATTTTGACAATTGTATTTTCGTAGTTAAGATCTGTCTTAAGTTAGAAATTAACATGAAAAGTGTATAGAGGATCTTTAACATGAGTAGTGCTTTTCTGGAAAGATTTTTAAACAAGGAAAGGATCCCTCAGGAAAGACTGAAACCCAAGAAGAGGCTATGCTTGGCTTTGGGGCCATGCGAGTCATTAAGACACACATAGGAAGGAAAATTCAGTGAGTAGTATTTCCAAATGGGTCAGCTTGGTATGTCCGAGGGTTTGCATGTTGGTTTCTTGTTTTTGCCTTGTTAGAAGTTAAGTACAGTTTTACAACTCCCCAGAGTTGTTATATTTCTTCAAACTGGTTTGGCTATGATTGGGGGACTGCCAAATTGAAATCTCATTAAAAAGGCCATACCAAAAAGAATGATTTAGGTTTGAAAAAGTCAAAGGCTGTATTTTAAGTTTATTTGTATTGATAAATATTACATTAAACTATAAGGCTAAGCTGGGAAATGTGGACCTTGAGAAAAATATAAATGATTACATACCTCATTCCTTAGCAGAAAATTGGCAATATTCTGACTCAATTGATGTTTGTGTTCCTGGATTGGGAAATCAGTACTTGAAAGGAAGGGAGAGAATAGAAGTGTCCTGGTATTTATTTTTGCCTTTATTATTCCCATAGTTTTGAATTCTACAAACCACCTTGTGGATTCTTAGCTCCATTCTTTTATTGTTATATTTCTTTTATTTTTTTGTCCCCATCATTGTGAAGGCACATTAAAACCACTGTCATCATAGGAAATTCTTATATGGTGCTTACTCTGTGTCAGACCCTGTTTTATGTGCTTTACTCATTTAATTATCACAATAAGCTCATTTAGGCAGAGATAAGTAGCATATCCCAGGATCATACAGCTATTAAATGATGGGACTAGAACTTGAACCTAACCGTTTGGGATCACATTCCGTGCTTCTAATACTTAAACTCTATACTTCATTTCAAATGTAACTTCCAGGTTCATTCCTATGTAATGCTTGAATGTTGAGGGTTTTGAGGGATGTTATTAGACTCCCACACTCTTGTCCACGCAATTGAACCCAGTCTCTCAACTTCCAGGATAGAACTCTGTATCACATAAGCCTGTAATTCATGATAGTCAAGAATACAGAATAACCATTTGGGGAATGTGAGGAGGGGAAACTTGTGAACTGATCATATGGTTTTTCTTCTTTATTCTATTAATATGGTGACATACATTGTTGGTTTTTCAGATGTCAAACCAACCTTGTATTCCTGGGATAAATCTACTTGGACATGTATATTACCTTTTTAGTACAGTGCTGGGTTTGGTTTGCTAATATTTTATTAAGAATTTTTACATGCATGTTCGTAAAGGATATTTGTGTGTGTGTGTGTGTGATCTCTTACAGTGGCCTTGTCTGGATTTGGAATGAGTTGGGATCTGTTTACTCCTTCTCTTTTTTAAGGGCTTGTGTAGGATTCCTACCATTTTCTCGTTTGTAGAATTCAGTAGTCTAGCCATCTGTTCCTGGCATTTCCTTTTGGAGAAGATTTTAAATTATGAATTACATTTCATGAATAGGTATAAAAACATATTTTTTTGTGAGTCAATTTTAATAATTTGTGTTCTTCAGAAGAATCTGTTTCATCTAAGTTGTCAAATTTATTTACGATAAGTTGTACACAATATTTTCTTGTGATATTTTGATTCCTCATATTATTGGTATTTTTCTTTCTTGGTTGATCACAGGTGTTTATTAATTTTATTAATCTTTTCAAGGAACCGACTTCTTGCTTTGTTGATTTTTCTCTTGTCTATTCCCAATTCTTTGATTTTCACTCTATTATTTTTTCCCCTCACTCTCTGCCTGTTTGCAGGGAAGTCTAAATAATTCATTTTAGACTTTTCTTCATTTCTAATATAAGCATTCAAAGCTATACATTTGCCTTTATGCATTGCTGTAGCTGCATCCCACAAATTTGACACATTGTATTTTTATTTTAATTTATTTCAAATATTTTCTAATTTCACTTGTGATTTGTTGTTTAACTCATGGGTTATTTAGAAGTATGTGTTGTTACCAAATATTTGGAGGTTTTCCAGATAGTTTTCTATTATTGATTTTACTTTTCTGTTATAGTCAGAGGACATACTCTGTACACTTTCATTTCTTTCAACGTATTGAGACTTGTTTTATAGCCCAACACAGAAGGTAAAATGTTCATGTGAATTTGACAAGAATGTATTGGTCTAGTGTTCTTTGTCAGTTGAGTTGATTGTCAGTGGTACTCAGTTCTTCTATACCCCCACTCATTTTCTAATTGTTATTCAGTTACTAAGAGTAGAGTGTTCAAGTTTCCAGCCTTAATAATGGATTTGTCTATTTCTCTTTTCAGTTCTGTAATCTTTTGCTGCATGTATATTGAAACTCTGTTATTAGGTGTTACTGTTTTATTGACCTCTTTATCATTATGTCCCTCTTTATCTCTGGTGATAGTACCTGTTCTAAAGTTCTGAAGTCTCCTTTGTCTGATACTGATAGAGCCATCCCAGGTTCATTATGATTAGTGTATGCATGGCATCTTCTTCTATCCTTTTACTTTTTTTTTCTTAATGATGCAAATTAGAACAACTTATTTTGGAAAGGTTTTTGCTCTGTTTCTTTTTTTCTTTTTCTTTTGCTATCATTAATGTACAGTTACATGAAAGACATTATGGTTACTACACTCCACCTATTATCAAGTCCCCACCACATACCCCATTACAGTCACTGTCCATCAGCTAGTAAGATGCTAGTGTCACTACTTGTCTTTGTTCTACTGCTTCCCGTGTCCCTCCCCACTACATTATACATGCTAATCGTGATGCCCCTTTTTCCCCCTTATCCTTCCCTTCCCACCCATCCTCCCCAGTCCCTTTCCCTTTGGTAACTGTTAGTCCATTCTTGGGTTCTGTGAGTCTGCTGCTGTTTTGTTCCTTCAGTTTTTGCTTTGTTCTTATACTTCACAGATGAGTGAAATCATTTGATACTTGTCTTTCTCCACGTGGCTTATTTCACTGAGCATAATACCCTCTAGTTCCATCCATGTTGTTGCAAATGGTAGGATTTGTTTTCTTCTTATGGCTGAATAATATTCCATTGTGTATATGTACCACATCTTCTTTATCCTTTCATCTACTGATGGACACTTGGGTTGTTTCCATTTCTTGGCTGTTGTAAATAGTGCTGTGATAAACACAGGGGTGCATATGTCTTTTTCAAACTGGGCTGCTGCATTCTTTGGGTAAATTCCTAGGAGTGAAATTCCTGGGTCAGATGGTATTTCTATTTTGAGTTTTTTGAGAAACCTCCATACTGCTTTCCACAATGGTTGAACTATTTTACATTCCCACCAGCAGTGTAGGAAGGTTCCCCTTTCTCCACAAACTCTCCAGCATTTGTTGTTTCTCTTTCGGATGTTGGCCATCCTCACTGGTATAAGGTGATATCTCATTGTGGTTTTAATTTGCATTTCTCTGATGATTAGGGATGTGGAGCATCTTTTCATATGCCTGTTGGCCATCTGAGATTCTTCTTTGGAGAAGTGTCTGTTCAGCTCCTCTGCCCATTTTTTAACTGGCTTATTTGCTTTTTGTTTGTTGAGGTGCGTGAGCTCTTTATATAATTTGGATGTCAGTGCCTTATCGGATAGGTCATTTATGAATGTATTCTCCCATACTGTAGGATGTCTTTTTATTCTACTGATGGTGTCCTTTGCTGTACAGAAGCCTTTTAGTTTGGTATAGTCCACTTGTTCATTTTTGCTTTTGTTTCCTTGCCCAGGGAGATATGTTCATGAAGAAGTTGCCCATGTTTATGTCCAAGAGATTTTTGCCTATGTTTTTTTCTAAGAGTTTTATGGTTTCATGACTTACATTCAGGTCTTTGATCCATTTTGAGTTTACTTTTGTGTATGGGGTCAGACAGTAATCCAGTTTCATTCTCTTACATGTAGCTGTCCAGTTTTTCCAACACCAGCTGTTGAAGAGGCTGTCATTTCCCCATTGTATATCCATGGCTACTTTATCCTATATTAATTGGCCATATATGCTTGGGTTTATATGTGGGCTGTTCCATTGGTCTATTGGTCTGTTCTTGTGCCAGTACCAAATTGTCTTGGTTACTGTGGCTTTGTAGTAGAGCTTGAAGTCAGGGAGCGTAATTCCCTCTGCTTTATTCTTCCTTCTCAGGATTGCTTTGGCTCTGTGGAGTCTTTGGTGGTTCCATATGAATTTTAGAACTATTTGCTTGAAGAGTGCTGTTGGTATTTTGGTAGGGATTGCACTGACTCTGTAGATTGCTTTAGGCAGGATGGCCATTTTGACAGTATTAATTCTTCCTATCCATGAGCACGGGATGTGTTTCATTTATTGGTATCTTCTTTAATTTCTCTCATGAATGTCCTGTAGTTTTCAGACTGTAGGTCTTTCACTTCATTGGTTAGGTTTATTCCTAGGTATTTTATTCTTTTTGATGCGATTGAGAATGGAATTGTTCTCCTGATTTCTCTTACTGCTAGTTCATCGTTAGTGTTTTGGAATGCAACAGATTTCTGTGTGTTAATTTTGTATCCTGCAATGAATTCAGATATTAGATCTAGTTGTTTTAGAGTGGATTCTTTAGGGTTTTTTTATGTACAATATCATGTCATCTGCAAACCGGGATAGTTTAACTTCTTCCTTACCAGTCTCGATGCCTTTTATTTCTTTCTGTTGTCTGATTGCTGTGGCTAGGACCTCAAGAACCATGTGGAAAAAAGTGGGGAGAGTGGGCATCCTTGTCTTGTTCCTGATCTTAAAGGAAAAGCTTTCAGCTTCTCACTATTAAGTATAATGTTGGCTGTTGGTTTGTCATATATGGCCTTTATCATGTTGAGGTACTTGCCCTCTATACCCATTTTCTTGAGAGTTTTTGTCATGAATGGGTGTTGAATTTTGTCAAATGCTTTTGCAGCAAATGCTTTTTCAGCATCTGTGAAGATAAATGTGGTTTTTGTCCTTCTTTTTGTTGATGTGGTGGATGATGTTGATGGATTTTCGAATGTTGTACCATCCTTGCATCTCTGGGATGAATCTCACTTCATCATGGTGGATGATCTTTTTGATATACTTTTGAATTCGGTTTACTAATATTTTGTTGAGTATTTTTGCATGTATGTTCATCAGGGATATTGGTCTGTAATTTTCTTTTTTGTGGTGTCTGCCTGGTTTTGGTATTAGAGTGATGTTGGCCTCGTAGAATGAGTTTGGGAGTATTCCCTCCTCTTCTACTTTTTGGAAAGCTTTAAGGAGGATGGGTATTAGGTCTTCACTATATGTTTGATGAAATTCAGCAATGAAACCATCTGTTCCAGGACTGTTGTTCTTAGGTAGTGTTTTGTTTACCAATTCAATTTCCTTGCTGGTAATTGGTCTATTCAGATTTTCTGTTTCTTCCTGGTTCAGCCTTGTAAGGTTGTATTTTTCCAGAAAGTTGTCCATTTCTTCTAGGTTATCCAGTTTGTTACCATATAAATTTTCATAGTATTCTCTCATAATTCTTTGTATTTCTGTGGTGTCCATAGTGATTTTTCCTTTCTCATTTCTGATTCTGTTTATGTGTGTAGACTCTCTTTTTTTCTTGATAAGTCTAGCTAGGTTATTTTCTCAAAGAACCAGCTCTTGCTTTCATAGATTCTTTCTATTGTTTTATTCTTCTTGATTTTATTTATTTATGCTCTAATCTTTTTTATGTCCCTCCTTCTACTGACTTTGGGCCGCATTTGTTCTTCTTTTTCTAGTTTCATTAATTGTGAGTTTAGACTGTTCATTTGGGATTGTTCTTTCCTGAGGTAGGCCTTCGCTGCGTCCCACAGATTTTGTGTTGTTGAATTATTGTCATTTGTCTCCATATATTCCTTGATCTCTGTTTTTATTTGGTCATTGATCCATTGATTATTTAGGAGCATGTTATTAAGCCTCCATGTGTTTGTGGGCTTCTTCGTTTTCTTTGTGTAATTTATTTCTAGTTTCATACCTTTGTGATCTGAGAAGCTGGTTGGTACAATTTCAATCTTTTTGAATTTACTGAGGTTCTTTTTGTGGCCTAGTATATGATCTGTTCTTGAAAATGTTCCATGTGGACTTGAGTAGAACGTGTATCCTGTTGCTTTTGAATGAAATGTTCTATAGATATCTGTTGGGTCCATCTCTTCTAATGCATTGTTCAGTGCCTGTGTCTCTTTTATTTATTTTCTTTCTGGTTGATCTGTCCTTTGGATTGAGTGGTGTGTTGGAGTCTCCTGAAATGAATGCATAACATTGTATTTCCCCCTTTAATTCTGTTAGTATTTGTCTGACATATGTAGGTGCTCTAGTGTTGGGTGCATATTTATAATGGTTATATCCTCTTGTTGGAGTGACCCCTTTATCATTATGTAATGTCCTTCTTTGTCATCTTGTTACTTTCTTTGTTTTGAAGTCTATTTTCTCTGATACAAGTACTGCAACTCTTACTTTTTTCTCCCTATGAGTTGCATGAAATATCTTGTTCCATCCCTTCACTTTCTGTCTGTGTATGTCTTTGGGTTTGAAATGAGTCTCTTGTAGGCAGCATAGATGGGTCTTGTTTTTTTTATCAATTCAGTGACTGTATGTCTTTTGATTGGTGCATTCAGACTGTTTACATTTAGGGTGATTATTGATAGGTATGTACTTATTGCCATTGCAGGCTTTAGATTTGTGGTTACCAAAGGTTCAAGGGTAATTCCCTTACTATCTAATAGTCTAATTTAACTAAGTTCATATGCTATTACAAACACAACCTAAAAGTTCTTTTTTTTTCCTGCCTTTTTCTTCCTCCTTTATTCTTTATATGTTAGGTATTATATTCTGTACTCTTTGTCTATCCCTTAATTGACTTTGGGGGTAGTGATTTGATTTTGCATCTGCTTAGTAATTAATTTTTCTACTTTGCTGTGGTTTTATTTTTCCTGGTGACATCTATTTAGACTTAGGAATGCTTCCATCTATAGCAGTCCTTTCAAAATGAACTGTAGAGGTGGTTTGTGGGAGGTAAATTCTCTCAGCTTTTGCTTATCTGAAAATTGTTTAATACCTCCTTCAAATTTAAATGATAACCTTGCTGGGTAGAGTATTCCTGATTCGAAGCCCTTCTGCTGCATTGCATTAAATACATCATTCCACTCTTCCACTCCCTTCTGGCCTGTAAGGTTTCTGTTGAGAAATCTGATGATAGCCTGATGGGTTTTCCTTTGTATGTGATCTTTTTTCTCTCTCTAGCTGGTTTTAAAAGTCTGTCTTTATCCTTGATCTTTGCCATTTTAATTATTATATGTCTTGGTGTTGTCTTCCTTGGGTCCCTTGTGTTGTGAGATTGTGCACCTCCATGGCTTGAGAGACTATCTCCTTCCCCTGATTGGGGAAGTTTTCAGCAATTACCTCCTCAGTAACACTTTCTATCCCTTTTTCTCTCTCTTCTTCTTCTGGTACCCCAATAATGCGGATATTGTTTCGGTTGGATTTGTCACACAGTTCTCTCAATATTCTTTCATTCTTAGAGTTCCTTTTTTCTCTCTGTGCCTCAGCTTCTTTGTATTCCTCTTCTTTAATTTCTATCCTATTTACCGTCTCTTCTACTACATCTAATATGCTTTTAAATCCCTCCATTGTATGTTTCATTTCAGATATGGAATTTCTTAATGATTGTATCTCCATCTTAAATTCATCCCTGAGTTCTTGAATATTTTTCTGTGCCTCCATGAGCATGTTTATGATTTTTATTTTAAACTCTCTTTCAGGACGACTGGTGAGTTCATTTTCATGGTCCTTTTTCTGGGGTTTGTGATATTTTGGTCTGAACCAGGTTCCTTTGACGTTTCATAATTCTGTATGGTTCCCTGTAATGCCTAGAAGCTCTAGTCTCTGGAGCTACTCAGCTCCTAGAGTGAGGTTGGGGGTCATAGGGGAGCGGCGCTGGTGTCTTGGGGCAGGAAAGAGCTGTTTCCTGATTCCCAGCTGCTGTGCCTGTCTCCAGTATCAGAGCCAGTGGGCCAAGCACACAGGTGTAAGCCTCTGTGCTTGGCATCTTTAGCTGTTGTAGGCAGGGCCTCCAGCTGGCCTGACACCAGGGCAGTGACTGCCGGTTTGCGAGCAGGTTCCGGCAGGCCAGAAGGAAGTTGCAGCAGGCTGCGTGTCACAGTCAGAGGCCTCAAAGCTGAGTAGGCAGCGAGGGGGATGGGGCGCCTGTAGCTCCCCAAAGTTCCCAACCCTCTGGGCAGGGTACACCCAGACAACCTTGTCTACCTATCCCTTCTCCCCCATAGCAAGCTCCGTGCAAACCCCGCCCCATCAGCAGCCCTCTCGCTGCTAGGAAGCCTCTCAGACCACCTGCCTTTCTTTTGTCCCAGAGCAGCTGGGTGTGGATCCCTGTCCTCCACAAAGGGCCAGAATCAGTCTTTCAAGCGCTCCGCCTGTCCCAGCTCCCCAACCCAGCAACCTTCAGAGCACCACACAATGTAGGTCTGTGGTCCAAAGCAGACCTCCAGGGCTGGGTGTTCAGCAGTTCTAGGCTTCCACCCCCTCCTGCTCCATTTCTCTTTCTCCCACTGGTGAGCTTGGGTCGGGGAAGGGCTCGGTTCCCACCAAATCAAGGCTTTCATATGTTACTCTGTTCGTGAGGTCTGTATGCAGTCTGGTGCAGCCTTCTTTCCTGTTGCTGTTTTAGGGCTGGTTGCATTAACTGTATTTTCACAATATATGTGGTTTTGGGAGGAATTCTCTGTCTCACCTCTCACGCTGCCATCTTGAATCTCCCCCTTTTAACCTGTGAACTTTATACAGGCAGTTCTCACTTCATACTGTTCCTTGGTATCTGAGATTTAATGTCAGTTCAGATTGTGCGAAGTGAGGACTGCCAGCAATTTAAAGTTGGTTTCTTGAAACATGGTAACTAGTCTTGTGTTTGCTTTATTTTTCCCCTGTCTGAATACTCAGCCTTTTAAGTGGGGTATTTTAACTATTTACATATATTGTAATTATTGATACAGTTTGTTTTTATTTGTCTCAGTGTGCAAATTTTCTGTTTTCATTCTTTTCCTGTGTTTGGATTAATCCTATACTTATAGGACAGTGCAAATATTGATTTATTAGTTATATCTGTTTGCTTTATCCTTTTGAAGTTGGTCTAGAGGTTATAGTGTACAGCTTTATCACAGTATACTTTCCAATGATATACCACTTGATACGTAATTTAAGAATTTTACAGCAATATACTTATATTTTCCTCTTCCCTTCCTTTGTTCTATGGTTATCATAGATTTTATTTCTGTAGATGTTATAAACCCTACATTGCTTGTTACTATTTTTTGCTTTAAATAGTCAATTATCTTAAAAATTCTTTTTCAAACAAGAAAGTATATCTCTTTTATTTATCTACATATTGAGTGTTCCTGGCAATCTGTATTCCTTTATGTAGTCCTCAATTCTTAGCAGTTATAGCTCCCAATTTGAAAAATATTGCAATACATTATAAATGTCTCGTACTAATTAAGTAGCCGGTATTGTTTTGGGAATGGGATTATTATGGCTTTCTGGTTATTTTTGGAAGTTCTGCCTTTTTTTTTTCTTCAAAATTTCTGTGTTTATTTTTCATCACATTTAGAAGCTCCCATCAAGACTGAAGCAGACGTTCTGGCAGAAGACCAGGTTTTTCATAGCAGTACTCCTAAGAGACCAAGTCAAGATGTTAAAGTGACTGTTAGAAATTTCTCAGAAGTCAAGTATGAAAATCAAAAGAAAAGTTTTAAAAGGATAAACCCTAAGAGGAAAAAAGGTTATCACAACTATCAAACATTATTTGAACCACGAACTCATCATCCATATCTGCTGGAAATGGTAAATGATTTTTCTTTACATTCTATCTTTGTGTTCTTCTCATATGTGAAAATAGAGTTCGTGCATGTGGTGCACGTATGTGTGTTTAAAGGTCACCAGAGACATGCTTCTTGAAGACTCATCTGTGTATCTTAATCTGGAAACTACATTTGGCACATGGCTATGTTCAGTAAGTGTGGAATAACAATTTTTAGAACTGCTTAAAAGAATCCAGGTTTAACTGGTTGGTAAGGAAGTATATATTGAGGTGTAGTAACATTTTAAAAATATTCATTGAAAGCACAGCTAAATTGAATGGCAGGCTGATGGGAGAAAAATGTGCTTATTTTGTACATTATTGGTTTTATTATCAGTATGGTATGCTCAAAAATTTGTTACCTTTCTTTGGATTATGAAGAGATAGCAGTACATGTTTTAATTCTGAGTAATGAACATGCAACTCTTCAAAGATCCAAGACTTTTTTTAGTGAACTAGTAAACTATTGGCATTTGATGTAAAATCGGGTTTTTTGTTTTTTTCTTTTTTATCTTTTTTTGGCCCTGTCAGTTAGTGTTTCTGCTATCAGCTGTCAGCTAAAGTGTTCTGTGGCTATCCTTTATGAGGCGTTGCATATAGACACACTTACTTCTTACTAAATTAATCTGAAATGTACTGTTCTATAAATTTTGGTGCCATATAAAATAAATTGCATATTTTAAATGTTTATCTTATAAGTAATAAATTAAATCACTTTTCCATTGAAAGGTCCTGTATAGTGTTTCTGAACTACATTAGTGACATAAGAAAATTAATTGGGTAGTCACTTTATCCTTTTTGGAAAATCACATGATTCCTTGGTTGTGAATCCATAAATAACAGGGATTTTTAGCTTTCTTTCAATTACAGTAAGTACAAAAATGGGAAGTTAAAAGAGCCCAGGAATGTTGGGATTTTTTAATTGTTAATTTCACTATTACTGTATATACTGTATCTACTTACCAATTTCTATACTGATTATAGATTTGGATTTTGGAGGGGTCCTCTTTGACATGATCTTTAGATTAAAGGATTGTAGACTTTCAACCCATTTTTCCTGTCTCTTGTTAGATACTCCTAGAAAGGACCCCAAATAAGAATTTTTGTGCTGCTTAAAAAGCTAGTCTTGGTATGTTAAAAGGAAATGTTCTTGTGCAAAATAATAAATATAGTACACATCTTTACTGTTCTGTGTTCTTCATATAGATAAGGCATACATTATATTTTAGACTGTGTTTCTTGGATATATTTTGCTTACAAGCTTATCTTTTTTATTTATTGTTTTTTAGCTTTTAGCTCCAGACATTCGACATGAAAGAAATGTGATTTTGCAGTGTGTTCGGTACATCATCAAAAAAGACTTTTTTGGACTTAATACTAATTCTGTGAAAATTGAAGATGAGTAGGTCTCTGATGTTTCAGCATATGTAACCGAAGCATGTAAAACAATAATATCCTCAAGTTAGTGGAGGAAAACCTTTTTTTAAAAAACTGGATTGGTAATTAAATTATAAGCCTTATAGGATCTTATGGTGGATTTTCAAGTCTTTCCTTTGAATCTATGCAAATAAATACATAACTGATTTTTAAGACCGTGTCTTTATTTTTGGGCTCATGCTTAATTTTTGCTGACAGAATTCTACTTTTTATTTGTATGTATTGCTGTCGTGTAAAGAAGTCTGCTCTTGGGCCAGTTGAGAATTGAAGATACTGATTTAGTAGTAAAGAAAAAAGCTTTAAAAATGTTTAATTCAGCTGAGCAAAGCTGTAGGCTGGGGAGAGAAATACAGTCATTTTATTTTTAATGCAGGAGAGTAAGAGTCATTCTTTAACTAGCAAGAGGGGATAATTTAAAAATAAACCAAATCAAAATAATACAGTAAGAGGGCCTTAAAATTTAAGTTTTTGCTGTTTATATCAAAGGACATGTTGAAATTCACCTATTGGCACTACTTTAGTGGCTCAAATAGTGAACATTTAAAATGTTAATATAGACCTGGCCTCTATGTACATTCAGATTAAATTGAAGTGCCTTTTTTTTTATGGTTCAGAATTGGATCTTTTTTATTTCCCTGTGCAAAAGTATGTAAAGTATAAAGTATGTGTAGTACTTGATGAGGTTCAACAAATTTCTTAGCGCATAAACAGTTGTTTGTGAAGTAATGTTACTTCAGTTTTCAGGTTTAATTAAAATTTGTCCTATGAAAATAGTAATTGATCCCTTTTCAGTATTTTAAATAAAGTTACTGAGATCTTTTTGTTTCCCATAATATCAGAAATTTTGATCTTCTGTTCTAGTTACTTGTGTTAGCTAGAGCTAGAGCTCGCTACCCTTTGACACACAGCTAACAGGGACTAGATTTTCAAAATCAGTCTGCTGTTATAGTTGAAAAATTAATGTAATCTGACATTGTGTTTATTGAAGTCCGTGACTCTTGGCTGCAAGAAGTAAGGCAAGAAAGCCGATAGCAGCTGTCAGCCCTCATGCTCCTTTATATTTTTAAGATCCTATCCTGAATCCTGGAACACCTGACATGTAACAGTATGACATCACAGACCTGAGATTAAAATTCATATTAAGGTCAGTGTTTCCTAACATTTTAACCACCATACAGACCTTTTTATTCTGTTTCACTGTGTTCCTCCAAAGAACCCTGTATTTTGGGAAATTCTCTGTCCAATGCGTTGATTAATTCAGTTCCTATCATAAAGTTAAGTGCTTACTTATATGCCAGCACTGTGCATGGATTGAAGATACAAAAATGAATAAGGCCTTTTGCCTGACTTCAAGGAGCTCCATTTAATTTTTATAATTATTCAAAGATGTGACTCCTAACCCAATTCATCTCATCAGGATGAAGTAACAAATGTTACAAACTGAATTGATATTCTAAAATATGACTTAGTTTGTATTCTTAATACAGGTTAGTATGCAAATTCCACAGGCTTTAAATTCATAAATAAATTCACAGGCTCCTAAGCTTCTTCACAAACCACCGTATCTCTGGGGATATTGACACAACCACCACTTTAAAGTATATTGGGCAAAGTTTTATTTTTAATCTTTCTTGTTTGTAGTAAATGTATTTAAGACTGAAAATGCTCCCCTGAGTGCTGCCTTGGCTATGTCTGACAGGCTTCAGCTCTGGTGGCTCTTATCTCCAGTGTATAATTTCAGGTTCAATTGACTTTACATCTAACTCAGGAATTATTTAAGTCTGTTTAAAATTTCCAAGCAGATAGAACGTAGCCTATGTGGTTTCTGCTTCATAGAATACATGGTTAATATTTGTAAATATTCAGAGTTTTGGGGGGCTAGATGTGCCAGTTGTTGGATATAAGGTATTTTTTTTGGATTTAGTTTATTAATTATTCACACCTACCTTGTTATCTTACTGTCCATTTAATGAATTGATTTCTGAGATGTGAAGGCATTCATTATATGACTGTTGGTGAGTTGTGCTTTTGTAACTGAAATATTATTTCTTATCCTCAATACTTTCTCCATTGACTTCTATTTTCCCCAGTTAATGTAGGCAAAACAGCTTTTTGTTCAATCGAATAGTTTCTGGGGAATTAAACCCATTTGTATTCATTTAAACTGTTGAAATGTGCTTCCAGAAAGATGGCGGGTGAGCAGGGCAGTGGAAATCTCCTCCCAAAACCATATATATTTATGAAAATATTTATGAAAAGAGAGACCAGAAAATACAGGACAGCACCCAGCCTGCATCTACACCTGAGAGGACTCGGCACCCCGCGAGGCAGGTAAGATATGGAGCCACGACCCGGCAGGACCCGAGCACTCCCCCACCCCAGCGCACCGGCAGGAGGAGAGGATTCAGAGCGGGAAGGGAGGGGAAGTACAGGCCCGTGAAATTACCAGCCCTGGTGATGTGTGTACCTGGGTCCTCACAGCCAACTCCCCGGGACAAAAGAAAAGTGCGTGCTTTATTTAGCGGTCTTAAAGAGAGGCCCAATGGAGGAGCAGGATTGTCCCAGCACACTCAGCCCAGCAGGCTGGGAGTCCTGGGGAATTTCGGCCCCTTGGCTGGCGACTGGGAAAAAGTAGTCACACTCAGACTTCCCACAGAGATCAACAACCTCCCATTCGTTCCCGCCCTGGCCACACCTACAAAGGGCCCTGCTGAGTGGTGCAGATGGGCCGCGGCTGTGGAATAGTGGAGCAACAGCACCACCTACAGCATCCCCACACAATCTACTCCCGGTGGGTGTTTTTCTTTTCCTCTTTTCTTTTCTTTTTAAAAGTCTTTAACAGCCTAGCTGACATAAGTGGCACCTACCAGTGACCAGTTCTTTCGCCACGAAAAGACAGAGGAATATGGTACAAACAAAACTTACCCAGACCCAGACAACCCCAGAGAGGGAACCTGAAGGGATGGAAATGCACAACCTTCCTGAAAAAGAATTCAGAACAAAAGTCATAACCATACTGATGGATCTACAGAGAAATATGCAAGAGCTAAGGGAGGAAGTGAGGGAAGTGAGGAAAGACAATGCAGAAATTAGACAAGCGATCAACAGGCTTAGCAGCGGACTGGATGAGATGCAAGAGACTGTTAATGGAATAGAAATCAGAGAACAAGAATACAGAGAAGCTGAGGAACAGAGAGATAAAAGGATCTCTAGGAATGAAAGAATATTAAGAGAACTATGTGACCAATCCAAACAGAACAGTATTCGCATTATAGGAGTACCAGAGAAAGAAGAGAGAGAAAAAGGGATAGAAAGTGTCTTTGAAGAAATAATTGCTGAAAACTTCCCCATGCTAGGGAAGGAAATAGTCTCGCACTCCATGGAAGCCAACAGATCTCCCAACACAAGGGACCCAAGGAAGACAACACCAAGACACATAATAATTACAATGGCAAATATCAGGACAGAGTATTAAAGACAGCAAATTAGTTCAACCATTGTGGAAAGCAGTATGGAGGTTCCTCAAAAAACTCAAAATAGAAAAATATTTGACCCAGGAATCCCACTCCTAGGAATTCCCCCTAAGAATGCAGCAGCCCAGTTCCAAAAAGACAGATGCACCCCTATGTTTATCACAGCTCTATTTACAATAGCCAAGAGATGGAAGCAACCTAAGTGTCCATCAGTAGATGAATGGATAAAGAAGAGGTGGTACATATACACAATGGAATATTATTCAGCCATAAGAAGAAAACAAATCCTACCACTTGCAACAACATGGATGGAGGTAGAGGGTATTATGCTCAGTGAAATAAGCCAAGCCAAAAAAGACAAGTATGAAATGATTTCACTCATCTGTGGAGTATAAGAACAAAGAAAAAAACTGAAGGAACAAAACAGCAGCAGACTCACAGAACCCAAGAATGGACTAATAGTTACCAAAGGGAAAGGGACTGGGGAAGATAGGTGGGAAGGGAGGGATAAGGGGGAAAAACGGGCATTATGATTAGCAGATGTAATGTTGGGGGGCCACGGGGAGGGCTGTACAACTCAGAGAAGACAAGTAGGGATTCTATAGCATCTCACTATGCTGATGGCCAGTGAATGTAATGGGGTATGTGGAGGGGATGATGAGGGGGGTAGTTTAATCACCATAATATTGCACATGTAATTGTAGATTTATGATACCAAAATAAGTTATAAAAAAACAAAAAATAAACTGTTGAAATGTTTGGACAATTCCTGCCATCTTACTTTGTGTTTTCTATATGTTGTTTCTTGTTTTTATTTCAGCATTTTATTGGCATGGTTGAGTGCTGTTTTTTCTCTGTTTTTCCTCCTGGTGGTTTGGAAATAATTAAACCTATTGCTATTCCTTTAGTGGTTACCCTTTTTTTCTATGTATAGAGTTAATCAGTAGCCATATCTTCTAGGTATCTTTCAATTAATACAATAACCTTAGCATTCTTTCATTTCCCATCCACACCTTTTCTCCTGGTGCAATCGTGGGGTTTGTTTCATATTAATCTCTATTAGTTTGGTGTGTATTTGTGTATGTTTTAACATTGTGCATAGTTATTTAGACTACTCTTAAGTTTTACTGTTTGCTTCTCACTGCTTTTTCTTTCATCCGAGGGTTATTTTTTATTTATTTATTTTTTTGGTTTACAGTAGTATATCATCAATATTGAATCCTTCATTTGGGTTTTTAAAAATTGAGTTTGTATGTTATGTTAAAAATCATTTACTTTCAGAATTTTGAAGTTACAGCATCGTTGTTTGCTGGCTTCCAGTATTACCAATTAAAAAGCAGGCACCAAACTGATTCTTTTTCTCTTTTTATTGGTAAAATTCTGCTTTTTTTCCCTCGTGAAAAACTTTTAGGATTTTCTTTATATGCTTGCAGTCCTAAATTTTACCAGTATGTGCCTAGGCAACACGTGAGACATTTGTCATTAATTTTCCTTGCCCCAGCCTCTTCTCACTCTGAAGAAATATGCCATTCTTGAACTAAGGGCAATTTCTAAAATGATTTCTTGTCTTTCCCTTTTGTCTGTTTCATTTTCCTGGCTCTTATCAAGTGAATATTAAACCTCCTGATTTGATCTCTGGCACTGGACTTTCATATTTTGTCTTGTCTTTTTTCTGTGTTCTAGAAGATTTCATCAAATGTTATCCTCCAGATCACTAATTACTTCTTTAGCCATGCCCGTTACATCATTATTTAGCTTTTTAACTTCATTTTTAAGTTTAGTAATTTGTTTTTAAATATGCAAGATTGCTTTCTTCTCCTTTTTTCATAGTTGCAGTGCCCTTACATTTCTGAAGATACCAGTGAGAGTTGTCACGGTATTTTCTATTCCTTGGATTCTCTCTCTTTTCCCCATTCATTGTCAGTTGTTCTGTTTGTTCAATTTACTAATTCTCTTTACTACTATTTTATTTGCTGTCCTTAAAGGATCAATCTTATATATAAAAGAGAGTCACCTGATTAATGTATTGGTAGTTGGTGTGGATTTTCCCCACATCTGTATAAGCATTCTTTACTCCAAAAGACATTTACCTTGACTGAGAAAAGGGGCTTGTTAATGCAGACTTTTTAGAATATATGGATCGGGAGTGGACAGAAGATCTAGGCTGTTAACCCCAGATACAAAGGGCTTTATTCTGAGGTTAGAGCTTTTCTCTTCTGTGCAGAACTGTCTCCCATTCACACCAACCAGTTGCTTTTGCTTTACTATCCAGGTTAAAATCTGGCTGTGGCAGCTGGAAGCCTCCAGCTTTCTGTTACTTGGCTAGTCCAGCTTGCAGTGTCTCTAAATTGCTTTTACCTTTCTAACTGTGTCTCCAGGTCTTTGGTTTCTTGTCAGGCTGTTCGGCTTTACCATGGTTCTCAGACTTTAATGTGCATCACATCCCCAGAGTTCATTGTTAAGGTGGGGGCGGGGTGGGGACATGTGGCCTGAGAATTTGCATTTTGACTAAATTTCCAGATGATGCTGATGAGGTTTGTCTGTGGGACCACATCTTGAGGACCACTTTGAGGAACTCAGAAGTTTCTCAAAACCAGCGTTACCCTGATATCACCCTTTATCTTGTATTCCTTACATGTTGTATGTCTTCAGTTCTTTTTAAAAATATAATTTCAAGGAAGTTGGAGCATAAGGAGAGAGGCAGTTGACTGTTTTAATCTAGACTTTTACCTGAATCTCCATTCGTTATATTTTTCAGTTTTTTAGTAGTATCTTTGTTTAAAATACCTTTCTCCTTTTTATGGTTTTTTAAAAACCTTTATTTTGAGAAATTTCAAACATATGTATATAATATGAAAGTATAGAGAATAATGTAACGACGTCCCTCTTTCCAACCATCATGCAGCTTTGCTATTTTATCAATCCGTTGCCAGTGGTGTTTTCATCCACACATCATCCATTCCATCTGATACTTTTGAAATAAATGCCCAGACATCTTATTTCATTCTTTTATATTTCAGTATATATCTCTAGAAGACAATGACTTAAAAAAGAACCTACCTTATCTTTAAAAAGTAATTCCTAAGACCATCAGCTGTCCAATCAGGCAAACTAAATTTCTAACCTTTTAAGATAACATACATAGTTGAGATCATCCTCTATATTTCATTTTGTGCCTTACTGTATATATCAAAAGTGCCATATTGGTAAACTATATTTGGGACATATTTAAAAGAATCTATTTATTGAATTCACTAATTATCACCTTCCCCTTTCCCATTAAAAAAATAGACATTTGAATTATGAAGTGGACAATGTATTTTAATTTAAATGTGAAATGGTGGTGCCACGTGCTGTAGAGCTCACTGCTGCCGCTGGGTGGTCAGCACATCCTCAGGGAGAGGAGAGGAAAGCGCTGCTAATGGGACAGGCCAGGGCAGTTTTTCTTGCAATGGGTTTTAACTAGCATTTGAAACTTTCCCTATTCACTACCTTTTCCAGTAACGATTTGCCTGCTGCACAAGGCTGAAATGGACTGAATGGTCACTGGGAGAGGAGAAGCCACTTGACTGTGGTGGAAGCAGGAGCTTCAGAGAGCAGACTTGTTCCAGAACACTCACCTGTTAGCATAGCTGGAGGCTTCTTTGGAGTGACATATAGGGAATGAATAATTATTTCTTCTTCAAAATTGGGAGAGGAGAAAATCATTAAGAGACGGATATTCAGAATGTGCAGTGAAAAGATCCCAAGTTGAAATTCTGTTCTTTATAGCTGTTGCCATAGATTGTGCCCTGTGGTGCAGCACATGCTGCAAAGCACAGGTTGAGGCTAATGCTGGGGACACTTTCCGGGTCTTCCCATAAAGAGAGCAAAACTGTCTAATATTGATCTTCTGTTCCCTGATGACTTAAATAAATCTTTGTACAAACCCAGGAAAAACTATACTATCTTCACCGCAGGACCTTTCATAGGTTGTATGAAAGTTTCTGGCCATGTTCACCTCTGATTATCAGTGAATAATGCCACCATTTCCTGGGTCGAGTTTTTGCAGTTCATGTGTTTTTCTGAATATTTTAAAGTTTTTATTTAATTGTTAAAGCTGAACTGTAAGCTTTGTTTGAATTTCACCACACTCCACAAATGTCCTTTTTAATGATTCAATCCAGGATATATATATGTCTCATTTAGTCACTATTTCTCTTATTTACCTCGTTTTTAGTTTTTTTTTATAACAAAAGTAACATGCTCATTGTAAAGATTCAAATAGTATAGTAGTTTATAAAATAAAAAAGTGAGATTTGTTCTGCCCCATTCCCTTCTCATCATATTCCCTAGAGATACTACAGTTGGGTGTGTATTTCTAGACTTCTAAAATACATGTATTTTCAAGTATCTAAATGTGCTCATACAAAGTTTGATTTTAAATAGGAAAAACACCACAGATTGTTTTGCAAATCTTTTCACTTGACAATATATCATGAATATTTATGTATGTGTATATAAATTTATGTGTATGTATGTATATACATGCTGTCACTTTTAAGATCATTCCTCTATGAGGAAATTGGTTTTCGAGCTACAGTGAGTACTGCTGAATTTACAGCGATAATCACACTGTGTGTGCCTGCATCTGTGTGTACTATGAATATTTCTGTATGAAAGAGTCTTAGGATCAAAGGTCCAATGGCCTTTAGAAGGCTATATCAAGTTAATTCTTATTAAAAATGTTTTTAAAAAGTACTGAAAAGGAAAAGAGATTACTGCATGCCCTTTCGATATTACACCACAGACCACAGCAGAGGTTCTCGAAGTGTGGTCTGTGGACCTGGGGAGGGCGGGGCAATGTTGTGTGAAATTGAAACTGTTTTCATAGTTCAAAGGTTATTTGCCTTTTCCACTCTCATTTATTTTATGAATGTACAGTAGAATTTCCAAGGTTATGTGATGTACAATGCTGTCATCACTGTGGTAGCTAATGGGAAATGTGGTTGACTATTCTTGTGTTTTCTAGAATTTCCTAACGTGGTAGGTTGAGGATATACATATATGAGTTTTTAGAGAGTAACTCATTACTCAGTACTTTTACTGTACTCTTACTAGGTATCTTTGGTTATTTCTGCTATAATCTCTGTAACTTCTGCTATTACTGTCATCAATAAATTATTTTGAAATCACAATGATTTGCCACACTTTAAAATGATGGCACTCCACTCACTAATATCTTTTGTGTTGAAAACTGAGGGTTTTTAAAATGTTATTTATGTTAATATGTAAATAAACTGAGGGTTTATTGTTGTTAAGTGAATATGTTTAAATTTTGTTTTAATTTCTAGCGCTATGAATATTAACAGATATAACCCACATAAACAAGAGATCTTGGAGATCCTTAATAACTTTTAAGAGTGTGAAGGAATCCTGAGACCAAAATATTTGGGAAACCGCTCTACTGGAGCATTATCTAACAAACCCACCTGATGGCTGACTGACATTTTTGTTTGACTGTTATTGATTAGGGCCCAGACTCTAACAGAGCCTGCTGTTAACTTGATAAGCTGCAAATGATTTTCATTTGGCAGAGTGACATGATATTTTTTCTTAGCAGAAAGGAGGTTACAGTTGTCTAGCCTTGTAGGACATTAACCACTTAGCATCTAACCTTGTAATCTTATTCCAGCATTCTTTTGTGGTATCCTCTTTTACCATCCTTCCAGGGCCTTTGGTAAAAAGCTAAATAAATCTTTAGATCTGTGCTTGTTACTGTTAGGTTTTCAACTTCTTGAAAATTATTCTTTGACAAGTACATGAGAATTTTTTTACCCATGCTCTTACCAGTGTATCACAAATCATTTTACTGGCTTTGCTGATGCATGAAATTTGCCAGTATGTAAGACTTAAAGACTTAAAGTTAAAAAAAATATTTAAACATTTCCTCAGAGTTCAGTTGGGGCTTATCATTCAGGTGCCTGAGGAGGATGTGAGACTGTAAGAAGGACTAGGTGGTGCCCAGGCCTCCTTTTCGATAGCCCACACGGCATTGGTCAGGGAGGTATATCTTTGCTCCGAATACCGAGGATTCCCTGAGTTGGTCCTGACAGCAGCCCCCAGTCCAGAGCAGTGGCAGAGTGGTGCCCAGTGCTGGACCTTTCAGAGGTAACACAGGTTATATTTAGATAGCCTTGTTGAGGGATAAGACATCCTGAAACAGCAAATACAGTAATTTTGTTACTCTGTCAGGTGAGAGAATAGTATCTAATTTCCCTGACACTAGTGAAGCTAACCATTTTTTCGTATTTTTTTGGCCACTGTATTGTGTAATTGCCTATTCTAATCTTTTATTTTCCTGTTGGTTGCTTCTTTTTCTTTTTGATTTGTACAAACACTTGTTATGAATCTCAATCTTTTGTTAAATATTTCAATCTCTTGCTAGTATTTTAATTTTGAGGGAAACAACTATTATTTTTTCTTTGGCCTTGGGACTCTGTGTCACCCAAAATATGTAATTTTTTTCTTGAAATACTTTAGTGATATTATATACCATGGTCTTTAATCTATTTTGCATATGAGATGAGATAGGTATTTTTACTCTTTTAAAAAATTCCCCATTTTGTAAAACTGTATAGAGAGGACATCTTTTATGCTCTAATCCCCTTTTTCACCCCTTAAAGGTGAAATAGTTTGCCGTCTTGATACTTGATAAAACTTGTAGGTTTTATGTGTTCCAGAAGGATTTGTGTTTTTCTTTTCTTTGAAGATAATGATACCATATAATGGAGAACAATCCATTATTATTATGTAATTTTGCAGTTAGTTCTTTTTACTATCTTAAGGGGTGGGGTTATTTAATCAAGACTACCTTTTTTTTCCTTTCAATGCTCTTTTTCATTTTCTTAAAACTACTGAAACTGCTTCCTCCTTTTATTAGAGTGGTAGCAGCAGCTACTTCACAAATTCTGGTTTTACACAATCAAATATGCTAGCCCTAACCACTGAAGGACCTGAAAATAACCAATAATTGGGGCCTTTTTAAAGGGTACAGTGTACATTCATTTTCGGTCTCTTCTCATTGTATTGTGGCCTTATTATATCTTGAGGGAAGTCAGTCATACATCATCTTGCTTAAGAGCTTCTGAGACAGTAGACCAATCAATATTATTTGCAGGTGAGCTGCATAAATCCCAGGATGTGGAAAGATTCTAAGATGGGGAACATTCTTGAAAATGAATCTAGGATAATATCTATCCTTGTAGCTATGGAAGTATTTTCTGATTTTTGGTTTTAGACACAATATTGTCTCAATTCCTCCCATACTTATTTGTGTATTTATATAAAATAATGTTGATCACTATGATAAAAAATCTTTCCTTGCAGCAGCAATAAAAAAGTTCTGAATGAAATGCATCTTTGTATTATAAGCCTAGGCACTTTGGGATATCTTGAAACTTGGGAACACTTTCAAGAATACATTTTCATATTAAAGATGGTGGCGTGAGAGGTGAGATAGAGGCTTCCTCCTAAAAACCGCATATAATATGAAAATATAACTAATACAAGTAATTCCGAAAGAGCAACAGGAAAGAGGACTGTGCCAAACTGCATACACCTGAAAAAAAGAATAATTATCATGGAACAGGGTAACGTACCAAACCAAGCCCAGCGGGACCCAAGCCCTTCCCTCACCCCCAGCTCACCAGCGGAAAGAGAAACAGAGTGGGTAGGGAGTGGAGGCCTGGGACTAACTCCAGAGAGCTGATCTGGTAGCACAAACCTACATTTCATGGTGCTTTCATGGTATTCTTGTGATTAGGGGGTTGGGAACTAAGACAGGCAGAATACCTGGAGAGACTGGGATTCCAGCCGCTTGTGTTAAGCAGGGATCCATATCCAGCTGCTCTGGGACAAAAGAAAGATGGTCAGTCTGAGAGACTCCCTAACAGCAAGAGGGCTGCTAAAGGGGCAAGGATTGCACAGAGCTTACTGCTCAGGAGAAAGCACAGGTAGGCAGAATTGCCCGGGTGCACTCTGCCCAGCAAGGTGGGAACTTCTACAATCTTCAGGAGCTCCAGCTCCCTGGCTGGCCACAGAACTCCAAGGAACCCCTCCATGATAGGCAGCCTACTGAGCCTTTCTCCCAGCCAGCCTCACCTGGCTCGCAAACAGGCAAATTCTACCCTGGTGTTAGGCCAGCCAGAGGGAAGCCCCGTCTACAGTAACTACAAAGGTAAAGCAAAGAGGCTTATACCTGTGTGCTCGGTCCACTGGTTCTGGCAGTGGAGATAGGCATAGCAGCCAGGAAGCAGAAAACAGCTCTTTCCTCCCCCCAGGCACCAATACCACTCCCCTGCGACCCCCAACATTGCTTCAGGGGCTGAGCAGCTCCAGAGACTAGAGCTTCTGGGTACTAGAGGGCACCATATACAAATATGAAATGCCAAAGGAACCTGGTTCAAAGTAAAATTATGAATACAACCCCTGAGAAAGATTCAAATGAAATCGACCTCATAAATCTGCCTTGAAAGGGATTTCAAAATAAAAATGATTAACATGCTCATGGAGGTACAGAAAAATATTCAAGAACTCAGGAATGAATTCCAGTTGGAGATCCAGTCATTATGGATCAGAAATAAAAAATACAATGGAAAGTTTTAAAAGCAGATTAGATATGGTGGAGGAGACGATAAATGAAATAGAAATTAGAGAAGAGGAATACAAAGAAGCTGAGGCACAGAGAGAAAAAAGGATCTCTAAGAATTAAAGAATATTGAGAGAACTGTGTGACCAATCCAAACGGAACAGTATTCGCATTATAGGGGTACCAGAAGAAGAGAGAGAAAAAGGGATAGAAAATGTCTTTGAGGAGGTAATTGCTGAAAACTCCCCCACTCTGGGGGAGGAGATAGTCTCTCAGGCCATGGAGGTGCACAGATCTCCCAACACAAGGGACCCAAGGAAGACAACACCAAGACATATAATTAAAATGGCAAAGATCAAGGATAAGGACAGACTTTTAAAAGCAGGTAGAGAGAAATAAGATCACATACAAAGGAAAGCCCATCAGGCTATCATCAGACTTCCCAGCAGAAACCTTACAGGCCAGAAGGGAGTTGCATGATGTATTTAATGCAATGAAGCAGAAGGGCCTTGAACCAAGAATACTTTTTCTGGCAAGATAATCACTTAAATTTGAAGGAAGGATTAAACAATTTCCAGATAAGCAAAAGCTGAGAGAAATTACCTCCCACAAACCATCTCTACAGTGTATTTTGGAGGGACTGCTATAGATGGAAGTGTTCCTAAGGTTTAACAGCTGTCACCAGAGGTAATAAAACCACAATAAAGAAAGTAGAACAGTTAATTACTAAGTAAATGCAAAATTAAACCAACTATCCCCAAAGTCAATCAAGGGGTAGACAAAGAGTACAGAATATGAAACCTAATATGTAAAGAATGGAGGAGGAAGAAAAAAGAGGAGAAAAAAAGAACCTTTAGACTGTTTGTAAGAGCATATTAACTGAGTTAAGTTAGATTCTTAGATAGTAAGGAAGTTAACCTTGAACCTTTGGTAACCACGAATCTAAAGCCTGTAATAGCAATAAGTACATACCTATCGATAATAACCCTAAATTTAAATGAACTGAATGCACCAACCAAAAGACATAGAGTCACTGAATGGATAAAAAAACAAGACCCATCTATATGCTGCCTACAAGAGACTCACTTTAAACCCAAAGATGTACACAGACTAAAAGTGAAGGGATAGAAAAAGGTATTTCATGTAACTAATAGGGAGAAAAAAGCAGGAGTTGCAGTACTTGTATCAGACAAAATAGACTTCAAAACAAAGAATGTCATAAGAGACAAATAAGGACATTACATAATGATAAAGGGGTCACTCCAACAAGAAGATATAAGTATTATAAATATCTATGCACCCAACACAGGAGCACATACATTTGTGAAACAAATACTAACAGAATTAAAAGGAGAAATAGAATGCAATGCATTCATTCTAGGAGACTTCAACACACCACTCACTCCAAAGGACAGATCAATCAGACAGAAAATAAGTAAGGAGACAGAGGCACTGAACAACACATTAGAACAGATGGGCCTAACAGACATCTACAGAACTCTACACCCAAAAGCAGCAGAATACACATTCTTCTCAAGTGCACATGGAACATTTTCAAGAAAAGATCATATACTAGGCCACAAAAAGAGCCTCAGTAAATTCAAAAAGATTGAAATTGTACCAGCCAGTTTCTCAGACCACAAAAGTATGAAACTAGAAATAAATTATGCAAATGAAATGAAAAATCCCACAAACACATGGAGGCTTCACAACATGCTTCTAAATAACCAATGGATCAATGACCAAATAAAAACAGATCAAGCAATATATGAAGACAAATGACAACAATAATTCAACACCGAAAAATCTGTGGGATGCAGCGAAGGCCATGCTAAGAGAAAAGTATATTGCAATACAGGCCTACCTCAGGAAAGAACAATCCCATATGAGCAGTCTAAACTCACAATTAACGAAACTAGAAAAAGAACAAATAAACTGTCCCTGTTTGCAGATGACATGATATTGTATATAAAAAACCCTAAAGAATCCACTCTAAAACTACTAGATCTAATATCAGAATTCAGCAAAATTGCAGGATACAAAATTAATACACAAAAATCTGTGGCATTCCTATATACTAACAATGAACTAGCAGAAAGAGAAGTCAGGAAAACAATTCCATTCACAATTGCATCAACAGGAATAAAATACCTAGGAATAAACCTAACCAAGGAAGTGAAAGACCTATACTCTGAAAATTACAAGACACTCTCATGAGAGAAATTAAAGAATATACCAATTAATGGAAACACATCCTGTGCTCATGGATAGGAAGAATTAATATTTTCAAAATGGCCATCTAAAGCAATCTACAGATTCAATGCAATCCCTCTCAAAATACCAACAGCATTCTTCAATGAACTAGAGAAAATTGTTCTAAAATTCATATGGAACTACAAAAGACCCCGAATAGCCAAAGTTATCCTGAGAAGGAAGAATAAAGCAGGGGGAATTACTCTCCCTGACTTCAAGCTCTACTACAAAGTCACAGTAATCAAGACAATTTGGTACTGGCACAAGAACAGACCCATAGACCAATGGAACAGACTAGAGAGCCCTGATATAAACCCAACCATATATGGTCAATTAATATATGATAAAGCAGCCATGGAGATACAATGGAGAAATGACAGCCTCTTCAACAAGTGGTGTTGGTAAAACTGGACAGCTACATGCAAGAGAATGAAACTGGAGTATTGTTTAACCCCATACACAAAAGTAAACTCGAAATGGATCAAAGACCTGAATAGAAGCCGTGAAACCATGAAACTCTTAGAAGGCAACATAGGCAAAAATCTCCTGAATATAAGCATGAGCAAATTCTTCCTGAACGTATCTCCTAAAGCAAAAATGGACACATGGGACCACATCAAACTAAAAAGCTTCTGTATGGCAAAGGACACCATCAACAGAACAAAAAGGCATCCTACAGTATGGGAGAATATATTTGTAAATGACATATCTGAGAAGGGGTTAACATCCAAAATATATAAAGAACTTACATGCCTCAACACCCAAAAAGCAAATAACCTGATTAAAAAATGGGCAGAGGATGTGAAGAGACAGTTCTCCAAAGAAGAAATTCAGATGGCCAACAGACACATGAAAAGATGCTCCACATCGCTAATCATCAGGGAAATGCAAATTAAAACCACAATGAGATATCACCTCACACCAGTCAGGATGGCCAACATCCAAAACACAAACAACAACAAATGTTGGCGAGGATGTGGAGAAAGGGGAACCCTCCTACACTGCTGGTGGGAATGTAAGCTAGTTCAACCATTGTGGAAAGCAATATGGAGGTTCCTCAAAAAACTAAAAGTAGAAATACCATTTGACCTGGGAATCCCACTCTTTGGAATTTACCCAAAGAATACAACTTCTCATATTCAAAAAGACATATGCACCCCTATGTTTATCACAGCCCTGCCAAGATATGGAAGCAACCTAAGTGTCCATCAGTAGATGAATGGATAAAGAAGAGGTGGTACATATACAAATGGAATACTATTCAGCCATAAGAAAGAAACAAATCCTAACCATTTGCAACAACATGGGTGGGAATGGAAGATATTATGCTCAGTGAAATAAGCCAGGCAGAGAAAGACAAGTGCCAAATGATTTCCCTCATTTGTGGAGTATAACGCAGCAAAACTGAAGGAACAGAACAGCAGCAGACTCACAGACTCCAAGAAGTGACTAGAGGTTACCAAAGGGGAGGGGTATGGGAAGGTGGGTGGGAGGAAGGGGAAGGGGATTGAGGGGTCACAGGGAAAACAGTGTTGCACAGAGAAGGCAAAAAGTTCCTACCCTGAGATTCTGATTTTTTTTGATATTGGGGTATCGCCCACGAATATTTTAACAAGTTCCCTAGGTAATTAGGATGGTCTGACAGGTTTGAGAGTCACTGATAGGCCATTGTGTGGGCATCAGAACCCCCTACCGGGCATCTTGCTTGTCAGAGATTGTTGGGTCCCACCTGCCGAGTCTCTGACTCACAGGTCTTGGTGGGGCCTGAGAATTTGTGCTTCTCTGTTCCCGGGCGATGCTGCTGTGCTGCTGGTCCAGGGACCACACTTTGAGTACAGACCATCCCCAAGACTTCCCGGACCCAGACCGGTCACACTCGACAAAGAAAAACTTTCTTTTCTTGTACTTGGTGAGTGTCTTCCTTCTCAGAGAGCATTAACTGATGTACCTCTGTCCCTCTTAAAAGTTTTGAGTGGAACGATGATGTTTGCTGACTAAGGTGGCTTGGTAGTAGAATGAAAATAGCCAAGGAGTTGTGCAGATCTGGGCTAAATTACCCATTTTTTGACCCTGGATTTATTGTGTTCTCAGGCAGTTCTCCTAATCTTTCTTCTCTCCAGCCGTGGTTTCGTGCCATGCTTCCTCCTGTCAGGAGGCCTTTGCTCTTTCCAGGCCTAGAAAGCTTTTCCCTTGCCTCTAATATCTTGCTTTTGCTTCCTTGAACTTGGATCTCTGCTCAGCAAATCCTTCCTCAGAAGACCTTGACTGGCCTCCCTAATTAGGTCAGATCCCCCTTATTTACATAGCACCATGTACCTGTCCTTCTCAGCATTGTCACAGTTGCAGTTTTAGATATGCTTGTGTGATCATTTTGATTTGTCTTTCTCCACTAGACTGTAAGTTCTGGGACTTAAAACTTACCAGTCTGTATTCCTATTGTGTTCTTACTGTAAACACTGAGCCTGGCACCAGCAGCTCAATGAACGCAATGAATGTGGTCACATTATACAAACAGGGTGGGCATACCAAAGTTGGCACCATTCCTTTCTGTGGGTTTCTAGAAGACACTGTGTTATTCTTATAATAAACTCCCTATTTTGTATGATTGTACTTATTGGTTTCTGCTGTCTGCCAGAGCCCTGACAGTGCAACTGCCATTTATTGAGTGCTTCCTATGTATGTCAGGTGCCAGCTATGATTTCACATTTGACACTGAGCTAGGAGGTCAGAATCTTTACCAATATCTAGGGCATTACTTTTTCCTAAGATTCTGAAAACCAATGTGTATTACAAAGATACAACCTATAGATAGAAGATGGATTTCCCTAGTTCTATATTAGGGAAAAACAGCAGAAAGCAATTTTATACTCCAACTAGATCTCTAAGGTGGTCTTTAGGATTGGGGATAGTGGGTACCAAGGGACACTAGGGTAATTTCCAACTACTGTTGACCCTTGAACAATGAGGGCATTAGGGGCACTGACCCCTGTACAAAAATCTGTGTATAACTTTTGACTTCCTAAAATCTTAATGCTAATAAACTACTGTTGATTTTATGGTAGTAAATGATAAAATAAACTAGTACCCACATACATTTTTTATATTCATACCATACAAAACTTTTTCTTAATTGTTTGACTATTTCTAGCAGTTCATCCATGAGTTTCTTCAAATTGTCACAAATCTCAAAAAATTTTTCCAATATATTTATTGAAAAAAATCCGTATGTAAGTTGACCCATGTACTTTAAACCAGTGTTCAAGGGTCAGCTGTCCTTGCACATATGACTGCCCTTTCTTTGCAGTAAAATCCCATAATGAGTAACATCTGGAAAGTGCACTCACTTTATAGTGACAGGATGGTTTACTTACTGGGTAGAACAAGACTTGACTAACAGTATTTATATAACCAAATTACACCTCTGTCAATGACAAAAGGGATTGATATCTTGTAATTTAGAAAAATCTAGGTTCAGAGGGACATAAAAGCACTAAATAAAAAAGGGGGGACCCTGGGCCAAAGACTTAACCATTCTAGGTCCTGTAGATAGATCACTGGCATGGAATAAGCAATTAAATTATCCAACTAATTATCCTTGCTGTAAGTCTAAGTTTATACGTGAGCTTCAGATAAATGTTGGGAGTCAGTACACCCAGGGTCTCCTGCATTTCCTTTTTTATGGACTGTTTTTTATTTTTAACGATCTAAATGTTCTTTATTATTTTTTTTAATAGTTTATTTTGGTATCATTAATCTACAATTACATGTGCAATATTATGGTGATTAAACTACCCCCTTCATCAGGTCCCCCCCACCAACCCCATTACAGTCACTGTCCATCAGCGTAGTGAGATGCTATAGAATCACTACTTGTCTTCTCTGAGTTGTACAGCCCTCCCCATGCCCCCCTACCTTACCTCTGCTAATCGTAATGCCCCTTTTTCCCCCTTGTCCCTCCCTTCCCACCCAAACTCCCCAGTCCCTTTCCCTTTGGTACTATTAGTCCGTTCTTGGGTTCTGTGAGTCTGCTGCTGTTTTGTTCCTTCAGGTTTTTTTCTTTGTTCTTATACTCCACATATGAGTGAGATCATTTGATACTTGTCTTTTTCGGCTTGGCTTATTTCACTGAGCATAATACCCTCTAGCTCCATTCATGTTGTTGCAAATGGTAGGATTTGTTTTCTTCTTATGGCTGAATAATATTCCATTGTGTATATGTACCACCTCTTCTTTATCCATTCATCTACTGATGAACACTTAGGTTGCTTCCATTTCTTGGCTATTGTAAATAGAGCTGCGATAAACATAGGGATGCATCTGTCTTTTTCAAATTGGGCTGCTGCATCCTTAGGATAAATTCCTAGGAGTGGAATTCTTGGGTCAAATGGTATTTCTATTTTGAGTTTTTTGAGGAACCTCCATACTGCTTTCCACATTGGTTGAACTAATTTGCATTCCCACCAGCAGTGTAGGAGGGTTCCCTTTTCTGCACATCCTCGCCAACATTTGTTGTTGTTTGTGTTGTGGAGGTTGGCCATCCTCACTGGTGTGAGGTGATATCTCATTGTGGTTTTAATCTGCACTTCTCTGATGGTTAGCGATGTGGAACATCTTTGCATGTGCCTGTTGGCCATCTGAGATTCTTCTTTGGTGAAGTGTCTATTCATGTCCTCTGCCCATTTCTTAATTGGATTATTTACTTTATGTTTGTTGAGGTGCGTGAGTTCTTTATATATTTTGGATGTCAACCCCTTATCGGATACGTCATTTATGAATATATTCTCCCATACTGTAGGATGTCTTTTTGTTCTACTGATGGTGTCCTTTGCTGTACAGAAGCTTTTCAGCTTGATATAGGCCCACTTGTTCATTTTTCCTTTTGTTTCCCTTTCCCGGGGAGATATATTCATAAAGAAGTCGCTCATGTTTATGTCTAAGAAATTTTTGCCCTATGTTTTTTTCTAAGAGTTTTATGGTTTCATGACTTACATTCAGGTCTTTGATCTATTTTGAGTTTACTTTTGTGTATGCAGTTAGACAGTAGTCCAGTTTCATTCTCTTACATGTAGCTGTCCAGTTTTGCCAACACCAGCTGCTGAAGAGTCTGTCATTTCCCCACTGTATATCCAAGGCTCCTTTATCAAATATTAATTGGCTGTAAATGTTTGGGTTAATGTTTGGATTTTCTATTCTGTTCCACTGGTCTGTGGGTCTGTTTTTGTGCCAGTACCAAATTGTCTTGATTACTGTGGCTTTGTAGTAGAGTTTGAAGTCAGGGAGTATAATTCCCCCTGTTTGATTCCTCCTTCTCAGAATTGCTTTGGCTATTCGGGGTCTTTTCTGGTTCAATATGAATTTTAGAATTATTTGTTCCAGTTCATTGAAGAAAGCTGGTGGTATTTTGATAGGGATTGTGTTGAATCTGTAGATTGCTTTAGGTAGTATAGCCATTTTGACAATATTTATTCTTCCTAGCCAAGAGCATGGAATGAATTTCCATTTGTTAGTGTCCTCTTTAATTTCTCTTAGGAGTGTCTTGTAGTTTTCAGAGTACAGGTCTTTCACTTCCTTGGTTAGGCTTATTCCTAGGTATTTTATTCTTTTTGATGCAATTGTGAATGGAATTGTTTTTCTGATTTCTCTTTCTGTTAGTTCATCGTTAGTGTATAGGAAAGCAACAGATTTCTGTGTGTCAACAGATTTCTGTGTGTTAATTTTGTATCCTGCAACTTTGCTGAATTCAGATATTAGTTCTAGTAGTTTTGGAGTGGAGTCTTTAGGGTTTTTTATGTACAATATCATGTCATCTGCAAATAGTGACAATTTGACTTCTTCTTTACCAATCTGGATGCCTTGTATGTCTTTGTTTTGTCTAATCGCCGTGGCTAGGACCTCTAGTACTATGTTGAATAACAGTGGAGAGAGTGGGCGTCTCCGTCTTGTTCCCGATCTTATATGAAAAGCTTTCAGCTTCTTGCTGTTAAGTATGATGTTAGCTGTGGGTTTGTCATATATGGCCTTTATGATGTTGAGGTACTTGCCCTCTATACCCATTTTGTTGAGAGTTTTAATCATGAATGGATGCTGAATCTTGTCAAATGCTTTTTCAGCATCTATGGAGATGATCATGTGGTTTTTGTTCTTCTTTTTGTTGATGTGGTGGATGATGTTGATGGATTTTCGAATATTGTACCATCCTTGCATCCCTGGGATGAATCCCACTTGATCATGGTGTATGATCCTCTTGATGTATTTTTTAATTCGGTTTGCTAATATTTTGTTGAGTATTTTTGCATCTACATTCATCAGGGATATAGGTCTGTAGTTTTCTTTTTTGGTGAGGTCTTTGCCAGGTTTTGGTATTAGAGTGATGCTGACTTCATAGAATGAGTTTGGAAGTATTCCCTCCTCTTCTATTTTTTGGAAAATGTTAAGGAGAATGAGTGTTATTTCTTCTCTATATGTCTGGTAGAATTCAGAGGTGGATCCATCTGGTTCAGGGGTTTTGTTCTTGGGTAGTTTTTTGATTACCGCTTCAATTTTGTTGCTGGTGATTGGTCTGTTTAGTTTTTCTGTTTCTTGTTTGGTCAGTTTTGGAAGGTTATATTTTTCTAAGAAGTTGTCCATTTCTTCTATGTTTTGCAGCTTGTTAGCATATAGATTCCCATAATATTCTCTTATACTTCTTTGTATTTCTGTGGGGTCTGTCGTTATTTTTCCTTTCTCATTTCTGATTCTGTTTATGTGTGTAGATTCTCTTTTTCTCTTAATACGTCTGGCTAGGGGTTTATCTATTTTGTTTATTTTTTCAAAGAACCAACTCTTGGTTTATTGGTTTTTTCTATTGTTTTATTCTTCTCAACTTTATTTATTTATTCTCTGATCTTTATTATGTCCCTCCTTCTGGTGACTTTGGGCCTCATTTGTTCTTTTTCCAATTTCAGTAATTGTGTCTTTAGACCATTCATTTGGGAATGTTCTTCCTTCTTTAAATAGGCCTGGATTGCAATATACTTTCCTCTTAGAACTGCCTTTGCTGCGTCCCACAGAAGTTGTGGCTTTGTGTTGTTGTTGTCATTAGTCTCCATATATTCTTTGATTTCTGTTTTGATTTGGTCATTAACCCATTGATTAATTAGGAGAATGTTGTTAAGTCTCCATGTATTTGTGAGCCTTTTTGTTTTCTTTCTAAAATTTAATTCTAGTTTTATACCTTTATGATCTGAGAAGTTGGTTGGTAGAATTTCAATATTTTTGAGATTACTGAGGTTCTTTTTGTGTCCTAGTATGTGGTCTATTCTGGAAAATGTTCCATGTGCCCTTGAGAAGAATGTGTATCCTGTTGCTTTTGGGTGCAGAGTTCTGTAAATGTCTGTTAGGTCCATCTGTTCTAGTGTGTTGTTCAGTGCCTCTGTGTCTTTACTTATTTTCTGTCTGGTTGATCTGTCCTTTGGAGTGAGTGGTGTGTTGAAGTCACCTAAAATGAATGCATTGCTGTCTATTTCCTCCTTTAATTCTGTTAGTATTTGTTTCACATATGCCGGCGCTCCCGTATTGGGTGCATATATATTTATAATGGTTATATCCTCTTGTTGGATTGACCCCTTTATCATTATGTAATCTCTAGACTGTTTTTTTTAAAACATGTTTGTATAGCAATCAGTTTGAAAAGAGAGATTATCTCTCTGGAACATAGGGCAGACATGCTTATGCACATTATAAAAGATTCAGGTTCCCTAAACTCAGGGTTCCTCTCCTATAACTCATCCACTGCATGTGCAGGTAATACATAGCACGATTTGGTATCATGTGGGGTTTGGGCTTGAGGAGCAATGGAAATGCTGACACTCTAGCTACTACTATATAGTTAATGTGGGTGCCTGGGCAGGGAGGAGGAAGGTCATCAGGCTGGTTCTGGAAATGCTGAAAGCCATTGCTGCTATTGGAACAACTGATGCTGACAGGGTGAAATGCTGTGTGCTCACGGTCACACTTGGGAACTGGAAGCTAACAGCTTCCCACCTCTTTCTCATGCCCCCTATTGGCAACGCCGAACAGGGAGTCAGCTGGCAAAGGGAGCATGGCTACCGAAATGCCCCATCATCACAGCAGAGTAGAGAAATCACCCACATAAGGTTTTTAAAAGCCTGTTTGACAAGCGGTTAGGAGGTGGGAGGAGGGAATGATTCATTACTTGGGGACATTTGGGAAATGGCCTGAAAGTGTCTCTAACATTAATTTCAACTTAATACTTTCTTTAGGTCAGGGAAGGGAGTATCTATGGACAGCTGACTGGGAAGCCCTGGATTAGTAGTTGGTAGCATGCCTGGGCAATTACCTGGTCTGTTCTGTGGGGTGGACTTTGTGAGATAGAACAAATAGATAGAGATAGAGATAGAACACTACAGAAGTTTGACTATAGCTTACCCATAATTTGTACTCTACATGAATTCATTGTATATGAGCTGATTTCTAAACTATAAAGCATGATGCCAAGGAGAAGTGGTATTTATTATTTGTATCCTTTCTGGTCCTTGGCTGGGTTTCAGGTAGGTGATGGGTTTCAGTATCCAAGGAAGGATTACAGAGGAGATAAACAGAACAGAGAGCAAAATAACAGACCTTACAAAATTAACAGAGCAAGTTTATACTTTTAAGATTTGGTTCTTAAAAATCATGGCCCTCCAGACCATTATTTTTGAAGCCAGAATTTGGATGCAGATAAATTGGACAAATATCTCAATATAGAGCACTAATCCCCGTATTGCTGCTGTTTCAAAATAGCAGTGACTGACTTGGACCACGTAAGTACTTGAAGTTTTATAATGGACTGTTTTATAAGCCTTTGACGGTTTTGAGGAGAGAAGTGACACAGTCTGATTTGTTTTAAGTCCTTCCGCTACAGGATTGAGAATAGGCTGTAGGGGAGGGGGGCTTGTGGGCAGAAGCAAGAGTGAGATTACTCCAGTAATCCAGGTGAGAGAGGATGGTGATTTGGGCTAGTGGAATGTGGAGAAGTGATCAAACACTGGATATATTTTCATGATAGAGCCAGTAGGATTTCCTGAGGAGTTGAATGTAGAACGAGAGAGAACGGAATCAAGGGTGATTCCAGGATTTGGCTGGAGCAATGGGGAGGATGTCGCCACCATTAAGGAAATGGGGAAGACTGTGGAAGGAGTGGATTTGGGGGAATAGGGGTGGTGGTTTCTCAAGAGCTCAGTTTTAAACATGTCATGTTGAGCTGCTCGTTAGTCATCAGTGTGCAGATGCCAAGTGGGTTGTAGCTTTGGGAGGGCAGAACATCTTCCTCCTGATGAATCTTTGTGCCCGGTTTGTTGATTGCGTGAATCAATTAATCAGTGAACAATAATTCTGAATAGAGGTTGGAGGAAAGGTTATGAGATTTCTAGTCCTAGACTATGAGAAAGGGAAATTTTATTTTTGGATATTCATGAAGTAGGTTTCTGAAAATGGGTAGGCGATGAAGGACCAGGGGTGTCATCTCTGGATAATGTCAGCATCTATGAAGTCTGAGATCAGCATGTATGTTGTCACTGTTGCTGAGGACATTATCATCAATGACGGTCCCCTAATTTTTTGCATTATGCATAGTAGTAGAGGCAGTTTGATATTAAGAGTTCAGTTTTCAGAGACAAATGCTTGGATTTAAATCCCGCTTCTACTGTTTTTAAGTTGTAAGAGAAAGCAAGTTGCTTAACCTTTTTCTAATCTGTAAAATGGGAATGTTATTAGTACCTGTCTCATTGTGGAGTACCTGGACTCTCACAAGTGTAGTCCTCCAGAAAATGAGAATAGCTTGTGCCTCTGCCTCAGGGCTGAGCCCTAGTAGGAGCAAAAAGGAGTGAGGACGAGGATGGTCTGCTAAAGCTCTCCCTATTTTGTGCAATCAGAGCAGATGAAGGGAAGATATGGGAACAAAGAAGTGTCCGTCAACTGGGGAAGGATATTAGGAGATAGCAATGTGGTTTCTTGTTTTGTTGCAGTTGCTCAGATATTGAAATTGTGGCCCACTGAGACTCTTAGTTGCTTTGCCATTTAGGTGCTAAGTGGAAATCAAGACTATTTCTCCTGGATTGATTGATTACTGAATGAATGAATCAGGTAAGCAACCATCCGAACATTTCCTGAGTGTTGCTGATGTGTCTGGAAAGATACCATGTGAGATATTTTTATCTGGCTGAGGAATGGTTTCTACTTGTTATTTGCAGATTTATGGAAAAAAGACAACTTTTATAGGAGGGTCCTCAAAGAAATGAAGGTATTTTAGGAAACTGATTCATTCAATAAATGCTTATGTGTGCCAGGTATTGTGTTAAAAGCTGGGAATACAACAGAGTAAGACCCACACTCTGCCATCAGGAGCTTACAGTCTACCGTGGGCAGGGAGGCAGGGAAATTCATCCAGCCCAGGGACTGATGGCCCACAGAACATGCACCCAACCAACCCAGTTTCTGGAGTTAAAGGGTATTTGCCCTGAGTCAGAGGACCAGTAGGGTTGGTAGATTTGGGGTAAAGGTGAAGGGCAAAGTTATATAATCTAAGCAAGCCCTGAGAAACTCTGTGATCCCAGTGGCCTTCTGAGCTCAGATCCAGTTTTAGACACTGAACCTAGTGTTAGGTCATGAAGATTAACTCATCCCGACTGGTCAGCAGGGGCAAGCGATGTTATCCAAAAGAGCTTTGAGGTTACTTTTCTACCATAGGCAGGGTCTGTGTTGGCCAGAGCTCTACTCGGGAGAGTGGAATTTAATTGGTGCTTATTTTCAATGCCCTTATAAAGGGGGACTTCTGGGCCCATTGAAATGGAAACCATCCTAATGCCTAAATGACTGGCAGTCAGGACCCTGAATCACGTCCACCACTTTGGCTAATGTATTTGTCCGGCAAGTACGATATGTTTGGGGCCTCTTCCCAGTATCAAAATGGGGATGAAATGGGAGTACTGCCTGGTGAGAGTCAGCCCTAGATGCATGGAAACAGAAATAGCTGTTCCTTGTGTCAACAACGAGGCTTTTTGTGTGTGTGTGCAGAACTAAAGAAATGCAGCTTACTTACTGGTCTGGCTAAATGTCAAAAATCTGTGTGTTTTTTTTCCTTCCTCCCAGGAACATTTTGTTCATGCTGGTGGTTAAAAGGGGGCAGCTTTCACACAGAAGTAGAGCAGGAAGTATTTAAGTTAGATAAAAAGAAGGACTATTTGGCAGAATAACTGAGTGCAGGACTGGGTTCCCACAGGGATTATGGAATCTGATTTTTATTCATGGGCTTTCCTATTCAATAACTTAAATACAAAGGGTGGCAAAGCATAAGGCTACCTCACCATTTTTTAAAGGCCTATGTTTTGGGATTTAGAGAAAAAGGGAGTGACTTGTGGCCAAGATGAGCTAAGACAGCTCCCTGGGGCTAAGCTGGCCTTGGAGTTGGGGTCAGAGGTAGAAGAGTGGAGAGGGCAGACAGAGAGGGCCGAGGCAAAGAGTCAGGGCAGGAAAGCGCCAGGGACGCGTGGGACCAAGCAAGTAGGTGACTGGGAATGCGTTCTCTGCAGAGGGGCACGGTAGATAATATTAGTGGGTCAGGTGAAGGCTGGATTATGGAAAGCCTGGACGGATTGAGTCAGGGAATTTAGATTTTACCCAATGGGCAACACAAGTCCATTTTCAGGTTTTTGAGCAGAAAAGGGAAATGATGGAAATTGTGCCTCAGGGGTCATGGTTTTTTAGTGACTGAAGGGAACTCAGTCATGTAGTTCACTGTTTCTCAAACTCCAGTGGCATTATAATCATTTTTGGGTGGAGAGTGCTTGTTAAAATGCGGACTCGCATTTTATGCAGGATCTGCTCCCAGTTCTCATTGCAAATTCCAGGTGGGGCTGGGATCTTCAGTTAAACAAAGCCACAGACCCACATTGGCCTCCTAGGAGACACCAGCAAAGGTCCCAAGCAGGAAAGCCTCTGGTAAGCCCACAGAGAACCGCTGAGAAAAGGGATCCGCCCTGAAGCACATTCAGGCCGAATAGCAGGAAGCCGGCCTTTGACAGGACCAGTCCAGAGGACCTTCTGTCTCCTTTCTCTCACCTTCCCTACACTCCAGTCCTGGTGGGCCTTAGAGCCTCAAAGGAAGGAAGGCCAAAGAAAGAAATGGATCACAGCAGGCCCTGGCTCAGTGTTGTGCTGCTAAATATTTAACCAGCGTACCACTATTTTTTAACCAGCAGCCAGCTCTTCAAGATAAAAGACCCTACCTTGGAGCATTTGCCTGTATCCATGGTGCAGTCTCCCAGCAGGGCCATCTCAGCACTTGAACACAGAATCGGGAAGAGAGGCTAACTGGATCTTGTTAGCTGGTGGGAGCCTGATCTAGCTTACCGCTGTTCCTAGCCTGAAATCACACCCACGCTGGGGAATGTGGGAAAACCGTCTAGAAGACTGAGCTGAATAGTATATTGTCCTGGACTGTGCTGTGTTATTTAAAGTGACTATAGTGCTTTCTGTTACTGTTCAAGTTGTCATTCAGTGGCAAGGAAAAAACTAAAGTTCGTTTTGGGGGAAGGAGGAGACAAAAGTAAGGGTGCATTTTGGTTATATCCTAAGAATGGTGCTTGTCCAATGAATGAGTTACACTGGGAACATTTATATTTAAAACCAGTAAAATACTTTTTAAAAAGAGTTATCAAGTGGGAATACAAAACTGAAAGGTACATGTGAAATCTCTGCCCCCAAATTGAGAACCAAAGATGTAGTGTATTCAGTAGCTAATGAGATTTGTTTTGGAGAGTTTTCTTAGTTCCAAAACAGATGTTCCCAAAGGGAAGGCAACTGTTTCACTGATTAAGATACAAATGAAACTGTTCAAAGATGCAAAACTGGTACAGAATGAACTACTAAAGATGCAGGATAAGACCTCATAGGTATACTATGAGGATTAAATGAGCAAACATATTTTAAACTGTCCACTACACATAGGAGGCTTGCAGTCCTTAGATTGTAGTTTTTCTTCAGAGCTTCCTTAACTTTTAGTGATGTTGGATCACATTTACTCCGTTAGGGAGCTTCATCCGAGTTAACATGTGCCAGACCGAACAGTTTCCCCCGCGGACCTCTTCCCGCTCCCACCTCTTGCTGATGCGTGTCACCAGTGACGCCTGGAGCCTCAGTCAGTGAGGGGGGGCGACGACCTTCTGAGCCCCTTTGGCAGGTGAGCTGTGAGGATGGGGAAACAAGAAACAGAACCAGCTTTTAAATGGACTCCAGAGTGCCCGCCGCTAGTGAAACCAACTTTCGCGTCGTCTCAGCCGCCACGAGGACGCCAGAGCCGTCGCTCTGCCCCGCTGGCTCCCGAGGGGCTGGCTCTGCCTCCCCTGGCTGGTGCCCACAGGGCACGGCGGGCGCCTGCACCGCCCGGTGAGACCCTGCTTCCGGCCGAGGGCGGGTCCGGGAAGAACCCGGAACCTCCACCCGTCACGACTGCTCGCAGTGCGGGACTTTCTCCGGTTTCATGAGCTCCCTTTACAAGCCGCCACTGCTCACTCTCGGGGGCACAAGCCCTGCCTTTTGCCCTTGAGTCAACAGAACCTGGGTGCTCCGGGCTCCCAGGCGGCCGTGGTTCCTGTTTCTCGAGCGGGAAGATACGCTTCCCGGGGACGGGATGGGGCGCCCCAGGCAGGGCGGAGAGGAAAGGGGACGCCGGGCCGCAATGGGCACCACCGGACTTCGCGGTGCGGGCAGGGCCCGGGCCTGGGGCGGGGTCCGCTCGGCCGTCACCGAGGCGGGGACGAGGCCGGTCCGCGGTGCGCGGCGCGGCTGTTCGCCGCCGGGTCGTCAGGACCGGAGCGCCAACTCCATTTTGGCGTCTGCTGGGCGGTCTTACGCCCGCCACACCAGTTGTTTCCTATTAATGCGTCTGCAATTCCCACACCAGCCCTTCCGTGCCCCGCAGGACTTCCCGTGAGGAATTAGGAACAATGGCTCATCCAGCGTAGGGTCCACATCGGGGCGCGCGTGGAATCTGGACCAGGAGACTGGGTGAGATCACAAAGGCCCCGAGGGTAGAGAGCAACAGTTCCAGGGACCCCAGAGGAGCGAAAGGATAGAGCGCAGGCCAGGAGGGGTCAAGGCTGCTGAAGATCTCCGCAGGCGCAGAGGCAGACCTGAAACCGAAAGATCGGCAGCGCGGGGAGGGCGGAAGCTGCTGTTAACGAGTCAATTAACTTAGGTTAGAACGGTACCTCGTCGTCTCCCACATGGTCTAGCGGTTAGGATTCCTGGTTTTCACCCAGGCGGCCCGGGTTCGACTCCCGGTGTGGGAAAGCATAAGCGTTTTAGAGAATTGAAAAATCCAATTCGGATTTCCCCTAACTGGGGAAAACAGTGTTTTCAGGAAACCCTATAACGTGTTTTCCAACATAGGGGTGTAGAGTTGGGGGTGCGTTAGGGCTGAAGGGAACCAAGGCCTACCTGTCCTCGGAGCGGGTTTACGAGGGCAAAGATTATCCAAACCCGGTGCCAAAGAAACGTCTTTGCAAGGGCGTGAAGTTAGCATTAACGAAAAGCTGGAAACCTGTCGGTGCCGAGTTAAGATAAAGTGTCCCAGCAGGTACTGCAGTAATTTCTCTTTGTACCGTGGATATGAAGCGAATGATCAGAGCGCTCTGCTTTGAAGGAAAAAATAAAAGACTGACTATAGGACATAATAGGGCTCGTAAGTTGCCCAAAGCCATTCTTTTGAGGACAGCAACATTTCCAAAAAGACATATTATTAAGGGCAGAGTAGTTCAGTGTACAATCTACTGTGGTTGCGATTCAAAGAGCTCACTAAACCAGTATTTGGGGAAGGGCAGGGAAGGAAAAAAAGAAATTTAAGTTATTACAAATACTGAAGAGTGAGGCAATGGCAAAAAAAAAAAAAAAAACCAAAACACTTTCTTCTCACTTCCTAACGTGTTTATTTGACACATTCTGTTGATACGCTCAACTAGAACTACAACCTTAGTATTGACGTGTGACAAGACAGTTTCCAACTGTTACCCAAATAAGTGCATCCTCTGCTATAATGGGTTAATTTGCTTAAAAGCTCCAAACACTTCCCATTAGGGAAAACCTCAAGGCGTTTAGAAGCCACACTTCTTTCCAACTGGTGTTGAATATTTTTGAAGCTTCCCCAGTTTGTTCCCAGACTGCCACTAACGCTGAGAAATGCCTCTGAAAAAAACTTGACGTCCATATGACTTTGAAATTTCCTCTCTTTTTAAATAAAGTCTTTTGGGATTTTAAGGGACACAAAAACAAATGTCAGCCTTGATGAGAAAAATACTAAGCTAAAATAAATGCTTATTCAAAATTCCTAATAAAGAGCTAGGAGGAGAAATTGGTCATCAGCAGGTAATCTGTATTTATTGAATCAAGTAGAACAGAAATAAAAGGAAACATTTTAAAGCCCAATAATAACAACAGGTAATATTCATTAAGCGTGTGCTATGAACCAGGCTAAATATTTTATATACCTTTTTCAATTTTGTTATTAGATATTATTACTCCTCTCTCAGCCAGAGGCCCAATAGGAAACTGATGGCACATTCTCAGAGAGCTTAATAAAGGGACTATTTAATGTTTATTTAGGGAACCAAGCAGTCCCCAGGGCTACTGGGTCTAAACCAGTGGGTGGAGTCAGGGTAGCTGATGGACAGGGCTGCCGGGGAGGAGCTGTGGTTTCTGTTTGCTTTTAAAACTCGCTTTCCATATTGCAAAGTGAGCTCCATTCACATGAAGGCTATCAAATCTACTCATCCTATGAGTCATTTATGTTCATAAAACAGAATTCTGGCCTCATGGATCTGACAACAGCTTTCTTTAGATGTCTATATACTTAAGAGACTCAGAGCATAGTAAAAACTTCTGAAGACATGAAGACATGTACTCAACCAAATGAAAGAGTTTAACTTTGTGGGGAGATTGCTGATAGAGCTATGTTTGGCATTTTTACAGCCTTGCATTTTTGCAAAACATTTGTTATAATTTTCGTTAATCATCCTCATAATCTTTATATTCAGACTGTTTGAGCTACAAAGGTCCTTAGCAGTCACTTGATTAGCCCCTCATTTTACCTATGAATCAAGTTTTATTCCTCTGATTCCATGGTATTGGATTTTAGGTTGCATACACAAAAAATGGAATCTCTGAATGGTATCCTGGCCAAACACTGCTCCTTCAAAATTCTGGCTTCAGGGATGGAGACTGGGTGCAGAGAAGATGAATTTTTAAATTTTGTTGCATCTTGCAATGTTCGCAGAACAGTACGTGAACGGAGCTGTAACAGTTTTTCTGTTTGAAGTTTTGAGCCTTTTTTAAAAATTATTATTCACCATATAAACATTTCTAGAAAATGATGATCTTTATTTGGGATATTTGACCTAGTCATAGCTTCTCACTATGCTTCCACTTTTGCATATGGTCATAAACTCTGAAGGAGTCTGCAGGGAGATCTCTGTATGCCTATCCATGTGTGTATTCACAGTCATATAGATCTGCATGTATGTCCCCTCAGAGATCTATGCTGCATGCAAAAAATATCCTAAATAATTGCAACATTCAAACTTTTTATTAATACAGGAAAGAGAAGGCAAATATGAATTTTAACTTATCCACATTGTAAAGCTGAATTACTTGGAAAAACACTGAATACAAGGAAAATCACTGGAACAAATAATCAAAAAATCAATTTGCAAGCACCTAGAAGACCGCAGGGTACAGAGTAATCATCTCACATAGCTTGGTGAAAAACAAAGCTTACCAGATGAATCTAATTTCCTTTGTCACAGTGTGACAAGCATGGTGGATGGGAGAGCAATCAGGATAATCTATACTGATTGAAGAAACCTTGGGATTCTGTTCTTTGCTCTGTACTCATGAACTTCTGTAGGTAAGGCTATTGGTGTCAGGCAGGGACACATTCAAACGGAAGTTCAGGGCTCAACTTTACCAGATAGGCAATTTATCTCAGCCTTTGCAAAAATGACCTCCTCCTCCTCCTTCCCAAGTCTCCTCTGCCTGGATTCCTTATTTTTTAAATTGTCATTCAGGTTTTGTTTGTGCAGATGACTTCACCTCTCTGTTGGTCAGTTTCCTGTTGACTCTAAAATAGGGTAATAACCAGACCTACCTCCCAGGGTTGTGGGATGAGGTGAGGGGGTGTATATAACGGGCTGTGCCCAGTTTGGGGCCAATGACCATCGGTTGCCTTCACCATCATCGCACTCACCATGCGTAGTTCCTCTTTCTCCTGCGCTTCTGATGACAGTGTTAAATCCAGTCGTTTCTGCCTCTTCAAGGGTGCCCTCATATGCTCCTTTCTCCTGCCGCTGTGCTTGGTCAGGTCATCTTGTTCCCAGACCATTGCAATAGGTGCCAAACCGGTTTCTCTGAACCCCATCTCACCCATCTTTTCTCTCTCACATTCTACTGCGTGTCACAGTACAGAGCTGAATGTGCACCTACATCTTCAGGGCTTGAGCCTGCCATGTGCTCCTAGCCTACCTTTACAGCCTAATTCCTGCCTCTGCCCTCCTGGTATCCCAGATTCTAGTTAATTTCTACTGTGTCCTGTACCTGGTCTTTGCTCAGTTTTTTCCTCCACTGAAATGCTCTTGTGCCCTTTCTCTAAGTAGCTTTATCTTATCCACCCTTTAATGCTTAATTAACTCAAATGTCCTGTCCTTTGCGTAGCTTCCCTTGCCTCTCCTGCCAGTGGGAATTTCTTCTGACACCCCCAGCATCCTGGGTACTTATTCTTCTCTAACTCTGGGTCTTAGCTTAGATGTCATTTCCTCCAAAATTGCTTCACTAGCAGGAGTTAAGATGCAGAGCTCTGCACGTTTGCTGCACCTGCCATGGCCCCACTAGATTGTACATTCCAAGGACAGCACCCTGCACACAGTAAATATGTAATCAACCTGTGTTGGGGGAATGTGTAAGCTGGTCTAGGACAGTATTGGCCTAAGGAACACCTTAGATTCCAAGTTAGAGTAAGCCACTGGAACTAATTTGGACCCAAGAGAGAGAATCTTTGGCCTGTGTAACCGAAGTGTGGGAACTGGAGTGGTGTGGCTGGCCTCAGGGACATCCGGAACCAGGATTCCCTTTCTTTGTCTCTCCATGTGTCAGATTTATTCTCACCTATTATGGACCATTTGCTTCCATGTGGCAGGGCATTAAGGCACATCCAGTTCCACACTCACTCCTCCCAGCTGTCCCAGCTGAGAACGAAGGCCTTACTGTTCTTAGTGTCTGGTGGAAGGTGCTGGGGAGGAATGTGGCCTCTCCTGGGCCCTCTGTCCTCCCTATGGATGATGCATGTGGGGGACTGGGATTGGCAGCCTTCTTGGAACCACACGGTGGAGAGAAAGGAGGAATAGAGATTAAAATTAATCCAGAGAAATTAAATAATGGTAGTGGTTGCATAATTTGTGAATATGCTAAAACCCCCTCAATTGTAAAAGACTGAATTTTATGTTATGTGAATACATCTCAATTAAAAAATTTAAGTCAAGAAATAAAACCTTGCTGGCAAAATAAGCACATTTGAGCCATTCATTTTTTTAGCAAACATTTATAGTATGCCTATTATGTGCCAGCACTGATCTAGATTTACATTTTAATTGGGGAACCACACAAACACATAAATAAAGTAAGAAATTTGGATTTCATTCTAAATGTGATGGGAAACCTCTGGAGGTTTAAGCATAGAGAGAGTTTCACTCCCAGGATTTGACGGGCTTTGAGTGTCTTCTGGCCCAGTTCTCTGCTTGTGGGTCAGCAGTAACCACACTTCTCTAGGAAGATGAGAATGTCTGAACAGGTCTCTTCAGATGGCTTCCGGAACCTCATTTTGAGAATTTGGCAAATTTGTCATAAAATAAAATTTACTTGTTGGCCATCCTAGATCATATTGTACTTTGCCTTTAGCCTATTTGCCCAGAGTTGGCCAAACTGCAAAGTTTGAAGGCACAGTCTCCAAGACTGCCCTCACTTTGGAAACCAATTGCAAGTTTGGGGTTTGCCAAAACCACCCTCAGGTTTGAGGCTGTGCGGGAAGGGTCCGCAGAACTCACTGAAATCTGTAGTGCTGCTGGTATAGTTTATTACAGGGAAAGGTTCCAGACTGAAACCAGCCAAAGAATGAGACACACCAGGCGGGCAGAGTGTGAGGGTTCCGAGTGTCAAATTTGTGCTGTCTTCTCTCCATATCCAGTTAGGATTCACTATCCTCCCAGTATTGATGTCTGACAATGTGTATGGCATGCTGCCAACCAGGCACCCTCATCTGAGTTTTTGTTGGGACTTTGTTATGTAGGCATGATTGATTGATTGATCACCCACATGGTTGAACTCTCTCTAGGCTGACTTATAATAAGTGGTCCAGAGCCCCAGTTCACATGGTTGGTTGTTGTGGCAGGACCAGCTCCCATCGTACAACTACCTGGTGTGGCCAGCACCTGCTCTGGACAAAGACACGCCTATCAGGTATGAGAGATCATTTCCCCAAAGCTGAGGGCAAAGTCCACACCTCTCTCTGGGCAAGGACAAATTCTTTACTGCATGCCATTTTTCTAGTTTTCTCCTTAGTGGAGCTGGAGAAGAGAAGACTGGTTATTGTCACAGGCTGTTTGCCAAAAATTGGTTAGCGCTCAGGGCAGCATCTCTGGCCTCCCTGCCATCTTTTCCCCAGGATTCCTGTGAGGAGGGCTGTGGGGAGTAGCAGGTTTTCTCTGAGGCCCGCACTCTTTGGCTGTCTGTCCCACAATGTCATGCTCTGATTTTAAAATGGAAACAGTGGGCCCTTGGGCCATGACTGGTGCTGGAGATTTCTGCCTCGTCAGAACTATGGGTTGGGTTGAGGGATGTCACCTGTTAGGAGCTCCCCTGGAAGTCCAAAGCCCAGTCACAGAACTGTATGCTGAAAATGGGGGCCCGTCAGGATTTTGTCCATATCATGCAGGGTTTGATGGGGGACCTGGGGAGTTTACCTCATTACTATCAGGGCACCCCTTTCCCCACCCCACCTCATTGTGTTTTGCCTACGTTGGCCAACACCTGCAGCTCCCTGGTTGCATCACCTTCTACCCTGACCCTCTCCTTGTGTATAAACTTAGCAACTCTATTTGCCAAGGGTAGTGATCCTCACCATTTATCTCTTACCTCTGGGTGCCTTTCAGTGCTATTTTCCCTTCACAGCTCTAATACAAGTGAATTGGTGGGGGAGATTGGAGAGGAGGGCAGGCCATTTTGTAAGCATCAGATGTGTTCATTGAGTTGAGGTGGGGATAGTGAACCTGACAATTATCAGAAGCTGGAGTCATTTTCCATAACCTGTTCTCGTTAACGTCCTGATTGGGATTAATGGATTCCAGCGAGGTGGAGAGAGCCGCGCACTAGGGAAGCAAAGGTGGAATAATCAGAATGTGGCAACAGCTCAGTGGTGGGGTGTCAAGGCAAGGGATGGTTTGCTGACAGCCGCAAGTGGATAGGCATCCCCAGGGAGACAGAGAAGTGGGGCAGAGAGAATGAGATTTGTCTCCTCTGACAAATTTGAGGCCCTACTGGGACATCTAAATGGAGCAACCAAAGAGCGCAGGAAATCCAGGCTGCGGCACCTGCGAAAACAGACACCTCCGGGGCAGTCGTCATTTTCAGGCAAGTAGGCGGCTCAGGGGTTTCTGACTGAATGGCGCCAGCTGCAGCCGCAGCGGGTGTGCGAAGCGGGGAGAGCGATGGATGTGAGCATGGGAAGGTTCGAGAGGTTCTGTCACGTATCTGGTTGCAGTGGCAGATACAAACTTTTGTGCACAAACCTTTAGACCTGCCATGACAGACGACTCAAGACAACAAATGTGCACTGCCTGGCTCAGAGAGCCTCCAGTCCCATCGCAGTCATCATAGATTTGATATTTCTTATGACACATCTCTGGCAGATGGCAGCAAGGTGTCTTGAGAAAAGGTGTGACTCTTCTAATTTGTGCAAAGGTACAATATGAGCTAGCAGAGGCTCTGGGGTGCTTGTTAGGCTATTTTTTAATTTGTTTTGGTTAATAAAGCCTGCAAATTTTCCAGTCCCTTTTGACCTTGCTACAGTATGTGAGGAATCAAAGACCCTGAGCTACTAATTATTTTGTAAATTGGGCTCTTTAAAGTTGGCACATAGCTTCTTGCATATACTTGGTGTGTGACTGTGGGACACACTGGAAAGGTGAATTGACACAAATCTTATGGAAAACTGCTGAGCATATAATACATATCAAGAGCCATAGCCTTCATTTATCTGGTAATTCTACTTCCAGAAATCTACATAAAGGGAAGAATCAGAGAAGAGCTGAGATAAAGATTTATTAACAAGGAATTTTTTTCTTTATAGAGTCATCTATCATTAAAAATACTTGAACAACAAAATCACTAATCTGAAAAGATATATAGCAGCATTATTTACAATAGCCAAACTGTGGAAACAAAGTGTCCATTGATAGATGAATGGATAAAAATGATGTGGTATGTATTTACAACGGAATATTACTCAGCCATAAAAAAGAACAAAATATCATCATTTGTAACAACATGGTTGGGCCTACAGGGTGTTACATTAAGTCAACTAAGTCAGACAGAGAGAGAAAAATAGCATATAATTTCACTTATATGTGGAATCTAAAAAATAAAAGAAGTGAACAAACATAACAGGAATAGACACAGAGAAGAGACTGGTGGTTGTAATGGGGAAGGGGGTTGGGGCAATGGGTAAAGTAGGTGACGGGAGAGGCGGGTAGTCCATCTTCTCACCTGAAAACAAAACCTGGATGCCCTAGGCCTTGCCCAGGAAATGCCATCTTAGCTATCTGTGACACTCTGTTACTGAACAAAGATGGTCTGTTAACCATTCACTAAAAGCTCTTGTCTAGAGTTTAAACAACTTTTAAGTGCACAACCCAGATCCTAGGTCTTCTTCATCCGGTGACTTCCTCCTGTCAGGGTGCTGCCTTGCCTGCTGCTCTTTTGCAAATGAAAATCAAAGTAGTGTTTATTATCTTTTTTTGCCAGGTGGAGTTTCGATGCATTACTCCTTAGCTGGTGTGGAAGTTCCTGGGGAGATTTATCAAAAGAATTTCTATAATAAAAATCACAATAATTTGAGGGTTTTTTTTTTTTTTTTTGAGGGTTAGCAGAAACAACTGGTACTTTCACAAGCTGGAAAGAGGCCACTGTCAGATGAGACAGACAAAATAATAAAAAGAGAAAATGGAATTCATTCCATATTAGGCTCAACAATAATAACATAATGAAAACCTTGGCTATTAGAGGGCACCCTCTACCTTTTAAATGCCATCTTCTGAGGACATGATCCAAATATACCTATGTACATACACACACGCACAGAAAACCATTCTGCTCCCAAGCAAGTCAGACCTCAAGAGTTTGCAGATTTCTAGTCTCCTCTTCAGTCACCCCTTTCCTCAAGTGGTGTCCCCCACGGAGCGGAGAGACTTCCAGGGAAGGGAGACACAGCAGATGAGAGGGCAGCCCTCCCCTCATTGACTTACCATTAAAATTTAAATATTGTGCAACTTCTGATGAGTCTATAATTATTTCAAAACAGAAAGTTAAGAGGAGTTAAGTGAGAATAATAAACATAAGGAGACAAAGGACTATGTAGATTCAAAAGTACCAATTAAACAGTTTGCCCCCATCTCTAGGTTTGTGACATAAAGGTCAAGAGAGACGGTCATGAATGGAGGGTAACTGGCTTGGTAGGAGGGGTAGAGACGATGCAGAGAGACTAGAAGAGATGATCTTTGGTTCCGCTGACCCAGCCCCAGACAGAGGGGGCAAGTGTTGTGTTGCTTTGAATGTTTTCTGGGGGATGGGGTGGGGGCATGGCAAGGTAGAGTTGCTTGCTTGTTTGTTTGGTTGGTTGATTGCTTTTTTTTTTTTAACGGCTTGGCTTTAGATGACTGTGTGTGGTGGATGCGTATCCCTGGCACTGGGGCTGAATCCCAGTTCAGACCTCTCAAGTCCTTTGCTCCTTTCCCCCACCGACTGCGTGCTTGTCCCACCCAGTGCTCAGCTGGGTCAAACAGGTTCAACAAATCTTAGGGATGTTCTGAGGGATCAAGTGTGCAGCCAATGTAGGATTCTTTTTTAAGCTTGGGTCATGGATTCAGTTGCCAGCTTCTGTTTGGGCCGCCAGCCAGTGGCAAGTCAGATGGCCTCAGTGACCAGAGCTGGAGTCAACAGCGTTGCACGCGGGGCAGCGTTACCTCCCTGGTCCTCCTGGGCCTGGATGCTGCAGTTGGACCCAGCCTTCTCCGGCAAGATGCCCAACCAGTCAAAAATTGTAAAAAGCCAGCAGATCTGGTCAGAGAACCTTGGCTTCTTCCTTTCTGAGCAGAAAACCTCGTTCCACAGTAAGTGGTTGCCCAGCACACAGCTGAATGGAGCCCTTCTCAAATCCCTTACACTCGCCTCATAACCTGACCTCTTGCTCCCTTTCTGGCAAGGAACTGTGGGAGATTCTCTGTACATAGAGAGCTGGCTACATTTCCTAGCAATTCTACCAAGTTCTCTCTCTGTGACAGAAAAAACGGAGCAGCCTCAACATCTCCAAAGCACTGGGATCTACAACAAAGAGCACCTGGGACACCGATGACAAGAAACAGAGTCCCACTTTTCAGCATGGAGCTTGTAGAATTTAGAGTCAGTCTGAGACTAAAGGTTTGGCCACAGCGAGGGCTCCATCTCGGGGCCTGCTGGGACGTTAGTGGGTCCCGAATATTTCTAATTTCTTGACAAAGCTGTCTTGATCTTGTCCTCTGCAGTCATACTCAAACAGCGACTGGTTTTATAAAGAAATAAAGATGGGGGTAAATCAAGTATCCCTGGGTGCAGCTTCAGCTTGGACACACAACATGGGATCAATTCTGCCTGTGTGTGACCTTGGGGAGAAAAGACCCAGTTCTTCTTCTAAAACACAATTGAAAATGTAATGCCTACGTGATAGATAGGGTCCAGGTGAGAATGACTGAATAAACTAACATGTAAGGTGCCCAGAAGGTGCCTCAAGATTCTTAGCCTTCCCTCTCTCTCCTCCTCCAGCTCTCCAGCACCTTCTCCTTTCTTTAGAGCTATGATTTTGAAACTGTTTTAACTGTTGGAATGAAAAAAAAAAATCCAAGTGAATATGTATGTAGAAGCCAGACAGAAAACAGATCAAAACCTCAAGCTGTTACGAAGGAAGCTCTTGGCTTGTCGTCCCTCTTCCCCTCCTCCGTGGACGCTTCCTGCAATCCCGGCGCTGTTGGGACACCTTTCTCTCTCTCTGGAAGACCCCGGGGAATATGGGCACGTGTCCTGGATGGCTGAGGCCCTGTGCTGCTCCCCCTTCCACTGCCCTCTGCTGTCTCGCAGATCTGGGCCCCTGAGATCTTCCCATGGAGGGTCCAGTGCGTTTAGGGTCTAAATAAAACACTTTGGGCCAGAGGACTTTCCATTCTGGTGTTTCTCCTGATGAACCCCTTTTCCAGAGGGCCGGTGTGGAGCGCTTCCCAAGCCTGAGGCTTGGTTGTTCTTGTTCCACCGTCGGATGAGAGCTGTGTGATGCCTTGTTTTGTGTCCATGTGTCAGAAAGCAGGAGGGTGCGCGGGGCACACAACCCTTTACTTGGGTTTGTAGGCTTACCAGATTTTTATTGGCTCATGGAAAAGACAGGGAATTAGGCATGCTGGTGCAAAAAGAGGGATAAATCAAAGGATAAATCGCAAACATTTGGTTGTGAGCAGGGCTGTAGTAGGGCCTGCCCCTGCTCTGTGTGCCTCTGTCTCTGGAGGGGGCCTTGCATAAGGCTGCTGCCTCAGGGACTGCCTCGGAGGGTGTGCCCTGGGCAGGGCACCCCCAGGGCCAGGAGGGACGCCCCACCCCACCCCACATGACTCGCCCTGTTCCTGCCTCCTCCCTATCGTGGCTTACTCTTCCTTTCCCGCAGGACCGCCAGAGGCTTGGGAGAGGCGGCGCATCCATCCTTCCCGCGGAGGAGGAAGATCCATGGGCTGAGAGAGGGCTTCTCCCTCCTGCTGCGGCTCTGCTCACAGCCCGCTGGGTCCGGAGGACGAGGACAGCCTGCGGGCCTGCCCTGAGCTGGGCGCGGGAACACACAGCCACGCTTTCAGGGTCCGAGTCATCAGCGGGCAGGCTGCTGTGCCCTGTGCCCGACGTGCTCTCTCTCCTGCTGGGCGGCCGGTGGGCACCATGGGTATGGCTTGTCTTTGGAGGCCTATAGCCAAGGAGGATTTAAGTAAATCCTCACGGGTCAGTATTTCCATAAAATCAAAAAGAAAAAAGAAAGGGGGGTGGGTGGGAAGGGCACACTTTTTAAACAACTCCAAGAAACCCTTAAAAGTTCTGAAACAATAATAAAACTTTGACAGAAAGTTAAATCACCAAATCAATAGCAGAACTTCAGGCCTTAATGGCCGGGACCTAAAAAGGAGCACACGTTTTTAAAAAGTCCGCAGAATGAGAGAGATGAGGTCCATTAAGGACTGACCGCAGCAAGTGAAGTTGGTGGTATTTCCCTGCTGAGTGTTTTGGACAATATAAAGTTACATTTTTTCCCCTCGCCGGTGCTTATTTTGTAGAACGCTTCTTGATTTGCTGTTTCTAAGATGTGTCATATTCCAACATACAAACGAACCTGTGTTTCAAGCAAACGCTAGTTTCTATCTGACTTGGGGGATTCGGTGACATTTGGGAATGGCTATGGAGGATGGGCAGGTTGATTTAGGGAGACGGAACAAAAGAAAGAAAGAGGAAAGACTTGGTCTTGCACAGTAACCAAAGGGCTCCGCGTCTTCGCTTGAAAACACCTGCGCTCTCTCCCGCGATTCCCCGCAAGTCACTCTGGAGAAGGTACGGCGCCTGGTGAGGCAGAGGTCAGAGGCTGAGAACTGGGGGCCGCCACGGCCCCTCCTGCTTGGGCTCCGCTCAAGACTGCATCCTTTTTGATGAGATGCCCTTTCTGTGTGTGCCGGGGGCCGCACGGGGATGCGCAACTGGCCGAGGCGCCCCCAGCGCGAAGGGGCGCTTCCTCAGCAGCGCTCACGCCCGGCGCCCCAGGCTGCCCGCTGCCCTCGCGCTAACAGCCTGGGGGTCTGACTTCGTCTCTCACTTGCTTCTCTGTTCATTGTCATAGGCTGCAAGACACTCCCAATGAAGTGGTGTCTGAGCTGCAATTACCCAGCAACCTCTTTTACTGAAGTGGGAAAAAAGTGATGTTAACTTCCTTTCCACGTGCTTGAGTTTTCACGTGTTTGTACTTAAACTCTGGGCTGACCCACAGCCTCTCCTTGTCTGCTGTCCTCAGTCGTCCCGGGTCCCCGCCCGGGAGGGGCTTCCTGAGCGGAGGACGGAAGCCCCCCTGCTCTGATGCCAAATGCCCTGCCTGTGCAAAGCCCTCTGCGATCATCTGGAAAAGAGCGGACAGTGGTGCTGCCGGCTGCCACCAGGATGTGGTGGCCTCTCTCGGACAAGAAGGAAGCTCGTGCTCGAGCTGCCTCTGGAGGGTCCTGGGAGCCGCGGCCTGCCTCCCAGACCAGGGGCGAGGGCTCCTAGCTTGCCCCCACTGGTCACGAACTGTGCGGGAGGCTGAGTGGGGGGCCGAGGGCCAGTGAACAGAGACCCAGCTTCTTGGTTTGATGAGGCCTGGAGGGTGGGTCTGGGAGGCTTAAGATAAGTTTGGGGTGTAGGAGGAGTCCCCAGAAAAACAGCTGCTTGTTTCTCTGAGCCCCCATATCAGCCCTTCAAGGGGATTCTGATCCTCATGGCTTCCATGTAATTCCTCCAGAGCCGCCACCAAATGGGATAGATTTCCTAGAAAAACTGATCCTTCCTTGACATCAGGCTGAGAGAGATGATTCTGATCTGGGCTAAAAGTTTTCTGATTTTCCATATTAGCAAAATGGAATAGGAGGACGTCTGGGGTTTCGATTTAAGGCCAACTCCGAAAGGACCCGAGAAGGTTAGGAAGCTATTTAAAGATATCCTACCTGTACCATTACAAAAACAATTGCAAGAAAGAAAAGGGAGAGGCAGCTAAAAGAACCAATGGGGGGTGAGGGAAGGCTGTTAGAACTCTGATTTCAAATGAACACAAACAGGAGATGCAAGCAGGGGCACATAATGAACGGTGTCGCCAAGGAATAGCGGGGATCTGTATATTAGGGGCAGGAAAAGCTAAAGTCCAGAATATGCTAAGACTTGTGAAATAGCAGCTGACAGGAGAATAATGCTCTGGGGTCCGCAAGCATTGTCGTATGAATGATCATATGGGTCCGCACAGGAATCCTGGGGGCTGCACAGAGGGGATTGCCTGTGAGGACAGGAGTTATTATCCTCAGTGTGTGGGGACCTCTCAGACGCAAAGCTGGGATTTCAGCCCAGATCATCTCAGGCCAAATGCTGGGTCTTTCCATCACCCCACATCACTTTCTGTTATACTGCTCAAAAGTCTGCTTAAAGAAAGATGGGGCAGAGCTACGCTTCGGGAAACTATGGCAGGCAGGTGACAGGAAGCAAAACTAGGTGCTCCTATATTTTCTTCAATGTATCACAAAGCAAAACAATCCTCAAAGACAAGGTTAAATTTCTTAGGATGGATGAAGCTTTCAAGGAGAGTTGAGTCTCCAAGCCCAGGCCTGGACATCGTCAGTGGCTGTTCCAAAGAGGCCTGAGTTTCTCCTGCACGGCACTTAGTCCAGAAATTACTTACTCAGTACCTGTGTTCCCCACTGGACTTAGCTTCTCGGAGGCAGGGCTCAGGGCCACCCTGTCCGTCACGGCATCTCCACTGCTGCCCAGGCTCAGAAGGAATAACTGACCACAGACTTGCCAGCGTCATTTCTGTGAAATTATGGAGAATGGGAGCTATGCCATGGAGAGAAGCAGAAGCTACCACAATTCACAAAAAAGAGAACAGGTGGATTCTAGAGTCTGCTCACCAATTAGCTGACAGTAGTCTCTAGGCTGTTTGTGCTCATTTCAAAGACACACTGAGGCCCAAATACATAAAGTGAGTCACAGGAGCCCCTCTCAGCCATCCCAGACCTGACCAGACCTTTGATTTGGGTCACTTATGGCTGAAATGGGGCTGTCTGGGCTGCAGTGTTATCAATGCAGGAAAAAAGGGTTTCAAGGTAAGAATCTTCTTTTTTAGACTCTAGGCACTGCTTTCAGGATGAGTTGTTCCATGAAGTATTCAGGCTTGGTAGAAGAGGGAGTTTCACTTCTTGCTCATGCTACAAGGTACACCTTTTAGAAAAGCTGGAATAGGACACATTTAGCCCCAAAGTTCAGCAATGCTGCCAATTGTCCACGTTTGCCAACATCACCACAGTGACCATGCATGCAGTGTGAACGCTGGCAGGGAGCTCTCTACACAGCACGCAGAGGGTGAGGGGCTGCGCTTTCTAGCTCTCCAGAGATTTCTTAAGCTCCTCTCTTCCTGGGAAGGACACCTGAAGGTAGGCTCCTCATTTCCTCTTTTACTGACCTCCAGGCCCATCTTTCCAACTTCACGTGTGAACTTTTGAGGAGCTGGAAGAAACACAAGCTGACTCCATCTCAGGCCCTTATCCTCTGCATTCACTTCACTGTAGCCACAAGGGTCTTCCTTTACCCCTAACACACCCAGAGGTTTCCACCCCAGGGCACTGCCATCTGCTGCTCCTTCTCCTGGAACCTTCCCTAGTCATTATCCCCATGACTGGCCTGGTGTCATTCAAACCTCAGCACAATTGGCATCTCCCGGGAGGTGCCTGGCTGACCTACTCCTCCGTATTTTCTTCATCCAATACGAAATCACTTTGTTTCTCTTCTCCCCGTTCTCTTCCTTTCTCCTCTCTCTCTCCTTCCTTGTGCCTTCTTTTCTTCATCCGTGTCTGTCTCCCCATGAAAATGGGAGCTCTGTGAGGCAGGGACCTTACCCGTCTTGCTCACTGCTGTATCCTCAGTGCCTAGCATGGGACCTGAGCAGGTGTGCAGTCTACATTTGGTGCATGAGTACCTTGACTTACCCCACCTTCTTTCTTGGCTGGTTCCATTGAGAACACTTAGGGACACTATGACCATCTATTTTCAACGAATGGTGAATAGGAGGAGATAAGCAGAGATCATTTCAAAGCACTTTGATATCATTAAAGAGTATTCATGTTTGCAGGTCTGATAACCTGAAAACAATCCTCAGCAACAGGCTCACATAACATGTTCTGGAGGCAGATCTAAGACTGAAGTCGCTGTGCTTCTGTTCTGGTGCAGCGAATAATACCTCAGGGAAAGCTGAGAAAAGGGAAAGGGGTGAGTTCCATCTAGGAATGTCAAAAGCCCTACTGGCAGGAGACAAGACCCCTCAGGGTCTCTCAAAATAGCCTCTATTCAGCTCGTGTTGTGCCGCGGGATCAGTGCCCGTGGGCAAGGTCAGTGTTGGAAGGAGCGAGGAGAAGGCTAAGAACGGGCAGCAAAAGAGCAGCTTGGGTGGCTGAAGAGGCCGAGGAAACGTGTCTCGGGAGGTCCTGGCTCCATGCTGGCATTTCTGATGTATTTTTTGGACTGTGGGCCCGCACACTGTTTACCTCAGTCTAACAAAATAGGGGTGGTGCTTCTGACTTTCATAGTGGGGAAGGTAGGGAAGGGTGAGGCTGTCAGTGCATATTTTGCAACAAGACCCCAAACAGTGGTCAGTTAAACAAGACAGAAAGTTTTCTCTCTTGTGGAAACTTCTGAGGTTGGACAATTCAGGGCTGCACAGCCGCTACGATGTCATTGACCCAACTACATTTTTCTTGCTGTTCTGCTATCTTTGGACGTTGCCTTCATCTGCGTGGTGGACATTACATCTAAGTTTAAGCCAGAAGGAGAGAAGAAGAAGGCACTCGCCCTTCATGCTATTATCAGGAAGCTGCTTCCATTCGCATCCCATGGGCCAGAACTTTGTCCATGGCCACACCTCGGGGCAAAGAAGTCTGGGAGATGTGGTCTTTTACTGGGTGACCACGTCCCAACTAAAACCTGAAAGAAGAGGAAAAGGGCTATCAGAGACATTTAGCATTTCTGCTGCAGGTGACTGGAGGAAATTATGGCAAAATGCTTTGTAAACACAGCAATGGTAGTTCTTGAACTGGCCCAAGGAAGGAAAATCAAATGGTATCTGCGAGATTCTCAGCCAGGTCTTTGCACAGCATGGAACTGCATAGATTTTGATAAACAGACCAATGAAAATTTATCCCTAGAAAGAGCATAAAGCCCTGTGATAACAAACAAGGCATATTAGTGTCATAAAACAGAATTGTAGCAATTTTGAAATCTTCGTGGGAATATAGCACCTACCAGGTTTACCTAATCAGTCAGGAAGAATCCAGCTTTCTGCTTCCCACCATGCACCGTTTAGGATTAACTATGAAGGAGGTCTGCTGTGGAGTCCAAATCTAGAAATACTGGAATGTAAGCTCCATAGATAGGAAACTTGTGACAGCCACTTCTTCATCCAAAGCATAATTGCTCCGCATTTACCAAATGCACCATCGTCTCCTATGGAGGTGGAGCAGCTCTGCTTTAGAGACTTAGGGAGATGGACCTCAAGACTTTCATTACAAGCGACTGCATGCGAGTTAGGGTACTCATTCATTCCGTTAACAAATGTTTATTGAACACCTATTTAGAGTCAGGCTCACGGTATTGTGAAGGGGCTGGGACATACTATGAACAAGCCAGGCAAGGTTCCTGTCCTTAGAGTGTATATTCTAGTGCGAGAAAAAAAGGCAGGGAAGAAGGAAGGAAGCGTGTGGATGGACAGGAAACTATACAGTGATCAATACTCAGAAGGAACCATTAAGAGTGGTGAGCAATGAAGAGGGTCAGTGAGGGCCTTTCAGAGAGGATGGTATTTAAGCCGAAACCTAAAGGTTTCGAATGCAGTCCCACGAGGAGCCAGGAGGGGAGGTGGAAGAGACCTTGGTGTGGTAGCAGGATAGCAGGAGTGCCGGTGTGGCTGGGGTGTATGGCATGAGGGGGAGGGATGCGTGTAAGAGAAGCCGGGAGGAGAGGGTCCCAGACAGTCTCTGGAAGGGGTGGAATCGGAGCTGATCCTTGAATGACAGATAAGTTGCAAGTCTGAGAGGGGGAAACATTTTCAAAGTCGAGTGAGCTGTGAGGGGCTTGAGAATGTACGTGCAGGCCCAGGGTGGTGTGTTTGAAGGCTTCATATTGGGAGTAGGGAGAGAGAGGGCTGGAAAGGCAGCCCTGGGAATGTTCTGGAAGGTGTTAAAGGCCAAGGAGCTTGACTTCTCAAAGATAATAAGCAGCCATTTGAGCAGGAGAGAAACACGATCAAAGTGGGTTTTGAAAGATTTCCTATGAGCTGGACCAGGGCTTCTCAAACTTGGCATTATTTCATGTTTTGGTCTGGATCCTTCTTTGCTGTGAATGGCCTTGTGATGTTTAGCAGCGTCCCTGGTCTCTAGATGCCAGTGGCACCCCTCCTAGTGAGGACACCCAAATGTCCCCAGTGGGGAGTGGGGGAGGGGACAAAAATGACTTGTGGTTGAGGCCAGGGCCTTTACAAAAAATTGGTTTCGTTTTTTTTTAATGCTTTTGTTTTTGAAATCAAGTTTGGGACCTGAAGTGTCTTGCTAATTGACTTGCCTGCTTTCCCTATGATCTTGTGGACACAGTAACTGGAAATTTAAGTAATAGGAAGGCAACCTTCATTTCAGTTACTGAATATTATTTGACTTCATTTTAAGAAAAGCTCATACAGAGTATACAAATAAGTTTTAGTTCATTCTAAAATAAGGCTTTGAAAGCACTAAGGGATCTTTCTTCCATACTTCAGCCCCTCGAGATTTTCACTGTTCTTCCCATATGTCCCTCTCTTCTCCCCTAAGGAGCCCCTGATCTGGGTGGAGGGGAGGGGGGCAACTGGAGGAAAGCGCCCTTTGCTGACGACGACATGCGCACACTGAGCTGAAACAAACATTAAAGAGGATCGTTTTGAAAATTTTTTTTTTCTTAAAGCCACTAAATTTAAATTAGCTTTGTGGGAACTCTTTGAGATTTACACCCCTCCCCCCGGCAAACCAAAATATATTCTTTCATTGCTTTCCTTCACCTCTGGATGATACTTTAAAGATATGCAAGAGAATATGATAAAATCCAGGGAAAATATTTTAAAGACCTATCTTCCTATGTCTTCTAAATAATGACCTGGATTGAAAGTGAGACAGAGACCGTGGGTGTAGTCAGAGTAGGGGGAGGGCCTCCGGAAAAAGCAAAGCAAGGTATTTGCAGTCAGAGCAATGTAACTACATGCAAGGAAACCCCCTACCAGAGCTCTGTCTAAACATTAAGCTCTAGAGTCATTCGTCAGTGAGATCAGTTAATGTTCCCCAGATAAAGAAGAGTAGCACATGTTTTTATTATGCTAATCATTTGTAATCATGTGTAAGACTCACTTTAGCATGCTAAAAGGCCCAGGCCTGTGTGCTGTCTTTCCTCCTTCAGATCTGATGAGGTGATTTTACAAATTGGGCAACTAATTTAGCAAGTAAGCCCAGGCATAAACAACAGAGTAAAAGGCAAGAAAGATTCCACCTTAAAGATAAGATGCATTTTAATACCCAAGAAGTTAAGACGTTAGAAATTCTTAACTTACTCTTTGGCAAACAATACCTCAGCACACCTTGAGGGCTGGGCAGGTGGCCTTGTTTCATATGCTCCCAGACCAAGATGCTGGTATCCCAGGGAGAAATCATCAGAGCAGGAAGTTGCTTGTGTTAAGTTAATTCTAAATATTCAGGGACCACTTAGTAAGTGCACACCCCTAAGCTTTTTTCATGTTTCCTCAAATCCTCAGCTGCTTATAAAACCCCTAGACAGTGCACCAACCCGGACTCTCTTGTCCCCTCCTGGCGAGAGCCGGGAGCTCTGTCCTTTCACTTTATCTCTAAATAAAAGCCTGTACCTTGGGTGTTTGTGAAGCTCGTTCTTCGGCTTCGTGAGCAAGAACCCCGGCATCAAAAATATCCCCCCAAAAATTCACGTCCACTTGGGACTTCAGATTTGGAATAGTCTTTGCACATGTAATCAGTTCAGATGAGATCATCCTGGATTCAGGTGGATCCTAACCCAATGAATGGTGCCCTTAGAATGCGCAGAGGAGGAAATACACATACGTGGTGGGAAGAGGTCATGAGAAAAGGGTGGCAGAGATGGGGGCCACGCGTGTACAAGGCAGAGAACACCAAGGACCGCCGCGAGCCACGGGAAGCTTGGAAGGCGCGAGGCAGTATTCCCGCACTACAAGCTGCAGAGGGACCAGGGCCTGCCGACACCTTGATTCTAGCCTTCAAGACTCCAGAACTCTTGAGAGAATAGGTTTTGGTTCTTTAGGCCACCCCATTTGTGGTGATTCGTAGTGATTGCAGCCCTAGGAAACGAATCATTTTATAATTGCGTTTAGTTTTTTGCTAACATTTGGGCTTGCTGCGTCTGCCCCTGACTGCCCCCCCCAACCCCTTTACTTGCAGCAAAAGTTTACCTTTGGCCCCAAGCATTACCTCTGCTGGATTGGCTTTAAACACCGCCAGGTAAGGTTCAGTTCCCAAATGCACCAAAACACCACAGCCAAGAATTCTGTGGGCCGGCGGGAGAGTTGGGCAGCCCCGTGCCGTGGGTGGTGATGGGTAAGGAATTCCAGCCTTCTCAGTAAAGGTTAGTGACCTCGCCGGAGATGGTGCAACCCTAAATTAAAAGGGAAAGGGGGATGCTTCTGGTCAGATCCCAGAGAAAAACGGTGAGTCAGTGGGTAATGGGTGTGGGAATGGAGGACGAGCTGGAAGTGGAGGGGTGGGGAGAACGGCAGAGTGGGGAAGGGGAGGGGAAGACAAAGAAACAGGACAGCTGAGTCCTTTCAAAAGAGGGAAATGATCTTCATTTGCCACAGGCAAAAACAAAAAAGGAAGATTACACCACACTTTGAATGACAGTGTGTCTGTCCTCACCCTGAGGGGGTCACTATGTCTATTATGCCCATGTGGCGGGGAAGGTGCTGCCGGCTGGCTGTGCCCCCAAGGGGATTGAGGGGGTGGTTCAGCATCCCCAGATAGTGCCTGGGAGGTCCGGAAGTTCTCATTCAGAATCCTGCAAGGACAGTTTCTTATAAAATAAGTTTTTCAAATGAACTAAAACAGGTACACATTTTCTTCTTCAAGCTGTGCCTTACTCTGTCCTATGTTTATTTTTCTGCTGTTAGAGCTAAAAATTTGCCTGGCTTGACCTTTAGCCAAGAGAAATGATTTGCACACATGTTTTTAGAGGAGAAAGAAGTGAAGTGAATGTACTGCTTGTCTAGAGAACAGCTCAGAAATTCATCTAAATTTTAGGTGAGGGATGCAGGAGTGCTGTGGGAGGTGTTGGGTGGAAGCAAATGATTCCCAGGGCAGCCAGAGAGCAGGCCTTGCTTGCTGTTGGCAGGGAAAACTTTTGCCTCATCTGAACACATTTATTCAGCACCTACTGTGTGTCAGGCACTGATAATAGGCTTTGGTTATAGAAATGACTTTTAAAAAGGGGTCTACTCTTATAATAGAAAGACTGATAGTTGAATTATTCATTCATTCATCCATCAGATATTTATGGAGCCTCTTGCACTTAATTCTTGAACTCTCTTGTTCCAGAGACAGTTCTGGCTCTTAGGGCACAAGGGTAAACTGGGCTGTTGGAAGCCCTGCCTTCTCTGGGTGAACTAGAGGAGGAACGTGTCGAGCGGCCAGAGGAGCGTCCAGTGGGCCCAGAGGACTCAGGGCAGCTTCCCCAGCACTTGCTATGGGTACACAACCTTGGAAGATGCTGAGAAGTGGCTGCGGACTTTTCTTCTAATTGCAGCTTTAAAGTTTTTGCATAGTTTATATGAGATAATCATCACCCCGGCACTTCCTAATAACCCAAAAGTGACCCAGCAGAGGAAACACAGCATTTCAACAAAGGACATTTAAAGATGAAACGTTTTGTTATCCAGCTTCTCAGCCTCCACACTTTTGCTGTATGAACTCCAAGCATCAAGTCCTGCTGACTGATGATCCCAAATTCGTGACCCCTGAGCTCCAAGCCCCCTACCTGCTGGTTGGATGTGTCCCCCTTCAAACTTTGGTGCCAGCATCGCCTAGACACCTTGCCCACCTGACACCTTTTATCAGTCCTCCCATGCTAAATCATTCTGTGAATTCTCTGATCTCCACTGCTTGGGACGGACCTACCCTATGCTTATGACCAGGGCAGAAACATGTCCTTACCTACTCGGCCTAGGACTTGAGGAGCCGTGGAGGACCTCAGTGATTTCCCAGCATCCTCTGGGCTCTCCCCCTACAGACACAGTCCACGGTCCATGGTCCACAGCCCATGGCACGTGGCTCATGGCATGTAGAGTGGGCAGAGACAGGAAGAGGCTCTTTCCCTGGCCTCTCCCCAGGAGTTTTCTTCTCCAGCTCTCTCACCATCTTTACCACAAAACTCGGGTGGCTTCTCCCATCTCTGGTGGTTTTCCAATTCTTAAGCTGTGAGGATCCATTGGAGACTTCCTCTAAGGCCTCAGAAAAAACAGTTTGACAGCAGCGGTGCTCAGGAGAGTGAGGGGGAAGGAGGAAGGTGGCAGCCCCCTCTTCAAGCTCCCTCCTGCCTTCTGAGGTCACTGGCTCCCAGGAGGGGGTTCAGGCTACTCTGTCATCTCTGAAGTGTCCCCCTCTTGCTCCGGGGCTTCCATTTCCAACCAGGGAGTAACTGTTTTCTGTGCAGTCAGGAGGTGAGGTGGAAGGTGCAGGGGGTGGCCTGGGGGTGCTGTGGTGCCGTGAGAAGCACAGTGCTTGCCTGCTTCTCCTGCGAAATGCGTAATGTTTACCTCATACTGGGAGGCAGGTTCCTTCTGGCCACGGCTGCACCCAGAACCAGGTGACCAGAGCCTTCTGAGCTCTCTGTTTACGCCTGTCCTCAGCAGAGCCTCACTCCACGCTCCACCTCCTGCCTCCTGTACAGATCCTGTCATGGGTGCAACGCAGACATCCAAGGCCCATCACTAATCCACTGGGTGTCCTCCTTCAGCCAGGGCATGCATTTTTAAATGCCCTTTATATCACGACTCAGGTGACACAGCCCTGCCCCCTTCCTTGTCCTCAAGAGAGTGCATCGGAAGCCAGCTGTGAGCTGTTGCTCTGCACAGAGGCCCTCTCTCGGGCCACCTCCCTGCAAAGCAGCTATTGCAACTTATTTGAAACCTACTCTCAATATTTCAGACTTTTCAAGTGGTCGTGGAATTAACTTTAGAGTTAGTGCCTTCATCAGATTGCTAGGAGAGTACTTGTATAAGTCCAGGCCTCCAATTTTATTGAGAAAATGAGACTCAGAGACGTTATATCATTTCCCCAAGGTCACACAGCAGTTTGTAGCAGGGCTGAAATGAAAACCCAGATCTTCTGAGTCCCAAGCATATGCCCTTCCACCATGCTATGGGGTCTCTAAAATGGTAAATTTAAATCCAGACTAAGTGGCCTGAACCCTTACCCCCACCCCTAATTCTAAATGAAATCATGAAACAAATTTCTAAAATGACCGAATTTCTAAGAGAAATAGCAAAATATGGTCATTCATCTGAGAGTGGGCAATAGTTATATTGTAATCGGTTGCTTTGTTATTTTAGACCTGCAGAGATAAAGAGATAAAACTCAGAATAGAAACCAGAAGCACAGGGAGAAGAATGAGAGAAAATATAAAATAAGATCTTAAAGAAAAGGGAAACTGGAATAGAAATTGTACATTATGGTAGCTTGGATGCAAAAAGCCATCAGAAGTGGAAATGCAGGGAGGACGCAGGACATATTAAAAAACTGAGGACTCTGGAGTCTGACAGACATGGTTTGGTATAATATGGGGGTAGTTAATGTCTCAGAGCTTCAGTGTTCTCCTTTGTAAAATGAAGCTAACATCCGTATTGGAGCGTTGATGTCATGATTAAGTGAGAAAATGCTTGCAAGCACCCAGGGAATTAGCATTCAGGACATTAGCATTCTCTTTTATAATACGGTGATTTTGATGGAATGAATCCAGTGGTGTTAATCTGAAGCCAGTGGTAGGTAGGTGGAACCCTTATTTGTTGCATGCAGTAGGCACTCAGTAAGTGGTAAGACCTGTAATTACATTTAAATTGAAGTAGAGGAGGGACCCCGGCACTGCTGAGGTTAGCCCTGAGCAAAGCTTTGGAGCAGGCCTGGAAGGTCTCTGGCTCTGGCACCGAGGGTCAGTAACCCAGCCCTCTTGCCCAGGATTCCAACTTTGCAGGCCGCGGGCAGCAGAGAGACCCAGCTGGACCACAGGACTTGCGTTGGTCCTTCCTGGTTAGTATTTAGAACCCTTCTTTTCTGGTCTCACGTCTTCTAGTATGGCGGTTTTTATCTGGGGGAGTGATTTTGTCCCCCAAGGGATATTTAGCCATGTCTGGAGACATTTTTAGTTTCACAGTTAAAAATGGGGCTGGCGGTGGAATCTAGTAAGTTGAGACCAGGGAGGCTGCTAAACACCCTACATTGCCTCCAGCAGACCTCTCACAGCAAAGAGCCCTTGGCCCAACTGTCAGTAGTGTCAAGGTCAAGAACCCTTGTTCTACTATTAGGTGAACATTCAGGTCAGTGTTTTGGTGCAGAGTTGAGCTTCACAGGAGATGGGAGGTAGAGCTCAGACTTTGGGGGACTCCTTTACTTAGTTTGCATTGTATGGTGACTTTTTAATAACCTCTGGGGTCCTAGGCTCAGCTGCCAATCTGACCCTCATATAGACATCTGTTTCCTTTGCTCTGCCCTCTGGTAGCCACATCCTGATTTTCCTGGAGAAACTTGCATTCCTGTGCTCACTGGCCTTATGGTTTGGGTGGAGCTGACTTTGAGTGTGGGAAGGTGACCCCTGACTACCTGCCTACACTGGTTGGTTCAGCAATGGACACAGACCAGTTAGAGCCAGGTGAGATGCAATTCCAGAACTTCTCTGAACTGTGGGGAAGGAGACGCTTTTTTATGTCTAGGTACACTGAGAAGAGGGGATGCATGCCTCAGGAGCATATATCTTACCACCATGCCAGGGAGGTCTTTAGTGGTAATGGAGGCCCTTCCAGGACGGCAGAACAGAAATGGAAAGAGAATGCATCCCAATGACATCATGCAGGCCTTGACTCCAAACATGTCTGTAATTGCTATTTATTTGAGCCAATAACTCCCCTCCTTTTTTTAACATAGGTTTAATTAAGTTCCTGTTACTTGGAACTGAGAGTCCTACTTAAGACGAGCCCTGTGGTTGACTATAACGGAAGTGGAGGTGGAAGGAGCCACCCCAAAGCACTTCTCAGACTTAAGACTTTCCGTAGACCCACACTGCTCTAGAAGCATTTTTCTTCTGGGAGGACAATTTGCAGCTTTTAGTTGTTTTTGCCTGCCCAACTTCTGAATCTCTTTCCTACAGGAGTCATAATGGAGCAAGAGTTGCTGGAAAAGCCAGATGTATGCCCTCTTCCCAGGAAGGCAAGACATGGGAACTTAAAGTGGGTATGGCCAGTCTGATGATCTGGTCTGGACCTTTGATTCTGGAACAAGACAAGCAAGGAAGCAAGGGTGGTGGGGAATGTCTTCTGGCAGAAGCAATAATGGATTTCAGGGCAGTGGTGGCCACAGTGACACCAGTGGTACCCAGTCCCCAGGGCCGGCTCTGGTGTCCAGTCAGTGTCCAGCAGTCGCCACAGGGGTGATCTCTCTAGGTGGTTCCTGGGGTGTAATTTTAAGCCATGGGTTCAGCTGCCTAACTTCCCCTTTTCCTGCCTATTTTCCTGAGGCTGCCTCTCCAGGCTTCTCTCGATTCTATCAGCAATATCCTCTCAATAAACGATTTCCTGCTTAAACAAGCCAGTCACTTCCTCTTGCTAGAACCATAGAAAGGCCTGATGAGAGATGTTCTATATGCTGTGTATATCAGCAGCTACTGCTGCGTAACAATATACCTCGGTGGCTTAAAACAATAGATTTATTATTGCTCAAGCATTTGGTGACTTCAAGAAGATAGAATTTTCTTTCTTTCTTAGAACATAATATGAGGTAAACATCCCAGGTTGGCAGGTGGATCTGCTCCATAGAGTCATTCAAAGATTTACATTTCTTCCATTTCACTTCTCCACCGTCTCTTTGAGTGTTGCCCTCACCCGAATAATTGAAGCTTGGTTGCTTCCATATCAACATCCAGCCAAGGAAGGAAAAGAGTGCAAAGGAGACGTGCCTTTGCACTCTTCTGGCTCAGGCCAGAACCACTTCTCTGCCACTTCTCACATTCCACTGCTAACTGCTACAGGGGCAAGGTCACATGGAGGGGAAAGTGTGTATATATTGGTGGACATTAGCATTCTCTTTTATAATACGGTGATTTTGATGGAATGAATCGAGTGGTGTTAATCTGAAGCCAGTGGTAGGTAGGTGGAACCCTTATCTGTTTGATGATGTAGGCAAGTGCATGCATGTGTGCGCACATGCATGTCCACACCGATTCACACACCGTGATCAGAGTCAGTTTTTCTGCGCATAATTTGATATAGTCAAGGGGAATAAACTGGCCCAGGGAAACTGGGCGTGCATTTAGGAACTGGTGTATTTTAATTAGACATTTCTCTTGGTCTGGGTTTCCTTATTTATAATGCAGGGTTATAGTAACTGCCTTAAGAGATTGTTGCAAAGATTCAGTGAGACAAGTGATGTGTCCAAGCAGCCCCTGGTGCCTAACAGATGCTCAGTAATAACTGACATTCTCTCACAGGGCAGCGTGTGGCTGGGTGAATAGGGTAGGAAGAGTGGACTCTTCTGCTCTGACTAGCTCTGGGAATTTGGGGAAGTTCCGTGACTTCTCCAGGTTTCGGGAGCTTCATCTGTACAAGGGATGATAACACTATCTGTCCTTTGTGGTTTCTTTGAGAAGCTGTAAGGCTATGGAATTTATCCATATCTCATTTCGTATTCTGACTGTCTCATTTACCTCTTCAGTTCTCTTACAGGAAATGTTGGGTCTCCTACTCAGCTGTAGCATGCTGAGCAATTTACTTCAGTTTTTAAAATCTGCTTTTCCATTTTGGTGAATTGTGAATAATTTCTCTTTTGAAGGATAATTACAAACATTAGGATCGCATATGAAGTACTCACCAAATGACATCAAGAGATATTAACCATTATTATTATTTTATTATTAAATAGCAGAATAAAATGGGTGTTCTATTTTGTGCCCTCTTTAAAATAAATTTGCCAGAAACATAATATGGAAGCAAGATCTTTCCTCTCCTTCTACTGCTTCTTCTAGAGTTCTAATCCTCTGTAACACAACAATCGGTTGCCACTGGAGAGGATTATAATGTTGCCAAGAAATGATTAGTATGTCAGGTGGGATGTAAAAGAGAAAGAGTGTCCATTTTAAAGTTTTTTGCTCTTTTGCATTTGTTAATGGTATTTTTCCTTGTCCTGCCATTCTAAAGTGACAGCCAATTAAGGAAAGGTGGTAGTATGAAAGTCTTGGAGAAAGAGTGTAAGATTTGTCTGGAGAAATTCCCAGGTGTTCACAAATACATAGTACTATTTATGTCATGGAAAGAAAAGATGGAGTGCTATGGACTGCCTTGGTGACCGTTTGTGCCCATCCCAGGAGCCAGGCTGTCAGCTACCCCTCTGCAGCATTATTCATCCTACAGTACTCTAGACGTATAGATAAAAGTTAGTTTAAGAGGAAAACTTGGGTCAAAGGCTTGGGAGTTTGGAAACTGTACTAATCCCAGCCCTGCCATTAACTAGCTGTGTCCTTGGGTAAATTTTGGAAATTCTTGGTATTTGTTCCCTTGCTTGTAAGAAAGAAGGCTAGTCTGGACTCATGCCATCGCTAGATAATCTCTGTGTCCCTTCTGGCTCTGAGTTCTGTGCTGCTCTGACTGCCTTTTCAGATCTCAGCAGACCTGGTTTGTTTTGGGCTTGGTTATGTTAAGTGGCTGCTTAATAACCTTGGAAACTTGATTCCAACACTGGAATAAAAACAGTCCGGTGAGAACACACTGTGCAAAGGAACAACAGGGATCAAAGAGAAGAAAACAAATTGTTTCCCTACAGGCGGTACGTTCCTGCTCAGAGATCATACATGAAGGCTTAGCCACTGAAACAGGAGCGAAAATCCACTTCGATGTGTCCTGAGTGAGTGACTTACCATGTTAGAGACTAAACGGGGATCGATGACAAAGAACCACAGCCCTTGGGCACCTCCCTAACTGTAGGGAGACCAGACGTGGCCACATGTGCATGTGTGTGCACATGCAGGTCCACACTGATTCCCAGGCATGAAGAGTCATAGACATGAGGACTTGCACGAACACTGACTGTGGTGCAAGACACTAACTAGCCAGGCTACTCAGGAGTACCAAGGAAAAATGTCCCAGCCCTCAAGAAACTTAAGGAAGGCAAATACCTTAAAAAATGATCTTAGAAAAGGCAGAGAGAGATGGGGGCCAAAAATGATAATAATAAAACGTTTACATAGTACTTTATTAAGTGCTTTCGTACACAGTCTACATTCCTTCTCCTGGGTGCTTTCAAAGCATCCTTGTGGCTTTTCACCCGCCCTCTCTGACCATCCTGCTCAGTCTCCTTCCTGTGACCCTTTCCTCAGTTGGCTCAAGACCATGTTCCTGGTGACATCACGCACATCCACAGCCCCAACCATCACTTCTCTGCTGCTGACTCCTGATGGAATGGCAGTGCCCAGAGGACAGACATCTTGCCTATTGTGCTCATCCATTTATCTCTAGTAATTAGCACAGGGCCCTGTCCCCATTAAATGAATCTAAAAAAAAAATTTATTGTTAACTGAATCTGTATGTCTAGTTCAGAGCTATTCCTCACTTGATATCCTAGAAAAACAACTGTCCATATGCATCTCTGTTTGCATGCCCAAGGTACCCCATACTCAACATGTCCAGAAAGAACTCCTTACCTCCAGGTAATCCCCCTAAAACTTGTTCTTCATTGAGATGTCTGCATCTAGATGAGTTGTACTTCTGTATGTCAACCCCCTAAGCCAGAAACATAGGAACCCTCTTGGACTTCTACTGTGTTCTACTCTTTCCTTTTTCCTTCACGTTGAGTCAGTTAACAAACCCTATTGGATCCACCCACTCATCTCCCTTCTCACCCTCACCTCGATTATTTTGGTAGGTTTTTAGCCGGTCTTTCCTCTTTCCACTAAGTGTTCACGATCTCCCAGCTGGAATTATGAGCTTTAACCCCATCCTTAGTTTACTTAAGTTTTTCTCTACTGTGGTTTTCTCTTGGTTCTAATTTCCTCAGTTTTTAAAAAACATTTTTATCTTGCTGAATAGTATGTATGTATTTTTATAAGAAACCTGAAATGCCACTGAAGAAGGTAGTAAATAATATACACATACTATGTTATTTTGAAATCCTTTGATTACTAGTGGAAAAAAAAAACTCAAATCAAACCAGCTTAAGTGAAAAGGAAGCCATTATTGGCTTGTGCAGTTGGGCTGCACAAGAATGATTTTGGCTTCAAATATAGCTAAATAAGAGCACAAACACGGTCAGCATGGCTCTTCCTGGTTCATCACCTCTTAGCTCTGATTTCCTTGGTCAGATCAGAGATTTTACCTCTGTGAGTAATCTTTACTAGTGATTTCAAAAATATAAGTAATCAACCAGCGTAGACAAGGTAGTGTGAGGCAGACTGCACTTTTCCCAGAAGGCCACTACAGAATCTCCCATCCCACATGCTCCTCTTATCATGTGACTTTGTCACTCCTCCCCTCAAGAGGTGGGGTTCCATTGTATCTGGGTGGGATTGTGAATATGGCAAAGTGGTGCTATATGACTATGGGCAAAATTGTAATATTTCCAGACAATCTCGCCTGGCTTTAGTGCATCTGCATATCAACAGGCGTTCCTCAGGGGTGGAGAAAAGTGTTCATCTCCATATCAATGGGTAGTCACTTGGGCTACCAAGGGATTATCTGAACCTGAGAGGTTAGGGGTAGGGCTGGTTTGCTCTAGCAGAGCAGGAAAGAGATGGCTCTGGACTGTAGTTTGTAAGCAATAAACGTGTTTTAAACTTAATTTCTCCCTTTGACTGATTTCGGTTTTAGAGGTATTTTTGCCCCGGATTTCCTTTCCCCAGAGTTACATCTGGTGTAGTCAGCAGGATCTCTGAACCCAAAATCTGTCATAATGGGTGTGACCTTTGGGAGGGCTGCCTCTAGAGATGAGGGGAGAAGAGGCACTCGTGCTAAGGGACGTGTGTCTGCACTCGTGCGGTCATGGAGGCGCCACCACTACTGCTAGCGGGGACAACTCTGGCCCGTGGCCCAAGCCAAAGCACTGTGGGCCAGGAGGGCCGAGGACAGACCCGGAGCCAGTGGAGAGGAGTGCCTTGTGTGCTCTAAGAGGGACTTACACCAAGTCCCACAGCAACATGGGACAACAGTAAGGGGGCTGATAGCCCTCCTCAGGTGGCAGATGAACTATACTGGGCCTCTGCCCATATCAGAAGGATATTGGTATGCCATGACGTGTGGACACTGCTACTGGACTGTTGGTTGCTTTTCCTGCACATCGTGTAGATCAGCAAACCACTAAGAGAGTCCTAGAGCATCTCTTTGCAGTCTATGGGCGGCTGCAGGTGATTGAGAGCAATCAAGGCACCTACTTTACTGGACATGCATTGCAAGGATGGGTGCAGCAATTAGGAATAAAGTGGAGATTTCATATACCATATAACTCTACTGGGGCAGGCATGATAGAGAGATCCAATGGTTTGTTGAATTGTTGAAATCTGGCCTGAAGTCAGGCACCAATAGTCTACAGGGCTGGTCAGTTCACCTATGGACAGTGCTACGGTGCTTAAATGACAAGCCACATAAAGGAGCCTTGAGCCCTGTGGATATGCTCACACACCTTGGTGCCTCTCCTATACAACTGTATGTGCAAACCAAAGAAGAGTTACCGAAGCCAGGATATGGCCAGCAGAGCAACATCCTGCTGCCAGCCCCTACTGCATTAAACCCTGGAGATACTGTTGAATGGACGTGGCCCTGGACATTTCAACACATGAACTGGGGATGGCTGACCCTTCTGGCATCTTGGGGAAAAGGCCTGGAAGCTGGACTCCTTCCTGGAGTATATTCCTGGAGTAACAGCAGAGTGGCCCACAAAGATCATGGTTATTTTCTTCTACAGTCCTTGTGGCCTAGATGCAACCCCTGACTGCAGCTGCCACGTGATGATTGCTCTGAACTCTTTACCTCTTCAGTTACTGCCTGCTGGAATGGATGAGCTTTAGACTTAATCTGCATAGGACTTCGAACCTAGCTGAATTCTCTGGCTGAGGATTATCATGATTTTATTGCTGTTGCTATTGTATGTCATTAGTTTGGTCACAATGCTCCAGTTTTCTTGCCCAGAAACCATTGTGGAAAAGGGAGAACAAGTAGATTGTAAGGCGAGATTTCCAGAGGGGTGGCCTGTGGGTAAAATTGTGTATTTCCAGAATATCTTGCCTGGCTTTAGTGCATCTGCATATCAACAGGCGTTCCTCAGAGGTGGAGAGGAGTGTTCATCTCCATACCAATGGGTAATCACTTGGGCTACCAAAGACTTATCTGATCCTGAGAGGTTAGGGGGAGGACTGGCTTGCTTCTGGTAGAGAAGGAAAGGGATGGCTCCGGACTGCAGTTTGTAAGCAATAAATGGGTTTTAAACTCTATTTCTCCCTTTTACTGATTTCGGTTTTAGAAGTATTTTTGCTCTGGGATTTCCCTTCCCCGGAGTTACAATGACTTTTGAGTCTAGGTCATAAAAGGTGATATGGCTTCTGCCTGTTCCTCCTGAGATGCTTTCTGTTGAAACCCAGCCACCATGCCCTGAGGAAGCTGAGCAAACCATGCAGGGGCAGTGCAGTAGGGAACTCCAGCCTCAGGACCAGCTGAGCCCCCAGCAGCACCAATTTTTAGACATGTGAGTGAGTGAGGCTGCCAGTGATTCCAGCTCCAGCGACTTAGTCAACTCCAGTTTTCGAGTCCTGTCAGCTACAGCCCCTCATCCCATACATTATGGAGCAAGACATCTTGATCCTGCTATGCGCTTCCCAAATTCCTAACCCTCAGAGAAATGAGAGACAATAAAGTGATGTTGTTTTAAAATACTAAATTTTGAGGGAATCTGTTACACAGGAACAGCTAAGAGAAGTGTGGGACACCCCTTGTTGCTCCCTGGGTCCTTGCTTCCTGTGTAAGACATACTCTGTGGCTCAGAATGATAAGATAAGGTCTTTAAGTAATGTTTGCACTCATCTAATGTGGCAGGGAGTGTTTATGTTATGGACATCTCCGTTTTATAGCAAGATTTTTTCTGAGCTTATGTGACATTTTCCAGGGAGCTGTGCTTCATATGCATAGATTCTAAAGCTGTTTACCATAAGTAAACCACCAAGAGCATTCCATAGATAAGGACTTCCCTTCTTTAAAATTTAACTTATTATCAGAAGGCCAGTTAGCAGCACATTTACAAAGAGATTAGGCCAGGTTACTTGCCTTCTCTCCCCCAGGGAGTCCCTCTATTAGTTGGGAGAGAAATGGATCACAGTCCAGCTGTTTTAACTCCTTCCTCATCCATTCCACTCTCAGCAGTTTCTCCCGATGGAGATGAGATGGCTGCCCAGTGCTTTAGTCTCACATTTATCTCTCAGTAACCCAACAAAGAAAGAGAATGTCTTCCTCTCACTCTTCTAGATAAAGTCCCAGTGTAGATGTGATTGGTTCTGATTGTCCAAGATGATCTTTAGAACTGTGGTGAATCAGCCCCACTTAAACTACATGGATCAAGGAAAATTAGAGTGTTGTTAGAAGAAGGGGAATAAAGGGTGAGCCTGCAAAAATAAAAGTAATAGCTGATGCATATAAAATATAAATAAACATGCATTAAAAATAATTATATACCAGTCTTCTTTCTGAAGTGATCTATTTCAGTCTATTCTCCATCCTGTTGCTGGAAAGTTTCTAAAATGCAAGTCTAAATGTTCTGGTATATTACCATCTTAGGGACAGAGACTGTCTTATTCATTGTAAAATTAGAGTAATGCTAGCTGCTGTAACAAAGAATCCCCCGTGTTTTAGTAGCTTAACACAGTAGAAATACATTACCCAATCACATAATGGGCCAATGCACATATTCCTGATCGATGGGTGGTTTTCCTCTTCAAGATAATTCAGGGACTCTGGCTCATTTCATTTTGTGGCTTTTCCTTGCCTTATGGCTTGAGAGTCCTCTGGAGCCAGCCAGTGAATGAGGAAGGAGAGGGCAAGGAAGCCAGACTTCTTAACACTTTGGCTCAGAAATGATACACGCTACTTCTGCTCATTTTCCATTGTTAAGAAGTGGTCACGTGGCCCCAGCTAAATGCAAGGGGCACTGGGAGACATAGCTTCTGGTTGAAATTCGGTTCTCTGTGACAACTTTAAGAAGGTGGGCACAGAATTCTGTGGTCAGCTAGCTGTCCCAGACACATTTATCTCTGTATTCCTACCTCCTAGCCCAATGTTTGACACCAAGTTGATGTTTAGGATGTCTGTGGGGTGAATTATTTTGTTTGTGTGTTAGATGGCCATCAGGTGCCAGAGCAAGTGCGATGGGTGGCATGTGAAAAAGATGATGCCACATGAGGAGTGGGCATGAAAAGGCTGAACAGAGATGGGATTTTAGCTGATCTTGAAGGCAAGAAAGTGTGGGTGAAGCAAGTTGTCCCAGTGAAATGGTCCTGTCCTCAGCATGTGCTAGGGAGAAGCACCCTTCTTTCAGAGCCCTCTGGGGGGAAGTGTATTATAATGGTAGCTCTTTTTAGGAGTGGCAAAGATAGGGAAAAGATCATTTCAGGCCTCTTGATAGTTTTCAATCATTTAAGAGGTAGCATCTTGAATATGTGTTTGATGGAAACCATTCATTTTTTAGGTAAGTCCACGTGAATGGGCTGTTAAATTAAGCAGCTGGAACTGAGGCAGTTAACAGATAGACTCAAAGGCTATCTTTGTGATAGGCAGAGGTTTACCTCTGGAGCCAAATTTCCTTTGGGAAATGACTTCTCTTCCACTCTGGACCCAAACTGTGCAGTGCCTGACGAACCTGTTCCGCCGAGCTGTGCATATTAGGTCTGGTTCTCCGGCGCACAGGGCATGAGGATATGAGACCCCAAGACCACAGGAAGAGCGCGCTGCGTCAGCTTGGCCTCATGCTGAGGAAGGGGCCATAACAAAGACTTGGACTGGGACCAGCAAATCTCAACTCTTAAGTGGAGGAATAATCTAGACTTGAAGACATTAAAAGTGACAACCTCACTGTTGACCTGGGTAATTGTCATTAGAGGGAAGTGTTCCTTTGGGATAATTCATCCAAATATGCCTTATCATTTGTGGAATCTCCTGTATGTATGTCAAGTATCAATAAAGAATTTATAAAATTTGAAAAAAAAAAGGAGCTGTCCATTCTTTTGGTAATTTTTGACAATTTAGGAAAATAGAGATACACCTCTCATCTCCACTACTGCATGAGTAATAGTTAGACTGATAGAGCTTGGCAGGTACTAAGGGGTCTCCACTGAAGAGAGCGGGCTTTCCCACTGTCATCATCTGGGAATTTGGGGGCTAGAAATAGGGAATTGCTAAGTAGGCCTCTTATGGGACAAAATAATTTTCCTTCTCTCTTAGGGCCCTGGGCTCTGAGACTTCTTGGTAACCCAGCTTGGTGATTTTTTGCCAGACAGGAAAGTATCTTATAAAGGAATGCTTAACTACCCTTAAAAAAAATCTATGCCTTATGTGATAAACACAAAAGTCTCATTCTAGTGAGAAGAATGGTCTGACCTGCTATCCAGAGACAGGAAGGCTGAGGCATGCCAGGGAACCGAGTGCAGAGTGGCTCAGCCACAGTGCGGCTTGGTGGGACTCCTGGAAGAGCTACCCAGAAAGGGCATTTTCGCACGTTCTCCCACGCTTGATGTCAGTCTCCTGGTGTGGTGATCATCGTTTACCTGCCAGCCTCTCCCTCTAGACCACAAGCCCCCTGCGGGCAGGCGCTGAGTCTACAGTGCTTGGGCTTGATGAGTGCTCAGCAGGTTAGCTGTTGGGCAGAAGCCCGAACCTCTGTTCTTGCTGTCTTGTGATGTGTTTCGTCACCTGGGCAGTTTTCCCTGAGAGACTTATCTGCATATCTCCAAGGCCGGTGCAGGACCTGACATAAATTTGGGGCTCCATAGACATGTTTTTATGTAAATTTTTTTATTAAGGTATTATTGATATACACTCTTATGAATGTTTCATATGAAAAAACAATGTGGTTACTACATTTACCCATATTGTCAAGTCCCCACCCATACCCCAATGCAGTTACTGTCCTTGGGTGTAGTAAGATGCCACAGATTCACTATTTGCCTTCTCTGTGCTACACTGTTTTCCCCATGACCCCCCACACCATGTGTACTAAACATAATATCCCACAATCCCCTTCTCCCACCCCCGCCACCCACCCTCCCCTTTGGTGACCACTAGTCCCTTCTTGGAGTCTCTGAGTCTGCT
>JAQQAC010019963.1:55314544-55377593 GCA_029783875.1 Phataginus tricuspis | reverse complement strand
CCAGCTCCATCCATGTTGTTGCAAATGGCAGGATTTGTTTCCTTCTCATGACTGAATAGTATTCCATTGTGTATATGTACCACATCTTCTTTATCCATTCATCTACTGATGGACACTTAAGTTGCTTCCATATCTTGGCTATTGTAAAAAGTGCTGCAATAAACATAGGGGTGCATATGTGTTTTTGAATCTGAGAAGTTGTATTCTCTGGGTAAATTCCAAGGAGTGGGATTCCTGGGTCAAATGGCATTTCTTTTTAGTTTTTTGAGGAATCTCCATATTGCTTTCCACAATGGTTGAACTAGCTTACATTCCCACCAGCAGTGTAGGAGGGTTCCCCTTTCTCTGCATCCTTGCCAGCATTTGTTGTTCTAATCTATAGACATTTGGGGGCTAATGAAGTGATGAACTCATCGGAATATCTCATCACTGATGCGTGATAGAGACCACTTATCTGTCACTCAAGATAAAAGCTGTAAGAAGTGTCTCAAGCACTCAGAAAGCAAGGCCGCCTGGGAGTATTCAGTGCCAGAGAGTAGGGTATATCTGCTCAGGTGAACTTAGACACATGGCGCCATTTTCATCAGCCTGTGGAGTCATTTGCAAGCATCCTCCTTGAGGCTGAAACACTGAGTCTGAAAGAAAAGGATTAGTGGGGCAAAGAATAACAGATTCTCTTTTAGGATGGATTCATTTCTCTTCTGCCAGAACTGACTCACTCCTGGGGGGTTGGGGAACACTGTGCCCTGGAATGAAGATGGAAAAATGGGATGCTAATTTTACAACTTGATTTTATTTTTGTTTCAGGCCATTTTTCTATTGCCAAGTTTTCTACTTGCTCACAGGGGTGTTAAAACAGAAGCAGCTGATGATATGGCTCAGGGTTTAGAACCTCTCCGAGTGTCGTATCATTCTAACTTTCCCCTGAGAAACATGATACTCCTGGAGGCATACAGAGTTTGGGGGCACAGTAACCACAGTAGCTTCTATTTATGAAGAATTTATTGTGGGTCAGACAGTGGGCTAAGCATTACATTGAATTATCTTATTTGATATAATTCCCCTTTTTACAGATGAAGAAAATGAGGCTGAGGGGGTTTAGGACCCTTGTAGATGGACACAAAGCCTGTAGGTGGCGCATCTGAGACTTGAACCCAGCTGGCTGCAAACTTGGAACATTCAGTGTTGCCTGCCTCCCCAGCAGGAGGGGCTTGTGATTGTGCTGGGTACTGAAGTGGTGGAGGGTGTGGATTACGAATCCCATAAATTCATGAAAAAAAAAAAAGTTTTAAGAAGACCCTGGAGAACTGTGAAATCCAATTCACTTCAGACTTGGTGCATGCTTGCTGTCACTTCTGTTGGTCTTAGGCTGGCTTGCTCTTCTACATTGTGTGGGCTGCTTCTGAGACACGTAGTTCTAGATGTCCTGATGTGGAGTTGCAGACAGCTGTTACAATTCCATCCTCACTCTTCCCATGGCTGGCGTTTCAGATCCTCTTGGCCTTAGCTGTTTCTTGCCCCAGTGCCAGGGCACATGGGCTCCAGCTGACTTCTCTTGGGTCCAGGCAACACTTTGCGTATGTGCACACTGGTCACCTCTGCCTGCCTGCTCAGGGTATGTCTGCTGATGCCTCCATGAGACTTGCCTGGTACCCACCATGTGTAACCAAAAGTGGAGGGGGAGTCAATGTCCTGTGGGCAAACCCTGGACTACTGGGAGGCAAGAGCTGATGAGTCAGTTCTTCCCCTTCCTGCACAACCAAGGGTAGACTTTAGATGCCATTTATATAATTCTCTGTGAGGACAGGGGCCGACTCTATAGCTTTGTGCATAATACCTGGAGTTTAATGAGTGTTAAAGAAATACATTTTGAATGAGTGTCCGCATCCATAGCCATACATGGGCATCATGTAGCGGTAGGCAGCTTGGTGGCTGGCTCCTTGAATGGGTTCGCCTTCCTTCTCTGCTTCCCACCTTTCCTCTCTCACTCTTGCTCCCATAATCCTTAGGGGATTATATTCCCTAACAAAGTTTTGAAGCATGAGCTCTCTGCCTCAGACTCTACTTTCTGGGGAATCCAGCATAAGACAGGTGCAAAGTCTGAGTAATCATATATTTACTATATTTACTCATGGTCTTCTGGAACAGTCAACACCAGACCTGGCATGCACAGGCTCTGCGTTTCTGAGTTAAAAGCAAGACACACCAAGATGGAGTGGCAAGCTGCGTGTCTGTGACCTGATGCTGGGAGGCAAATGGTAGAGCATTACCTCCATCTTACTTCAAATAGATTTCCATTTAATTTGTACAGATGCACACCTCCTTATCCCCACATAAAACTCACCTTTAAATGTCTTCCCTGCATGACTAAGAATATAAGAAAGCAAAAGTCAGCCCAGCCCACTCCATCTCTTTTTTGGGTACTTGCTGCCACTTTAGGAAAGAAGGGTTATGTGATATTTGTCTTCATGTTTGTCTGATTGAAATCTGAGCTCCAGTCCCAAGTGAACCAGGAACAGCTTCCCTCTTTGCACAGAGAATACAGACTCCCAACATACAAGTAAGACACAAGAACGCTGCAGTGGTGTCTGCAGTCCTTCTGAGACCCCATGGAAAGAAAGATGATAACCTCCAGCCAAAGAGCAGACTTAGGGGGTCACAGTTTCTTCCACCTCAGGCCATATAGGTGGTCATTCTAGCGATCAGTGGGTTCCAGGGACAGTGGGTCCTTTTCCCCCTAGTCAGGGGGAGAACTGCCCTGTTCTAGCAGGGTATATCCTGGCGCTGCTGGCTGCCTCAGACAGACTCCCATGAGACCCTCTCTAAAAGTGGGGCCATTTGAGGGTAGCCCTGATTCTTATTGAGAAGCCATAAATTCAGAGCAAATAACCCATAATCAGTACAGCTAAAAGCCATTTACATGCTTACGCACATAGCAATTCTGAGAAAGATGGAGGAGAAAGTAACTAGTATGAGCAGCTGCACAAGCTTAGGGCAGAAGGTTAATGATCCCAGGGCCTTAACTTTAAAAGGCCAAAGGGATTCAGTCTGGCTTCTGCAGGCTGAGAGAGAAGCGAGCCTGATTAGACACTCCCGCAGTTGCTCCTCGCTGCCGCGCGGTGTCGCTGTTGGAGACGTGTCTTGCATGGTTTGATCCTCCCCTGAGATGGTCCCTTGGCTGGGCCTGACCCTGCGCAGGCTTCAGCGGTCATTTGAAAGATGACAGCCCCAGTCCTCCTCGAGTGCCACGCTCAGCCAAGGTGTGCCACATGGGCTACTTACATTCTTTAGTGCACATGTCTGTGCTCACCACTGGTCCCCCTGTGCTGGGTGGCTGGCTCCAGAGGGCTGAGCTCCAGACACCTGCGGTGCCAACACCAGCCTGACCGCACACTTTACCACCCTCGGGCTGAGCCCACGTCCTCGCCCGGACTTCCCTGGCTTTCCTGCGGGCGCCACTTGGAAGCACGCTGTCATACTTGCATTTTCCATGCTGTTTTGAAACACGAAAGGTGGCTCGTTGTGTCCCTCGAGATTGCTGGCTGTGTCGTCTGGTATTTGTTGTTCAGACCCCTGTGTCTGACTGACCACAGACAGTCCCACTGTCCCCTTCCTTCTGGGCAGCAGGAGCTTCTGGCTCTGTGTAACTTATGTGTAACTGTTGTAACTAAGCAGACACCCCAGATATGATTACCTGGAGGATGACGATTCCCCTTATGGTGGCCTGGGGCTCTCCCCAGGCATGGGATGGCTGCCATAATTTATAAATATCCCTCTCAGCAGGTACCTGTTGAATCTCTGCCTCAGAAGACACCATGTTGCATTAAGAAGAATCCCATTCAGCAGAAAAGTAGACATAAAACTCCCACCGAAATTATACCAAGTTGGAAAACAAAATCCCTGCTTCTTATCATCTCTTTCAAACATTTAAAACCATTTTGGCAAAAATCGGGGAAGTGCCTGCTTACAACATAATCTCTGTTTATGTTTGCCAGGATCCCCTTGCTAGCTTAGGAGTAAAGTCACTGTTCTGGAATTCTTGAAAACGTGCAAAAGAGAAGGAATTATTGTAGCAGGGAAATTCAGAGTCTCATTTCTTCCTCTGGAGATTGTCTTACTGAGCTTTTCTGCCTTGAGGCATTTCTTCCTTAGCACCAGCAATGTGACAAGGATGAATTTAGTTTGAAGTTAGTAACATTTTTGTGGACTGAGGCTTCTTAAGAGTTATCTTCAAGACTGTACTAAAGACTCACAAAACTGAAGATGGCAGTTTGGGTACTTGTTAGGGATTCCTGACGAGTCCATGCTTATTCTTGAGGCCACGACTGTCCAGCTGTAAAGAGACACTCTCTCTTCTCAGCCTTCTTTTCAAGGCTGACAATGATAAGACTTTGAACTGAATTCCCTGCGGAAAGGGCATCGACCTCTCTCAAAACTCCTTCTGCTCCCGAGTGTCTGAGAAATCCCCCTAAAGAAATGCGAGGAAAATGAGGAAGGTCTTGAATTGATTACCTGTTAAGTGGATATTTCAAGGCTGGCTTCTCTAGCAAAATACCTCTGCCCAGCTGGGCTCCACATGGAGAAAGAAAGATCCTTTTATAAAATACCTGAATACAAGATGCTGACCTCTTGAAATCCTCTGGACAAACCATTTCAAAGTGGATATCATCAAAGGTCATCTAAAAGGAGCAAATGGTAAGCAGAAGTTAATCAGAAAGGGCTGGAAGGACACCCTTTAACCAAGTCAAGGTGATAGGCAAGGCCAGGCTTGTGGGAGGCCCTGTCTCCCACCCTCACCTCTGACTCACAGCCACGGAGAAGCGGCTGGTCAGCTGAGCCCTCTGTCTGGGGCTGGGAGCACCTTCCTCACCCACTCTGCCTGGCTCTGACATTCGGAGCGCTAGCCCAGGCTCTCGTCAGCTGTCACACCATAACCAGGAACCACACACCCATTGGTTTGGGGTTTTCAGCTGAGGTTAAGCTGCCCAAAGGCTGCCCCCTCAGTGCTTATTTCTGTGGCTGTTTTGCCAGCACCTCCTCAGAACAGGCAGCTGGTTGGGCATTACGGGGCCTCTGCAATTTCCTTTCAGTCATTTACCAAATCCCTACTGTGTGTCAGAGCCTAGGTTCTAGGAATATACGTACTCCTTGGACTGGGAAGCCAGGACAGTTTGGCCTCAGAGCAGTGTTGGAAACAAACCACATGAAACAAACTCCCATGGAAGCCACAGTCTAGCCACCAAAAATATAATTTCAAGCAAATATGTCTATGTGATTCTTGATATGTCTAAGTGGGATTATGGTCCTTATCCTAAAACAGCCTCTTTTTCTTCTCCATGTTCTTCACACCCTGCAGGTGTCCCGTGCCTCCCCAAACTCTTGGGAGACCTCTTCCCGAGACCAGCCTTCAAGCCACTTGTGCTCGGCCCTGTCACTGCTCTGAGTTCTCCGTCACGAAAACCCAAAGGCCCGCCGGGCCGAGGCAAAGCGCGAGCTCGCGGAGCCAGACCTCTCTTCAGGACAGGCGGGGCCGAAACGCAGTCTTCTGAGGTTGCGTCCTGCCCCACAGAAATGAAAGCGATCTAGCCCTTGCCCCAGAGAGGATCCCACACCTGGACATCAGCACCAAACGAGCAATCCCAGTTCAGCCTGAGAGGTGTGTCGCTATGGGGTCCTGGAGAGGTGGAAATGGCCCAGGGAGGGGCACGCTAGCTAAGGCTTGCGGGGCGAATCTGCGAATTTTGGGCAAGTCACTGTGCCTCCATTTCCCCGTCAGTAGCAGGCGATGACACATTATATGGTTGTAAGATTCAAATGATTTAATAGAAGTAAAAGCCTGGACTAGGGCCTGCCAGGTGCCCAGTGGCGGTCAGCAAACACATAATCGGGACCTCGGTACACTGGATCACCAAGATCCTGGAGAGTAACCGCAAAGCAGCTTCGTTTCCCCCACTGCCCGTGCATCTGGATGAGAACCCCAAGGCTCTCCTGGTCACTCTGAGATACAAAGACGTCGGTCATTTTCATTCTCAGAGCTATTTGGGTCAACACTTGAAGCTCTCCACCTCTGCCCAGGGGGCTGCCTGGGCCGGGCAGGGGTGAGGTCGGCTTTCTCCCTCTTGCTCGCCTCCTCCCGCACGCACCCGCTGTGTCTGTGTCCGGCCTCCCTGGGATGCGGTGCAGAGAGCGGGGCGGCAGCAGGAAAGCGCCATGCGTCCTGCGCTCACTGCCCCAGGCTGCTCTCTGCACGGCACATGCTTAGGACTGACCTTCTCTCTCCTGCTGCCGCCTCCCGGGTCCTCCATCGCTGGGGAGCTGGGCCTGCAGTCGCCCTGATTCGGGCAGCAGCAGCAGCCTGCCCTCCGCAGACCCCAGATCCCAGCGGCCCAACCTCAGCTCTCAGGCGCACAGTCGTTCCAAACCCCGTGCAGAGCAGATCCCCGGGAAACTTCCCGACACTACGAACTCTGGCAGCAGGCCTTTCCCAGTACAGGCTCTTCTCCCGCCGCCTCAGTGCCTCCCAGGCTTTCCTTCACCGTCCGGACGCAGGCACCCGCCTACTAGTTCCTGTCCTCAGACCGAGGGGGTTCACTTTCCTCTCCGAGTGATGCATAAAGCTCTGCTCTCTTGAACCGGCAGCAAGGTGGGCCGCACCTCTGTTCTTCTTTAGGGAGAGTGGGATTCACAAACAAGCGGACTCTCCAACAGTCCCCTTCCCAGGGCTTTCTCACACTCTCCCTGTGGGTGGGGAGCTTGAGTTTCCTGGCACACGTCCTGGGCCAGGGCTCCAGGGTCGTTCATCTCATGACTCTCATTGATGTCTCTTACCTGTTGTCTCAGGGTTTCAGCTGAAACTTCCATTTTAACTTTCTTCACAACTGTTAGCCACAATCGTCATCATTAGAGGGGTGGCGAGTGTGGGTTTGCTGGAAGGTAGCACCTGTCAGGGAGGCTGGGAGCTGAGATGGCAAAGGTGGGCAGGGATTTCTTTGTCCATGTGGCTTAGGACTGTGACTCTTGTCTCCCAGGTCCCACCGTGGTGGAGAAAGGGTGCAGAAGGCTGGGCCCCCCCCATCTCATTTTGAGAATAATGAACCTGTGTTTTGTGAAACAATATGAAATGTCTTCAATATACAATGTCTCATTTAACACTTGCAATAACTCAATCAGATCCTTATTATATTATTTCCTTATTATATATTCTACAGATAAGGACACAGTTTCAGGAAGCTAAGTGCCAAGGTCACACAGCTAGGACGTAACAGATTCCAATTTAGTAATTTGACCTCCCTTGTGCTCTTTTCATCACATGCTCCTGGCGTCGGGGCGGGGCAGGGCACCATTCTGAAAGCCCGTCCTTGGTGGGGAGATGGCTGCGGGAGCCACCCCTGCCTGGCCCCGCTGTGTGCTCACAGCTGCGCCGCACATTTTGTCCTCCACGCCCACCTGCCAAACAGAACTGGCTGAGCTGGGCAAACAGGCTGTGACTTCACTCTCCCTGCTTCACACCTGCCACCCGAGAGGCCCAGCTAGTCCATCCCAATCCTCTGGTCGGGTCTCCCGGGTCGTCCAGACCCTGATTAGAACCTCTCTGTCCAAGACAGGCCTTGGATGAGCTCCCTCCACCCCCTGCAGAACCCAGATTCTCAGGTTCCTGACAAGATGCTGGGGCACCACCTCCGAGGCCAGCGGGCCACGCCGACCCCTGCAACTGCCCTGACACTGGCCGCCAGCAGCCCCGGGAGTCTGAGCAAGACTTTCCCTCCCCTCTTTTCTCTTCTGCATGGTTTTAATTCATTAGAGGATAGGATCATATGCCAAAGGAGTAGGAGATAGAATTTAAACTTTCATCTCCCTAGCAAGAGGCTTACATGATATTTGTTTTAATTAAGCTTTGTTTTTAGCATAATAAAAGCAATATATGTTGATTGTAGAATAATTGGAAAAAAACAACAAAGTAGGTGAAAACACATTAAAAGATCACTGATGAGGGGACTCTCTTGTCCCCTCCTGGCCTTAGCCAGGGGCTCTGTCTTCTTGCTTTATCTCTAAATAAAAATCTCTGCCTTGCTCTCCTAAAAAAAAAGATCACTGATGAGCCTTGCATACTAACATTTTTTTGTGCATTTCCTTCTAACATTATAGTCACATATATAAAGCATGTCTAGAGACATGCTTGTAACAAGGTGACAATTATTCAGTATAGACTGTATGTAGCTGCTTCTTTTACTTTGCAGCATGTCATGGGCATTTCCCCATAGCAGTCAGCTCAGTGGACTAAGCAATCCTGTGTGACAGATTCCACATTGTACTATAGAGAAAACAAACGGAACAAACAAGTGAAGGGAGAAATTGTGAAAACCCCTTGGGGGCCTCCCCTTGGCAGCACCCCAGTCACATCTTAGCAACCAGCCTGCAGAAACTGACCCCACAGTGTGGAAGCCTTCGAAATCGCCTCCCTTTTCTTCCTTAAAACTAAAATAGAACTGAGTGTCCCCAAGTTCTCCCACATCCTATAACTTGGGGTGGGACACACCACAAATGGTTGCTCCCATGGAAGCGTATATATCCGTCTGTATCTTCTTTCCCTTCCATCTGCAAGTTCTGGCCCTCAGCACAGCAAGGCTCCTCCTTTGTTGTGTCTTTTGAGCAGAGGCATAGTGCCACACTCCACCCCAGCTCTCTCATAATTAAAATGTGTGCAGCTCTGCTGAAAGCCCTTTTACATAAAGACATCATTTGGCCCCTGAACGATGGGATTTTGAATTGGATTTTTTGTGACAGACCAAACCCTGTTACCTCATAATGTCTCAAAGGAAAGCTCTCTTGCTTTAAATTCAAGTACACAGTACGTTCAGTGAAATGAATTCAGGAGCTAGTGATTCAGCAATGGGTTGTGTTGGGGGTCTTAGACGATCTGTGTCAACAGAAGCGACAAGAGACCTAACAGTTTCTAATATTCTCTCCTGGGCTGTTCTCATAAGCTGTAAGGAAAAGCGCCCCCCTCCACCCACCCCATGTCTGGCCTCTTGTGAGGACCATGTGATGCACCATGTGTAGAGAAGTTTCTCTTATTATTTCAGGACTTTGCTACAAACTTGTTGAGCCATTTTCTGGACTGGACTTCAGCTTCGTCCCTCTTCTCCCTGCCTCCTCAGTTCACACATATTTCTATGTGAGAAAAACTGGAGTACTCTTCAAAAATATTTTCAGATGTGTTTCCAAAGCCTGTAAATCTTGTTAGCCTGCGGACTTGGCACCCAGTGAGGCAGTGGGTTTGGGGAGCTTCAGGTGGAGGACAGAGAGCCACTAGAACAACACACTATCGGTCTGTGTTGGTCATTGAGATGCAGTTTTGATTTAGTCCCCAGCCAGCTGACAGGTTTGGAGGGAAGAGGAAGGGAAGGAAGTGTGAAGGGAAGAAGATGCACATTAATTTAGTCTATCAAGAACTTGACGTTCTTAGGGTTTCTTCAGAAAACCATGGAGGAGCCTTTCCCTTTGCCTGGGATTGGTCAGGCCTGAGGCTCTCCGTCTTCGGCCCTTAGTGGGCAGGGGCTGTAGGGAAGGGACCAGCCTTGAGCTTTCAGTTCATCTGTGGCAGGTGTAAGTTAGTCAGCGGGAGACTGAGGTCACAGGAGGTCACTTGGATTCTTGTTTCTTTCTTTGCTTCAGACTAAGTGTGGTACTTGGAATGGAAGACATCTTTAGAAACACCAGATAATTAGGGAACCTGAGGATTCAGGGGCTAGAGGCCTCCTGCCTGAGAAGAAATGAAGTGGAGGCTGAGGCCTCAAGGAAAGGTCCAGCTCGGCACCTTGATCAGAGCGGAGGTGTGGAGGTGGGGGCAGGGGCCAGCGGGGGCACAGCACTCTTGGCCCTGGCACGTCTACATGGTAGGCTGGGATCCAGGTCTTTCCTGGTGTCTGGAAGCAGGGATTTGGAAGTTGTGTTAGGCAGAATTACAGCCTCCTAAAGATGTCCAGGTCCTAATCCCTGGAGACTGTCCATTTGTTATATTACACAGTAAGGAAGAATCTGTTTCCAGGGCCGTCTGCAGGCAGCAAGCTGGTCTCCGCCTCCAGGCCTCTCTGTTACCTTGCACAGAGCCCTGGGCAGAACTCTTTATAGCAACACGGTCAATAATAGCTTATTGCCAACACGTGTACAAGCATGTGCCTGGGAGCAGCACAGGCATGGCAGGCAAGTAGTTTAGGGTCAGGTGAGGATCCTGGCCATGGAACTTCCCTTTTCCTTACACGGAGGCAGTGGAGAGACGAGACATTGAAGCAAGAGGAGGACTCAGCTCAGCACTGCTACATGAAGATGAAGAAGGCGGCCACCAGCCAAGGAAAGCGGGCAGCCTTCAGAATCTGGCTTCCCCTAGAGCCAGTGGCTCCCCTAGAGCCTCCAGAGGGAATACAACTCTGCGGACACCTTGATTTTAGCCCTGATAGACCTATTTCAAACTTCTGACATCCAGAACCGTGCAATAATACATCTGTGTTATGCCACCACATTTGCAGTAATTTGTTACAGCAGTTATATGACACCTTTTAATCCTGTTACCTCTTGGTTTTAGCAGTCATTAATGTTTGCTGCCTAGATATATGATTTTTTTAGGAGCTGCAAAAGACAACTGGTGATTATATGTTAATTTGTGTGGTCTAGTGGGGTCATGATGTTTGTTATTATATTTGCTTAGATTACCACTCAACTTTGAGGTCCTGGCCTATAGTAGCTTCTCAATAAATACTTGTTAAATGAATAAGCGATGAAATTCTTTATAATCTACCAAAACCTCACAGACTATTTGCTATTACTCCTTTTGTACATTGCCCAGATGACAATCTTGACAAGTGAGGAGTAGAGGTTAGTTGACACCTGAGAAGAAAGAAATCCACTTGATTGGCCTCATTCCATCTCAGTGATGTACCCTGAGAAAATGACCTCACAAATGCAAAGTGATCACCCTGCTGTCCATAGACAGATCGAGGAAAATATGGTAGCTGGATAGCGAGCTCTTTCCTTTTGGGGTGTGTGGGGTGATGAGAAAGAATGCGTAACTGCCGGGGTGGAGAGGCGGAAACATGTTAGCCTGGCCCAGCTGTGAGTGGGCAGCGTCATCCAGGGCAAGACGTGTGCTCGCTTCATGCTGAAGAATCAGAAGGACCCTGGGGCCTCCCTGGAGGCCCTGGAAACTGTGAATGTCAGGCATTGTCCCTCCAGATTGGCACTGGGACCAATGAGGCTGGGAGAGCAGAGGGGACCTTGGGTGGGGAGGGGAAGGAAGGGGAGCAGAGAAATAAGAGCCTTTGTCTCCCCGTGCAGTGGAGTTTAAATGGATGAGGGTGGCTCGATGGGCAAAAGACCTGTTTATCTGGTTTTCCAGGGTCTGTGTGTGCACAGGTGGGTCCGCTCTTAGGAAGTCCACCACCTCCTGGAAATGGTGGAGGTTGGTGCCTCCGCCTGGCCTCAAGGACAGAGAGAAGGGGTTAAGATCAGTCATAAGGATCCTGTGCAGTGTTGGGTTGGGTCTTTTTTCTAGTCTCAAGGTCAGAGGATTCAGGTTGTAAAGTAAATTTGGAGCAGAAATCATGATCTTGACTGTCTTTCTCAGAATGTGGTGCCTAACGGGCAGAGGCATGACAGTGCAGGAGACTGATGTAATCGTAAGAGTCCTTATAAGAGAGAGGCAGGTCGGAGAGAGGAGTAGGGGGTGTGATGACAGAGGCAAGAGGTTGGAGTGATGTGAGGAAGGACTGAGAGCTAAGGAATGCGGTTGGCTGCTAGTAATGGGAAAAGCCCAGGGAATGGTTCCCTTCGGCAGCCTCCAGAGGGAATGCAGTTCTGCCAATATCTTGCATTTAGACTTCTGGCCTCCAGACTTAAGAGCAACTCTGTGTTGGTGATTTGTTATAGCAGCAATAGGAAACGAATACAGAGAGGTGTGGCACCCTCTTTGCACTTAGTAAGAAGAGAGAGCTGCTGCTGGAGGAAAGGATGGGGCTTATTTCACAGAGTAATAAAGTTTTAAAATCCTGTGTATTTGCTCTGGAATGAAGAGTTCTCTTGTATGGGACGTTCCCTCTCTGGTATTGAGCCTGGGATGATGTAAAAACAGATGTGGAAGTCCTTCTTGAAAATAATCAGGATTTAATTTGATTAAAGTAATGTGATTTCACTAAATTCCCACAATGATGGTTGAGGGGAAGTTCTAGGATATTATGTAGGTTGAACTAAGGTATTTGTCTGTTTAGAAAGGAGCTAAGAGACTTGCTTTAGACCAGGGTTTGCATAACAATCTGATGTTCCTTGGATTATATGTTTCTTTGAGGTGGTTTAGGAATGATTTGCTGATGAAGAGCACATATACACAAATACACAGCACATTTTATTTTTTGCTGAACCATTTGAGAATTAGTTGCAGGAAGCATGACCCTTTAGTTCTAAATACTTCAGTATGTGTCTCTTAAGAGCAAGGATATTCTTCCACAAGTATAAAACATACTCCAGAAATTATTTAACAATAATATACACTTCACATGCAAATTTCCCCAGTTATCTGTAGAATGTCCTTTATAGCTTTTAAAAAAAAAATCCAGGATCCCATCGATGGTCACACTTTGCATTTGATTGTTTCTGCTTTTTAATGTGGATGAAAGTTATTGCAATAGAATAGACTGCATGAGAGCAAGCATTTCAATCTCTTTGGTCACTACCTAGCACAAAGTAGATGCTGAGCAAATACATCTTAAATGACAACTTGGGGAGGTAATTGCCACGCTCCTAGCCATCTCTCAGTGCAGCCACTGGGGTATTAATGCCCCATTCCCCTTCTGACAAATACCCCTCACCCTGGCCACCTGATTTGCATATATAATTTATTCCAGCTAATCATAGTATCCTATTCCTACAGAAGAATAATTATTGCAGTGGAGGACATGTGACAAAACCAGGGCCAATGAGAATCCTTCCCAAAGATGGATTTACTGACACACTAGGAAAGAGATATTTTCTTCCCACAAGGATTTCTAAGCTGAGGGCATGCAATCTAGAACAGCCAAAAGCCATTTTCTCCCAGCTGTTAAAGGAAGCCCGCTGCAACAGGGCAGAATAAAAAAAAAATTTTTTAATTCAGAGGAAAGCCAAACTGAGACATGCAGATCATGAGTGTAAGAGTCTGACCGCATTGTTTCAGCCCCTGGATCTGGCCCTGCCTGAAGTTCAGATCCATTCACAGACAGAATTCATATGGCAATCCACATGATTCAGATGACAGTATGAATTGTGAGATTCATGCAATAGTATACAGATTCATATGACAACAAACAGCTATTTTGCTTAAGTAGTTTGAGTTGGGTTTCTGTTATTTGTATTTTTAAAGAGTCTTAGCTAATTCAGACACTTAACCTTGCCCTACACAAAGTCAGTCTTACACTGCCCTTCATCTGATAATAAAGGTTATTATAATCACATCTATACTCTAATCTACTGCTATATTCCCTTAATGTGAGATTCATTTAGTCATGTAACTGTTTCTGGTAAAATTCTATTGTCTTAGGAATTCTGGGAACCATTACTAAATATAAAAGCAATTGGAAATCATGCAGCTATAAGGAAAAATATTCAAGGGAGAAAACTTGACAGGAAATTCCAGTTCGGAATTTTTTCAAAACAAATTTTAATAGCCCCAATACATTTAGAAATAACAAGACAAGAAACAAAGAAAGGAGATGTGAGTTAACCCCTGCCCCCTCTCATACTGGAATCATCGAAATCCAGGTCAGATGATTACCTGCACTGTGCTGTTTGCTCTGTGCAGATCTTCCTTCTTTCTCCTACTTAGATGTCAGGTACTGTTGGGTAACTAGAATCACAGAGAGGAGCCACTGGACTAGAGCAGTGACAAATGGGACACGTCACGGGATATGTCCATTGGCATCCTGATATCTGTCAAAAAGAATTAATTAGGATAGCTGGAAGGAAATACCCTGAGTGCATGGCAGACCCACTCACCAACTGCATACGAGGGCTTGCAGGGTGAGGTCAATGGGATATGAGAAAAAAAAAATCACAATAATTGCATCTTGTTGCTGAGCAAGGAAGCTCCGATACCATTTTCTTGGAGTGTAACGGGACATCAACTCTTAGGTTCCTACCCCAGGACTCCTCAGGAAATCTTCAGAGCCCAGAGCTCGTGTTTCCTGATCAAGTCCAGGACCTTATATTTGCCCTTTGTCCTCACCTTGCCTGATTACGAGTTTTTCCATGAAGCGATGAGAATGAGTCCATGCTTTAATGAGAATATTTGATAGGAATCAGGCTTATTCTTTTATAGTAATTCCTCTGTCATAGAAACAAGGCTTGATCCCCAGTTAAAGCTCCAGAGAGCCTGGAAATGGAAGTAATTGCTGCTGCACCCGCCGGTCCCACCCTGCCTGTGGGGTGCGTCTGCCCCGAGGGGGTTACTGCCTCACTACCTGCTTGTCTCTGTACTCCACGAAACATTGTTCTCATCCTTCTGAGGCTCTCTTTTTTTCCTGTTTAAAGCTTTTTATAGAATGCCTGTATTTCTCTAGAAGTACAGTGTCAAGTGTGCAATGCAGTGACTGCACCTGTGAAGGAGGGAGGGAGGAAAGAGTGAATCTGTCAGAATTCCATGCTGAAAGCTCCGCTTAAGGAGGAGAGATGCCCCATCACAGTGTGCTCCGAACACATCTGGCTGTTAAATTGGTGTGCTTTAACACTGAAAGGAATTTTAAAGAGTTAAACGCTAAGAGCTATTTTTATGTATTTTATGCATGGATTTCTTGTATGCATGAGTGTAAAATAATATGTTTGATGTAGTCCCATCAAACATATTTTTTGCTTTTGTTTCCCTTGCCCGAGGAGATGTGTTCAGGGAAAAGTTGCTCATGTTTATATTCAAGAGGTTTTTGCCTATGTTTTCTTCTAAGAGTTTTATGGCTTCATGACTTTCATTCAGGTCTTTGATCCATTTTGAGTTTACTTTTGTGTATGGAGTTAGACAGTAATCCAGTTTCATTCTCTTACATGTAGCTGTCCAGTTTTGCCAACACCAGTTGTTGAAGAGGCTGTCATTTCCCCATTGTATATCCATGGCTCCTTTATCATATATTAATTGACCATATATACTTGGGTTTATATCTGGGCTCTCTATTCTGTTCCACTGGTCTGCAGGTCTGTTCTTGTGCCAGAGTGTAAAATAATATGAAAAACAAAACTTATGTGGCCATAGCATCCTGAATTCATTCATCTAAGTAAGGGAGAAATGCTTGCTGGCTCTTTTATGGGCAAGGACCTATAGAAAATGCTAAAAATAAGTGTGTGTTTAAATAGTTAACACCTCGTAGGAAGAATAAGATCACTTATTCATTTACTCTTTCTTTCATTGATCCATAGAACACTTAGTCAGAGCCTAGTATGAGTCTGGTCTCACTGCTAAGTACTGGGGAGGACCAGTGAGAGAGAAAGGCATAGTTCTGTCTTCTGGGGTTTGTGATCTATTTGAAGTTATACACACAGGACACCTTCTCAAACAAAGTCAAATGGGATGGAGGCTTCTGGGAGGTCTATGGCTGCCCTGCCTAACATAGTCCCACTAGTTACATGTGGTGAGTGAACACTGGAAGGGCAGCTAGTGTGACTGAGGAGCTGAAAATATAATGTTATTTTAATGACTTGAATTTAAATTTAAAAACCAACAAGTGGTTCAGTTAGTAGAAGACTTTTTAGTATATTTGAAACAACTTGGGTATGCTAATCTACTTTTAAAATTTTCAACCTAATGAGATATAAATATAGATCATTTTCCTATGAAAATTTAGGGTCCTCAGTGACAGGTGCTCTAAGTATAAAATGTACCCTGGATTTAGAAGATTTGGTACAACAGAAAAAAAGGAATATAAAATAACATTGACTTTTAAAAAATGTTTGCTATGTCTTAGAGTCATAATATTTTGGATATATTGGGTTAAATAAAACATTATATTATTAAAATGGATTTCATCTGTTTTTTTCCTTTTTTAATATGATCACTAGAAACATTTAAATCACATGCATGACTTGCATTTGTTTCTCTTGGACAGCACTGGCCTATGAGGTTTTGAAGGAGAGAGAAAGCTTATCACGAAAGAGGTCATTTCTGGACATTAATTGTGCAGAGCTGGTTAGATTGGTCAGGTGGAGAGGGCAGAGGGCATTCCTGGGAGGGAAGAGACTGAGTGACTGAGGAATGGATGGCATGACCTGGGGCAGTGCCAAGGAAGCCCTGGGCATTGTGTTCCGTGAGGAGCAGCGTGGAGGCTGTCAGGATGACGGGGGCCGTGATGTCTACAGCCTTGGCCAGCCAGGCTGAGCAGGGCTGTGCTTTATCTGGGGGACCAAGAGGAAACTGGGAGGCTTTTGAGCAAGGGCAGAGTGATAAAAGCAGCTTTAGTGATATTTATGCGGCTGCAGTGTATAAACTGGGATGGGAAGGGGAGAAATGGAAACAGGCAGACGTGCTTTGAAGAACCCAGCAGTAATTCTAAAGTACCCTGCGGGGTAGAAGTGCTTCCTTTTAGCCAAGAATCCAAGAACAAACCAAGAAACAAATGATAAAAAACTTCACATGGTTCTTATGTGACTAAATATAGGCCTTATTCACACTCCCTCTCCTACAAAATTATTCTTTTGTGGGATCATTTTTTCCCATTTACATTAAAAAAAATTATTTTAACCCCTGTGGCTATAACATAACTTGGGCTTTGTCCTGGAGTCTGAGTGGAGTTGTGTCAGTCACCTTGTAAGGGGACCTGTTCGGTTTGCTTATCACAGGGAAACCACAAATCCCCCAGGAAGGTGAGCCCCTCAGAGTCAAGAGTCATGGGAAATAGAGATTTCGGGAGTGAATGTGAGTGACTCGGGATGATCTGTGAAGTTCATGGATCATAAAATTGTAGAACAGGAAGGGCATCTAGGCATCACCCAGTTCAGCCTTTCAGTTCTCTGAACAATAGGCCCAGAGAGGTTCAATGACATGTGCAAAGCCACACAACTCGTTAGCAGCAGAACAGTGATTAGAACCTGATACGCCAGGTTTTCACACACCTCTCACCATGCCACATGGTAGGCTGTCCATTAGGAACGTCAGACCTATGACGATTCCAGAAAGGTAAGGCTGAACAATGAGGAACCGTGAAAGGTGATAGTTGTGTCTACTACAGAGAGAGGTCACATAAGCACACGCAGTCTTGTGAGAAAAGTACATGGGGCCTCTGTCCTCTCCACTGCAGCCCTTTGGAGTGTCATCGGTCGATCCTGTATGGCTCAGGGACAGCTGCCCTGTGTTGGGACACATGGGAAGAACACTTAATCCCCACTTGAGGGGGGCTGCAGGATGGAGGGTGAGTCCTATCACCAGCTCAGGAAGGTTTACAGTGGCACGACCTCTTCCTTTACATGTCAGCTAGGGGAGAAGCATTAGAGGACTAAGGAGGGAGAGATGCTGAGAAAAAGTAGGGGAGGAGAGCGATGAAAGGAGGAGCTGAGGCTTGGCTCAAGTGTTCGGAACATTATGAAGGCTCTTTAAATAGAGCTCTCACAGGTGAACGCAGTGACAGAGAAAAGCTGCCCTGTGCTCCAGGGAACTAAGTAAATAAGCACAGACGGTAAATGTCCAGAGCTGGATGGGGGCTGGGCAGGACCAGGAACTGGTAGAAAGCATGAGAACATGTTTGATTTTAATTGCCAAGTCCTGTTCTTTTAGATGGCATGGGTGGAGGTGCTCATATTTCAGGATATTATTTTTTGTTTAGGGACCTTTTAGACGAATATATAAATGTCCAGCCTCAACTCTGAACCAGTCCAGCATCTGAGTCATGACTAGATCTTAGGAATACATTAGGTTTTCTTAAGGAGTTCTTATGTCATTCAGTGAATATGCTTATGAACATATGTTTTATACATTTTCCTTGAAATGGAAACCCAGTGATTATCATTAAATAGTTGAAGTATTAATCCCATAGAAAGCAACCCCTGACTCCTGCTAAAAAGCCACACAGCTGGCATCCACCCCAGCCTTGCTGTGTTCTGCTATCTGCACGTAGCACAGGGGGCCTAAGGCAGGGTAAAAGCACAAGCAGAGGCCCTGTTTGGCTTTTGATTAGACATTAAAGCTCAGACAGCCATTAAACTTCTTGAACTCTGTGGCTTCAGTCCACACTGGAAAGCAGGTTAAGCAAGTAAAGCTGAGAGTAGAGCATGTTCTCTTTTGTTCTCAGCACGCTTTGAAGATTGTTTCAGGGTTAATGTTTGACTTTGGGTCTTTACTATTTTATGTCTTGGGTTCCTCATATGGAAACAAAACATAAATTGCAATGAAAGAAGGTCTCACTTTTTTATTAATGTGACTAGTATAAAATCTTTCCTTTGGAGGATAACCCAAACTGGTGAAGAGTTCGGGCTCTCGAGCAGCGGGTCCAGCAGAGGTACCGTGGGAACCACAAGTGCAGGGCACACTTTTTAAAAGGAGTATAACTCTTCTAGTAGCCTCATTAACAAAGAGTGAAAACAAATGGGTAAAGCTAATTTTAACAAAATGTTATTTTATCCAATATATCCAAAATATTACTTTAACATGTAAACAACACTTTAAAAATTATTTATGAGATATCTTACCTTATTTTCTTTATAGGAGTTGTCAAACTATGGTGTGCATTTGATACTAACCACACAACTCAATTCAAACTAGCCACATTTCAAGTACTCAATAGCTGTATGTGGCTAGCAGCTACTGTATTGGGCAGGGCAGCTCTAGAGTCAAACTGAATTGACTTAGAAGCTCCCTGGTCTTGAAACCGTGCCTCAGTTTCCATACCTGTAAAATGAGAACAGTAATAGGATTTACCTTAACGGTTTTGTCATGCAGATGGCACGTGTACTTAAAGCCCTCATCGACTATCTAGAACATCAGTCTGTGTCTATTAATTCTGGCAAAAATACACAGGGTGGAAGTGTTAGTTTTTCTCCAAAATATAGTACTTCCAAACCAAGTGAACTTGAATTGAATTTAGAGCTTAGAAATTTTTGAGGGCGGGGAGGGGGAGTGGGAACAATTATTCATTAGACCAAACCAGGAAAACATACTCAAAATACTTCGTTCTTTGATGTCATCAAACCAGCAACTTTTAAAATGTACAATTCCCTTTCCCCTATGTCCATGGAAGGGAAAGCAAGACCAGTCCAACTAGTTACCTGTCAACTGGCTCCTCACATCTTGTCAGTAATATTTAAGGGAGCTAAATAGTTTTGTGTACTGTTTGCAAAAGCCCATGCATTTAGATTTTAAGAGGCATACTTTAGATTTTGGAGCTTTTAAAATAATAAAACATTCAGTGTTAAACTGGAATTCCTTGCTTTGTTTCCTAAAGCAGTTTTGCCTTTGGGTGACAGCCACATCCTGGGTGACTTCTGCTTTGTCCCTGAGCTCAGGATTTCATTTTGATGCTCCAGATGTACGTGAAAGGGATGAGAACTTTTGCTTTGTGGCCACGGGGGCCAACTTGTTATTTGAATTTTTTCTTAATCTCTTCTTTGGGACTTGTGAATGAATATAGGAGAGGTGTAAGGTTTGATCAGGTCAAGTCATCAGGGCTTATCCACACAAGGCCAAGGTCAAGACGCATTAGTCTCTCTCTTTATTTATTTATTTATTTATTTTGGTATCATTAATGTACAATTACATGAGCAACATTGTGGTTACTAGACTCCCCCCATTATCAAGTCCCCCCACATACCCCACAGTCACTGTCCATCAGCGTAGTAAGATGCTATAGAATCACTACTTGCTTCTCTGTGTTATACTGCCTTCCCCGTGCCCCCCCTACATTATGTGTGCTAATCGTAATGGCATTAACGTCTCTTGCTGCAAGGTATTAAGAAGACCCACAAGGAGTCAGGAAACTGGCATTTGGGGTCCATTTTGCCACCACTCTTAGCCTTGTGATGGCACCAAACCTCTCCGTGACATTGGCTCAAGAACATTTGTGCCTTTGGTAGGAGATCTGAGGGGTTTGGGGCTGATGAAGGAAAAAGATTTGACCACGAGAGGTCAAATTTAACACATAGTAAGTTTTACTGGGACATGTTTGGACAGGCTTGCGCAAGAGGGGAACTCTCTCACAGCATGAGACCATCCAGAGTCTCCAGGAGGCCGACGTTCAGAAGGGGAGGAGGAGATTCAGGGGACTTCTGGGGAGAGAGGACCAGAGCGGGGCTCGGCAGCCTGGCGGGGTCTTCTGAGCAAAGAAGTCTCAGCCTGCCGTGGAAAAAGAAACAACCTGAGGGCCAGTACACAGAAGCCATCTTTGACCCATTTAAGTGACAATCTTTCACTTCACGTGTGATGAGTGTGGCATGGCCAAAAGAGCACAGGGCAAGATGGGTTCCGACTGTGGCCAGGCCATTTTCTAGTTGAGTGACTTCATTGTCCTCATCCAGAAAGCGAGCTGGGACAGATGACTTTCCAGTGTTAAATAGTTATTATTCTCAGATTCTTGAAACACGCTCATGATGGTAGGCGGGATATGTTTTATTAGTCTCATTTATTGGATAAGGACCTGAGGCAAGATGGATAAATGCTGTGCTTTACATCAAAACTCATCTGGGAGTTTCTGGCATAGAACTGGATTAGAACTCATGTTTACAGATGTCTAGACCTTTTGTGTTTTCTATTATCCTGGTGGGCAAATAAGGGGACATTTACAAAATGTTGGTCTGGAAATGAAAGGAAAATTCTGCCACTGTATAGGGCCGTAGCCCAAGAGATAATCCAGATTTAAGATTCATAGGAATGCCATAATATTATTGTTCTACTTTCTTAACGTGTACATTTATAAATATTTAGAGTAAAAGAACTGCAGCAGTGCCTCATCTGTGGCCTTCTGTGAGATTCTGTAGTGTATGAGATGTGATTCCTGAGGACCCCACGCTGGCGACGCTGTACACAGGTACCAGTAGTTCCTCCACACCCGCGGGGCTCAGCCTTCCCATCCTGCATTGATTTCTCAAGTGTGTACTCTGATCAATCCCTTCTAACAAAGATCTTCTCTATCACGGTAATTACTATGAAGATTCATTACCATTTTTAATAAAGCCCATCAGTTGCCCACTGAATCAATCTTGGAGGCCCTGCTTGAGAAATACACCATTTTACTCACCTTTATTGGTGCTATGTAGAGTTAGCCTCTTACGGTCATCAGCTATGGAGCATTGCTTCTGAAAGGACGGATGTTGATCTAAAAATAAACCTGAGTTTTAAAACCTTTATCCAAAAACTTGTTCAAATTGTGAAACAAATCACTCAGGAGATTTGGTGAACTTTTTGGTCCTGAAACTTCTATATTTGACTGTCTGGAGCACTCTGTTCTTGATGGTTAAGCCATGTTCATCTGTTTCTGGTTCCAACATTTCAGAGGACACTGTGACCCTGTTATCCAGACCCGAGTTTAACTGGAGAACTTATTTATCTGAGCAAGACTGTGTAAGCCAAGAGGTGTTGGGAGGTGAAGCCTGCAACTTGTGCTCTAGGCCAGTAGACAAGAAAGTCTTTGTGAACCTTTGTGGAGTGTGTTTTTACATACGCAGAGGTTCCATATAGCAGAGGGAAGAAACCAGGGAGAGGAGCCTGTAACCAGATCATGCTTAGCTAAGATGAGGACAAAAGCTCCTTTATCTCTTTGCAATAACTTAACCCAGGAAGACCTGAGGCCTGAGCTGTGAGGTCCTCATTTCAGTTCCAAGCAGGCATTTGAGCTAAACAGGAAGGAATGAGGGTTCATTTGCTTGGCTTCCGTCTTGAGTCAGGATTTCTGATTAGCATCTGCTTCCCCAGTGAAATTCATAAGCACCTCGGTTCATTTATCCTCCTTCTCAGTCCAGGAATTCTTTAGTTAGGTATTTTCAAAAGTTTCTTTCTTTAAAATTCACTTGACTCAGGCTACTAGCTTGGCTTCACTAGTTTGCAGTTTACATGGCAACCAATGAAAGGCTCCATTCAAGTCCATCTACACGACCCTTAATGAAAATAATGTGATGTCACTTAAAATAGGTGTCCCTTCCCTATAGCAGACTGAGACTGCCCACACTTCTGGGGACTGTCTCTGAAACAGTCCTTCCCTCTGCAGCACAAGTGCTGTTTCCTCAGATTCCATAGCTCAGTAAATGATTGTCTCGTACTACCTTCTTCTCCTCACCTGGAAAATGGGGATGACTGTCCCACTTATCTCATAGGATGGGTTCAGGAAGAGGATGGTTGGAACGTTGTGAAGGTGCTTGGAACGTTGTAAAGTAGCACATGGCGTGTGTTCCACAGATGCCTGTGGAGACTGGGCAGGTGACGTGAATGAGAGTGGAGCCCAGGTGTAAGAAAAGTAATCACAGAATCACAGTGAGAAATGGCAGCTGGCACTAGGAGACAGGATTCAGCTTGTGGGTGATGGAAACGGGAGGTCCGGGGCCACCTGAAGGAGGCAGCTGCTTCTTAATTTCAACCAATTGTTGCTTTTTGGGGATATGGGGCCAGTGTTACCAATTCTTCTGATTGTATTTTAAACAAAGAACCAGAAATTCAGAGCTTGAAAAAAAGAATCTAATTTAAAAATTCTGGCAATTAATTCATATTAATTGTTTGCATGTGTGTGCACACTCACTAAGTAGAACAAACAGAACATGTCTGTTGTCTGGATGCAACTCCACTGGTTTGAGAGCTTTGCCTTAGGGAATTCTTAGAACCGTAGTAAGCCTGGAGTGGGCTAGGCATTCCTCTGTGCTCTGTCCCAGGGGAGGGGTTTCTCTCCTACCCTTCTCTTCCCACTGCTGGCTACCTTCCAGCCCTGGATCGATCTCACGCGGTGGAGGGCTGAACATGCAGGAGCATGCACATCCTGTCCCACATATCCACGCTGACCCATGGCCACCATCTGGCCCCAGTGGTCTGCATGGCAGTGAAGGGCATGCTCAGGAGGGTGACCTCAGAAAATAGGCCCCCAGGGGCTTGGGAAGCAGACTCAGGGCCGTTTGGGCAGGGAGTTCCAGGGTCCTGGGCAGAATCCGGTAGGTGGCTCCAGGTGGGCTCCTTCCCTTGATCTTGCATGGGAAAGGGCATGGCCGGAAGAGGGTCACAGGGGATTCTGCTAAAGTGTGGGATCCTTGCCCGTGTCTAAGAGGGTCTGCCTTGAATTGCTGACTCCCTGCCTTGGCCTGTTAATTATATTGACCTCCCGCATCTAGCAAGACTTCCACTTCTGTTCTCTGCCAGCTGGCCCAGTCCTGTCCCATTCATGCTGTGCTGCTAAGATGGTCACTCAGCACACACCCTAGAGGCCCCAAGTGGAGCCCAGAATTACTTCCTGTTGCGTGGAGGGCGAATGTGATGCTTCTGTGTGGCGGTCCCTTCAGACCCTGCTACGCTTCCCTGTCTCCTTACGTGTCTTCAGGCGCCAGGCTGCCTTTGAGTCTTGTTCAGGATTCCCCTCCCTGGGCTTATTCTCTCCAAGGAATATTTGCTTTTGCTTCTTTTACTCTTAAACTTAACCTGTTGGTTTTTAAGTTTATTTTCTCCCCATTTTATCAAGTCTTCAACCCCCCACGTTTTTCCTATTGCTCTTAGTGCCTTTGGTTGATGGTCACTCTTCAGTTCCAACAGCTCATTTTCGTCATTCTGTCTTCAGTCACAAAGCCTTTAAAATTTGGTCAAAATGGTCTTTTCTTTTGCATTGATCATCACCGTTGCTCTATGTTGCTTTTTTTTTTTTAGTAGGATTTAGCCCGTTTTTAAGGTGCTCTTGGCCAACTCAAAAAAATTGACATTAATAAAAATGTCACAAACTTTTGAGTAACATGCTATGCTGAAGCCTAATAAACAATTGCTACTGGCTATTTCAGTGGAGTCCAAGACACTCAGATACTTAAAACCAGCAACAAAAACTTGCCCAGATGCCTTAGTGACTGCCTCAAAACTACATGGGTTGTATATCTTAGAAAACCATCCTGTTTTAGTCCTGCTTTTGATATCGCCATTCACCATACTTTCAACTGATAACAGATTAATAAATTAATAGATTTGCATACTTGTTACATGCTAAATGCTTTGCTGAGTAAATGTGAGCACTATCTCAATTAATTCTTGTAAAAAACCTACAGGGTGGATCCTATTATTGTCCTCTTTTTACAGATGCGACAGAGTATTTTAGCGCTCTGCCCCGCATCACACACTAATGTGTGACAGCTGGAGGCAAGCCCATGGCCTCCCTCACTGTGCCGTGCGGCCAGGTGGTCTTGAAGCCGTCAAGGAGCAAAGGAAGGAGAAATTGGAGATGATGAGTAGCAGTCAGGCTGGCCAGTGTGAATTCTAAGGGTGCAGGATGTAGGGTGTCTCCCTACTTGAATTTTTTATTCAGTGCCCCTTAACTTTCTTTAGCTGGAATGGAAGGCAGCTCATTCTTTTCTGCTGACTTTCAGCATCTCTAGGTCAACTGTTAATTTTTTTTCAAGAGTGATATTAGGATTGTGTTCATGAAAAGTGGGGCCTCCTTACCTTTTAAGAGATTCCTATTGAAATGATGTGAACTCTGGGGTTGGCTTCAAAATAGTCCATTTGGTGGAGGAGGGGGAAATTGTTGATACAGTAAAGGAAATGAAATTGGCCATTGTAATTGGGTAATTACAAAAATTACCAAAAAGAAAAAGCCTTTGACATCAGACAGATCTGTCAGAATCCTCCTCTGCCACATAATATAGCTGGGTGACCTTGGGCAAGTTACTCAACTTCTCTGAGCCGCTCCTTTAGGAAAATGGTGATCAGGATGTGCGTCTCCAGGACTGTGAGAGCCTAAAATCTGATACTGAACCAACAGCCCACTTGTACAGAGCAGGGAAGTGCGAAACGATGTTAGCTTTTTTTCCCCTGATACAGACGGTTTAAATGGAATTTATAGCAAAGTAGCTCACCAGTAATGAGGAGGCTGTCCCCTGGGCGGGAGGAAATGCACTCCGGTGTGAGGAGGGGGCACCAGGAGACTGTGGAGGGAAGGGGGACCGTCTCGCACTTGCCACTCTCCGCAGTGAGACCTTAGGCTCCGCATTTGTGTGGAGTCGAATTCTTTCCCATTTTGTGTAACATGCCTATTTAAACCTAGGACTGTTTCTGGCATTTAAGTATTTAAAATTATACACGGTTTCTGGGGAAATCCCAAAGGCATTAAAGGTTTCGCCTACGGAGATGAGTCCTGAATATTGATGAGTGTCTTTCTTCAGGAATTGAATTGCAGAGTCCAGCCGGTCTTGTTAAAGGATTACAGTCTGGATCCTAGAACCAGAATGTGCCCTCCCACTAACTTAATAAGGCAATCTCTTGACTGGCCATCAGTAAAATCTCATATTAATGTAAAAACACTGAATTTACTTATTTTTTAACATGAGAGTGAATTTTGGCAGTCTTGAGCCTTTCTAAGTGGCTTGATCACTGCTAAAGAGGTGGAGAGGGGAGGGTTGTATTACTGCAATCCCCAGGGTAGTAGTTATTGCTCAGGATGGAAGCCCTTTCTTGGTAAAATCATGTGTTGTGTCACTCTGCCTGCTCCTCGGCTTCCTTCTCAAGCCCTAGGAATACCGAGTACTCTGAACCCAGAACCTCTCCTGCATCCGGCCCCTCGGAATGCGTTGGCCACGTTCTGACTCAGCTTAAAAACATCCTGTGCCCAGCCCCAGCCCCAGCATCTGAGTGCCCGAGGAGAGGACAGGCTTACAATGGATCTTTTCCCAGTGGCTTCTTGTTTGGCTCTATACTTTGAACTCTGTCATTAGAAGGCTCAAAAGTCTTGCTCCTTAGAAACTGAGGCCCAGGGATGCCCATATGCAGGAGGAAATGAGGAGCTAGGTTTCCCACCATCTGTGCATCGGAGGCATGAAGCCATTTTTTCCTAAATATTAAAGGGAAAGTTGACCATACAAGGCTAGAGTCAAGTCACAGACTAAAAATTATTTAATTATTTAATTACTTAATTAAAAAAAATCTTGCTTCTTAAGGTGCCCCTGTGTGGTTTACTCGTGGAATAGCTCCTGCAGGGCCCACGCCCCAAGTCATAGCCTGCCTGCCCAGGGCTGTGACCCCTCACCCCTAACTCCCTGGTGCCCAGGGGAGCCCATGACTTGTTGCACCTGAGCCTGCGATCAGTTTCCCAGGGTCCCATGACAGTGTCATCACAGGTGACTGCTAGATGTCCTGAGACCCAAAGGCTGTTTCCCTTGGGGCTCTAACGCTGTACAAGGGGAGGCACATTCATGATAAAGATATATACTTTTTAAAAACATTGTTGTTTTTCTTCTGATGATAAAAATAATGTATGTTCATCTATGCAGAGCGAGGCTTTTGTGTTTCCTAAAACTTATACAATTTAGGGGTACTTCTTTAAGAAAGAGAATGCAAAATTATGAATACAGAATTAGCTGAGACGTATTGATTTCCCCAAGGGCATGGGCCAGCCCCAGGCCTCTTCTGGAAGGCCCCAGTCTACTCCATCAGGGTGCTGGGTGGCACGTTCTGGGAGAATGGACAAGACCCCAAGCCGGAGGGCCGATTAGCAATTAGCAGGCAGGCGGTTTGAAGCTGGGGTGCCTCTTTGGCTCCGTCTCTGGACCATGACTGAACCTTGAGTTTATGCCCATGGTTTCAGGGACCGGTGGGGAGTCAAGCCTGGCCTGGGGCTCAGGGCTTGCTGGAGGACACTGGCGCTGTCACAAGGCCTGAGGGCCAGAGGATGCCGACTCGCGGACTTTGTCTCCCTGGCCCAAAGACACTGGGGCATTTCTGAGCATCTGACTTCTTACTGTTAACAGAAGACAGACTTTTCCTCTACCCTCTGAGTCTGGGTTGGGCCTGAGAATTAAACTGACCAAAGATAGGTTCACAGGAGAAAAACATAGATTTTATTTAATGGTAATGTTTTTACACGGCGCGGGAGTCTTCAGATGAAAGAAATGAAGATCCAAAGAGGGGGAGAGACATGCGAGCTGATACATTTCAACAGAGAATGATAAATTGTGGACCTGCGCCATGACCAAGGAGAACGGGGTCTGGGTGGGGGTGATAAACCGTGGGGAAGGGCCTAGGAACTATATGGGGGAAACTAATGGAAGACGGGGGTTGTTTTAGGAGGCTTGTCTGTACAGATCTATTTCAGCGTTGACCCCTAGCCTCCACTGGTAAGGGAAGGTCACCCAGGGAGTGTGCCTTTCTCATGGAAATTTATGACCTGTGTTTGGGTAGACAGGGGGGAGCAGAGAGCCTTAGCTGCCCCTGCTGTTTCTCAAGTGCCTTCAGCTCAAAATAATCAATTATGACAAAGTGGCATACTTTGGGGTGGCCTGTTCTGATCCCTTCCATGACCAAGGAAGGATGTGAGCTCTGAGAGAACCAGACCGAGCACTCATTCACTCAGCAAATAATTACTGAGCACCCACCATGTGCCAGGAACAATTTTAGGCTCTGGGGAAAGAGCGGAGTGATGGTGAATCTTACCTGTCAGCTTCACTGGCCAAGGAGTGCCCAGAATCCCAGTAAAGCATTGTATCTGGGTGTGTCTGTGTGGATGCTTCCAGAAAAGATCAGCATTGAATCCATAGACTGAATAAAGAAGACTGTCCTCACCAGTATGGGTGGGCCACCCCCCAAATCTGCCGAGCGTCTGAATAGAGCAAAAAGGTGGAGGAGGTGTGAAGTTGCTCTTGCTTCAGCTGGGACACCCATTTTCTTCTTGCCTCAGACTTCGGAGCCCCAGGTTCTCGGGCCTTTGAACTCAGCTTGGGACTCACACCGTTGGCTCTTCTGGTCCTCAGGCCATTGGGTGTGGCCTAGAACTACACCACCAGCTTCACCAACTCCCCTGGGCCTCCAGTTTGCAGACAGAGGATCCTGACGTTACTCAGCTTCCGCCATAGTGTGAGCCAGTTCCTCATAATAAGTCTCTTTCTATATACCCATATGTATTGTGTTAGCTCTGTTTCTCCGGGGAACCCTAATTAATGCAAGTAGTAAACAAACCAGTCAAAACTCCTTGCCCTCAAGGAGCTTACCTCTTAATGGGGAAGACAGTCAATAGAATAAAAAATATAGAATACTGAAGGTGATAAGCCCTATGGAGAAAAGTAAAACAACAAAAAAGAGGGTTTAGAAATATGAGGAATTATAATTCCAAATAGGATTCTCAGGAAAGCCCTCACTGGGAAAGTAATATTAAAGCAAAAGATTTTAAGAAGCAAGCACCTATGTCTGCAGAAGGTATTCCCATGCACAGAGACAGCAAGCGCAAAGACCCTGAGGTAGGACAATGCCTTGTGTATTCAAGGAACAGAAGGGGGCCAGTGTAGCAGAAAGAGTAAAGGGGGAGTAGTAGGAAATGCGAACTAACAGGTATCAGGGGCTACAGCACACAGGCATCTTAGGCCATTTAAAATACTTGGTCTCTCACCATTTTAGCCACTGGAAGATTTTCAGCAGAGGCGTGTCATCTGACCCGAGATTTAAAGGCTCACTGCTGTATTGGATATAGACACCAGAAGCACACACTGGAGCAGAGAGACCAGTGGGAAGGTTATTGCAACAATCTGGGGTAGAGATGACACCGGATCAGAGGAGGGTGGTAGCAGTGCGGGGTGCTTGGGAGCAATCAGATTCTGGATATATTTTAAAAGAAAAGAAGAAAGCGTTTGTTGATAGGTTGGATACAGAGTTTGAGCAACAGTATGAAGCTAGTGAGGCAGCAAGGTTTGGGGCTGAACAGCTGGACTGGAATGGAGAAGTCTCACCTTCAGCAGGTCTGGCAGGGGGAGGGTACTAGCATGAGTGCAGCTCAGGCCTGGACATACTACTTCTGAGAGGTCTATTAGGGTGTATGTGAAGCCCCTGAGTGAGCAGATAAATCTGCCTCTGGAGTGCAGGTGAAAAACATCTGGTTTGGAGATGTCAGTTTGGGAGTCTGCAGTATTTATATGTGGTTTAAGCTATTAGACTGACTGAGCTCACTGAGGTAGTGAAGGCTGATTACAAAGAGAAGACAAAGGATATTTCTGGGGAGGTTGGGGAGATGCGGAGGAACCAGAAGAGGAGACTGAGATAGTGCAGCCAGTGAGGTCCAGGAAAAGCTGGAGAGTGTTCTGGAAGCCAAGAGAAGAAAGTATTTCTAAGCAAAGGGCAGGATCAGTGGTGTCAAATGCAGACCGACCAGGGAAGAGCGGATTGAGAGGCAAGCACTGGATGTGCAGTGTGAGGTCACTGGTGACAAGATGGGTTTTAGTGAAAAGTCACATTTTAGCGGGTCTACAAAGGAGCGAGGGGAAAGGAATCAGGGCGGAGAATGCAAACAACTCTTTTGAGAAGTTTAATTTTATGTGGAAGGAGAGAAATGGGGTGGTAGTTGTACAGGAAACGGAGTTGAGAGTTTTTAAGAGGGAAGCGGTAACGCCGCGTTGAACGCTCCTGGGAATGATTCAGGAAGGAGAGAACCTAATGGTGCAGAAGAGGGAAAATGGCTGGAGCCAGGTACACGGGTGGAGGGAGGTCGCTGCTATGGCCTGAATGTGTCTTCCCCCAAATTCATGTTTTGAAATTCTAATGCCCACTGTGATGGTATTAGGAGGTGGGGCTTTGGGAGGTGCTTAGGTCATGGGGGTGGACCCCTCATGAATGGGATTAGTACTTTTTTAAAAGAGACCCCACAGAGCTTTCTGGCCCCTTCCACCATATCAATACAATGAGAAGGTAGCAGCCCAGAGGAGAGCTCTCACCAGAACCCAGCCTTGCTGGCACCCTGATCTTGGACTTCCAGCCTGCAGAACTGTGAGCAATAAAATTCTGTTTATAAGCCACCCGGTCTGTGGTATTCTGTTGTAGCGGCCTGATGGGGTCAGACAGGCATAGAACGCAGTACTTACAGACGCAGGGCAGCTCTGCAATAACAGGAGGGCAGGTGGGTGTGCGGGGACATCCGGGAGCTCTTTGGAGGGCTTTAGGTATCTCAAGGGCACAGGAAGCCCGGGCACCCGCGGGAGGGAGGTGGTGGGGAGGGCACAAGGCTGGCGGGAAGAGCGCAGCGGGGGGCGCAGGATGGGGACGTGTGGTAGGCGGGCCGGGTCGCACTGAGAGCCCTTTGGGGCCCCGTGGTCACCCCAGTGTGTGCTTTTCTCCAGCCAGGCTGCCGGATCGCCCTTTTCAGGTAGGCGCGGAGGTGAGATTTGTCAGGACTGGAGACTCGCCAACTGACCCTGACTAGCCGAGACCGAGGAAAGGTGGCGTGTAGGGCAGGGAGCGAGTGATCTTGATCGACCGCAGATTTTAATGATTGGCCATGGGATTAAATAAAGGTAAGGAGGGATAGAGGCTATGAAGGGGTGAGGGACAGTGGAAAAGTGGTGAGATTAGTGGATCTTCAACATAAATCTAGATGCGGAGACGCAGGAGTGTCCTGTTTGCTTCGGCAGCTTAGAGCAATCAGCGGAGTTGAAAGACATGAGCTCTGGCATCACACAGACCTGAGTTCAGCTTCTCAGCACAACAAATTACGAGAGGCTCAACCAAGTCTCATTCCTTCGTCTGTAAGACAAGGCCGCCTTCTTCCCCTGTGGGGGTCAGGAGAGGCGTGATTAGAAGATGCGCAGGAGGGGCGGCACTAACAGGGTTCCTGGTGCCCTGTCCAGGCTGGATGACCCCGTTCCTTCCGAAGCAAGCTCCCATGTCCTCACCAGCCGTCACTGAAAACCTTCAAATGATTATTTAAATCATTTCATAAGTTAAATTATTTTCACATCAGTCATTACTGTTAATTGACTAATCATTTAAATCACACTCCGAAGAGAGTAATTGATGAGAAGCTAGTTTTAAAAAAATAAAATGAGGTATAAGGAGAAGGAAAAGATAAAAAGAAAAAAAAAAGAGACTAGAAAAAAAAATAAGAGGATCAAAACTGATGCAAGTTAATGAAGAGACGGGAGAGGTGTTGAGAACATCAGGCATGCCTTTGCCCAGAGCGGCACACTGCAGTCCTGTCATTGATTTCCGAGACTCGGTTTCCCTCCGCTTTTACCTGTGGGGCCTCCCTCCATTTAGTCTGGATGCATATGAGGCGGGATGTAGGCATCAGGGCTTTTCGTTAAGTGTTGGGCTTCATCCAACGTCCAGGATAATGCGTTTAACCTCCAGACAAGTTCTTCCTTAAGTAAAGGGGGAGAAATGCCCACACAACAGGGAGTTGTTTGTTCTGGAGGCATCTGTGGTTTGAATATATGGGCAGGCAGGTGTCGATTAGATCAACACCTGGGAACTCACAGTCCGCAGTGGAGAGGTGTAGATGGTCTGGTTAGCGGTGCAGAGGGCTGGGCTGGGGGCGGTTCCTGGGCACTAACTGGCGGGATGAGGGGGAATTGCTTGTCGTCTCATGTATCTGGGTGTGTTAGACTGGTTCTGCCATTCTGTTCTTTCTTTCTTCTTCCGCCTTTACTCCTGGTCTTCTTCAGGGCCTGGGATAGTGTCCCTCCTACAGCATGGCCCACCTGGAAAGCACATCTTCACGGCAGATGAAGCATATAAAGGCATATGGTAGGAATGTTGGTGGTCCTCTAGGGAAGGAGAGGCAGTGGTGTTACTGAAGAGCAGGAAGGTTTGCACACCACACTCTCCTCAATCCACCTCCCAAGTCTTCCCTGTCACCTTTTTCCCTCCCAGCTGGAATCAGATGCCTGGGGGCTTGCAGCTTGAGGTTCCTGCTCCCAGCACAGCACAGTACTTACGGCCCTGCTCTGCAATCCTTGGCGTATCTTCACTCAACTCCTGCCCCTGCAGGGACTGCTCCAGATTTAACTCCATCTGTGGAATTCAGCACAGCACCTGCCACGCAGGTCAAGTCAGTTTCAGACTTGTCTTGAGACTGATGGGCTTTTCTGTCTGCATGGGGTTCATGAAATGGACATTCCAGCTTCCTAGTCCTTGAGGCACGACTGTAAGGGGGTGTGCCACACACTCTCTTGGAGACGGCCAGGGGGCGGAGCCACCATCGCCCACAGAGGCGGCCCATTCACTAAAGCACCCTTCATTAGCTTCTTCCCTTCCTTACTTCCCCTACTGCTTATCACGCTTCCTGGAATCACCATGCAAATAAACTACAGCATCCAAAGCCTTCTTCAGTATCTATTGTTGGAGGAACCCCAATTCAGATAAAGCCTCTCTCGGGCATTTTCCAGAAGTTCCCCTAGGGATGTCAAATAGCTAGCGTGACCTCCCCAAGCGGTGTTCGACCCCATCTTTAGGGTAATGACAAATCTCCTGTAGATTCGGGTGCAGAGCCGCAGGTTAGCCTGAGCACTTTGGAGGCATTTCACATCTCTCTGTCGTCTCACGAATCTGCGTGATTCTGATAGTTCCAGGGCTCGCAGCGGCAACCACCACGACTGATTTAGTGTCTGAAATCTGGGTACTCCTGAGCGGTGAAGCTGTGTGATTGGTTCGAAGGACCCTGTTGATGTTGATGGCAAAGGGAGTGAGAGGATGGCTGGTGGTCTCGGCTCCTCGCTGCTGAGGGCTCCGTGGGCCACTCCACCTGCTGTCTTGCTGTGGGTGGCAGACCTGTGGCCCAGCCATCCTACCTACCCAAATGAGAGGCTTCTCTCTCCTCAAGTCACCTTTGGGCTCTTTTCTTGGGGGTTAGTTGAAAGTGACCTTACTGCCAGGATAACGTAACATAAGGAAGGTTGACAGTCCCTTCTGGGATGCGCTGATGAGCCTGTGGGACGGGAGCACTCGAGCTCCATTGCCCCTTTGGAGACGCTACTGGCGGTAATGCCGGCGCAGTGGTTCTTAACTGGGGGCTGATTGTGACCCCCCACTCCAGGACATATGGCCATATCTGGAGTCATTTTTGATTGTCACAGCTTGGGGACAGGCCGGGGACGCTGGAATACACCCAAAAGCCCCACAGCAAAGGATTATCCAGCTCCAAATGTCAATAGTGCTGAGGTTGAGAAACCCTGAACACTACATTATAAGTAATGCTATTTACACATGGAATCAATTTAGAAGTTAAAGAGCAAAGTTGTTTTAAAAGGCAGCAGCCAGAAAGCAGTCCTCTCTTGGGGAGGCAGTGAAGTGCAGTGGTTGATGATACGGCTGTAAGGCCAAATGGATGTGTGCTGGACTCTGTGGTCTTGAGCAAATGACTTGACCTCTCTGAGTATCTGTTTCCTCGTTTGTAAAATAGGCATAGCAATGGTGTCTGCCCCACTGAGTTGTGATAATTAAGTGAGGAGCGCATGTGAAAGCATTTGACAGGAAGGGTTGCATCCAGCCAGCACCAATCACTGGAAGCAGATAGAGCAGCAGCAGAAAAACCAGTGGCTCAGGACCCAAGCGCTGAGGGAAACAGCGTGGCAGTGAGAGGGGAGGTGTTCCACTTGCAAATTATTTAGTATTAGCATGGATTATTTAGTATTCCCCTCTCCAAATCCTCCTTGTGAAATCACCACAGAATCTTCCCTACCACCCAGAATGCCACTGTCTAGATTCCTGCTGGTTTTGGTTTTCATTTTTCAATATTTGTTGCTTGAATATAAATAAACAAGCCACGGTTGGGGCCTGCAGAGGCCTTCACACAAATGAAAGCATTCTCAGCAGGAGCTGTAGCTAAGGAAGGAGGCCACAGAGCTTGCCACCCGCGCCTTCCCCACTGCGCTCCTTCAGAGGACGCTTTGGGCCACCTCAGCAGAACAGTCTGCACAAATACAGCAGCCCAACGCAAATAAACACCCACCCGTCCTGGTCTACTATTCAAGGCATGAGGCCTTAGAAGAAGAATGAGTTCTCACAGGCAGGGAGGTCTCCTGGCTGCATCTGGTAGCCTGGCTCCGGAGAGGGAGAGAGGGAGGGAGGAGGAGAGACAGGGAACGAGAGAGAATGTGCCAGCAAGATGAAAGTCACAGGCTTCTACAGCCTAATCTCAGAGGTGACATCCCACCACCTTGGCCATATTCTGTCTGTTAGGAGCGAGTCACTGAGTGCAGCCCGCACTCCAGGGAGGGGATCCCACCAGGGCATGAATGCCAAGAGCCGTATTAAGAGCAGTTTACCACAAGTGCTCCATGCGTAACATACATACTCTCCAGGTCCTGGGGATCAGCGTTGAGTGAAACAGCCACACTCCCTGCCTGCAGAGATTTGCTCCTCGGTGCTTCTAGGATCTTGTGGGGAAACCTATATTTTCAGAGGACTTACAGTTAGAGAAAAAGGTAGTTCTGGTCTGTGGGGCCCGGAAACTATACCCAAGAATATAAAGCCTCTATAATCCATTTGTTTGGCCCATTTTATTTCAAGGGTACTGTATTAGTTTCCTATAGATGCTATAACAAATTACCAGAAACTTAGTTCCTTAAAACAACACAAATTTATTCTCTTACAGTTCTGGAGGCCAGAAGTCTTAAATCAGTTTCTTTTTTTATTTTTTATTTATTTTTTACGTTTTAAAACTTTTGGTATCATTAATACACAATTACATGCACAACATTGTGGTTACTAGATTCCCCCCATTATCAAGTCCCCACCACATACCCCATTACAGTCACTGTCCATCAGCATAGTAACATGCTATAGAGTCACTACTTGTCTTCTCTGTGCTATACTGCCTTCCCTGTGCACCCCCCTGCCACTACATTATGTGTGATAATCGTAATGCCCCTTGTTCCCCTTATCCCTCCCTTCCCAACCACCCTCCCCAGTCCCTTTCCCTTTGGTAACTGTTAGTCCGTTCTTGGGTTCTGTGAGTCTGCTGCTGTTTTGTTCATTCAGTTTTTTTCTTTGTTCTTATACTCCACAGATGAGTGAAATCATTTGGTACTTGTCTTTCTCCTCCTGGCTTAATATCGCTGAGCATAATACCCTCTAGCTCCATCCATGTTGCTGCAAATGGTAGGATTTGTTTTCTTCTTATGGCTGAATAATATTCCATTGTGTATACATACCACATCTTCTTTATCCATTCATCTACTGATGGACACTTAGGTTGCTTCCATTTCTTGGCTATTGTAAATAGTGCTGTGATAAACATAGGGGTACATATGTCTTTTTGAAACTGGGCTGCTGCATTCCTAGGGTAAATTCCTAGGAGTGGAAATCCTAGGTCAAATGGTATTTCTATTTTGAGTTTTTTGAGGAACCTCCATACTGCTTTCCACAATGGTTGAACTAATCTGCATTCCCACCAACAGTGTAGGAGGGTTCCCCTCTCTCCACATCCTCGCCAACATTTGTTGTGGTTTGTGTTTTGGATGTTGGCCATCCTCACTAGTGTGAGATGATACCTCATTGTGGTTTTAATCTACATTTCTCTGATGATTAGCAATGTGGAGCATCTTTTCATGTGTCTGTTGGCCATCTGAATTTCTTCTTTGGAGAAATGTCTGTTCAGATCCTCTGCCAATTTTTTAATTGGAGTATTTGCTTTTTGTTTGTTGAGGTGCATGAGCTGTTTGTATATTTTGGATGTCAGTCCCTTATCAGATATGTCATTTATGAATATATTCTCCCATACTGTAGTTAAATCAGTTTCAGTGGACTCAAGTCAAGTTATTGGCAGGTTGGTTCCTTCGGGGAGCTCTAGAAAAGATTTTATTTCCTCACCTTTCCCAGCTTTGAGTGGTCACCTGTATTCCTTGGCTTGCGGCCCCTTCCTCTGTCTTCAAAGTGCATCACTCCAGCCTCTGCTTCTGCTATCACATTACCTCCCCTGACTCTGATTTCTCCTCTGTCCCTCTTATCAGGACCCTGTGACTACAGTAAGTCACCGGGATAGTCCAGGATGAGCTCCCCATCTAAAGGTCCTTAATTTAATCACATCCACAAGTCTTTTGTCACATAAGGTAGCACTCACAGGTCCCCAGGGCAGCTGAGATAGCCAATAAATGAGTCTTAGTCACCCTCCAGTACTATGACTCCCTTTCAAAGCTCCAGTGAGGGCCCCTTACTGCTAAGTGAATACAGTCCAATCTTATAACTTGTGCTGTTTCTCACTTGATTGATTCCTCCCAGAAGGTTCCTACCCTTGCCCTGCAAATTGTGTTTCCAAGGCGCCCTTGCCAACCAGCTCCTGGCTGGGATTGGACTGGTGAGACATTGGATGGCAGGAGGAAGCAGCCAGGCTACATGGTCCACCCCAGCTCCGGCAGTGTCTGTGTAGTGACTGCTCAGTTTTGTGATTCCAGCTCCCATCAGTCAGATCCTTCCTGCAGGGGCTCCGCTCTTACTGGACAGTGTCCCCTGGGCACCCAGCTCCTCTGGGGACAGCCCTGCTCTTTGGCTCCAGCCCTATGGGTGGCAGCAGCTCCCTGCTGGTACTGATCCCCAGGTGGCTTCACCATCCCCTAGTTGGCTTCTTAGCTCTCCAACACCTCTGTAACGAATTCCTCTTACTACATTCTTCAGAGTGGTTCCCCAGCAAAGTTCTGTGTTTCTGACTGAACCCTGACTGATACAATGACTTTCAGGGGTTTTTGTATCACTTCAAACTATTTATTGAACTTTATCTCCCAGATTTCTTTAGTCTAGCTAACCCAAACCACGTTTTTTCTTGAAATTTACTCTCCCGTTTCAGGAAGCATATGCTCAAGCCATTCTTTCTGTATGAAACGCCCTCCCCATTTTTTGCTTTGCTTGTCAAAATGTTTTGGTTGTTCTGAGAATCATTTAAAATCTCCCTCTTCCCACATGCCCTTGATGATTACTCCTGGAAATTTCCTTTCCTGCTGCAGAGCTGTAGCAATGGACTGTTACAGTGTGTGCAGGGCTTTATCACACAAACGGCCTTGTGCTGGAGGTTCGTGGTTGGGTCCTAAGCTGCTGCAGTTTTAGAGTCTGCACGGTGTCATCTATAAGTCTCATCAAATGGGCTATTTAATGGTTGCATGTTGGATTATAGTCATGGGCACAACTCTTACTATCATCCTCTGTTAGGTAAGAGAAGGTAATTGGTTTTTGTTCTACCTTTATTAGTTATGAAGCTTCTCTCCATTCTTATACCACAGTTAATGTAAATGATCTGAGTCTTGATTTCCCAATCAAACAATTTTTCTACCTCATAGTACATGCTTTAAAAAGCATGACAAAAACCTAAGGTGTTTCTAGCAGTGTGGTCACGAGTGAAGAGGTTGTCATGGGGTATTTTCCTTGTCCAAGGGCAGGTAATCCAATAAATCTGCAGCCAGTCTGACAAGGTCATGCGCCTACCACCTTGTGTGATAAGCTGCAGAGATGACCAAACAGACGGGTATCTGATCAATTTTTTCTGCTTATGTTGGGGTGGGGTCGGGGGAATGACTCATAGCATAGAAACCTGAGCCTGTCACAGATGGAAGACAGTCCCGACTGACAGGGCTTCCTAAACCAGACCAGGACAGTGCTGACTGGGAATATGAAGACCCAGTGGGTATTCGTGCCTATCAGGTGTCTGGGACCAAGCAGGTCAAGCACCCGACACGGCTTGGGGTTCATTTTTCTCTTCGTGCTTGGCTGCCCGGGCAGAACTCCAGGTATCCTCGGTGACAATCACCACATTCATTGAGAGGCGAGGAGACTCAGGCCGATCCCCACCCTCCCTTTCCTGAAACATTCTCGAAGGGACGGCCAGCGCTGTCAGGGCCTCACAGTACGGCTACCAGGTGCAAGGGCTTCATGGAGATGTGGGGAGATCTGTGGTGGTGTTCCCAGCTGACTTACTCAAACGGAAGGCAGATACTCTATCCCGGAAAAGACGGGGCAGCCTCTGAGAACATGCTCCTACCACCTTCTTCAAGACCAGAGTTTTCTGAAGAGGGCACTGGTTGGTAGCTCTCCCCAAACCTGTCCTCTTGAGAAAAACCATGCTTGAGATGCAGAGCCTTTGACTTGGTAGGCAGACTTGGGTCCTCCTGCTCTCGCTTCCAGATCGGCTTGGAGCAGCAGGTTTTTGAAGTCAGGAGCTCATCTCTGTGGCTGCTAGCAATCATCTGGAGGCGGGATGTGGGGTGAGAAGGCAAGGGACGGGGACTGCAAATGCTTAACGTCCCCCTTGAAAGGGCCTTAGTGTGCCCATTTCCTGTTGTGTCTTCATGTGGCCACACGATGGCAATGTTTTGGAACATCACCGTTACCTTCTAGGGGCTGTATACACCCCAAATTGGAGCCCAGCAAGGTACACAATGGTAGGACCAAGAGCCTCTAAACCAGAAGCAAGAGGAAAAAAGGGAACGTCATTTACTATGACATTTAAAAAATCCAAATAAAAATATTCTGAACTGTATGCTAAAGTGTAATTAAGTACAAGTGGAACATGGCTGAATCTGCCAAGGGTACCTGCACTCATCCCTGACGATGTAGTTCATGCGGAATACTGACTGTTACAGCGGATCTTTCTCCCACCACTGGAAGCACAACCACAGCTTTATTCCCACATGAGTGGTTTAGCACCCCCATGCTGTGATATCACCAGGCTTCTACTCCACTGGAAACCCCCTGCAGGTGGGAGCCATACTTTCTTTATCTGTTTCCTTAGCCCTGTAAACAACCTGGGCTCACTGCATGTTAATAAATGACTCATTGACTTAAACATTCTCACAGTTTAGGCACAAAAATTTCCTAGGTTAGGTTATCAGAGAAATGAGCCCCAAAGGTGCGATCTGAATTTTGAAAAGGAATCCAGAGGTGAGGGTAGGGGGAAGGAGCAGTATATACGCTTGCCCCGAGCCTCCCCCACCCAACCCTGAGCAGGAGGAAGAGGATGTTTGAGGTCTGGGAGAAGCAGAGTGAAGGTGCAGGTAGAAATGTGAAAGGCGTGTTCAGGGTTGGTTGCAAAGGGGAGGTAGAAAGGTAAACACCACTGGAGAGGCAGATCAGGACCTTGAATTCAGTGAGTTCAAATATAATGTTAATGGGGCCTTTTACTTGATTCTTACCATTTCCCCCCAGTGACTGCCCAAATTGGGGGTTGAGAAGAGTGAGGTGGCTATCTGCTTGAGCACCCCAGGAGACCACTGGAGAGGAATGGGAAACGGCGGTCAGCAGAGCCCAAGCTCTAGAGGCAGGAACAGCTGTCCTAACCTACTCTGGCTGCAGGAAGGCCCTAGGCTGGGACGCCAGGCGGCTGCCCTGCTTCACTGTCCCTGTGGCTCAAGCAAGGGCTGCTTCCAGCTCTACTGCTTCCCCCTTCCCCTCATCATGGCCTCTGCGGGCCCAGAGGAGACTGCACAGTTTTGGGACTTGAGAAGGCGGGAGGCAGAGGAACGGGAGCTCATCCTGCCAGCAGGAGTGGGCTAGACACCCACGGCCCCTGGTGAGCCTGCAGCTGAGTATGGGAGAATCCAGAAGCCAGCAGCCCCAGGAAAGGTATTGAGCATGGGTAATATTTCTCACATCAAACTCAAAGTACACTTTTACTTTGGTTTTTAGCGTAGACGTCCCTTGGTACAGGGCAAGTTCAGTGAATTTCTGGGGATCTTGGTGCCTCTTTTATTCCAGTTAATCAGATTATATTGGCTGATTAAATAGGATTTGTTAATAATATTCACTTATGAGCAGTGGAGAGCTTTATTAATAAGTGATTATGTTGGGGGCTTTAAATACCTGGCATTCAAAGGTAATTCCAAATGCTTTGTATTGCGAGCTTTTGGCCTCCAAGGAGATAGCTTATACCTGGAGTGTTGCATTCCTGCAACATTCAAAGACATCACTGAAAAAAAAAAACACAGAACAGGAACATGTCTCAAGGCCTTACAAAGTAAACTATTGCTTTACCCTGTTCTTTGGTTTTGCTCAGTGTTTTTTTCCCAGCCTTCCTTTAGAAGAGTTGCAATCCTTACTGGTTCTTGGCAAATATATGCAAATTGAAAGAGGCTCCTCTGGTGATGGATACACGTGATCTGTTTTCCCCATTTTAGACACAGAACACTCAAAGCCCACCATACATTGTTTGCCTAATATGCCCCCCATACAGAGAGGAAATGAGTTAATGAACTGAGTGAGTAGAGATTGGAATCCAGAGGCCTCAACTATCAATCTTTCCCATGACTTTCCCGATTTAACTACTATGCAGACGTCTGTGCGGAAGGCAGAGGCTGACTTTGGGAGGGATGACTGAGTACATAGACTGGGAAGTCAGCGGGGGTTGGAGTCCTGGGTTTCACGTGGTGGATTTGGCCAGGCTGACTACTTTATGCCTCAGTTTCCTCATTTACTCCCATCTCACTGTGTTTTAGGAGTTAAATGAGTTATCACACGTAAAGTGTTTCGGACAGGACCTGGCACATAGTAGGAACTCAATAAATGGCAGCTAATAAAACACACAGCTCCTGTGACAGCTGTAATGAATCCGAGCCCTAGGGAGGCCGTTACCTTCAAGACCTTCCCTGCGTGGTGGTGGATGAAGGACAGGAACACGTGACACTTACGAGGACACCCAGGGAATGAGCCAGGGGTCACATACTCAAGTGCATTCAAAAGCCAACTAGGTGACACAAGCAGGAGAAGGGGAGCACACAGCAAGGCACAGGGGAGCCCGAGGCGTTGAGAAGGGCGAGTCTGTCTGCGGACGTTCAAACTCAATTTTAAAAACACAGTGTGGTTGCACCAAACACATTTAAGGGCTGTTATCATGCCCTGATGTAATTACTGAGTTTTGGAGTGAAAAGGCAAATGGGATGAACTAAAAACAATGAGAGAAGAACTGAAGACACCATATTATGGCCAAAATGAAAGCTGAAGACTCCGGCCCTTTGGACCTGGGGCCGTCTGCCCAGTTACTATGGGGATACCCAGATGTGGAGCCAGAGGTGACACTGGGAGCCTCTCCCCATCACAGATGAGCCACTGCCACTCAAGGCACCTCTCATTTCACCTGCTTCCTCTTCTTTCCTCCATTTCTTCTTGTCCCCCCCTTTTTTTCTCTCTCTGACCTCTTTGCATATCTGTCTTCTCCCTTCTCCCCCTCATCTCCCGTCTGGTCTGACAGCTTTCCTTAACCATCAACTTCAATTCTGATAGATTTTTGGGTACACAGGAGGCATTTTTGTTTCTTTTGTTTTGCATCTACCTTTGAGTTACTGTTTGGTGGTGAAATTATTTCTAAAAAAAAACAGAACCAAAGGAAGAATATAAAAGTCTAAGATGAGAAGCATGTGGTATGTTAATGACAGGAGGTGAGCTTCTAGGAAGTTGTCCTTAGACAACCAGAGATGAAGTCAAAGATTTTCATACAAAGATATCATAAAGCCTTATTTATGACGGAAAAACATTGGAATAACCTCATTGTCTGTATAGCCATTAGGCAGCATATTAAAGAGAATATCTATTGGAAATATCTGTGGAAATACATTTATAATATGTTGCTAAGTGAAATAAATAGATCAGTAGACCAAAAGACCTTATGTATCAGCATACAATTTTTGTGAAAACAATTATCTACTTATATGTAAATATAAAAGAAAGGGAAGACATATATTAAAAAGCTTAAAGTGGTCATTGCTGGGGTCTGAGATCTTGAGAAAACTTAATTTTGTTATGTTGTTTTCCAGGCTTTCTCTATGAAGCATGAATACATTTTGTAATTAGGGGGAAAGTGTTATTTTTAGAAACAAAATCAAAGAAAACATATAGTTTGACTTATTTTTCTTGCCACTGAGAAGAACTGGCTTTTTTGGAACTGAGATGAGTGGAGGAAAGAGAATGAAACCCTTTTGACCCATGCTATCTTTTCCATGGTTCTGAGTTTGGAAGGCTTAAGATATTTGGGCTGGTTCTGTTATTTGTTTTGGCCATGGAGCAGGCTTATTTCTTATCTTACTCTGGATTTTTCAGATTACTGCCATTTTAGAGTAGTTTATAACAGTATGGCTACTCAAGCCATTCTAAGGTATCAGATGTAATAGATCTGCTATTTGACTTAAATCAAAGGTTCTCTAATTGGAAAGCTAGGTAACTTGCCAGTTCCTAGGCAATTAGAAGATTAGACTCCCTATATGTTTTTACCCAAGGTGCTTAGACAAGAGGCTTTTTGTTACCATATAAATCTTTAATGCTGCACTTGAAGCAGGATTACAAGGATGCTGAAATTTAGTAAAACGCTCACGGCAGGCCACAGGGGGAGGCTGCAGAAAAGGTGTCTCTAACAGCAGCTGAAACAGTGCCGATGGGGGTGGGCCTGAAATGACAGCTAACACTGCTCACAGTGTTAGTGAATGCCCTGGACTGGCGGGGGGACTGCCCAGGTTGGGGGGTACACAGGAGACCAGGATGATTTCCTCAATTGTTACCTTTGATTCCCAACTTCAGAAAGGTAACTCTTTTTCTTTTTTTAACTTTAACATGTATTTATTAAGAGCATTTTATCACCTACAGTATGTTTTTTATTAAAAAAATTTTTTTTAACTTTTTTTTTCAGACAGGTAACTCTTGAGGAAGAGGATGGCAGCTGGATTTTAGGGCTAAGCCATCTGAACCCCTAAAAACATTCCCCTTGAAGTATAAGGCCATGTTTGTCCATGCCATGCCAAGCATCCATAGAGATGCATTTGGAGTAACCTTAAATCCGTTGAGAGCTGACTCCACCTTACGGGACAGTGGTATATGGGAAGGTTTAAAACAACTGACGGAATGATTTTTCATTCACAATCTCATCAAAAGATTTGTGTTTGCGGGGCTGTGGGAGAGTCACTCAGCAGCAGACAGGCTCTCCAGAGCACCCGGGGTGAAGAAGGACGCACAGAGGCTGTGACGACCAGCAAGCCGGCCAAGCCACAGGAGAAGCAGCAGTGAGACTGACACTGCAGCCACCAGAGGAAATGCGCTTTCAAAGGGTGGCAAGTGAAAGAAATTTTAAGACTGGTGCACCCCTTACAGTATAATGAAAAGTAAGTGCCGAGTTCCTGGGAAATGTCTGAATGCTCCTGAGGGGGTGTTTCCGACTGGGTCCACTGGACTCTTTAATGTCTGTAAGTGTCTCTCTATCCGTGTCTCTTCGGCACCACACAGGATTCTGCTCCTCACTTGTCCACACTGTGGGAAACATGATCTGCATTTTCTATGAGTGTTTTCTCTTCAGCTCTCTAGATGCTACATCCCTGATCTCGGGCCTGAGGCCCATGGGTGGGAATTACAAGATTCAAGATTCCCTGAAAACTCAGTGTCAAATTGTGTATTTGCGTATGTGACTCTCAGAGGGGTTCCTGACTTTAAAACACCTGAAGAGCTATTGGTTTGTCTGGGTGCCATGCTTGGGGAGGGGACAGATCTCATCTTTACATGATATTAAATTATAATGTATGTATCTATATAAAACTAATATTTAATGTCTGTTTGTTGAAAACGTGTCCATACTTGGAGATTTAATATATATTCTGTCATTTAATGCCACCCTAGGGAGAGCTCAGTTTGTCGTCTACATTTCATCCCAGAGGCACCAGATTCTCAGCGGGGCTCCTTGCTCAGTATCTCGCCCCTAATAAATGTCAGAGCTGCGTGGTGGCCGGGCCTTGCTCTCACCTGGAATGCAAGGGCTGGTGTTCCCGGAACTCAGGAGCAGACCAGGCAAGACACAAGGCTCTACATGGCCAGGGATGAGGCGTCATTGACTGTCTGACTGGCAGCATGTATTAAATATGGGGGATGGAAATACATCCATAAAAAGATTCCTCTGTTGATGTTATGAAAAGTTCAAACCCTAAAAGTTCTCCCCCCCACCCAGCCTTGCTCTCCCTCAAATTCAGAGAGTCCCTAATAGGACTGCAGTTAAAAAAGACAACTTGTATTATTTAGCGTTAAAAAGGAAGGAAATTCTGACACATGTTACAATCTAGACGAACCTTAAAGACATTAAGTAAAATAAGCCAGTTGCGACATACGGTATGATTCCGTTTCTTCCAGGCACCTAGAGTCCTCACACCCGTAGGCACAGAAGGCAGCGTGGCGGCTGTTAGAGACAACATGGCTGGGGCAGGGGGGATGGGGAGCTATTTTTTTTAATGGGTGTAAAGATTCAGTTTCGCAAGATGGAAAGAGTTCAGATTGGCCACACAGCAGTGTGAATGCACTAGATGCTACTGAACTGTGTGCTTAGAAATGGTGAAGATGGTAAATTTTATGTGTGTTTGACCCACAATTAAAAATAAAAATAGAAATTAAAAAGAATTTTAATTTCTTAATTAAAATTAAGTGAGTGCGATGCCCGGGAGATGGACTGGGCCGCCCGGCACATGCACGGCTCCTGGGGTTTGCTGGCATCCTGACGCGCCCCCAAGGAGTCAGCTTCCAGTCGCCTTGTCGCTAGGCTTGCACTGCATCGGAGCAGAATGAGGGGCTGTTTGTAATGAATTCCTCTTCAAATTCTGCTCAAAGTCCTCCTCTTTTTTTTCTCTTGAACAACTTGCAAAGCAAAGGCAGTGGTTTTCCCCCAGCCGACGTGGGTGACATGCAGGCTCCACCAGCAGCCTAAGTGGGAACCCCGCCTGGGCGCCTCACTGCCACCACCAGCCCTGCTTGTTCCTGGAACCCAGGGAGTCTGTCCAGAAGCCGGGTGACCCATGGGCGGGCCAAGGCCCCCGGGGAAGCCTCGACTTAGCGGGAGCGGGGTCATTGATATGAACTGCTGATTCCTAGAACTTAAAGCCCGAGGTCGCAGCAGCCCTGTGCGGGGCCACTTGAATGCATTTGCTGCTGCTCTCGGACAGCCTGGGAGCTTGGACACATCACAGCGGGGAGCTGGTGGGTCTCCAACCCAAACAGTTTTGTCCCAGTGGCGCAGGCGTCCGGACGGCCAGCATGGCATTGTGTCTGACAAGTGAGGCCGCCGGCAGCACAAAGGGGGCTCTTAGGATTCATTCTGCTTTGGCCACTTTCGGAAGCCAGGGGACTGCTTTCGTCCGCACGGGGAAACAGAAGTGACGCACCGCAGCACGCACCCCCACCAGGACACGGTGGCACCCGGTGCAGGGAGACTTTGCAGCCACAGGCCTCAGACACCGCTTACTGAGGGCCTGCGAAGGGTCAGGGACTATTCTAGGCATGGGCACGTGCTGCCTGATTGGCTCTCCCAACAGTGCCCTGCTGTGAGGCTTAGCCCTGCTGTGGTCACGTGGAACCCCGGGCCGGGAGGGCACGCGGCTAGCTGGAAGGGACAGAGCCAGGGTCCTTCTCAGAGACACTGACCTCAAAGGCCCAGAATGTCCCTGATCTTCAACAAACACTTACAGTAAATGGGAAAAAAGTTACAAAGATGTGAGGGGATTGAAATTCAGAGATTTCTCTCCTAAAAGCCACAGAAAATGCCCCTGCTTTTAATAAAAAGATGTTTGCATAGGCTTCTGTAAAAAAAGTTAGAGTAAGAAGAAATGGAGGTCAAAGTTTCTATCAACTATGGAGCCATCGGTCCCCTTTCTCTGACACATTCATCCAGCAAGGGCCGGAAGTTTCAGCTTATCATGTTTCTCCCGGTTTTCACTGATAATTAGTTCCGATTCCTGATAATAAGCTTCATGAATGCTAATACTAATGTTCAGTCACCTTTCCCTTCCTGGCTGTACCGATTCCGCATCTGTGGCCTGACCTGAAGAATGGCCCGGCCCAGGGCAGCCGACCTCTGTCTCCTTCCTCATTTCATTATGGGCCCAGAAGAAGGGCCGGCGTTCAGCTCAGCGTGTCAGCAGGTTAGATTGCCGGACGAGAAACTCTCTGGCACCCAGTGTGCGAATCCACAATTCCCCTCCACAAGCCCAGTTCCTTCTGCGGGGCCCATTTGTGCCAGATGGGATGCACTGCTGATCTATCGGTCTGCCGACTTCCACACACACATGTCCCCCATCTCACCAACCACTTGTGTTACATTTTCCACTGACATTTTAGGCAGAATCCAAACACTGGCTTAGGGAATCAGGCATCTGGAGGTCCCAAGTATCCAATTCTAGTTCTTTTTAGGGTGGTGATGGGTAACTATGGCTAAACCATTTTCCCCTCAGTTCTCTTTTCTTGGGGACAGCTGGGAAGCAAGTAAAAGGAGAATATTATTACCTCAAAGCTGAAGCGAAATTCATTCCTCATCCATCAATCCTCTTTTTTATTCCCCAGTATCTACTATTTGCCAAAGTGCTAGATACTAGAGAGAGAGTGGCAAATCAGTCAGCATCACAGCAGAAAAGAGACAATATACTTGGGAGTTAATGAAGGACTATTTGCAAAGGTGTAGGCAGAATTAGTGGAACTCGCAGAAGATGAGGAAGACCCTAGGATAGCCATAAGAGGAAGCTATTACCACCGCTAAGACTAGAGAGGCAAGGGGAAGCAATTACTAAAGGAATCAGGCCAGGACCGTAGCTGTAGGAATGGGGCTTCCAGATAACAGCACTGGCCTTCCATGGAAGAATGCACTCATTGCCAAATATGGGCCCAGAATTCAAGAATTGGGGGGTAATAAATACCCCTGAAATTGATGAACCCAAATGGAAGCCAGAGGTGAGAGTCCAAAGAGTTGGGCCATAGAGCGAGGTGCATAGCGGATCTGGTTGGGGGTGCAGGTGCGGGTGGGGCAGATAGAGAATACCCAGAGTAACGTAGTAAACCAAGCTGCTCAGGGTCAAGGGCTGCCTGTAGGAAATGGGTCCAAGCCTACTAATACTTCAAGTCAAGGGCTCTTTGGTCTCAACAACAGAGTGTCCTTTAGGTCAGGAGCTCTTCTCTGAAGTCCTCCTTGCAGTAGGGTCCATGACTGAGCCGCTTAGGGTCAAAGGATTCTCAGTCACCTGACTCTCTCTGGGTCGGGGGCCCTGCCGAGCTGGACCTGACAGCATCTGCCTCTGTGCTTTGGCCTTGGGTCTGACTGGCGGGTTTAGCATCCGTGGCCTTCCCTGAACTGAAGTTCCCTATACTCACTATCCCCCCAGAAAGGTAAGACAGTAGAGGGAAATTCTTTTCATGAATAAGAAAGCAACTACTGTCAAGCCTGCATGGGGATTTACTACAGACAATGGAAAACTAATTCCAAAAGATACTTATTTATTAATGGCAGCGGATCGCCCAAGGATTCTTTCCCAAACAGTGCTTCAGGTGACACACTTGTATCGCACGTACGCTTGAAAGTCATAAAATTGCATCTTTAAAGACATCCTGCAAATCCCAGATTTTTTTCAATTCCTCCCTGACATTCTCTAACCCCCAATTAGCTGAAATTTCTTTGAACAGCTCTATAAAATACAGAAGAGTATGGAGTCTAGGTGTCAGAGGGCAGGGGTTGAGCCTTATGAAGCAAATACCCTGCCTCTGAGTTTCTTCTCGCAACTGTGAAGGTCTCCTTCAGAGACGGTGTGCCAAGTGAGAGGACAGGACTGACTGGAAGGCTGGATTTTCTATTACTTAATGGAAAGGAAGGCAGGATGAAATAGTAGAAAGAGGACTGACTTTGAACTTAGCCATGGGTTTCAATCTTGCCTCCATCACTTACCCTAGGCAATTATTTAACAGGTCTTTGCCTCCATTTGCTCATTTCTAAAACGGAGATGGTCATGAACACCTCCCAGGCTGAGGATTAAATGGGATTAAATGGGATAAGGGAAACTAAACATTTGGTTCAGAGTCTGGTGCCCTCAAAACCTGTCCGTCTGGGGGGCAGGGTCCTGGGAGGGCACTAGCAATATCAAGGGGCCTGTGGTTGGGAAAGATGACTACGGGGGTTGTACGTGTTTCCTGGAGCTTTTGCAACAAAGTACACAAATTAGGTGGCTTAACCAACATAAATTTATGTTTTCATGGTTCTGGAGGCTAGAAATCTGAAATCAAGGCGTCTCCAGGGTTGGTTCCTTCTGAGAGCTGGGAGTGGGGTTCTGTTCCTACCCTTTGTTCTAGCTTCTGATGGCCTCAGACATTTGTGGGAGCTGATAGAGAGATTTACGCAAGCTGGTGCCTGTCAGGATGTTGGGCCTGAAATCTCAACAGTCAGAGGCTGACCGTCGGGAAGAAAAACTGAATAGGAAATAGGAAAGGGCAAGAGCAAGCGGGATCCCATGAAGAAAAATTGAAAGCCTCAAGAATGAACTGGACACCGCATCTTTCTGTCGCCACCTCCAGCCTCGATGACATAGGTGGCCCACAGGCGGCGCCTGGCCTGTACTTGGGGAAGCTGGAGAAGGATGGGATCAGGCAGGAGCTGGGGTCTGCCGGGCAACAGCCAGAAGATGCATAGTGACACTTACGGGTTGCTGTGATTGGTCCCATATTTGACCTTCAGGGCATAAAAAATGGCCGTTCTTCTACTCCTGCCTTCCAAATATTGTGCAAACTTCTCTTGTGGGCAACCCTAACCTGGAGACTTTTAGGGAAGAGAGTCAGGGAAATATAGTTAGCTAAATTAATTCAGTATAAACCCATCACAGGTTTCTGTAGGCAGTGGAAGCATAGCAGGTTTTGATGAAGGCATCTATTCATGAAATTGATACTTTGAGGAAGATTTTTAAATGTATTTTATATAATGGGTGGGAGGAAGATGATAATGGAGATAATGTGGTTAAAGTTTACTGCAGTAGTCTGGGTATGAGATTACAGAGGCTTGGCCAAGAACTGCAAGGGAAGGAAGTGGAAATTAAGTGCTAAATTTTAGAAACATTCTAAAGGAAGGTTGATGGAGCTTGTGAAGCAGCTGAAATGGAGGGTGAGGGCGTGGAGATAGAGTCCAGAATGTTTCTGAAGTATTGGGTGTGGGTGATGAGGAGGATGTGGTCCCTGAAAGGAAACTATTTGCTCAAAAGCTATTCTATTCCACTAGAGTAGCCATTCTACTCTATTTAAATGGACTACAATATTCAGGGAATTTTAAAAGTATGAGACATTGGAAGAGTTTAAAACTGCAAGACAGCAAAGAAGTGAATGGCCCTCTAAAGGTATTGGTTAAGGGGGAGGAGGAAATTCCATTGAGTTGTGAGTGAATTTGGTTGCCAAAGACTCTTAATCAGGCAGAAGGAGGTTGAGACCAGAGGATGCCTGCGGAAAACTAGCCTTTCTGCCGCATTTTACGCTCAACCTTAAAGGTAAAGGAATGATGACATTCATGGAGGGTGTCTTTTTTTTTCTTAACCTTAGAAAACAAATTCTTAATCTCGGTTTCTTATACTCCTCTGATTTTCAAGGAGCTTATAAAGTTTCTAAAGTGTTTTGCAAGATTGTTGGTGTTTCATGGAGATGTGAATCTTTCTGGGAGATGGGCTGCAGCTTTCATCAGATTTGCAAAGAGGTCTAGATTCCAAGTAGGTGAGGAATCTTTCCCACAAGAGAACACTGAGCATAGTCATTGGCTCAAGCCCCACTCAGCTTCATTCTATGTCCAGGTGTGATCCAGGGCCTGGGGCCTGTGGGCACCAGGAGCAAGGAGGCCAGAAAGTACAAGAGGTAATGGGAAATAGAATCAAGATAGAGCAAGGAGCTGGCTTTTGGCAGTTCCCTTCTTTTCCTCCCCTGCTGAGTGAAAACCGTGTGCAAGCACTTCCTCTACTTGAAGAGGCAGAGACCGAGGCCTACTTATTTTGCAGTGGTTGTTCTTTGCATACCAGGGGCATAACCAGTCTGCACAAAATACTTTTCAGGAGGCTAATTGATAAAGGGACTCTTTCCAAACTTTCTGCTTGGGACTCAAACACTAAGGCCATCTCCAAGCCAGCTGCCCCTTCTCAGATGTAGCTTCCTACTTCTGACTGTAATGCCCTGTGCCAAGCTCACTCACTTGGCTTTGCCTTGGCTCCACTGTATACTAGGTGCTGGCCAGTAACTTGAATAGCAGATTAGCTCTAACGGGACTGTAGTGTACAATTGCTACTTTTTGGCTTTCTAACGTCCAAATCCATGCCCTAGTTGTGGGAAGTCCCCCATTGTGGTATTGTAGTCGGAAGGAAGGCCCCACCTCCCACTAAGGAAGACAGAATGGGGAAATGATGGGTGCCGCTCCTGTATCAGGATGAAGGCGGAGGACCTGCTTGGGTCAGTCAGACACTCCCACCAGGGACTTCGACCTTAAATGAGTGACAGAGAGACAGATAAATGATGAGGTTCGATTCACAACCAGGGCAGTGGTAGTTTAGCATGGCCTCTGTGTGGCATCAGTGCCTGATGGTGCGGGCTGTGTGTAATTTGGTTTCTACTGCCACACCTGCCTGGATGCTGCTATTCTTACGTCGTGTTTCACCAGCTCTCCTGTCAATGTTGTCAGTGACCTGATATCCTTCCAACAGATGCCTTTTTATATGATTTAACCAGATATGACTTCTGTTGTTTGCAATCAGGAACTCTGAGCAATATAGGGAAAGAAGAAAGGTAGCCCCCAGGTCCTTTGCATCACCTTTACCATGCAGCATGGGTCAAAATAGAGGCCCCACTTTATCACTGGTTGAAATCATTCCTGTGATGTTAATTTTATGTGTTAACTTGACTGGGCCATATATTTGCTCAGATATTTGTTCAAACATAAGTCCTGTTGTCTGTGAGGGTGTTCTTGGATGAGGTTGCCTTTTAAATTGGTAGACTGAATAAAGCAGACTGTCCTCCATAAAGTAGGTAGGCCTTGTCCAAGCAGATGAAGGCCCAAATGGAACAAAAAGGCTGACCCTTTCGTGGGTAAAAGGGAAATCTTCCTGTTTGACAGGCTTCAGTGTGGAACACTGGCTGTTTTCCTGTCTTCGGACTTGAACTACACCACCAGTTCTCGTTGTTCTTAGATCTTTAGACTCAGACTGGAACTAAACCATTGGCTGTCCTGGGTCTCCAGCTTGCCAAGTCACCCTGCGAATCTTGGGACTTGCCAGCCTCCATAATCACACGAGTCAATTCCTTGTAGTAAATCTCTTCCTATATATCTACATCATCTATCATCTCTATCTCTACCCTCAAGACCAAGCGCAGCATCCAGTTTGTGGACTGGTGCCCCACTGGCTTCAAGGTTGGCATTAATTACCAGCCTCCCCCTGTGGTGCCTGGTGGGGACCTGGCCAAAGTACAGCGAGCTGTGTGCATGTTGAGCAACACCACAGCCGTTGCTGAGGCCTGGGCTGGCCTGGACCACAAGTTTGACCTGATGCATGCCGCGTGCCTTTGTTCACTGGCACGTGGGTGAGGGCATGGAGGAAGGGGAGTTTTCTGAGGCCAGGGAGGACATGGCTGCCCTCGAGAAGGATTATGAGGAAGTCGGAGCAGATAGTGCTATCTATCTATCTGTCTATCTATCTATCATCTATCTGTCTATCCATCCACCTTCTGGTTCTGTTTCTCCAGAGAACCCTGACTAATGCAGCTCCCAGATGGACCAACATGAGGACTAACAGTCCAATCAAGGGGTTCCTCCTGGTAGATAGGGTGTAAAAATTCCAGATTGGGCTTTCCCCTTCAGTAGTGGACGGACCACTTGGGATAAAGATAGGGTTGCTGTCTTGACCTTCTGGCCAAGTGGTCTCTCTCTTTTCATAAATAACATGTGGTAGAAGACCTGTATGTGGATGTCTTCTGAGAATTTAGGTTGTTTGACAAGAAGTATTTTTTCTTTTGGGCCTAAAGTATCATATACATTTTTATCTCTTCTTTTTGAAATGAATCTTTTAATGCTTTTAAAAAAAGGACAAAAACTGTAAAAAGAAAATTCAGAAACTATCATAAAGAAATAAAAACGACTTGAATATTTCAATTACATATATCTTTCTAGATACAATTACACTCATTCATTCAGCAAAGAGGGTTTACTATGTATCAGGGGATTGATGTCCAACAAGATATACATGGTGCTTGGTTATGTTCCAAGGAGCTTATAGTCAGAGAAGACTAACATTGATAACCTGTGGCATGTGGCTATGTCTTCCATGCATGTGGATACGTAAACAGGGCCAATATCTTAGCAGCTTCTAAAAAGGATTTCTAACACTGCCATGTCTTCCTTTTCAAATACTTACTAGGTCCCACAACACTGGGCAGCAGACCAGAATTCCCTTATTGTCTCCTAAAATTTTTTTTAGTATTCCGAAGCTGTGCAAGATGTTGAGAAAAATAATAAAAACTTCCCAAACCATCTCTGTTATGTTTTTGACTTGAATGATCATAGTCTCAGCAATGTGATCCCTCCACCTATATTCTGATTCACCACATTCCCTCTGTAGGCTTTATGCTTGCGTTTAGTTTTTCTCTTCCCTTGTTTGCTCCATCTTTGCAATGGTGCAATCTAGCCATTTCAGTATCGAATAATGTGATCTGGCCCCCCTTGGACACTGTTCCCAGCACTGCTCTGAGGAGGTGAGCTGTCTGGAAAGGTGCTCTGGGCACGCACTGGACTTCTTCACCTTTAGCTACTGCTTATCAAACACTGCTCTGTGTTGCACACAGGTCTCTACCTTCAGTCCAAAACTCCATACCCAGAAGCCTCTGTTGGAAGAAACTATATTAAAAACTGTATTTAAAGTAAATAGAGGAATACAAATTTGGAGGGAGATCACTTGAGCAAGTAAAAGCACAATTAAATAAGATAATGGAATCCCAATGTAAACATAATCCCAATCTACAAAGAGACTAGCAACACTACCAAAAAGAAAACATATAAGGGACCAGGAATTGGGAAATTTGGATTCCCGTCTACTTTTCAATAATTGATTTAGTATCTATAGCCGATTCACATTTTTGGTAACTCATATTTTTGGTCTCACTTCTAGAATGAGAGTACCTGTTCTAGATATCACCATCTTACTCTTATCAAAGGTGATGATAATATATATATTTTGAAATTTTATCACTTCTGATAGTGCTTGAAAAGTAAAAATTCTTAAACTGAATGGTACTATTTGCTATCAATATTTCTAGACAGTTGTTATCAATACATATGTGACTTAACATGTGCAGAGAATTCACAATTGTTTTCTGCAAGAATTCTAGTCTGTTTCTGGATCCTGTGTAGGAAAGAACCAACTCCTCAGAGAAGCCATATATTTACTCGAACTTTATAAGAAGTCCATTGTGTCTATACATTCCCTCCTCTGAGAGAATATAAAGTAAAGAATTTAGCCTATTATATTAAAAAAATTTTTTTAATCTGCATAGACATTGGAGCCAGAGAATCCTGGGGTCAAAATCCAACTCCCACCACCTTATTGGTTGCATTATATTGGGCAGATCATTACTCAATTTCTCTGAGTCCCAATCTCTTCATATATAATAGGAATAAAAATATCTTCCTTATTGATGGTGGGGAGGGTTCACTGAAGTCAGCTCTAGATGTCTGGCGGACCACCTGGCACATATGGGTGCGTGATGCCTATTGATTCCCCCTTCCCTTCCTGTATGAAGGGTTATAAGACAACACCCAAGACTAAGCAAGGATAATAAATTATTCATCTGTGTGTAGGATTAGGTGCAATGTCTGAATCTGTATTTCAAAAAAATGTGATCTCAAGTAAAGGTGTAATTATAGCAAAATTAGCTAATATTGACCAAGAGAGAATAAAATTTGGACCATTGTCTATATTTGCAGAAATTCCAAAGTTCATAAAATGGCAGGGGGGAGGGAGGCATAAAAGAAAAGGTCACTTTTCATTACTGAAGACTAAAAGCTGGGAGGTACATAATTTTCTCATTTCTCCCCTCTAGGTCTCACCAAACTGGCTGAGCAACCAGACAAATTTCTTTGTTTTTTTAAAACATAGCTTCCTAAATGGTGGATTGAGGGATTTATTTTATTTTGCTGGGCAGTCAAGGCCATGTGCTTGGGGATTCTTGGATGGGAGACCGAGTACATCTGTAAATCAAACATCGAAACCTCCACTGCCCTGCTCATCACTTCCCCCCAGAAAAGCTGTGCAGGCGTTTCTGGTGAAATAAAACATGTGACCTAATGCAAATTTCTTGCATATTATTTTCATAGGATAAAATTTTATTTTGTTGAGACTGTCATTCTTATTTTAACATTTTGCTTGGAAGACAGTCCTCAAACCTACCAACCAAAAAATAAATCAATTGCTCCTTTGGAGAGTTAAAAAACAGAAGAAGCAGAAATAAAGGCGAAAAAATGACCCAGAGGTGAAGCTGTCCCAAATCTTTCTTGAACTCCCCAGGCTACAAACAGCAGGGGTTACCAGGAATGTTTCACCGTGATGGCATTTGAGGGCATCAGATAAGCCAACATGGTTCTCTTTTCTGGAATTGGTTACTTTGGACATGTAACTTCAGACTCTTCTCACCAAAATGTGGAGAAAATGAAAAGAGAAGCTCAGCTTCTCTCTCTGCACCAGGCTCTACCTCTCACCCCATCTCAGCAGAGTGAAGGCTCCGAAACCAAGACGGTGACATGGAAAGTGCCCAAACCCACAGGAATGCCATATAGAGGCCGCCCCACAGCCCAAGACCTCAGCGGTTTCAGGCCAAGGTGTCCTCAGCAGAGCATTCCTCAGAGAAACCGGCCGGGTCACCAGGGCCGCACCATGCTTCCCGACCGGGAAGTCCGCCATGAAAGAGCTGGAAGCCAAACCCGTGCTGGCATTGATCAAGGATGCCAGGCCAACAAGCGGGAGGGCAAGCAGCCTGTGAATAAGCGGACGGTCCAGGCAACGGCAAGAAGACGTGAGACCAGGCCCGCCAACATCACACCGGCTCTCATCAACAAGGGTAATAGCAAGGCGGTTGGCTGGTCCTAAATACAATGCGTTTTTCCCACAGGGGAAGAAGGGAGACAACAGCTACATAGACTGAGACAGTAAGAGAAAGTTTAACATGCCTAACAGGCCTGAAGCTTCCCACTGCTGACCAAAGCCAGTGGCCAGAACTTCAGGAGGAGGCAAGAGGAAACTGGCTCTGGGCTTCCTTTCACAGATTCCCTGCTAGTTTAGTCAACGTAGCCAGACTGTAATGTTCTGATTCAGTGCTGTGTGTTCAGAGCTGATTGAGTGATAAGACAGCTAACAAGCCACTGGAAAAAGCTGTAAATGTGATCTGGGGGCCGGCATGGGGAAAGCAAGAAAGCCTGAAACTTTCTGGTCAAGTTCACTAACGACAAAGTCAGCAGGGTCATCCGACCTGCTTTTCCAGGGCGAATCTCACCGCCAGCGCAGGCGGGGGAGCTGCAGAGCCCCGACACCCAGCACTTCTCTCTACTGTCCTTTCTTCTTTTGGGGTCAATATTTCAAGGCTACGTTATTTTATTCCAGGCCTCAGGAGGTGTCCTTTATATACATCCTCTCATTTAATTGTCACAGCCACCTGTGAGGTAGGTATTAAAATTAATTTTATTTTAAAGACAAGGAAACTGAGACCTAGGGAAAATAAGGCCCTCACTCAAAGTCGCCCAGGTAAAGGAACCAAGCAGGAATCCCCCCAGGTTTGTATTATACCAAAACCTATACTTTCGATGTCCACATTGTATTGCCTCGCCCTCTCTGCTTCTTAATTCTGAATTAACGAAAATAGGACAAAACAGCTGTGAATGTGACTGCCAAGTGTGGGGTCGTTCGTGGGCTTAGGGAAGGGAGGGGAGAGGCAGGAAGTCTGTGGACAATGACGCCCCGTGATTGGCTTGTTGATGCAAAAAGAATCACTGTCAGGGTCACTGCAACAGTCACCACCAGAGAGCTGTTGGCAACTGCAGAGGGGACCATGACCATTGGGGTCAGGACCTCAAATGCTGGGCACCCCGGAGAAGCGGGCCTCTCTTTACCAGTGGGAGAACTGTTTCTCCCTTATCTGCTTTCTCCTCCAGTTTGAGCTTGGCCGTTAGGGCTGGCTAGCTTTGACTGACGCCACGCAAGCTCAGCGATCGTAGGCATGGCTCAGAAGAAGTGGGCCAGGACTTGCAGGCAGATGGCCCAAGCTGGACAGACCTACCTTCGAGTCCCAGCTCTGCCACTGAAGTAGCTGTGCATCCTGAGGCTGGTGTCTGAATCTCTCTGACTTGGTCTCATTTTCTAAAAACAGCAAAAATAGTATCTTCCTTGCTGGGTTGTAAGGATCAGTCATTATAATGAATGTAAAGTATCTGGCACATAATGTACTCTGAACTGGTAACCGTTCTTATTGCATAGATTGTTTTTGTGTTACTGTCTGTAATATATTTTTTCTCCCCACTATAGAATTCCTTACTCACAAATGACTTAGGTGCCTTTGAACTCAAGAGCACAATGCCGTCTATGTATTAGTCTCTGGGATGGCCATAATGAACCACTATAGCTTGAGTGGCTTAAACAACAGAAACTTATTTTCTCACAGTCCTAAGGACTAGAGATTCATGATCAAGGTGTTGGCAGGGTTAGTTTCTTCTGGGGCCTCTCCCTGGCTTGTAGGTGGCCCTCTTCTTCCTGTGTCTTCACATCATCCCCCTCTGTACTGAATCTGAGTTCAAATCTCTTCTTATAAGGACACCAGTCATCCTGGCTTAGTGCCCATCCTAATGACCTCATTTTAACTTAATTACCTCTTTGAAGACCCAATCTCCAAATATAGTTACATTCTAAGGTACTGGGGGTTGAGAACTTTATATATGAATTTATGTTAATTGAGAACACAAAGTAATTAATTTGGGGGAACATAAACTAGCGTACACAATTCAGCCCATAACGGTTCAGGAAGCATTTCTGCCAAAAAAATCAAACATCAAGTCAAGAAAATACTGGACACACAGTGGAAGTTATTAGCAAAATGTAGGCAGTGAGAAACAGTACAGGACAAGTAGCTTGGTTTCTTCAACAAATAACCATAATAGTAAAGAAAAAGAAAGGGAGGTGGATCCTAAAGGCTAAAAAAACTTTCAGAAACTTATCCCCAAATGCAAGTTATAGAATTTTTGGATCTTAACTGGAAAAAAGTAACTTAAAAAAAAAAAGTAAAACATTATGAGACAGTTGAAGAAATTTAAACACCGTCTAGGTAGTTAATGATATTAAGGCATTATTGTCAAATTTTCAGGTGTGTTAATAGTGTTATGGGTTTTTCTTTTACAAGAGCTTTATCCTTCAGAGAGACATGCTGAAATATTTATGAATGCAGTGATAAGAGCTCTGGGACTTCAGTGTGGAGGAGGGAGAAAAGAGTAGAGAAATAGGTGTGATTACAGTTGAAATAAGATCGGCCATGAGTAAGTAATTATTGAGGCTGAATAATGGGCTTGTTACAATAGTCTCGCTGTTTTATATATGCTTGAAACACTCTATTAGAAAAAGGTTAAAATACCTGGAAAACATTTTTCCCTGCCATTAAATATTTTTCCTCTGTATGAAGTTTTCCATGTAGCATTCCATCGTATGGATGTATCATAATTCAATGACACAATTTCCATGATCATAGTCAAACTGTTGTTTTTGAAGAGATTCCTACAAATGAAACTGCTGGACTTAAAGGCAGGCTTGTATTGGTTCTATTTTACCAAATTACCCTCCATCAGTAACTATCCTTTTTCTCTCTCCTTATGTAACGCAGTCCCTGGGCCCCCCTTTGCATTTCTGCGGTTAGTTATGGAGGACACACCAGGCTTTAGCATTTATCCTGCTGGAGGGCAGCCCCGAGGCAGCTCCTGAGGGTCCTCTGAAAATAAATATTCCACATCTGCTTCAATTTTTTCTTCTCCTAAATATGGTATAAATGTTATTGACCATGCTTCAGCTTTGATCTAGAACCTTCCTCAGGAGTACAGCAAATCCACCAACTGACAAGATTCTCCTGTTTGAGGTGATAAGGGAACAGGGAAAAAAAACAAACTAAAACTGAAAAATCCCTACTTAACATTAAATATAAAGAGGTAAGGTGGCTAGAAACCAATAAACAAGGTCGGCAAGCATGAACTCTCGGGTCAGCCTAAAGAACAGTAGGGATTACAAATCTTGGCCGAGAAAAGAAAAGTGAGAAGCAAAATACCAAAATATCTATTCCCTAAATCAGACAATGATGTAGCCTGCTGGTCACATGACCCCAGTGGTTCACTAGCTGGCTAGGGTACCTAAAGAAAGAGATGGGAAGCCTCTTTTATACACTCTGGTTCCCTTGGTGTTTTCTAACAGTGCAAAGGACCAGAAGAAAGCCTAGTTAATAAGAGCATGGTAAGCTGGGACATCCATGGATGCTGGCCTCTTGCTGACTGGAGCTCTATTCCTGCTCCACCACTTATTAGCTGTGTGACCTTGGCCAAGCCACTCAGCAGCTTCAGTCCTCAGTTTACTTATTTGTAAATATGGATAATTAAACCTACTTCACAGGGTAGTTGTGAGACTTGAAAAAATAAATATTTGTAAACTGTTTAGCATAGGCCTGGGCACACAGCAGGAATTCTGAAATGCTGGCTGTATTTGGTGAACTATTTTAAAATTAGTTTGTCTTCTATGTTTCCATAGCATTTATCTAAATGATCATTAAAGCCATATTACAATGGTTTATAATTCTTTATTCCCATGACATTGTCTCATTTGTCTATCCTTGGGGCCACATCCTAGCGAAACTTTCTGTGGACTGAATAAAATGCAAATTCCAACGGCCACAATAGTAAATATCTAGTTATTGCCAAGTGACCTAGATATCACAAGTGAGCTTAAAGAGTTCATTCATATTCAGCTATTTGGCATCTAATTAATCAAGAATGCTTGTTGGTCTATTTTATTTCCAAAAGTGGTGGAAGGCATGGTCTTTGGGAACAGACACACCAGGGTTTCAATCCCGGTTTTGTCCTTTACCAGCTGTGTGATTTGGGGAAATGGTACTACAGGAAGGAACGGAAATAGGTGTTCTCAGAAATTAAAAAAAAAAAAGTATGTACCATGATTCTTGTCCTCAAGAAAGCTGCAGGTGTCTTTGGAAGATAAAACAAACATGAGTAAATAGATAATAATGCAAGTCAGTCTGTGGTTTAGTGCTTAATGAGTGGAATAGACTGAAATGCTCAAGTCCGGGGACGTTGATCAGTGAAACAAATTTTTACCATCTCCTGACCACTGTCTCCACTGTTTCCTTTCTTAATGACAGCCATTGAAGGCTGGCCAATCTTTCAATTTTTACGCTACAAAATCAGAAGTTTAGATCAGTGGTTACAGACTCACAGGCCTCCATGGACCGTACAAGAAATACAAACATGTGGAGCAGCAAGAATAACAGGATGTGGTAGCTAAATAAAGAATAAATTCCAGGCCTAAATGTGTAAACTAAATACATTAAAAAACACTGCACTGGGCTCTACACAATTTGTCCTGAAGGTCACTGTGTCATCCTTGGTAGAGACACTTCCTGGTTTATAATATATTTTAGATAAGCTGAAAAAATAGCATAAAATACAACTAATAAGTGACTACTATGTATTGAATGCTTACTATGTGTCAGATATTGGTGCTAAGTGTTTTACTTTTAATTCTTAAAGAAAGTAAGGGGCGATTACTCATTTTTACGATAAGGTAACTGAGGTTCAGAGCGGTTGTGTAACTCATGCAAGGTCATAGACTGCAAGTGGTAGGGCTAAGGCTTCATTCATCAGGTATTTTTAACGGCAAATTCCACCTTCTTGATTATTCTACAAGAATTGGTCAGAGAAGGTTTCAGGAAGGTAGTAGGACTTGAGCGTTTAAAGGAAGGATAGGATTGATAAAGAGAGGCTTAACTTCTATGCCACATTGTTCTTATCTATTAACGTTTTTCTTTCTCAGTAAGAAATAATCATTGCAATGTCATTCAAAATTACAGTGAATTGAATGTCTAACATTCTGGTTTCTTTTTCTGGCTGGATTCACCTCAGTGAAATTAAAATATGTAATACAATAATAATGTCTGGAAAAGAACAGAAATTAGATGAATATGGCCTTGGCTGAACCTTGCCATATGCATCCCGAGAGGCTCCCAGGATCACTAACCAACAGCGGTATTTTCTGAGCCTTCGCTTCATTAATATGCATGACACATTTGCCAGAAGGCGTGTGGGAAGACCGTGGCGATTTCCTCCTAGCTGTCTCTACAAAACTTACCACTGTAGTATTGAGCTGTTTTTATAATCTTTCCAAGAATATTTTGCTAAGGTTTCTTACCCTGAGACCACTATAAGAAAGTTTATTGTTTGTTTTGAGTTTCCCAGGAGCAGATGTCTACATGGAGATATGCAGACTGGCTCCCTCAGCTGGCACTGCCACTCCTCTGAAAACGTCACCAGTCAGAAGCGCCTCTGGTAGAGCGGGATGACTCTGCCCCCAGACAGTGTTATCAACCAGCCTCACCAACCAGCAGGCATTTACTGGGCACACGCTGAACACGCACAGTCATACACAGACATGGCGAGTTTTACAAAGACTTCCGAGACTACAGTTCTTGTTCCCAAGGGGTTTTAATCTAGCAAGGAGGACTAATCAGACCTATCTAAGCATCTAAGCATCTACTTCTTTATCTATGCGTCCACACATATATAATAAACAATAGAACAAGAGAGTATCTAAAAAGCACAATATGTGATTAATATTCTAAATATTTAATCTTGATTTCCACCCTAACCAACACTTTTTAATAAGATAAATTTCTAAGAGTATTAAAAGAATATTTTGAATAAACTTTCTTCAGGAATGTACACAAAATATATATAGCCTGGAGTGTATTTGAATAAGAACACACAGTCTTAAAAATGAGGTCAGCTTACATGAAGCTATAAACATGATGAAATTGCATGGAACTATCTATAAACATGCACAAATCAGTATTTATGTAATCTGATAATATGTGAATTAAGAAGTGACCATTAGGAGAGGCTGGGTGAAGGAACTCCCTGTACATTTCTTAAAAAGATTTCTTGTGAATCTACAATTTTTCTAAAAAACTTAAAAGGTGAAGTGAAAATAATCATATAAGAAAAAGATGAAGCTGATCTCCACCTATTGGTAAGGAAAAATCTCCAAGATATTTAATAAGTTAAAAAAAACAAATAGGAAAATATGTATAGTATAATAACATTTATGTAAAAATATAGCAATTTATTCATATATATGCAAACATGTTTTGTAAACATACTGGAAAAAGTTGAATGAAACACATCAGATTGATAATAATGGAAGGGATTGTTCAGAGTAAGGGTTGGTTAAGTCAGATGACTTCTGGTTTATCTGATTATTAGGATTTTATAAAAAGAGAATGTATTACCTCTATAATTAACAAATAAAAAAACCTCCCCAAACCCTTGATAATGTGAGGTTGCAAAAGAAATAGATCAGTGAAGAAAGAATTTTGATGACTGACTTCCCATATTTATGAATAAATAAAACATAAAATTTCACTCATTGAAAGGCAGGATCAAACTATGTCATTCAAGCAAAAAGCTGCAAATATCTGCTTGACATTTGTGATCAATTTTATGAGTTTCAGTTTAAAAAATCCTTTGGATGTTATATACTTCCCAAGAACCATGTCTGCAATTCAGGTAGCTGCCATCATTGATTAACTAATTGTTAACCTTTCATGAAAAGAAGAAAGCAATTTAGAGCATGATATAAAAAAAAAGATACCTAGGTGCAATCTGCTGCCTTTAGAATTAAACATTAATAGTCAATTACCATTGCTTAATCTAACTGAGGCTCTGTATGAGACCTAGCTGGTTAGCTTATCTGAATCATATATTTGAGTCAAAGTCTTCAGACATAAACATTGATCTTTGTCTCTAGCATTTTGGAACTCTAGACCAATTAAAGCTTTTTATTCCACCATTATCAGGTTAAAACCTTAGGTCATGATTTGTAACTTGTTCGAGAAGATGAACTTACTGATTTTCCGAACATTCCTAATTACTTTTGGGGTGTTTATATTTACTCCTGCATCAACTTCTTATGGGAAAAACCTATCTACTGCTCCCTCCAACTTGGCTTAGCTTGAAAGAGGCCATCTGGTCTTCTGCTTCTCCACGCCAGCTCTCTTGACAGTGATCATTTCTAATTGGGTGTCTCTGATGAGAATTCTTACCAATTTGCTTCTCAGTTTCCTTCTCCAGTGTATAGTGTATATACATTTGGTCAGGACTCTACTAATTTAGAACTGTTCAGTCATTCATGCAAGCTTCCAGATGTTTTAGGAGTGATCTCAAATGGGATAGGACCTTTTATCATCTGAAAATTTTAAGTACATTTAAATGAGCAGTTTCTAAACAGAATTCTACAAGTGGTTTTCTTGTTACCTTCCTAACATGCAGTACATGCATATGGATTTGTGTGTAAAACTAACCATAGATACACGCACGTACTAGGTTTGTCATAGTCTGAGGTAATCAGACTGAAAATAAATAAAATTAGAAGTCTGGAGAAACTTCCATGATTTGGAAAATCTTGGCCTTTTCAGATACATTTCTCATGGTTTTACATTGGCAGGGGTTAGAAGTAAGATGGCATTAATAGTCGCCTACACTGAATTTCTTACTTTTCTTTTGCCATGCTCTACATGCACAGAGTTTATCAAACCACAGTCTGCTTATATGGGAAAGAAAGTTCAATTTTTATATTATGATGACGAAACCAGTTTAGGCATTCTTGGGACCACTGACACAGGATGTGGACTTCATCTCATTACATCAGGATATTTTTTTAAAAGTACACGAGTGAGGCACAAACCCGAAAGTAAAATAAGAGTTTCTTAAATCTTTGCACAAGCTCCCCAAATCAAGATGGAGTACTAGCTACTTCCATAATTTCTACCAATTAACCCACCCCCACACCACAAAGTTTCCACAGTAAGTTAAAGAGCAGCATTCGTGACTCAGACGGAACGACTTCACCCACATGGCCCCACTGGAATGCTTTCTCAGTTGCCACTGGTATTCTCCTTGGTACTAACAGACATTTACCTGGGGAGGTGGATGGGGAAATAGATGGCATTTCTTTCCCTGCAGGCCCACAGTGAGTCTGAGGCCTTAGAAGTGAAGGAAGCCAACCGTACCTCAGGGGACGGGAACCCCTGACCTCATGCTGTTCCCTGCCAAAGCCTTAATGGGTCCCCACAGGTCCAGGGAAG
>JAQQAC010019963.1:55200741-55314044 GCA_029783875.1 Phataginus tricuspis | reverse complement strand
CTCTGCTGCTCTCTGCCTTTCCACAGACCCCTCGATCCAATGGGATGAATGAGTGAATCTTTCAAGGGGGGTGATATAAATGGATCAGGCTGCTGCCTCTACTCCATTGATTATCCGAGGGACATGTGGACCAGACAATATGGACAAGAGTTGTCTTGACACCTAATAAGAAGCAATACATTTTAGAAAAAAAGATAGGATCTTTTTAGTTCTTAGACTTCTCATAGTTTAATCTAGGAAACAGTCTTCAAAGTAGACACCAAGCTTAAAAGAAGTGCTTGGAAGGGGAATAGAAAAAAAAATTGTAAAGGAGGAAGTTCTCATCCACTTTTGCCCTACAGGCTTCTCTGGCCAAAAAGCTGAGATTGACAGACTGGAACCCCAGCTAGAAAAGATAATAGCGCCTTTCATTTGCAAACAATTTACATTTGCAAAGCACTTTCATATAGCACAACCTCATTTGAGCCTCACGATATGTCTTTAAAATTGGCTGGATTTATAATCCCCAATTTACAGATGAGGAAATTGAGGTCCAAAGAGATTAAATGACCTACTTACTCATCAGAGCCAAAATCCATGTTTCTAGTAAGACACTAGGACTTGCTCTGTGATGGGCAGATTCCAAAATCTTTCCTCTACTGGGAAGATAAAAATTTAATTTATTCAACAAATAGGTAATGAATGAACACAATGCTAGGTGTTGGGGAGACGCAGTGAATGAGACGTACAAGATTTGTGTCCTAACATTTTCATCACTATGATGCTTTTGTGCTGCCGGCATCTCTGGGCCACGGAATCCTTCTAGAGAGGTCAGTAGTAAAGTTGTTTTGCTGCAACAGTACATGTCAGTTCTGGCTAATGCAACAGAAAGGGACTTTCTTAGAAATACTATGGGTGTCTCACGAATCTAGGCACATGTTGGTCCATCCCAACTCTGGTAAAGCAGGTAGGCGGGAATGAATGCCAGAAACTCTCTTTCTGTCTCCCTAAGGCCCTTCTCTCCTAATTTTCCTCTTTAAACTCTCAGTATTTCCGATAGAAATTTATATACAAAGTACAAATGAAATAATCTCTTATGAAAACATTCTGAAATATTTATGGGTGAAATAGTAAAATATCTGGGATTTTTCTTTAAATACCCCAGGAAAAAAGAGGTGGGGTAAGAGGGCACCTGATAAACTTAGAAGAGCCTGTGTTGGTATTTGTTGAAGCTGAGTGATGGATACAGCAGGCTTCATCCGGTTATTCTCTTCCCTTTTCAGTATTTTTGAAAATGTCCATAAAAAAAGTTAGAAAAATACAAAGGGATTATTGTGTACCATTATGCTCCTTCCTTGGACCTGTTTTAAATGAATGTATTTTTCTGTACAGATTTTTTTTCTTTGGTGATTCCCTACTCACCCTGTTGGTTCTCTTATTTGATGTTTTTTGAAGGGCAGAATTATTTAATCAATTTTACAAGTATGTAGGAAGGCTTCCTATAGATTAGGTGACATTTCTTACTTCCACGTGAGCTGACAGCCCTGGTGGCTTTGGATATTTGCCTGTGTACTTCCTTCACCATTAGCGCTTTACACAGATTCCACAAAATATTCTAGGGACTCTGTTTCTGTGACTGTTCTGCTGACCCTTCTGTGGCAGGATGCCGCCAGCCTGGGGACGGACGGGAGTGAGCACTTAGGAAGCCCCTGGGAATTTGCATCTTCGGGACTCTTCCCTGCCACCTGATGCCCAGCATGCCTTCAGACATGGGGTGATTGCTCTGGGGTCAGGCCAGGGTCTAAAAATCATTTAGGAGCCACCTTTATTTTGACTCAGTGGGAAAGAAGAAAAGAGAGAGACAGCGTGCTTGGCCCCAGCTCAGGCGGCGTGGGCCAGGTCAGGCAGCTTACGGCAGGTGCCCAGTTGTCTGTGTTTCCAGCAGTTCCATTAACACTTGGCAAGTTTCACTCACCTTCAGCATTTGTAACATGCAATTGTTGACACAACTAATATTACTTCATGCTCTTGGGCCTTTATGTGTTCCCTTGCCAGTGTAGTCAGAACTCAGGATATACAGGGCTCATGTTTTATATACACCGTGTTTGTATATGGCAGGGGAGACACTTTAGGCTCCCTCCTCAACCTTCCCGCTGAAAACACAGTGCCCTCATTTTTCCTTTCTGGATTGATGTTAAGCACTTAATGTAATTGCCTTGAAGAAAAAATAGCCAAAGATGTACAGTCAGCCACACCATGGCCTCATATTTCAAAACCAACCAGGCTTCTTTTTAAATGGTTCTTTACAGGGTGTGAAATCAATCATGTCGTGGCTATGTCCCCTGTGGCGTGGGGGACACAGGCATCTCGTCTTACTCCAGAAACACAACCAATGACTTGGTTCCTTCTCCTTCCCTGCCTGCCTCCCACCCACCCACTTCCCAGTTGGCTCCTCTCCAGAGGGCTTCCTCTTTTGATTTGGCAGCTTGCATTGTGATTCTCACTTGCTTTACATGAAGAAACCATGATCATACCATTAACAGCCCACTCTCCTTGCTGGTGTCAACCTGTCCGGTGGCCCGGGCCCCTGCTTCAGATACAGCCGGGTCACTCCCATGAATGTCTCAGGGTGGGGCAGTTCCTGAGCCCCGGTTATTTTCTTTACCCTCTCCTTCACCTTTTCACCCTTGAATTGCCTTCTTCTTCCTTAGAACAGCCTGAGCCTAATGCAGACCCAGAGCTTGCCTTCCCTTAAGCAACCTTCCTTTGCCCGCTGCAGTAGAAGCGAGGAAAAGAGAGCTTTGGGTGATCTGTTCTAGCCGATCTGTTGCATTAGAGGGTAGCACCGGGGGTAAAGCCAAAGTCACTTGGAAAAGTGAAAGCTGTATCTAAGTAAACAGATAAATAACCCAACAGCCAAGCTTAGGCTATTTCATCGTGTACTTGGAGTAACAGTTGGCAGCTAAATCCTATAGTTCACTTCTACTTGCTGCCTATCCACTGATGGAGAATGACGAAGGCTTATATTAAGAAAATGTACGTGGCGGAAGGGAGGGCAAGGAAGGTAGATAATCTATAAACCAGGTACCCTTAGCTGGACTATATTTTGCTCATTTCCTGGCCCTGCTGAATCATTTCACTGCCATTCGGGGTGAGCCGGACCATGTTCTGAAACCGTTCCCTGCCTCTGCTCTGCTCAGGGTTGGATGTCCTCTTCTTATCGCTTCTGTGATGTGTCGTGATACCCTAGGAGATAATGATATGGCTATTATTGCTCCCTAGCAACCTTGCTTTGTAGAGATAAATCAAAACACACAAGTTTTGCCCCTCAGCCTGACCAGTTCAGATCAGCTTTAATTTGCCCCAAGCCCTTTCCTCTGTGTGCATGTGCACACTTACACAGTGTGCTACTTACCGTCTCTGTGACTCTTCTGATTAGTAAGATCTGAACGTGATAGTCTCTTTTCGCCATAGGTCATAAGTTAAGAATCTGTGACGATGTGTCCTGTCAGGATGCTTATGGCTGGTTCAGAATAGTGACTACAATTAAGGTTATGCCAAGAAGATCTAAATACCAGGCTACATTACCCCTTAAGAGATTTTCTTTTTGTTTCCCTAGAATAGTAAGCTTGGTTCTTTACTGTGGACAGTTATCTGTTCCTCAAAGACTGTCTTATAGATAAGCTTTGATATTTGTTTACAATTGAAATGATGGGAAGTTCAGACTGTGTTGAATGGACATGCGAGGAGAGATGCATGATCCAGATGCCCAAGCGGCAGGCACCCTGCCGCCTGCCTGCATCTGACCATAGGCACAGTCCGTGGAGGCCGCTAGCCCCACATGCGTGCATTTCCCAGGCCAGTGTGGAGCAGGGGAGAGTTTAGAGAAATAAACAAGGCACGTACCTTCCCTGTCCTCCTGGAAAGGACAGTCCAATGGGGAAACAGACTGAAATAAGTAAAAATAAATAATGTAAGACTATAATTACATGAGACATAAGTCCTAGGAAGAAAAACATATCAGGCGATATGTTGGTATGCTACATACCCCCAGCTGGAGCAGGTGAGAAGATGACATTTATGCATAGATGTCAAGGACCCCGGGAGATGGCAGGAATTGCGGTGAGGAGAGAAAGCCCAGCCTGTAGGTTGCCAAAGCAAAGACTGACAGTTAGGGTTGCATTTTGTGGCAGATAGAGTCTCCCTGGCAGAAATGTAACATTCTTCAGTTCCCTTGGGAGTTTGTCATAGACAAATTTGGTGAATAATTAATAGTGATAAAAATGACAACACTAACTAATGCTTTTTTATGTGTCAGATATTGTTCTAAATGTCAAATGTCACTTCAGTGAGGCTGTTCCTGGGTACTCCAAACAGCAACCCTCAACTTCTATTTCCTTTACTCTGTTTTTCTTTTCTCTTGTAATACCATCTCTTCTTTTACTACCATGTGGCATTTTATATGCCCTTGTGTACTCATTTATTGCCTGTCCATCTGGCTAGAAAGTAACTTTCATGGGGGCAAATACTATTGTCTGTTTTGTTCACTGCTATTTTCCCTGGAGCTTAAAACATTGCCTGGCACATGCTTGATGTTCAAGAAACATCTGTTAAATAAGTGAATGGATATTATTCATTTATTCCTCACAGTATTTCTATGGAATAGGTACTATTTTCCTTACTTTTTAGGTGAGCAAATTGGCACAGAGAGATTAAGTAAGTAATTTGCCAGAAATCACATAGCCAATGGAGTTGTAGAATCAGGATCTAAGCCCAGGCAGTCTGACCCAAGAGCTTTGCACAGCAGGCATATGTGCAAAATGGAAACAGCTATGGAAAGAGTACAACTTGACTTATAGCCTTTCTTTGGTTAAATGGTATTCTGTTTAAACACCTCAGAAAAGTAATCCAATTCAGTGTTGCTGCTAGACACTACTGATTTTATATTTTACACTGAGTTATATTACTGACGTAAGGGATCATTGAGCGAATGGTATGTAAGGACTATCTTGGTGATAGGAAACCTGTGCCAACTCAGGGAATTTGCAATCTAGATAAGACAAGGGGACCCTGAGTCATAAAACATTTCCAGATCCTATTATAAAATCCGTAACCAATGTTCCTGGAATATTCCTTACAACCGACGTTTTAGTAACTCAGTCTGGTTCCTAGAGATACAAAATATGGAAATATTCTTTGACATGTTTAGTTGAATTAAAAACTTAAAAGTTGTAGTTGTTCTTGAAGTGTATGTGTGTGTATGTTTAAAAAACTGTTTGGAATAAAGAAAAAAACCCTCTACCCCATAAGTCCATGCATTAGACAACAAATTCAGTCTGCATGTGCTGCTTCTCGCCATATGTCTTTATCAACTTGAAAAGAAATTATTTTAGCCTCTGGAATGTCAGACTTGCTCTTGAGGCCATTCTGATGGTTCTTTCCTTCTGACCAGTTATTTTTCAGGAGTGTGGTTGTCAACAGTTTGCTTTTTCCTTGGTAACAATGGTTTTATCTTTGTGCGTGTGTGTGTAGAGTTGTCAAAGAAAGGAACTTGCTTTTGATCTCAGAAACTCCAGCTTTTCCTTCCCACGCATATGTCCCCAAATCACTCAGCAATCCCTAACCTCTTTCCTAAGAAAGCTTTTTAGGTGGCTTGGCATTTATTTTGCTATTTCTTTGATCATTTACCATGTCAGAATTGGTGAGCAATTCCACAACCTTGTCTTTCTAGGTCTCTCTGTGCCTGTCTCTGTTCCTTTCTGTCTCGGATATGCCATACACATTCTGTGCACATACACAAATTTGGATTCATAAGCAGTTACATATTTACAAACAGTATGTACAACTGCTGAAACTTACTGAACTAAACACTGAAAAAAATTTTATTATATGTAAATTATATCTCAATAAAAAAAGAAGTTTTGTGTTTACAAATTTGCAGCAAATTTAAGAAGAGCTCAAGCATCTCTTGAGTGGATTTATTTATTGATCCCTGTTCCCAAGACTATTTTGGTTGGTATTATTAATATGCAAAGACAATGCTTGTTGCTATGAGAAACGTCATACGCAACCATTTTTCAAAGGTTACAAGTGCTCAAGTTTCAGCTTTTGTAATTTCTGCACGTTAGAGCCACTGGAAGCCGTTACCACAGGAACCTGAGAACTCCAGGGCAGTTTCATTGCGGTGAGGAGCCAGCCGTGTAGTAAAGACTGCGTGTCGATCCTAGCAGACACCTTGTAGTGGGACGTCTAAGACACGTAGTTCTTTCTTTCATCCTCTGATTCTTTATCTGCAGAAGAGGGTTACCCTCCTTAATGCCCAAAGTTGTTATGAGAATAATTAAATTTAAGTCAATTAAGCACATATTTAGTCTCCACCGAACCATGTCAAATTCTGTGGACACAAAAGAAGGAAAAGGTATGCTTCCTACCTTCACAGAACTTATGGGCAGCACAGGAGGGAAGACTGGCACATAAGTGGTCACAGCAAGAAGTATCACACCATCTAGGTGATGGGGGTAGACTCAAGTAAAAGAAGCATTAATTCTGACTTGTGCCATCAGGAAAGGCTTCATGAAGCAGAAGGATTTGGAAGAAAGATTTTCCAAGTAAAGGCACAATGAGAACAGAACACGAGATAGGTCACTATGAGAGTCTATAAACTGTAAAACACTCTTTAGTTAGAAAATGTTGCATGTTATCTTTCATGGGACCACTACTCACCATGGCCTCTCTAGGTTATAAAATAACTGATGATTCAGAGAAAAGGTCAGTTTACCAGCTTACAAATTTCAGGGTAGGCACGATTGACCTGTTGGATCCCCCAGTCTCAAAGGAGGTGATGATATATCTCAAGTCCAGCTCAGAAGAAAAAGCATCGAGCATAACTTAACAGTTAAATTCTCTTTCCATTTTAACATCTTACCCAGTTCTCTTTCAGGTTAGCTTCTGTTCACCCCCTGCTCATCACTACACCAATGCTTATCCCTTAGTAAGGATTAAAGCAGGCTCTGAGTTCGCAACTAATGGTCAAATCCTGATGATGTTGATTTCCTGCTCTCTGATAAACAGCACTTTCCTTTAATCTATGTAAGGCTTAAACTTTACATCTGTAAAATGGGAATGAAAATAATGGCACCCACTTCATAGAGTTGCTAGGAAGGTTAAGTAAAAATAATGTCCTGGTATACAACACTCAAAATGTTTTATTATGATTATCATCTAGAGTAGCAGTTGCTAAACCATGGCAACCATAGCCATGCCCCTCCCCTTTGTTTATGTATTGTCTGAATACATTTCTGCTACCACAGCCGAGTTGAATAGTTGTGACAGAAATTGTGTGACTCACAAAGCTAGAATACTTATTCTCTGGTTCTTTATAGGAAAAGTTTGCTGATTACTTATCTAGAAAGCTGAGAAGAGAAAACCTGTTTCTGTTACATTTACAACCAGTTAGAGGATTTTGTCCTTGGTGGGCTTGCCAGTGACTTTATATCCTTTTTGTTGGTTCTTGGCATCTGATGTATCATGGTGTGCACCCCTTATACTAGAGAAGTCCTCATATAGATGTGGAACTCTGGGGTATGGGGGGATATGTTCCCATCCTGGGACAAATAACCTTTGAAGCTGAAATCAGTCAAAGGGAGAAATAAAGTGGGAGAAACCCATTTATTGCTTACAAGCAGTCCTCTACTTGTGCTCACCCATGTCTCTTGTGACCCAGCTGCAAAAGGACCCCACCCAACCTCTCCAGTCCAGATACGCCCTTGCTTCCCCTTGTAATCACCTATTGATATGGAGATGGACTACTTCTCTCCACCCCTTGGAAACACCTACTGATATGGAGATGCACTAAGGCCATGTGAGAGAGTCTGGAAATATTGCAATTTTACCTACAGATGTCCACTGCTCAGTGCCATGGATATTCATAGGATCTATTTATATTTTCCTGGAGTCTAGTATTAATAGATAAGGACCACAAAACAAATGTGGAGAAGTGGGGTAACAAAGTCTGGCTCTGATTAATTATGCTATAGTCTCAAATGGAAACTATAGAATACTTTAAGGTGAAAGGGAATTTAATATGTTATCAGGTAATGAAACAGCCACGACCCAGTCATTGAGTAGAGGGAAGCAAAAATGTGGAACAGAAAAACCATGGTGGATAGTTTGAAATGCCCTACTATGGGAATTATTATACTATGCTCTAAATTAAGTGCCCTAAAATCATCTGCAATTCCATTTAAATATCTTTTCAAGCACCTTCAACATTATGGCTATTATAAGATGTATGGAAACCTAAGTAGATTGGAATTATGCATCTGAGCAGTATTTCTAGAGTTTCCCGATTTGCATATTGAGAAGACCACAATATGGAAAGGTGAACAAGGGCTTGAGTTTAAAATGCATTGCCATGACCTAGATAGGACCAGAGAGGCATTTCACCTCACCTCTGTAGCCTCAGGTTCCTAGCATAGATCATCTCTTTGTTAATTGCTAAATGATATTAAAAACTGGCATGTGCTTGTGTACATCTAAGTTGCAGGGTGTTCTGTAAGGAAGTGATGGTCAGTTTTCTTTTGAATATTAGATGCAATGAGAAAATATTCTCAGATGAGCTCAGTTGCTGCTATTTTCACCTACTACCCCTTAGGCCCTCTGCATCACTTATTCAACCAAGATTAGGTTGCTTTGCAGTCTAGGTTCTCATCAAAGCAGAGCATAAAACTAGTGTTCACTTGTTCCCACCTTTGATTCAAAGAAGTATATTCCTAAAATCATTGGCCAAGGGAATTATCTCTTGTCAATGAGAAGAGGCTTTTCTTGATTGTATGAAAAGTGGATATTCATTTATTGTAAAAAGTCATTAAAAACACCAACATTCTTTGAGTTGTCACTGTTTCCCAAACACTATAATAGGTGCTAGGGCAGCAAGAATGGACAGTCATTGACCCTCAATAACCTCAAATCCAGCCTTGAAATACTCTTTAACAATTCCATTCCGATAGCATATTGTTTTATTTTGTTATAGCTGGCCACAGCTGTGCAGAGCTCTGACTCTCCCTGCCCTCCTGCCCACCAGAGCCCCTTCATTCTTCCTCCCAGTGTCTGCATCTTCTGTGATTCCCTTCCTCCCAGTTTCTATTTACTTTTGGAGTCTCATCCCAACTACGGTGCAAATGACTGCCAATAGTTCCAGGAAGTTTTTTTTTTTTCTGTCTAGGGGTACTAGCATTACAGCAGAGTTCAGTATCCTCCAGGTACCCCCTAAACCTGAACTTGGTCTCAGAACCCATTTGTCATTACCAGTCACAGTCGGCAGGTATGCTGAAAACTCTTCATCATGGTTTAAGCCAAGGCTGGAGTTTTAGGAATCAGGTAGCCAACAATAGATTTGGTTTTGGGAGAAAGAGCAGGGTAGAAGTTTTATGCATTTTTTCAGAGCCCTGGAAAGTTAGATGACACAAACAAGAGCTTACCTCTACAATATATATAAGGTCTCTAGCAAGAAGCATAGCCCAAGGGTAGCCATTATCACGTAGAAATGTTCTCAAATCAAACAGAAAAGTAGAGATGATCTTTACTGGGCTGAAAGGCTTGTCATTGTAGAAAGTGGTGAGTGTGGCATTTAGAACAAAGGCTCAACCACTCAGAATATCCGTAGTAAGTGCAGAACTCAGAGCAGAAGCATTGTGGGTAGAAGGCCCCAGAGGTGCTTCGAGGTACCTAAGTGAACAGTTTCCCTCAGGAAGAAGCTAATTTGAATGTTGTAGAATAACCCAATGAGGCGCTCTGTTCTGGAAAGTTCTATCTTAAGGCCTTGTTTGACAGGGACTAAAGTCCAAAGAAGAAAAACAAACACATTCATTAGTGAGGATTCAACTTACAGCTGTAATGTCAAAAAGACTCACTTAATAATTTAAATAATATTCTTTAGCTTTAACAATATTTAAATGTGAAAGTATTTATATATTAGATTGTAAAAGTTTCCATATAGTTGTAGAATTGCAAATGCAACATTATACACTCATGATAATGATAATAAATAAATGCAGAACTTAGTTCAGCTACATGCTTTATTGTAGTTGACGACAGAAGTATAAACACTTCCCTGACTGATGGGTGTGCTCATCGCCCCGTCTGGTGGGGAACTAGGAATGTGTCAGGAGATAGAACTGTTCTGGCCAAGTGCCAGTTTGGTGCAGGCTGGAATTTCTCAAGAAGCTCTCTCCTCTATGTATTAACTGTAAATCTCTAGATCTCTTCTGCAGTAGTGGAAAGTATTTTGACCACTTGCCTACAGATACATGAGCTTGGTGATACAGCCACCTCAATAAGCTGCAGAAACCAATGTGTCTTTTAAATAGGCACAAAGTTGTATTTTTGTCAGACATCCTATTACCAATATAAAAATATCTTCTACTGTTTTGGTCATTCGCATTAATAATTAACTAGATGACTTTAAAATTCCCATTTCCCTCAAAACTACATTTTTATAAGTGCTTGATTTCTTTCTCTCAATAATTTTGGTGGGAGTTTTCAGTGTTTTTACCAAATAACTATTTTTCTATGTAACTTATAAATGTACAGACATAAAAATATTAACAATTAAAAGCCCCTAAAATACTGCCATTATTTTTTTTTTAGATTTTAAACACAGGCTTAACGTCATTTGTATATACATCCATGTGGTTATCTTGACTAGTGGGTTATCTTTGAACTGTTCCTTCAAGGTCATTCTCCCATTAGAATGAATCTCCCTATCACCTCATCCAGCAAGAGCCAAAACCTTCTGCAGCATTTGGAAACGTGTCTTCCCCAGGTGTAGCTGTAGTAGAGTAAAATAAACAGTGCATTCGGAGCCTGGGGTGTGCCCCAACTCTGTCAACAACCCAGGTTATCTGTTACTACGAGGGCTTTTTGGTTAAGTTTTCAGAGCCTCAGTTTTGCCATCCTTGTAATGGAGAAGATAATATTTCTCTTATTAAGTAGCTCACTTAATTAAATAATACTTAATAACATAATCTTTGAGAAAAGCACTCAGTAAAAACTCTAACATTAAACAAATATAAGAGTTCATAAGACCTGCTATTACATTTCACCACATCATGACTTTTTTGGTCCCTGTATGTTCTAGAAATGCCCAAACATGAATGGTCATTCGTCACCTGCGGGCTCAGCCCTACCTAAAATTAGACCAGTGTTTCTGCCTGATAGCATATTATTTAATCACTCCCTAAGTGGGTATCTTTTTCCTTTTCTTTTTCCTTTTTCTTTTTTTACCTGTCCACATCGACACCTCTTTCTTCTGATAATAGTACACTGATTTTCCATGGAGAACCATCTCTTTCCTCCTTCTTAATTCATGTGATTGGATAGGGCATGCCCAATGTGATGTAAGTATAGCTAATCAGACTACCAGGATCCTTGAGACACAGTGACTGGTTCAAAAATGATTCTAAGATCAAATCAGGCAAATAATAACTTGATTCTGGAATTTCCTGGGTAGGGTCTCTCTTTCAACTAGAAGAATGAAGTTAGGAAGTGAGCCTGAAGGGGCTGTTGGTCTTCTTATCACCATGTGGTCTGAATCATTGAAGCTAACAATAAACTAGCTATTAAAACCAACACAGAGAAAAGCAGAGCAGGAGAAGAAGAAGAACACATCCTGGGTGACATCTGCATCTCTGGATCATCCATTCCTGTTTACTTGCGGACTTTTCTGTTATCTAGCCTATAAATTTCTTTCTCATGTAGACTTTGGAGTCGAATTTCTGTCACTTGCAATGAAAATAGCCCTAACAAATACATTTACTTCTTACTATAAAGGAGATGCTCTATGAAAAGTCCATGGCCAGGCTATGATTTATGGTTGCCTAGACTGACAGAGTCCTGAATCTCAGTGACACTGCTGTGTGACAGCCTTCATCCCATTTCCTGTGCGTTGAGGCTGAACGTCAGAGTTCAGGTTCTCTGTCGGCTCTGCAGCCCGCCTAAACCCAGCCAGCAGGCGAGCCTCTTCTTTTGCCAGGGTGATGCCAGTTTTTAACCTTAGGGCTGGGATAACCTTCCAGTAAATCATTCTGGTATCTCAACTCCCACCTGATCATTCAAGATCTCTTACCGCCTGCAGGAGCATGATTACTGCTCAGAATCGCCTAGCTGGCTCTTTCAGACTTTGGTGACTGCCTGGACTGGATTTGAGCTTGCTCTGAATTATACCTGAAAATAACATTGAACTTGAACTCCTGACCACCATCCTCCTCGACTGGAATAGGACCAGACTTTCTTTCTCGGTTTTACCTTGGGCAGTTCTTGTTTACCCTTCTACCATTCTTTGGGAGGGATGAAAATAATTTCATTTACAAATCTCCAAACTTAAATACAGGTATCTTGAGTCTATATCCGAATCTTGAATGTATTTTTTGGAACTAAAGGAGGTACTCAATTTTCTATGTTATTGGTGCTTATCCCCCACCCACAACTCTGAAATCAGAACACATGCTGGAGCTCTCTGCCCAGACTCTACATTGGAAACCAGCCAGAGGGAATCTCTGCAACAGACTCATCCCATCCCATTTATGGCAGGGCTGTTGGAGGACAGGCTCCTTCCACAAAACACGGCCTGCGCAGAGTCATCCAGCACATGCTCATTCTCCAGGAAAAGTGGAGAATGCCCAAGGAAGACAGGAGCGACTGGGTGCTCCATCACTGGAATTACTTCTGAACTTGTCCTGGGAGTAGATATTGGGAGCTGACCAGGAGGACTTTGATGCTTGCTGGTACAGCTGGGCAAATGGGTCTCTTGGGTGGACTACTCCTCATTCTTAAGTTGGTGCATGAGCCTCCCTCTCATCCAAAGAAATGAGTGCTGGGTTCCCTGTTTGGATGTGGGAAGATGAGGGCAGAGTTCCCAGACCTAGTCTTCCTAATCCCAGAGAGCCATGGGAAAACTGCGTGGCCCAGACCACTGAGCCAGCCAGGACTGTCTTCTGTCCTGCTGGCCCAGCATCGCCCCTTGCCCTGGTCATGACCAGCCTGTGGAACTCTTGTACCTCTAAGGGCCTGTGGAGAGGCCATGGGTCCAAGGGAGGCTCAAGAATGCCATCAATGCAGCCGAAACCAGGAGTGGTGAATTCCCAGTCCAGAAGTCATATGAGGGCCCAAATTCAAGGGGGCCATTCTCTCCTTAAGAACTGACCACTGCACGAAGGATTTGAGGAACTGAGTTCAGAGGTAATGGAAGATAGCCCAGAGTCTCTGGTGGTCATCCTGCCCCTCCCACCACAGTCCTTGGGTCTTTTCTTGGCTGGGTGAAGGGATGGGGGGTGAGTCCCAGCAACTGAGCTATAAACTGAAATGTTGGTAACACTCTTAATATAATATAAACACTAAATGCTGGCTACACCCTAGGCTAACCCACAACAGGCTATTAAACACATAATATAGGAAGCAGAGGTTTATACCTACAAAAAATTTGTTCTGAGTTAACACACACACACACACACACACGAAAATAACCTGCCAATGAACTTGGGCACACACCTTCTGTGTAAAGCTGGAGATGACCTGTACTGCGTATGGGTAAATGCAGGGTGGTTTTGAACATATGGTAAGCGCTTGATGGCCACTTTAAACTTGATGGCTTAGTTATTCCATAAAAGTTTATGCATGTTCTTTTCATTTGTTTTCTTTTTTTATGACATTTTCAGTTAACTGAAAGTTAAGACAGTATATGACACTCAGAATCTTAATAACAGAGACATCTTTAAAGGTGCATGATCCATATGTCAGTGTGTCTTAAGTCTTCCTTTTCTTAGAATACATTTGTTGATACATAGATATAAAATACTATGTATATATATCTGTATTATACACAAAATTTGTGTAAATTTAAAAACAAAAAAGTATTTCTTTTCAGAGTTAAAGATTTGACTTTTACCATTCATACAAACAGGTGCAGATTCCCCATAAAGGTAAATTCTCCATTTCAAGAAAGTCGGTGACAAGGGCAGCATGTAATACTGAATTTCAACAGTTTAAATTTAAGGTCCTGGGACAAGTCCAAATGGAAACTATTTTCCGATTATGGGAAGATAACATTTTTATTTGATTGCTCTGAACAGAGTCATAAAAGCCCAGAGGGCAGCATGGGAGCTGGGAGGTGACAGGCCCTTGCGCTGTTCCTGTTGGAGGGGGTCAGGACAGCGTCCCGAGGCGTGAGAGGCCAGCGCACCGTGTGGAGGTGACCGAGCTTTGGCAAGTCACGCAGATATGTATTCAGGCCCAGTTCTTGAACGTCAGCATATTTTGCTTCTGAAAAGACAAAAACCAATGACTGATAGCTATACTGACCTCAGATATGCAGTCTCTCTCAGTGAAATGATCTTTTCCAGCATGTTATTGCCAGTTAAAGTCTCCCTGAACTTGTTGATACAACTTCAGTGGGAAAAAAACAAACAACAAGAAGTCCCAGGGAGAAGCTATTTTCCCTGACTTTTGTATTTTTAACCACCAACATGGTTTTATACCCCCTTCATCCGTTTTGCCAGCCCTGCTCTGTCTTACTAAGGCGTCCTTCAGAAGATCTCTCCTGACATAGCCCAGGATCACCTCCTCTGGGTATCACTGGTAGAGCACGTTACTGTAGGGGGCTAGTTAGCTGTGACCTACCTGCCATCTCCCCCAAGAATACGTGTTCCCACCTAAGTCACATCTGGCTCAGCGCTGTGCCCTGCGCGGTGCCAACAAGCATTTTGAACACAGTAGATGCTCAACAGATGTACTCGGGAATTTTGGAGTTCAGCTGAACTAGACCTGCTATCATGGATTTATAATTAAAACAAGATTTGGATTAGGACCTTTTCCTTCCCCATCTCAGCCCCACAGCCCAACTCCAGGCTTCCCGTAGAAGTCCCAGGAGCACCCTACTCCATCTCTCCTCTGCCCTGCACCCTCCCGAGCTGCCCAGCCCCACTCCCCACTAAGCCCTTTTCCAGGCGTGCAACAGCAGCTACCCCTGCCTGCTCTCCCTCCCTCCAGGCGTCCTGCCTGCTCAGTCTCTACTGCCCTGGGCTCTAGGCTCTGCTTTAAGAAGGTCAGAAACATCTATAAGTAATAGTCATATACCTACATTTTACTGAGGATCTGCTATGTGCCAGATAACGTGCAGGACATATTTAAAACCTGTTACTTATTTACCTTGCCTCAAGCCAGTAGCCATTCCCTTTGTTAATTAACTTCTGTAAAAAATATCTAATGAAGGCACATTGAAGACCCCTACTCTGATGGAGCTCATGTTCCTATGGAGATAATAAACAAGTAAACAGGGCAATTTCAGATAGTGACTATACAGTGATGCAACCACAACTGGGTTATGATGTAGTGAGCGCTGCTCTAAACATCAAGATCAGGGGAAATTCCTTAAAGGGGTGACATTAGTGTTAAATCATGAATGAGGCAAAGGAGTCTGATAGTGTAAAGTGCACTCATGCACAGGGGCAGCATGGGCAGAAGCCCTCAGGAGGGTATGAACTTATCACATTATTCAATTATCTAGGAATATGTCTGCTTTCTCTGCTAGAATTTGAGCACCATCCTTGTTCACCCATACACATGGGGAGAATTCCTTTTTTCTTGCTGGTAACTGGACTCGCCATATCCAGCATCCTGGCTCAGCTGGGGCACCCTATTACATAAACCTTTTCTTTATCCTTCAGATACAGTCAAAATCCCAACTCTGCTTGGCCCACCTTGGCGTCCAGTGAATTAATTAGTTAATTTTTTTTTTTTAGAACACTGCCTTTATTCTATTAGTAGTTGGAAAAATTAACTGGTACAGAAAGAACAGTGAATTAATTTTGTATTTGCTTTTCCCTGGATTATTTTGCTGTGTGAAACACGGGTCACCACATCTGCTCTGGCGCCTCCTGGCACTTGTGAGATGCCAACATGGTTGTTCATATTTCCCAATATCAACCTGTGCCAGAAGCTGGGCTAGGGTTTGGGAACTAAAGATGAAAAGGGGTGGTCACTGCTCTGTGAAGCTTATATGTTATGATAATTAGACCTGCATTTTAGAAAGCTCTCTCCAGCAACAGTGTGGGGCACTGAAGGGTAATCAGACAGTGTACAGGGAAACCAGTAGGTGTGTGTGTGTGTGTGTGTGTGTGTGTGTGTGTGTGTGCTATTTCTGCAGGACTAGCACCTACTCCCTTTTTTCCAGGAAAGAACACCCCATATTCATTGATATTTCCCTCTCCCACTCTTGTTCCTTGTGGTTGGGCGAGACTGATCCCATCCTTAGAGTCCACGGTGGCCACGTGGTAAGCCCTGGCCATTCAGCACAAGGAAAGGAGCTTTTGACAGGAAAAAATGAAAAAAAAGGGCTCTTTCCCCTGGGGTACTTGAGAGACTAGAAGAAAGATTGGCACTCTGAAAGGTACCTAGCCACCATGAGGGAGGAGCCTGTGTGAGTGTAGAGTGCTGACACAGAGGAAATCAGTCCTCAGAGATAGACAGCAAGTGCCACATTGAATTCCCACGTCTATCTAGCTGGACGTACTTGGCCCCGTTAAGTAAGCCATAAAATTCCCTTTATTGCTGAAGCCAGTTTGAGTTGGGTTTTCTGCTACTTGCAGCCCAAATATTCCTAAATAATACAGATGAGGAACAAGAAGCACCTTTAAATTTGTTGTCCACAATCCCGCAGCTAGAAAGAAGCTGTGTTTACTTTAAACCCAGGACATCTACCTCCAGAATCTTTGGTCTGGATTGCCTCTTAGATCAGGGCGTGAATGGAGAGGAGCAGATGGATCGGAGAGATGTTTAGGGTTGAAGCTGTAGAACGTAGGGACAGGCTGAAAATGGTGAAAAAGGGAAACCTGACAAGTGACAGGGAGATGATGCGTCACTCATGGAGAAAGGAAATACCAAAGCAAAATGTCTGGGGTGGAGAAGAGTTGGAGGTGATGAGCTGTGTTCCCAGGTTTGAGTGTGGGGTGCCTGAGGGGCATGTAAACAGAGACTCTAGGATCAACTATAGGAGAGCAAAAAGTTCTAGGCTGGATTCATTCAGTCTTTTGACAAGTATTCATGGAATGCCTGCTCTGTGGGAGGCCCTAGGGAGGGGAAATGGGAGAACTTGATGGCCATGGAAATTTTGGGGTCTCATGGAGCTTATGTAGAAGCCCAAGTCATCAGCGTATAAAGTGATCTTTGAGGTGACGTGGGTGAATGAAGGAACCCGGGGAGTGTACACAGGGGAAGAATAAAAGAGATCCCACTTCCGTATCTCAGTTTCTGCATCTGTAGCTACCCCGTAGGGCTGTTATGAAAGGCAGGCATGCAGAACAACGTCTGTATGTAATGAGTGCACACTGCTAAGGTAAGTGTGAGGATGCTGACGATGTTCATAATGAAGACATTGTAAAGAGCAAGGAAACCAGGGCAGGAAGGGCCAGAAGTTGGGGTTAATGTATAACCTAGAGGTAAGATTATGCTTATCACAAAGACAATTATTCTAGACATAATGGAATGAAATCAGGAAGGATACAAGATAGAACTTTTGGTACTATTGAAATGTTTGACACTACGTAGGCAAGTGCTAAGGAAAGCAAACTTATTTGTCTTTCAAATTCCCCAGGCCCGATTAAATTACATTTAATGAAGGTGCCACTTAGCTAGGTTCTAGGTATGCAAATACAAATGTGATGCTGCCTTTTTCCGTAGTGATGTTTATGGCCTCACAGTCACCATTATCACCAACTTCCTGCCTCCACTGAGTTCTTGTTCTTTGCATTTGGAGCTCCTTCTTCACCGACAGGCATTAGCGTCAATATGGAGCTCAGTCATTTTTCTTGATTCACAGACACACTCACACACAATATTAAGTCAAGGGCATTGCATGGTGGCCTGACTGAAAGCTCAGGGAGGCAGATGAAATCCACTTCAGCCATTCCTTCTCTGACCGGGCAGACAGAACACCCTCACATGTCTCCATGCAAAGCATATTTCTTATGCAAAGCAAAACCACTCTCTTGAGCCTCCCCCAGAGCTACTTCCAGACCTCTATTTATATATCTAGAGATTCAGGGGATGCTTTCAAGTTGTACTTTAAAGAGTCTGATTAGGTTCTTGGCAAGGGCTGCCATCTTTCCTCGTCTGCACCTGGGGAGAGGGAGGTGTTTTCACTCAGGTATAGAAATTCTATGGTATAAAGATAAAAATATTTATTTATTAAATACTAAAAATATTTATATTATATAAATATAAGAGTATTTATACATGAGGGTAAAGTGGGATTCCTATGGCCAGGATCCTCACTGAACTTAAATGTAACTGGCCTGTTGCTAGGCTACCGCTTCCACACCTTTAGGCAATAAGCCATTATTGTGTTAATGTAAGGAGTTTCGCCCAGTGCTCTGCTGGAGACTGGGTGGTGGGACTGGAAGGCTGTAGGAGAGCGGTGCGGAGGCTGGAGTGGTGGCAGTGCCGAGGGACTGACCTGCCACCTCGAAATAAAGTTGGGTATAACCTTTTCACTCCAAGAACCCTTTGCTGTAAATTTCTTTGGTCACAGTGAATCTATAGCAAACTTGCCTGAAGCTGAAACTCATTTGCAAGACAATTGGCGTAGTTGGCAGGATTCATTGTTGACCAAGGAAAAAGACAAGCTGCCCTTATGGGAGGGGTGCTTCAGCCAGTTGCCCCTGTGAATGGGGAGACAGTGGATTGTCCCCCAGTGGGTATGTGGTCTGAGGTGGCTTGCCTCCTAGAGGACTGGGCCCCACCCCAAGACTGGAGGCAAATGGAGGTGACACCTGAAGCTGTAGAGCTGGCCCTTCATACAGTAAGTAGATCCTTTGAGAAGCAGAGTGCCCGTGAGGCAGCGGGGACTGTGGGTTGGCTGCTTCTCACAGTATTAAAAAGGTCTACAGAGGAGACCCAAGAAATGGCGGCACGAGAACGTGAGCTGCAAATGTCTGTGGATTCCCTAAGGAGGGAAATGGCATTGATGCGAGAGGAGGCGGCAGGAGAGCGCTGGCAGCGAGGAGCCATTGGAGACGAGATAGCAGCACTTCCAGGTGCTCTGAAGGAGGAAGAGGCCCTCAAGGAAAAAGACGAACTCCTGAGGGAAGCACAGGCGGAGGTGGTCGGAGAACATCAGCTGGGAAGCGTTGAGCTGAAGGTAAGAGACCTTCTGAAGACTGAGGTAGCATTGCTGAAAGGCACAGTAGAAAAGATAAAGGTTGTAGCAGAGGAGGCACTTGGGGGAGGGGAGAGAAAGGTGCCATCAGCCCTAGAAATGGAGGAGCTGGAGAAAGATGAAGGGGTGATGCCAGAGGCACTGGCACCTCCTGTACTGAAAGCACGCCCAGTGGTGGTAAAGAAAATAAAGACCCAGCAGCTGAAGGTTCCCCAAGGAGAGGAGCAGCCCCCTCCCCAGGTCGTGGAGCACTCTATGGTCCGCCCCTATTCTCAGGCTGAGCTGGTGTATTTGGGCTCCTGGTTTAGGCAGAAGCCTTCGGAGTCAATATCAGCTTAGCTCCTGCGTCTGTGGGACTTGGGGGTGGATGGAATTGTTCTGTCGGGATCAGAGATGGGAAAGCTGTCTTCCCTGACAGTGCACCTGCCTTGAGGCAGCGATTACAAAATGCACATCAGACCCCAGGGAGTCACTCCCTCCTCGACTGGCTCATGGCTGCACTTTGTGCTGTGTGGCCCAATCCGGGTGATCTACCATCCTCTCCTGTTAGATGGCAGACATATGCTGAGCTCCAACAGGTGCTACGAGAGCTAGGCATGAGAAATGCCATCTACAGTCCAGAGAATTATGGCCCAGATGAAGAGATTTTCACTACTGGGATGAGGAATATTGTACTTCAAATGGCTCCTACATCCCTCTTTGGGTCTCTAGTGGCCATTCTTTCCCCTCACTTAGGGCATCCCATACCGAGGTGACACATACAGTAGCAGATTTAGGAGAGGCTGAAGCCACTAGAATTTGGAAAGAAGTAAGACCTTTTGCTCACAAGAAGAACTTACAGGGCCCCATGAAGGTTATGAGGACCTATATGCGGGTTGATTTAATACGGGCAGGAGCAGATGGAAAGAAATTAGATAGGAAGTCAAATAGGATCTTACTAGAGCTATGGCAACAGCTGAAACCAGAGCAGCAGTTCCAGCCATTAAGACCAAAGAGGCAGAGGCCAGAGACAGAGCCACAAGTCCAGCCTGTGTGTTTGCAAGACTTCGGGCTGGAAAGTGAGCCAACCTCACTTGAGCCCACACAGGAAGATGATTGTGGAACACGATTTGACTGAGGGGAAGGTCAAGGTATCTGCCCTGAGGGACCAGGGGGGAACCGGAGACCACATGGTGAAATAGCTATCCATTGGTCCCAGTGAACATATAACGTGTCCAGGCTCTGGTGGACACTAGGGCTGAATGTTCACTGATTCATGGTAACCCTGAGTGGTTCCCCGGGACCCCCACTATCATAGATGGATACGGGGGAAGGCTATCAGAGTAAAAAAAAGCCCAGATCCCTTTGGGAATAGGGCGTCTACCCCCAAAAGAGTATACTGTGTATATATCTCCTATCGATGAGTATATTTTGGGGATTTATATTCTGCAGGGTCTATGGCTGCAGACCACTGCAGGTGAGTTCAGACTGAGAGTACGTGTGGTGAAGGCAGTTCTGAGGGGACATGCTAGGCACCCACCCATAGCTTTGCCTATGCCTCAGTGGGTGACTAATACCAAACAATACAAACTGCCTGGGGGGCATAAAGAGACTGGAGAAACTCTCCAGGAGCTGGAAAAGGTGGGTATTATAAAGCACAGCCATAGTCTGTTCAACTCCCCAGTGTGGCCAGTAAAAAAGCCAGATGGCTCCTGGTATATGACTGTGGATTACAGAGAACTGAATAAGGTCATACTCCCTATGCATGCTGCTGTCCCCTCTATTGCAGGCTTGATGGATACCCTCAGCCATGAACTAGGAACATATCATTATGTGGTAGATCTTGCTAATGCCTTCTTTTCCATTGACATTGAGCAGGAAAGTGAGGAACAGTTTGCCTTCATGTAGGAAGGATGGCAATGGACTTTCACTGTCCTCCCACAGGGACACCTCCACAGCCCCACCATCTGTCACAGACTTGTAGCCCAGGACTTGGCTACATGGGAGAAACCACCAACGGTGTGGCTATACCATTATATTGATGATGTCATGCTCATGTCCGATTCTCTTTCAGATCTAGAAGGTGCAGCACTTTGACTGCTGCAACATTTACAGGAGAAAGGATGGGCTGTGAACAGCACCAAAGTTCAGGGATCTGGTTTGTCTGTCAAATTCTTGGGGGTCGTCTCGTCGGGTAAGACCAAAGTGATATCAGAAGCAATTATAGATAAAGTCCAGGCCTTTCCAACCCCCACGGGGAGAGGAGTAAAAGTATGGTAAACTAGACCTGGAAGGGACCCCCTTCCTGCTACAGTCCTATCACAGGACCACTCTCTTGCATGCATCCTACCTGATGGACAAGATTTGCCTATGTTGGTGGCATTAAAACATGTGTCTTATCGTCCCTAAAGTCTTTGTTATTAAGAACCTCCTCTGGCTTGAGGATTATTATAATTTTTGTTACCTGTATCAAAATCTTGCTGTATCTTAATTTTTATTATCTATAAGTTGTTATCCTCTGTTGCTATTGTGGAATCTGGTTATAGTGCTCCAGCTTTCTCGCACAGGGACCATTGTGGAAGATGGAAAGCGTGTAGATTGTAAGACAAGAATCCTGGAGGGGTGGAGTGTGGAGAAGTTAGGGTTCCTATGGCCAGGATCCTCACTGAACTTAAGCCACCTGATGATGTAACTGGCCTGTTGCTAGGCTACCGCTTCCACACCTTTAGGCAATAAGCCATTATTGTGTTAATGTAAGGAGTTCCGCCCAGTGCTCTGCGCGAGAGACAGGGTGGCGGGGCTGCAAGGCTGTAGGAGAGGGGTGCAGAGGCTGGAGTGGTGGCAGCGCCAAGGGACTGACCTGCCACCTGGAAAAAAAGTCGGGTATAACCTTTTCACCCCAAGAACCCTTTGCTGTAAATTTCTTTGGTCACAGTGAATCTATAGCGAACTTGCTGGGGCTGAAACTCATTTGCAAGACAATACACAAACTTAAATATGCATACATTGTTAGTAAAAGAGCATTATGCTCATTTTGCTCTACATATTTTTTTGTTGCCTGATCTTTTTCAAATATATATATGTTTTAAACATTTTCAGTGTCAGTAAGTCTGATCTAGAATATGATTTTTGATGGCTACATATTATTCTATCTTACTGCTGTAGTGTAATTTTCTCATGTAGTTTTGGCATTCAGATTGTTTTCAGTGTTTCATTATCCTAAATAATTCATTGGAGAACAAACTTAGACTTAGATACTGTTGTATCCTTGACTATATAACAGTGTCTGGCACTTGGTAAATGCTCACTAAAATATTTGTTCAGTGAATGACTGAATATGTCAACTCAATTTCCATTTTAGTCACTGATGCTTCTTTTCATACTCTGTATTGTGCAAGTCCAAATACATGTTTTAAAAATAATAACTGCAGTAATCACAGAACTGTGCAGATCAAGGTCACAGTCCTAATTCGTAGATTTTCAACTAATGTGACATTGTGCAAAGGCCTGCCTGTATTATTTTATTTCCTTAGAGAATTTGGAAAATGCATATGAAGACAAGAAAGAAAGACGAAATCACCTGTAGTTACAGCACCATTTAGAGTTAGTCACTATGACATGTATATATATATATATATATACACATACAGACATATACATATATTCCTTAGTCCTTTTTTGTGTGCCAATATATACTTTTTTTACAAAAAAAGGGGGAATAATACTATACATACTGTTTTATAATCTGTTTTTCATTTAATAGACGTATTGTCAACATTTCTTCATATAATTAAGTATTTTTCTTTTACCCGGTTGTTTCAGCTTCTTAGGGTTACATTTTATGGATAGATTGGAGTATTTTTAACTAATTTACCATTGTTGGTGAAGTCCATAGTTTTTTGTATAAACAGTGAAAAATATTCTAAAATCTTAATAATTTCTACATGTCAGTAGTTTTCAAATGCTGTGCTACAAAGGTACATTGATTAAGAAATTTAAAAAAAACAGAAATATACCCCATACTATAGTTTAGTTTTGGAAAGAATATTGGGGAAAAAGTAGGTAGGACATTTTTCATGATTCATTTACTGGATTCATTTCTGTATTTAAGAATTTTACCAACAGTGTATTAATTTTATAATTAAAAATAAACACTAAAAATTGTTTTTAAATTCTAATTCACGCCCAGCACTCAGACCTTGGTTTCTAATAGCATTCTCCAATACAAGGAACCAGGGCTCCTTGGGAAAGGACCAACTGTACGTCTGGGGTAGGGAAAATTCAAGATGAGCCCAGAGTGTCTGGTAGGCCAGAAAGTAAAGTGCTCAAAGATGAAACGGATAGGGCATGTCAAAGGGACACAGGCACCCACCTGAAAGAGCTCCCACTAGCCAGAACTGGAACAATATGAGAGACAAAATAAATGGTATTGGATTATAACCCAAAATATAAAATAAATATCCATAAGTCCATAATAATAATATAAATTATTATTTATAAATAAGTGATTAAAGAAATCTTAACCAAGGGGCTGTCTGTGAAATGGTTGACCAGCATTCCTCAAAATTGTTAAGGTCATCAACAGGGAAAACCTGAGAACCGGTTACAGCCCAGAGGAGACTAAGGATAGAGGACACGACAAGCTGCGTAGGGATCCTGACTTCGAACCTGAACAGAAAAAGCACATTAGTGAAAAGACTAGGGAAAACTGAACAAAGTCCTTAGTTAACCATATTGTACCAGTATTGGTTCCTTACTTTTAATAAATGTAGCACAGTTATGTAAGAATGATAACATTAGGGAAAACTACCAAAGGGCTGTTTGGGAACCGTCTGTACTATCTTTGTATCTTCTCTTTAATATATAAAACTATTATAAAATATAAAGTTTAATTAAAATAAGGAAAAATATTTCCAGGAATAAAAATGTCCATTAGCAAGCATCATTGCCTATTAAAAAAGCAAACTACTTTTAACCCCTTAAATTATATTTTATCATGTTATTATAAACACTGTGAATGAAAGCCACTTCTTCATGCCCACAGAGGCAAAGCCCACATTGTTAATATGGCATCTGTATCGCTTTGCAAGTGGCCACCTCAGGCATGCCTGTGAGACCATGGCTTTGTCTTTCATCCTGCCCTAGGTCCAAGAGCCCCATCCTCTGAGCTTTGTCTTAGCTGCCTGGGGCTCCCTTGTGCTGAAGTTAAGCCTGGGTGGATTTTGCTGAGCAGCCTATGGTTCTTTGGATCTTTTTTTCAATCTACCTTCTCTTAGTCAATCAGGTCTTGGTAAGGAGAAGAGGTAACTTTGTTAGATTTTAGACTGTATTCCAAGGGCAACAGGAAGCTTTTGAAGGTTTTAGGTAAGAGATGTATAATCAGAATATGAACTCAAACAGAGGGAGGGAAGAGTGACTTAGGAGTGACTAATACAGCAGTCTGGGCAAGAGATGTGGTAGCTCAGACTAGGTGCTGACACGACGGGTGGAAACTTTGATACCAGGACAGTTACTGTTAATGCTACTGGTAAACATATATATAAATTCCTGTGGAGTTTGCATTGCAAACCCTCTTACATTCTTTGTCAATTAATGTTTACAACTCTGGGCAGAATTTCCATTTTGCAAATGGGGCCATAGGAAATTAAGTGAATTGCTCAAGGCTAAGTAGCATAATTTTAACCCAAGCACTTTGATTTCCAATCCATTGTGCTTTCCAGTGCCCAACTGCAAGATTAAGGGGGAGATATGTAAACAGTTTGGTCTTTTACCCATTGGGCTAATAGTTTTCAATATTACTGTACTTATAAGTTCAAAACTAGATTCCTGAGCCCGCCCTCTGAGGTTCTGACTCAGTAGTTCTGAGGGGGGCCTGGAAGTAGTAGCTACAAGAGGCAGCACCCTTGGGGGATGCAGGGAAAGGGCTCGCGGGTCACACTTTGAAAACCGGTGTTGCAATGCTCTTTGCTTGTTTTCCTGATACCCGTGCGTAGGCAACACGGAACCACAGCAATTTTTCTCTGAGCACATGTTATGGTGATGTTAAAATGGATATAGGTTTTTAAAAGCTGTTATTTGAGCATTCATCTTTTCTTCTCTGGGTAGCATTAGCAAACTTTGCTTTGAACCTTCTTTTGCTGTTTAATGACTACCTTGTCCCTTTTGCTCCTGTCCCACCTCAAGCCTCTGTGGTTGCTGTCCACATGCCCTGGGCCCCGTCCCTGTGGCTTCCCGGCAGCAGGCCTCTGACCGCAGCGCAGGCGGGGGCTCCCATGCCTCCGCGGCCCCCGCCCAGCAGCACGCCCACACAGGCACTTCGGAGCAGAAGCCTCAGCCCTGCATCGGGACCTGAGGGTTTGGAAGCCGCAGGGAAGAGGGGCTGGGAGAGGCTGGTTTGAGTGTTTTCCCATCTTAAGCACTCCAGCCAAACTGCAGAGTATGTCTTTGGTGTGTCGTTCTTCCTTTAGGAAAATAAGTTGTACAGTAATCACGCCCTGTCTTATTTGACCTGAATACTGGATTTTCTTTCTTTTGCTTGGCTTTCCAGTACGTCTAAAATCAGAGGTGCTTCTTTATGTAATTACTTCTGTTGCTACCCTGTCTGAAGGTCACTTAAGGCACGTGGTTCACTATTTATGGATTTTATCTCCTTTTCAATTACTACGTGGAAATAAATACCCAAGCGCTTGCAGTTCAAGTTACAAAAGAGAGGCCCCGGCTAACGTGGTTTTGGTGCCTTCAACGTGATCCATCAATGCTTTATTCTCACACCTTACCTCAGCCTCCACGGGCCCCAGAAAGTTCCTGCGCCCTCACTCTCCACAGGCACATGTTCCTGGAGGCAGAGCTGGGGGGTAAGTAGGACACCCAGAGCCAAGTCTCCTTGCCGCGTGGCGGTGGCTCCTCGGGGGGAGGTGTGAGGGGCGTGTTTGCGCATTGCTCAGGGGGGCCCTGGGCCGCCCCACATGCTGTTTGCTCTCTCTCGGCCCCTCAGCTGTGTGGGCGCTGGCAGGTGGCAGCTGTGGGTGTTTGCTGAGCGCCTTCGGAGGACCGGGTACTGCAGAATCGCTTTGAGCCGTTAAAGACATGTCCTTCTGTCAAGCGGATGGGGCACACGTGGTCGTCAGCTGCGGCTGTCTTCTGTGGGACCCCGCAGCCCGAGGAGGCACACGCCCCGCAGCCTGGGCTTGGCGGGTTTCTGGGTGGGACCCCCCGACCACGGCTCCTCCTGGCCATGCGTGCTGCTGGGAGGGCCGGGCAGCCACTTCGGCAGGACGTAACGGCTGCCCGAGCCCGGCAGTCGACCCCACTCCCAGCCTGGCTTCTATCCAAGAACTGGCCACAAAGTGGTACCCTCCTACAGCGAGCCCCTCGGGACAGCAAGCGTTCAGCTTTCTCCAGTGATTCTTGCCCTAAAGGGTGGGACTGAGGAGGGCCTTTTCCCTGGGTATCTCTCCAAGGGGGGGCCCTGGGGCGCATAGTCCCGGTGTCTCCATGGCAGCAGGGCCAGGTGGAGCCAGCAAGCCTTGTTCAGGCCAATGCAGTGTGGTGGCGTCGGACCCTTCGAATCCTTCGTGATTCTGCCCCCTCCATAGTCACTGGGCCACAACCTCCTCCCCCCCTGCCATGGCCTCCCCGTGGGTCACCCTCTAGGAATGGTGACACTTCCATCTGCTTTCAGAAGCTTTTAGACAGTGGGTCTGTGGGGAGAGGGGAGGACCCAGGGTAGGTCCAAGTTGGCTTCTAAAGAGGACAGCCTGGAATCTAGAGCATAACACCCAGGGGCTTGGTGAGCTTGAGTCTGAACTTCCAGGGTATTTAATCAGAGAGGCAAAGGCCTGGGACAGTCGAGTGTCTGGGCAGAGAGCGTTCACAGCAGGCAGTGGCTTCATGCGGGTGGGGCCATACGGACCATCGGGGCGGAAGCGAGTCCCCTCTCAGCAGCTCCTGGGAAGGGCACCAGGACAGGCTCCAGCTCTCCAGAGAGAGTATTCTGGCAAGAAATGGGCACATTGTCAGGCTGCAAGCCAGGCAGCTGTGGTTTGGGGCAGGGTTCCCGGGCCAGCAGGGGACTGGAATGCCAAGTGGGAGCTGAGCGGGCGCCCAGTCATATGCCAGGATTGGCCACAGGGTGGTTTGAGACAGAAATGTTGTGCTTGCAGGACACCTGGGTGCCAAAGAGCTTTCCTCAGGCACCTGGATCCTGGGCTTAGGGCAGCAAGGCTTACCTCTCCCCCTTCCTCCACTAGCGGCCTGAGGCCCCAGACTGTGAAACAATAAGCATGTGTGGGATCAGCTCAGCTCCTAGAAGAAGAGAGTGTGGGGATGTCCCTGGGGAAATGGGATTACATTTATCCTCATTCTTCCCACCAGAGTTTTTCCCGTGAAAAACTATCCCAGCTATTCCTATAAACTGGAATAGATAAGGTCTTACAAAGGTTTCTGATAGATTTATTTTAATCTTTGAAATACACAGATGCACAAAGGGACTACTGATGATAGATAGATATGTACATCCATACAAACACAGACAGATACATCTTACGTACATAGTAGATGAAGTCCTAAAAAGTCTATTTAAATTCAGTTTTTGTAAATAACCCCTACTTGAAACTTCATACTTAATTCCATTACTTCCTTAATTTAAATTTTCTAATATAATTGTTTTCTTCTTTGAATCCATTTTGTTGTTTGACTTCTGTATGTAGGTCCTTGATGTAATAATTTTATGGATATTTATCAAATGTAATTTTCAATGATTTTAGGAATGTATACTGAGTAATAAAGAAGTTGAATTTTCTAAAATCTTAAAAATATGTACAGGGGAAATTTGTCAATTGATATATTATTAAGTTCTGGAAAAACAGAATTCCATTGTAATGAGCGTTACCCTAGTAGAGGGCCCACCCGGCTAGAGTTGGGAGTGGAGGATTCCCCCTCTGCAGCTGAGTGGCAGGCAGTACTGCCCGCCCCCAGCCGGGGGACCGCCGAGATGAGCCGCCCTCCCGCCGGGTTCTCCAGGCAGGGCGCCCGTGGGGGCAATGGCACCGAGGCCCCCAGAGCCCGAGGCAGGGGGTGGGTGGGTGGAAGGTGCGTCCCTGGCCTCCTGCTGCGTGGGGAGGAATTGATCAGAAGAACCCACAGCAGAAGGAACTTCCGGCCTCCAAACGCGGGTGTGTCACTCAGGGCATTTCCTCTCTCGGCCATCTCTGCAGACACGCCGAGGAATGCTGGCTACATCCTCCGTGGGCAATTCGGACAATGCTTTTCCAGTACTTTATCTGACCGGCTTGGTCAACACGGCGCCTTGAATCAAAGATATCCGAGAAGAGAAAGGCCTGCAGTGTCACGAGTCCATTCCTCAGGGCGGGGCAGGGGTGAGAGGCAACCTGATCTGCCCTCCACCTCTGGGCAGAAGCATGAGGTGAGCCTCTTTAGACCCAGAGCAAGCCGTCGGCACCGGCCGCGTTAGGAGTAGCCAGCTCAGCTTCTCCTTCTGGCATCTCTCCTTTGCTTACCTTCAGTCTCACTATGTCATTGGACATGATTTGCTGAGGCAGGAAGGTGTGCTCAGAAAATCTTCCACAAACGTTTCACAGGGCCTGTGGCCGATGTGGCCTGCAGCTTCGGTAAAGCCGAGCTGAGGGCACAGCCTGAAGCCGTGCTCTGCTCGGGAGGGCTGGCTCCAGGGGGTCTGCGGACCCTCTCTGCTGCTGCGGGGGGAGAGTGGCAGGCCATACTGCCCCCCCAGGAGACCGCCGAGACGAGCCGCCCTCCCGCCCGGTTCTCCAGGCAGGGCGCCTGTGGAGGGAATGGCGCTGAGGCCCCCAGAGTGCCCGAGGCAGAGGGTGGATGGTGGGAGGCACGGCCCCTGAAGCAGCAACCCAGGCGCCCAGTGTTTGTTCTCAGGCCTCCTGTCAGGGGCCAGCGAGGGAAACCCCAGAGACAACCTGCAGCTGTCTTAAGCAGAGGACTGACACGGCAGAGGGACTGACACGGGAAAGGGACTGACACGGGGAAAGGGACTCACTCGACTTATTCTGAGAAACTTTTGCAGGGTAGAAGAAGGAGCTGTGAACACGGATTTGAAGGAAACAGAATTGGGTTCAAAATCAGGAAGCCTTTTCTATTAGGGTTGTTCAGAAGTGCAGCAGGTCTAACCATGCATGAATGGATAAAGTAAATGTGGCACATGCATACAGTGGAATATTATTCAGCCCCAGAAAGGAAGGAAATTCTGACACTGGCTACAGTGTGGAGGAAACTTGAGGACATTGGAAGTCACCAGCTGTCCTGATGTGTGCCTCACCATTTTCCCTGTATTTCACTCTCATCTTGGTGTTTGATATAAAAGGCTGCTGAACTCATTGTTGACAGAAATCCAATTCAAACTAATATATGCAAAAATGGGAAATGACAGGCTTTCGGGAAACCTAAGAGTGATTCTAGGCAGGTAAATCCAGGAGCCCAGATCCTGTCATCATGATAATATGTTGTACTCTCTCTTTTCTCCACATTTCCTGTGTTGCCTTCATTCTCACTGTCTCTACCTGGTGGCAAAAAGTGGTCACCAAGGTATCCAGCTTTGCATTAATGTCACAGAATTCAAGCCATAGAATCTCTTTTTAAATTATCCCATTGCCAGATGATTTTTCTAAAGGCTAACCTAACACCAAAAATAAGATTTAGTGCCTGCCTTCAGTCATCTTACAGTGAATAGGTTAAGCCTGTGAAACAATTGGAGCCTGGCTGGTTTATAAGAAGGAGGAAACAGTAATTTTCAAATAGGATATGTATATATGTGTATCTTCTAGATTTTGGAGAATCAGGGAACTAGTGGAATGCCACTGAATGCCTAAAGTCAAGGGCTAGGGGCACCAGGACATGGGAAGAGAAAGAGAGAAGAAGAAATTCAAGAGAATTCTTGCCTTCTCACAACTTTGATTAGGCTCTGAGGGTAACCACCTTTTGTATATAAATTCTAACAACTATAGTCAGTAACTGGGTTCTAGATAATCAGGATGTGTGGTGATCTAAACATAAAAACACTGGTCACCATTTAAAGTACATGTAAATCACTGGTGAGACTCGAGCCTGGGAGACCAAGGGTTTTACTCTATCTTCCTTTAAGAATCTTGCAAGCGTCAAGAAGGGAAAAGGAAGAGGAACCTGATGCTAATGTGACCAAAGTGAAGGTTCCAGAATAATTAATTATTATAAAAACATCCTCAAACTTGGTAAGGAACTATAGAATCACTAGGGAAAGTCATAGAAAAAGCATTTTCCTAACCATAAACATTCATTGTAAGGGATCAAAAGACTTCTGCTTCCAGACAACATAGAGTGAAAGGAATGGATCCACTTCCTGCCTTCAATAACTAGAAAACTGGACAAAATACACGAAAGAATAGTTTTTAGATTATTAAACAACAGGGAACATAGAACTATGGCCTTGAGGGGAGAGGATTGGGAAAAGAGTCTTAAAATTGCTCCAGCTTATTGCAATAATTTCCAAACTGCAGTGCAGTGGATGGGGGTAGAAACAGAGCTCAACAGATGCACTGCAACAAGGAAATAGAGATCCAGGCAAAGGGAGGCTGAAGCCACCAGAATTTATGGATCAGGCTGTCAGAGGGGGAGCTGCAGAGAAAGAACAAGCTCCGGAGATTTGCACAGGGTCACTTTGAAACGGGCTGAATGCTGATCTATGTGCACAACAGGAAAGTGTCTGAGAGGAAAGAACCACCTCAAAGCAGCCTAAACATTCCCTGGACTCACACTGGGCTGGGAATAGGTTGTTTTCCCACCAACCAGAGTAGAAAGACCTTCTAGGAGAGAAGGGAGACTCTTCTTATTTAGTCCCACCTTAGAAATGGGACTAAATAAGCCCTGGACTAAAGGTTGCTCTGGGCCCACCATAACAAAGTTTAAAATCAAGCCTTTAAAGGAGCTAACTTATTCCAGGTAACAAGCCAGTGCCATAATACAGTTCAATGCCATTTTAATGAATACAGTAAAATTCAACAATGTAGAATTACAGTGTCAGGCATCTAGTCAAAAATTGCCAGGCATACAAAGAAGTAGAAAATATTACTCATAACCAAGAGAAAAAATAATCAAAAGGAATAGACCCAGAAATTATAGAAATGATGAATTAGCAGACAAGAACATTAAGGCAGCTATTTTAAATATGCTTCCCATGTATAAGAAAGTAGAGGAAAACAAACATCATGAGAAGATAAATTCATATAGAAAGAGACCTGGATGGGACATGTAAAAATGAAAAATATAATGCCTGACATGAAAAATACTGGATAGGATTAATAGTTAATCAGACACTCCAGAAAAAAAAATAAGTGAAACTAAAGGCAGAGCAATATAAACTATCCACAAAGAAGCATACACAGAAGAAAACACTGAAAAAATTAACAGAGCAATAGTGATTTTTGGACTATACATGTGCAATCCAAATGGACCACATACATACAGTTAAATTGCCAGAAAATGGTGTGGGGGATGGAGGAGAAAATATATGAATAAATATGAATAAAAAGGTTCAATTTTGATGTAAACTATAAACTAATAGATTCTTCTCAACAAACACTAAGCAGAATAAATATTAGTAAAACCATGCCAAGACATCATAAGCAACATCTTTAAATCCATGGTAAGAAGAAAATCTTAAAAGTGGCCAGAGGAAGAGGGACACATTACATACCTGGGACCAAAAATGACAATTACAGCAAACTTCTTGTCAAAAATATGTAATCCAGAAGACAGTGAAATAATATCTCTAAAGTAATGAAAGAAAAACTGTCAATCTTGAATTCAATACCCTGAGAAAATGTTTCAAAAATAAACATGAAATGAAAACTTCTCAAACAAAGGTAAAAGAATTCATCACTAGAAGTTCTTTATTGCAAGAAATGTTAATGGAAGTTTTTCAGGCAGGATATCACACAAGTAAAGGATCTACAGAAATGATTGAAGAGTGCCAGAAATGGTAAATATGTGCATAATTTCTTTGAAAGATGATTGACTGTTTAAAGCAAAAACAATTTCAGTGTATTGTGGGATTCATAACATATGTTGAAGCACAACATATGAAAATAGCTCAAAGAAGGAAGAAATAGAAATATATTGTTTTAAGATTCTTATACTAAACTTGAAGTGGAATAATATTATTTGAAGTTAGATGGTTAAAAGTTAAAAAGTATAATATAGACCATAAAAGGCTTCAACATTTCTATTTCATTCTGGCTTTAATTAGTTATAATGACATTTGTAGTTTCAAAATTTAACCTGTCTCTGTAGTTCAACATCTGCTCCTCTTTTATTAAACATTGCCAAGTAACAGCAAACGAAAGTATTTTCAGCTTCATTCTAGTCTCACCAAGCTAAATTTGGCACTGTGGAATTTGTTGGTAAGGATAAGCTATGTAAGAATTCCTAAGCTTGAAGTAATGCTGGCTTTGTGCCATTTCTATTTAAATTATGGTCGGAAAAATTTGTGTTTACAAATTCTGCAGTTAACAAACTGTACTATTTTCTGTTGGAGAAAATATGTAAGGTCTTTCTAACTTGGAGGTCCCATACATTGCATATAGCAAAGAAAAGAAGGTCACACTTCTCTGGGGCTGTTCCTTATTCATTACAGGATGAACAAGACTTGGAAACCACAATGGAAAACTTGCTTACTTAGTAACTAGCCATTCTTGTCAGATGAATAGAAAATAATACTGACCTCACTGATTTTTCCACCAATGTATCTCCTTATTCAGGGCTACACGTGAGTCGTATTTGGAGCTATAAGCTTTAAACAAGGTCTATTACTTAGTGGCTGGATAATATGATAATGGCATAACATCTTAGGTGGCAGTGGATAGCTTGTGAAGTAAGGTATATAGTTAATAAGCACATCTAGATAGAGGTCCAGGCATCCTAGCTTAGTGGTAAAGAATAAGCATGGGATTCAGGAGATCCAAAGAATGTCCTAGTTCTGCCATTTGCTAGACCTAAAGCAAGGCCATGTAACTCCCTGGACATTAGTTGTTACTTTAGACCAGAGTAATGTTTCTCCGAGTGGAGTACATACTATTGGTGGTATTCCAGATTTTTTTCTTTTTAATATGTATTCATGCATTTTAGAAAATACAACTATTTTAGAAAATCGACTATATCCAACTATAATTTTATGACTATTATTGATTAGGAAGAGTTAAAATATAAAAATCAAATCAATATAAAGACATATATTATGTAAACAATAGTCCAAGCAATACTAGAATAGGGAAAAAGCTGAAAAGGTTTTCAGTTTAACATGGTGGGTTTGTAAGTATTTATTTTAAAGCATACACAATGGCACATGACTTGCACATAATAGTACAAATAAAAAGAGAAATAGCAACAATATTTAGAAATTAGACTTCAGATGGACATAAAGTAATTGATGAGTGACTCAAGAAAGCTGGATCTAAGCCAGTAGGGGGTGAAGTTGAGAGGTGAGCTGATTTGCATCTCAGTACCTCTGTAAGGCCTAGGAATCTGTAGTAGAGGTTACCTCTGGAGAGCTCTGGGGAGCTCGGTTGAAAACAGAACAACTGTGGTGAAAAGTCTGTCTAGGAAGGAGTAGGACACCCTCTGTCAGTCCACAGTCAGAAATCTGCCCTTCTCACAGATGCTCAGGAGACTCCAGAAGAGAATCTTCAAGAAGGTGAAACTGCTGGGACCCCAAGGGTGCGCACACTGAGAGAAGATTCATGCAGTTGGGCAGAGTCTAGAGATAGACTAGTGAAAAGAGTATAAAAAGATCTGATCAAACCATAGTACTATTATTAACTCTACAAAGGGTTTCCCAAGGAAAACAAATAGCTGAGCAGGAAAAGTAATCACAGGTCACTACGTACGGAACTCAGATGTCGATAGTGGTCTCATCATTAAAGTAACATCAACAAAACATTGATTGAAAGAATGGGGAAGGATGGGAGTCAGGGTGGGCTGGGTAAGGAGTAGTGAAATTAAGCTTAATCTGAATCTTCCAAATAAGGAAGTCAATCAGTATTGCTAAAATACAAAACCAAGTAGAACTATTGGGACTTGTTTTTTAAAATAAAGAATTGGGGCAAATATGAAATTAGAATTTAGAAGCTTGGAAAGTAGTAACTTCAGGTTGTAGAAGTCTGCTTTATTTGACCTTTAACTATATGCAATATAATTTCGACACAAGTTTTTAAATTCCACTTAAAAAGTTATGAAAGTGTGTTATACACATGATGGAACTTTGGAAAATACTAGCCTGGAAGACTTTTAAGCTCTGACAGCCTGTGAATTGATTGAAAGAAACTGCAAATTACCATTCTCCATTGTCATTTGTGTGTTGTCATAATACCCAGGAAGCTTAAGTCACATGAATTTATCATTTAAATTGTAGTGAATTATTTTGGGTACACTGGTGGAGGATTTTAACATGGAAACATTACAGGGTTTCCTAAACTAGGGCTGGAAGGTACCTGTGGCACGTGAGGCCTTTAAGTGCTCATTTATAAAGGTGTCTTTATACATTTTTGCCTCATAAGTACTATTTCTCTCCCCCCCTTTTAAGTTACAGATTATTTCTCGAATGGCTGGGGCCAGGATGCATGTACTGTAGCTGCAAGGCTTTCTGGTTCTATTTCATATCTGTTAAATTGAAAATACGAGGGGTGGATAGGCATCTACTACTAAATGAGATAATGTAAATATCAGGCACCTAATGAACGTTTGCTACCCTCTCTCTCACTCACCCCCCGTGGGAAAGGAGATTAACTGGCAATCATTCAAATTACGACTCATCATTTCTTGGGTTCCTGGAACCTGGGACCAGAGTGATGTTTGGATGTGAGGAACTTCCATAAAGAGCCTGATGGCCGGAAGAATCTAGAATTATATCAGAAGAAAGGAGAAATTAATGGGAAATGACTGGATTTTACACCCCCTGGTTTGGAACACTCCAACGCCAAGAGAAGTTTTTCTTGTCATATGTGATTTCATAATAATTAGGGCCAGCTGTGCCGGGCAGTTCGGGCAAGCCAGATGCCAAGCCCCACTCACACACTTACAGGAAGACGCTCATCGTCAAGAGCCCCCAAACCTCCCGTAGAAAATCAGAAGAAGATAAATTATGTTATCTCTTCCCATTCTGCCAAAAAGTTTTTCTTCTGAGTACTGATAACCTCTATGGCTTTCACTTGTGTTTCATATCTGACAATAACGCTACCAATGTTGTTATATTGTGCATACATGGAAGAATTTTTTTTTTAAAGACATCATTAACAACTTTTCCATTTTGCTGGGATTTGTTCTTGGATTACTGCCCCTACCCATAAGCCAAACCAACTCACCCGTAAGTCACGTATTTGTTGGCCAATAAAGATGAACTGTCTCAGCATCTCTTGAATTCGAAAGGAATGGGGAGACTGGGGGATGGGTTAGAAGGAAGGAGACTTCCGCTATAAGCTCTGCTGTAACTTTTGAATTTAACTGGAAAGATGTTTTAAAATTTCTTATTCCAAAAAGTAAGTAGTATGTAAAAAGAATTTTTTTTCAGTAGAAGAATATATTTGTTTGCTGACTGGTTCACCTTACTTGTAGTTTTGGTCGACATAAACTCTATTTTAGAGACTGGACACTTCTTTTCCTCTAGGTCACTCAAATCATATTTTCTCAATTGTTCTGTGGGTTTTTTGAAGTATTTTAAATTGCAAGTCCTTTCACCTGATGTTTTTTCTACTTCAGGACTATATCTTTATATAGTGTATTGCTTGAGCGGAGTGGAGCTGGGCCAGGCCTTACGGCAGGGTGGGGGTTTGCCTGGTCCCGCGCCCCCTGCTTTACTCAGGCTGGCCCGCTTCCTCACCAGGCTCCTGCTTCCACTGGTCACTCTTTTTTGGCAGCTGGAAAGGAGGTGGAGCAAGAGCCACAGCTCTCCTGTTATTTGCCATGGTGACTAACTTGGGGCCAAATGTAGAATTCACCACATTCCTGAAATTGACTCATTTCCATCCAAAACTCTCGGGGTTGGGTTGGAACTAAGCTCAGGCTTTCCAAGGGGCCACCCCTGTGAGCTGGTCTTGGATGATTATCTGGACCAGCCCGGGGTTGGTCTCCATCTTGGGCACAGAGTCCAGGTGTTCTGGGCAAGCTGATTTTTAAAAAATGGCTTAGATGTCCTTAGATGGGAACAAGAATTCTGAGAAGAGTATTTGGAATGGATCTTACACTCATCTGGGTTCCTTGCCCAGTAGAACTTCCAACAAAGTAGCCTCCTCCAGCTGTCCTAGCTCTAACCACAGTGTCGGAAGGGCAGCAGGAAACAGGTGATCTTCAGAAGTGCAGGGAGCTCAAGCTTAACTGGGTTCCCTGCTTTGGTTCCCATCAGCCACACTCCTGTATTTTCTCAATTCTTGCAGCAAGATTAGTTTAGAGATTCACTAATACTTTTCTTAAAGGCATTTAAGCGTTTTACATTTTAATTCAACAATGTGTAATGAAACTCATGCCATTGACTAGTAGGGTTCCCCTATATGGGGGACACATACACTTATTTTATAGATCAGTGGTCCCTAAAATGAACTAGTGGATATGCAAGGCAATCCTTTGGAGTGCAATAAGAAAATATTTGAACATAGATTTATTTTTATCAAAAATTAAAGAGAAATTAAGCTTTACTAGTATTTAATAAATAGATTAACATTGGTCTCCTCTCTCAAACCCCATGTCAGAAGGTCAGATGTTCTGGACAAGTGAGGAGAAAACTTGAGGGAATCCCATAATTTGGAAAGGTTAATAGCATCACCATAATGTATATGTTTTCAGTGTGCTGGGACACACGGCAGTTTATATGTGACAGGTTGCATGGATTTACAGGTTTTATAATCTAGTTTTGATAAAACTAAACTTGATAAAAACAAGCCTGAAGGTATTTTTCTAATGGAATCAGAGAATAAAGCTAATAACAAAATATAAACACAACAACCAGAATATGATAAAGCAGACACCTCTCTTATTCATTTATCACCTGAGGTAAAAATAAGGACAATCTAATTCATCACATGGTCCCAACTAAAAATATTAGTGAGAGCAGAGATATCATTATTTCATCTTTATCTCATCCTTTTCAGATTTCTACTTCTGTAAACATTTTTTAATATGCATAATATGCTAATAGAATTTTATATGACTATAACTTTATGACTAGATAACATTCCATGAGTGAGCACTCTCGAAATTCTTTTACTGGTAGGATGTGCAATCAAAATAGTTTGAAGACCACTGTTACAGAGACGTAAACTAAAGCAAAAGAATATTCAATTATTTCTGTTTTCACAAAGCAAATGAGTGAGTGCCAGAAATAAGTTCTGTCCTTCTAGAGTCCAATCACAGCAGGCTGTCACCTCTCAGGATCTCTGTGATTCTCTAGACTGCCACCTTCTTAAAATATTATTTCTTTATTTTTTTATTTTATTTTTTTATTATTTTTATAATTTATTTTGGCATCATTAATCTACAATTACATGTGCAATATTATGGTTATTAAACTACCCCCTTTATCAGGTCCCCCCTACCAACCCCATTATAGTCACTGTCCATCAGCACATGAGATGCTATAGAGTCACTACTTTTCTTCTCTGAGTTGTACAGTCCCCCCCGTGCCCCCCCACCTTACGTCTGCTAATCATACTGCCCCTTTTACCCTCTTATCCCTCCCTTCCCACCCATCCTCCCCAGTCTCTTTCCTTTTGGTAACTGTTAGTCCGTTCTTGGGTTCTGTGAGTCTGCTGCTGTTCTGCTAAAATATTATTTCTAACATTATATATAAACTAAATCCATAAGGTAGTCAAATAATGCTGTGGAAGTAAGTAAAGTTCTGCAGGCAGGCAGCCCTGGGATGTGGCCCAGCCTCTGCAATTAACTAGCTCTCTAAGAGTTTCAGTTTTCTCATCTGTCAAATGGGATTTGTGAGGATTAAATGAATTAATAAATGCAAGGTCTCTGGCACATGGTAGCCTTCCCTCCACCATTTTATTTTAATTATAATTCATGGAATTTAACTCTAGAAAGTGAGGTTGGTCTAAACGCCTCCATAAGTCAGGCATCCTGTGGAAGGAAACTGTCCCCTCCATCCCTAACATACTCTCAATGACACTGCCCTGCTCTTCCCGGGACACCTGCACTGAAACTCTCCTGGCTCTCAGACGTTTCTTTTTTGCCAAAGACCAGGTCCAGTTCCATAACTCTCCCGGGAATACCAAATGGTCCTGACATGAGGAGACTGAACTCTGGAACCATATCCCCCAGAGTCAAGTCAAAATCTTAGGGGTGGCGATTTGACAAAGTAGATCAATGTGAAAGTATAATATCATATTTGTAAATAAAAAAGACGTTCATAATACACACTATAAAAATAAAACTCCAGGCCATCTTGGCTGGTGAGGATACCTAGAGTTAAATTAAAATGAGAGGAAAGGGTAGAATGAGGGGAGTCCTCATAAGTAGGCATTTCAAACACAGGAGAAGAGTAGGAGAGTTTTGTGTTTATACAGTGGGGACAAGTATTTTAAAATGATGAGCAAAAGGACAGGCAAAAGGATTTGAACATTTCACCTAAGAAGTTACTCTGGGGCAAAGAAGCACACAGAAAGGTGCTCCGCGGCAGCAGTCATCAGGGGCGGAGGAACGAAAACGGCAGTGATGGCCCTAGGCCCTTACAGAATGGCATCGAAAACAACAAGAAAAAAAAACCAAAAAACCCCAAGTGCTGTTAAGAATGAACTCTCGAATAGACCACACACTAGGCCACAAAAAGAGCCTCAGTAAATTAAAAAAGATTGAAATTCTACCAACCAACTTCTCAGATCACAAAGGTATAAAACTAGAAATAAACTGTGCAAAGAAAACAAAAAGGCTTACAAAACATGGAGACTTAACAACATGCTCCTAAATAATCAATGGATCAATGACCAAATTAAAACAGATCAAGCAATATATGGAGACAAATGACAACAACATAACGCCCCAACTTCTGTGGGATGCAGAGAAGGCAGTTTTAAGAGGAAAGTATATAGCAATCAAGGCCTATTTAAAGAAGGAAGAACAATCCCAAATGAATAGTCTAACTTCACAATTATTGAAACTGAAAAAAAAAAAAAATGAGGCCCAAAGTCAGCAGAAGGAGGGATATAATAAAGTAAAGAGAGGAAATAAATAAAATTGAGAAGAATAAAACAATAGAAAAAATCAATGAAACAAAGAGCTCGTTCTTTGAAAAGGAAAAAAAATAGGTAAACCCCTAGCCAAACTTATTAAGAGAAAAAGAGAATCTACACACATAAACAGAATCAGAAATGAGAAAGGAAAAATCATGACAGACACCACAGAAATACAAAGAATTATTAGAGAATACTATGAAAATCTATATGCTAACAAGCTGGATAACCTAGAAGAAATGTACAACTTTCTAGAAAAATATAACCATCCAAGACTGACCCAGGAAGAAACAGAAAATCTAAACAGGCCAATTACCAGCAATGAAATTGAATCGGTAATGAAAAAACTACCCAAGAACAAAACTCCCAGGCCAGATGGATTCACTGCTGAATTTTATCAGACATATAGAGAAGAAATAATACCCAGTCTCCTTAAAGTTTTCCAAAAAAATAGAAGAGGAGGGAATACCTCCAAATGATGAAGCCAGCATCACTCTAATATCAAAACTAGGCAAAGACCCCACAAAAAAAGATTACAGACCACTATCCCTCATGAACATAGATACAAAAATACTCAACAAAATATTAGCAAACCGAATTCAAAAATACATCAAGAGGATCATACAACATGACCAAGTGGGATTCATCTCAGGGATGCAAGGATGGTACAACATTCAAAAATCCATCAACATCATCCACCACATCAACAAAAAGAAGGACAAAAACCACATGATCATCTCCAAAGATGCGGAAAAAGCATTCGACAAAATTCAACATTCATTCATGATAAAAACTCTCAACAAATTGGGTATACATGGCAAGTACCTCAACATCATAAAGGCTATATATGACAAACCCACAGCCTACATTATACTTAACTGCGAGAAGTTGAAAGCTTTTCATCTAAGATCAGGAACAAGACAGGGATGCCCACTCTCCCCACTTCTTTTCAACATAGTACTGGAGGTCCTAGCCATGGCAATCAGACAAAACAAAGAAATACAAGGCACCCAGATTGGTAAGGAAGAAATCAAACTGTCACTATTTGCAGATAACATTACATTGTACATAAAAACCCTAAAGACACCACTCCAAAATTACTAGAACTAATATCTGAATTCAGCAAAGTTGCAGGATACAAAATTAACACACAAAAATCTGTTGCTTTCCTATACACTAACGATGAACTAACAAGAAAGAGAAATCAGAAAAACAATTCCATTCATAATTGCATCAAAAAGAATAAAATACCTAGGAATAAACCTAATGAAGGCAGTGAAAGACCTATACTCTGAAAACTACAAGACACTCCTAAGAGAAATTAAAGAGGACACTAACAAATGGAAATTCATCCCATGCTCTTGGCTAGGTAGAATAAATATTGTCAAAATGGCTATACTACCTAAAGCAATCTACAGATTCAACGCAATCCCTATCAAACTACCCACAGCTTTCTTCAATGAACTGGAACAAATAATTCTAAAATTCATATGGAACCACAAAAGACCCCGAATAGCCAAAGCAATCCTGAGAAGGAAGAATAAAGCAGGGGGGTATTTCATTTCCCAACTTCAAGCTCTACTACAAAGCCATCAGTAATCTAGACAATTTGGTACTGGCACAAGAACAGACCCACAGACCAGTGGAACAGAATAGAGAGTCCAGATATTAACTCAACCATATATGGTCAATTAATATACAATAAAGGAGCCATGGATATACAATGGAGAAATGACAGCCTCTTCAACAGCTGGTGTTGGAAAAATTGGACAGCTACATGTAAGAGAATGAAACTGGATCATTGTCTAATCCCATACACAAAAGTAAATTCAAAATGGATCAAAGACCTGAATGTAAGTCATGAAACCACAAAACTCTTAGAAAAAAACAGGCAAAAATCTCTTGGACATAAATATGAGCAACTTCTTCATGAACATATCTCCCCAGGCAAGGGAAACAAAAGCAAAAGTGAACAGGTGGGACTATATCAAGCTGAAAAGCTTCTGTACAGCAAAGGACACCATCAGTAAAACAAAAAGACATCCTACAGTATGAGAGAATATATTCATAAGTGACATATCCAATAAGGGGCTGACATTCAAAATAAAGAGCTCATGCACCTCAACAAACAAAAGGCAAATAAGCCAATTAAAAAATGGGCAGGGGAGTTGAACAGACACTTCTCCAAAGAAGAAATTCATATGGCCAACAGGCACATGAAAAGATGCTCCACATCACTAATCATCAGAAAAATGCAAATTAAAACCACAATGAGATATCACCTCACACCAGTGAGGATGGCCACCATCCAAAAGACAAACAACAACAAATGTTGATGAGGATGTGGAGAAAAAGGAACCTTCCTACACTGCTGGTGGGAATGTAAATTAGTTCAACTATTGTGGAAAGCAATATGGAGGTTCCTCAAAAAAGTAAAAATAGAAATACCATTTGACCCAGGAATTCCACTCCTAGGAATTTCCCCTAAGAATGCAGCAGCCCAGTTTCAAAAAGACATATGCACCCCTATGTTTATTGCAGCACTATTTAAAATAGCCAAGAAATGGAAGCAACCTAAGTGTCCATCAGTAGATGAATGGATAAAGAAGATGTGGTACATATACACAATGGAATATTATTCAGCCATAAGAAGAAAACAAATCCTACCATTTGCAACAACATGGATGGAGCTAGAGGGTATTATGCTCAGTGAAATAAGCCAGGTGGAGAAAGACAAGTATCAAATGATCTCACTCATCTGTGGAGTATAAGAACAAAGGAAAAACTGAAGGAACAAAACAGCAGCAGACTCACAGAACCCAAGATCGGACTAATAGTTACCAAAGGGAAAGGGACTGGGGAGGATGGGTGGGAAGGGAGGGATAAAGGGGAAAAAGGGGCATTACGATTAGCACACATAATGTGGTGGTGGGGGGCATGGGGAAGGCAGTATAGCACAGAGAAGACAAGTAGTGATTTGATTGCATCTTACTATGCTGATGGACAGTGACTGTAATGGGGTATGTGGTGGGGACTTGATAATGGGGTGAGTCTAGTTACCATAACGTTGCTCATGTAATTGTACATTGATACCAAAAAAAAAAAAAAAGGAAAAAGTATGAACTCTCATACTTGACTGGTGTGTGTCTGAGCAAAATCCCCAAACCTATTATGCCCCTTGTGATCTCGCCCCTAGGTCCCAGCCTAGGTGTCGTCCTACTGCTTGCTCACAGCTCTGCAGGCACACGGGCCTCCTTGCTTTTCCTCATACCTTTCAGTCTCACCTCTGCCACTGGTTTTGAAGATGAGTATTCAGGGAGTCTTTGAGTCAGTGATGCCTTGGCCTGGAATGCTCTCGCCCCAGGTTTGTTCACCCCCGCCCTCCGTCAGGCCTCTGTTCAGACAGCCCTTTCCTGTCCACCCTCCCCTCCCTCATCAACCTTCTCTATCCCCTTCATCCCCTTCCTCGGCTTTATTTTCCCCTCTAGTCCTCATGGCCACCTGACGGTACATTCTAGAGCCACCCATTTATTTGCTCCTGTCTTTGTATCTCACCTGAATGTCAGCTCAGCTCCAGGAAAACAGCAACTTTGTCATTTTTTACATCATTGTATTCCCAGCACCTACCTCTTAAAGGGCCACCAAATATTTGATGAATGAATGGCTGGTGCCTCTCTTGTAACGCTATCGTGGAGCCTACAATTAGATAATGCAAGTAAAATGCTTGTCAGCTCTCACTGTTGAAGTGCACGAGAACAGAGACTGCAGAGATGGTTTCATTCTGGCTATAGGGCAAAAGAGAACCAGGAATCTAGGGAAGTTCTTACCTGTTGGCATGATAACTAAAAAATAGACACTGATTTAAAATTCCACTACTATAAAATCCTAGAAAGTCACTACGCTGTATCGTGAGCAAGAGTAACACCATCTTGGCAAGTCTTCCATGTTGACAGACGGGTCACCTTTACATTCCCTCTCCTTTGACACACCAGTATTCCTTAGATGATCTCCAGCTTGGAACAGGTGACACTGTTCCCTGGGGCAAGACCTCTTGCCCCAAATGCCAGTGATAGGACTTGGACATTAGCTCCTGTTCCATTGCACACACAAGTGGCCGTCCTGCATGCAGACCTTTTCTCCTGCTTCTATGAATTAGGATCCCTAAACCCAAAGTGTCTTGGAAGATCTACACATCGTGCGGGTGCCTAGGGCAACTTCTGTAGGTAAGATCCCCTCAGTAAACCTCTGCGGATGTCAAGCTGGATTAGACAGCCTCTTTGGTCTCACAGCCTTTTCAGCTTTCAGGGGTTGGTTCGCCTGAGTGGAACACACATAAAGAGGAATGGGGTCACTGAGTGCAAAGGTTAGACATTCAATAACAGAAGGACAGGACAAAATTTTCTCTTTTCCAGTTTTCATACCTTCTGTAACCAAACACTATCCAAATTGTGCCACAGTTTCATTTTTATTGGTGGCAGCACAGGACAGTCTTCACACATTGGTATATATGACTGATCTAATTTTTGAGAGCTGGTGTTTGAAAGGCAACTCTAACATTGACAGACAAATCTGCTCCTCAGAGGACCTGAACTAGCACATCATTTCCCTGCTGGATTATTGCAAAAATATCTCCCCCCATCTGACTTCAATCTCTTGCTTCTCTGAATGGAGAAAAAATCTTGCATCTCAGAATATCTTCCTGAAGCATGGAATGGAGCACATTCCCACACCTATCATGGACCACCACTGCCTACCAAGTAGCACAGAAACACCTTACTCTCCCATTTCCAGCTTTCAACTCTCCAACCCAGGGGTCTTTCCAGCCTGGACTCCGCTGTAGCCTCTAGTGTCTAGGCAGAGTGCCTCACTCATTGTTCTCTGCTCCTGAAGCAGGGATTTGCACCTGTGTCCTCAGTCTTTAATCTGAAACTTCTCCTCTTGACTGCCCACCTTGCCATCAAAATTCTACTCAAGGCTTACTTCTTGTGATTCCTCTTTTGAATGCAGAACTTTCTCTACTCTACCCTTTGCTTGTTCATCTGTTGTATGCTTTATTCCTTTTGCAGTGTTTTAGCTGGTGTTTTGTGCCTAGCTCTTCTATAGCCAACGTTTGTGAGGGCAGAGAGTGTGTCTTATTCTTTCTGGTTAAACCTTTAGGGCTTGTTACAAAGTGGGTCATCCATGGAGGTCTGATGAGCGCCTGTTTCCTCTGCAGCTCAGCTTAGCCTCTGGGGTTGGTTTAATATTTATGGAGAGTCCACCTTGGGGTAGACACTGCAAAGAGCTCGGCAGCATCTACATTGCTACTCACATCTCCAAGGAGATGTGTAATAAAACGATCTGCATGAACTCGGTTTTAATTCTGTATGCTAATATTTGATGAAAATATAGGTAAAATATGGGCAGCTGTCTGGAGGGGGGTGCGGGGGCGGGAAATAGACCAAAATACCAGGCAAGTCCACATATAACAAAAGGTGGTATTAATCCTTTAGTATCTTTTGATTTTTATGACATTTCTAAAGTCATATGCAGCCCCTCGTTTGGCAGAGCAGCTTCCTAACTAGCACAGAACCGAAGTGTCATAGTTCATAATAGGATTGGGATATGGTGGTGCATTTACATAACTGAATTTAAAGCGGGATGTGAGATAGGGATTGGAAAGAATAGTTTAAAAGGTTGTCTAATGTTAATCGAAGGCTATTTTTCAAAGTAGAGAATTGGAAACTACCTATAAATGTTCATTAATTGGGCACTCATTAAATAAATTGAAGTATATCGATATCTTGTAACATGTTTTACCATCATGGGAAAATATAATTTTTTATGTAAGTGCATATAGTGTAAATAAAAAATATAAGTTGCCTGCACCTATACATATACACACACAGATGCACATATATAATGTACTTTTTATGGAAGAACATGTGCATAAAGTGTTCAGTTTTCAGCTCTTATTCTTTATATTTCTGTGTTATTGGAACTTGTTATGAAGAATGCATGTTATATTTGCAATTAAACACAACAGCAGCAAATCATTAAAAGAAAGGAGGTTCCTGGGCAGAACTGTGGCAGGACTGCAGTAAACACAGACAGGGACTCAGGAAACTGGAGAGAGTGGCGGTCAGTGGGCCACACGAACGGCTGAAGCCATTGTCCTCTGCTAAGATCTGGCCTCGCCGCCTTGGAGTGTGAGCGGGGCACCCCTGACGCCACAGTGGCTCGATCCTGGGAAGGAGCCTGTGCGCTCACCTGCTGTCACCGTTGCTCCTACATCAGCGACAGGCGGCTTTCTCTCCTGGTTGGTCACATCTTCAGGAAAGGATCTGAGGTCTGCCTCGGGAGCGCAGACTGGAGTTCACTCACCACGCTTCCCCATGTCTGATCCGGGCCTCGCAGGCACTGTCCCGGGGTGTCCGACTCACGGTACACTCCAGGAAGCAACACCCTTTTTTTTTTGATAAGCATTCATAAGAAATTTTGAAGGCTATCCTTAAGTAACTATTTTGTCCTTATTTTTAGGTAAAGATGTCTCAATTCATCTTTCCTCCTAATATATACCTATTGGCTCTCAAATAGCTCCTTCTCAGAGCAAGGCTTCATCGGTGGTTTTGTGAAAAGTTGGTACAGGAGACGGTGCCCCAGGGGCAGGCTGGGCCCCAACCTTCTGTACGAGCGTGAACAGTGCGGCTTTCCTCTCTGCGTGCCAGTGTTCTCATCTGTTAAATGAAAGGGCTGCACCAGATAATGTCCAGCGTCTTTATAAGCGCTAACCTTCCCATTCCAGTCTGTGAACCTTCGCATGAATATACATCCTCTGCCAGGGCTGTGTGGGGCAAGGTGAGGCCCACAAACCTCTAGTATAAATTAACTGTTCGAACCCTTTCTCTCTTGGTCCCTTGTCCTTTTTCCAAAGTAAAAAATTGCCACCTCAGGGTGCTATAATCTGGTACAGAATCTGACCAGTGACAAGTGCAGAAAGCAGCAACAAGCGGCTTATGTAAAAAGCTGTAGAAGGACAGATACCCATTCTACTGTGTTCAAAGACGGAAACCCAGGGTCCAGCATCACGTCTGGCATCTAGGAGGTGCTCCACAGGAGGTCTTTGAACAAATAAATTGGTGAATAAATGATGTCATCAGCTGAGAGAAAGGCCAGTCTGCTAGAGAAACCACTGAGCTGCCTGCGGGGGAACCTTGCAGGTCAGCCTGCAGGCTCTCCGACAGCCTGGGGTCGCCTCCTCTTCCTGGGCAGCTCTCCCAGGTTGACTGCACAGCAAGCGAGGCAGAGAACCACCGCCCTCTGAGACTGGCTGAGTCCCTCCCCAGAATGTTCTTCGAGAAAGGCCATTTTAATCCACGTGTTTCAACCACAGTCAGGAGGTGAGCTACCACTACTGAAAAGACGCAAGTGAAGGTTTTTATGGGTCTGTTTTAGCAAGTAGATGTTACTCATTTAAAGGCAGCACACTGCATTAAAAAATAAAAGTTTGAACAATGCTTGAAAGTTATTTTGCTATCTTAAGTGGTTAAATTAATTTACATTTTTCTTCCTCCTTTAATCGGTTTAAAAAGTTCTTTCTGCAAAGGCAACCCAAAGATAATCGTTAGCCAACTTTATCACAAATGCCTAAATCCAGTCATTCAAATGAATTGATGAGGAAAATTATATATTAACGTTCACACTTGACTCTTCCAGAGACAGGCTCCCACATATTTATTTGTGGTGTCAGTCTTCCTTGTCCTCATATTTTACTCTGACCTCTCTGATTTCTGATTATTTTCTTTTTCTGCTGATACTTTGTTCCTGCTCGAGTTTCTAGTTTTAACTCCTGATCACATCTCACTGCCAAATGGCATCAAGGTGCCCTGCTACTGGTATTCCTGAGATGTTGAGTTTTCCCCATAAATGTGTGTGTCCCCTGCATACCAGCACGATTTAAAGAACATTGGATCACCCTTCTGGGCCTCAGTTTCCCACTGGCAAAAAGAGTCTGTGGAAGCCCCACTGCCTTCTGTGTTTTCCGTTCTGATTTTCCACTGTGTTGTGAGAGGCAGTGTTTGGAAGTAGTTGGTATGATTTATAAGCCATTTTAGGTCAAGCAGAAAGGGATAATGTAAATCCTGAGAACTGCAACCACCAGGGTACCCCTGAGACTCATGTAATCACCTCTCTTCCTGGAGAGATTAGGAAATTGTGGTTTAAAACAAAAAGCCCTAAGTTGCAGTCTTGCACCCATTGATTAAAACAAAACAAAACAAAAAACCTAAGCCAGTAAAAAAAAAAAAAACTACAAACAGCATGTTTTGAGGTGAAAGAAAAGACAAGACTGAAAAAATGCTTATTAAAATTGAAACATTTTCAATCCCATGATTGTTCCGGAACACAAAAGCCTTCCCTGTTTTTTGTTACTAAGTGGCCTGTGATTTAAAGCTGCTGACAACATCAGCCCTTCACAATGAGACTGTCCCCTTTCTTCACCGCACAGTCCTAGCGGACACTCATCTCATTTGTATGTATGGTTTCAGCCTGTCTGCAGCGTCTGGCCAAAGGGACAGATACTAATAGCATATGTTAATTACTATCCAACAACTTCCTTTCATTAGAGTGTTTATTAACATTCTCACTTCTGCCCATTGAATCAGCTGGCAAAAGGGTAGCCTGGCAGCCCTGAGTTCATGTGCTATTTTTACTCTGGCTCACAAGATGGAATAGATTTTTCTTTTGTGTAATGAAACCTTTTCTGCTTCTATCTCAGCTGAGAGCTTTCTGAGATGCCTGGAAGACGACATCAAAATAGTAACTTGGAAACGATGTCTTGCGGTCGTGGCCACCTTCAGAGTTGTTCTCGATATGTCTTGGAACTGTAGCCATCCACCTGTGTAGACATCTCTTTTTTATCATTAGTGGGCACCAAATAACCCCCATTCTAACCATATATACCAGAAGCTATGAAACAATTTGTGTATTGAGATTATAAACTATGTTAGGAGGAATACCAGCCTTTTCTAAATCCATGTCTGGATTAGATTTCAGAACAGTAAGACAAGACAGAGTTCACTGATTTTTAGGGTAATGGGGGTTCGGGAGTAGGGAAGAGGTCCCAGAAGCCAAAACTCTGGACAGCAGAATGAACTCTGACCAGATATATTTTCATATTTAACAATACAGAATTAAACAAATTAACCAAAAAGAACTTCTGCGTGCTTTCTGTTTCATTGGTTGCACGTGTCCCTTTAAGGTGCCCTAAGGCGGTAGATGGACGCACCCCCACCAGCATGACGAAGCAGGAAGGACCCTGTAACCAGGTGCCCCCCCGCGCTCTCACCCAGAGACATCCCCCAGCAATATCACATGCAGGAGGCAGAGACGAATGCTAAAGAGGCGGTTCTCAGACAGTTGCTTTGTCGGGAAATCAGCAGATCCCACTTTCAAGGGGATCAGTTTTGTTCTTATTTGATCAGGCTGCCTTGTCGTAAGTATTAGGCTAACGGGCATTCTGCTTTTGTCTGAGCCCACAGCTTTCGAGTATCATGCAAAGAACTGTGATTTTGCCAGGGGAGTTTCACAGTTGCAAAAGAGGAGGCTTTTGTAACTTTTTAAATTAAAGCTAAAGCAGTCCAGTGCTTTGTATTATTAATCCTGTGCGGAGGCCACACTCCTTTCTCTTCTCACCCCTCACGTCCCTGCCACCAGACCCAGCCAGCTCCCAGGGCTGTGTGATCTACAGCGAAGACCAGGTTGAGTTGTCCTCTCTGCATGGGTCTGATGCGAAGGAGCTCAGGGAAGGAGGCTTTGGCACTTGCTGGGGGTGCACAGATGACGGAGCACCACCAGCCTCAGGAGGAATGCGTTCCTGAGAGGTATTCACCTCATCAACAAATATTTGTTACCTATAAACAAAGCTGATATTTAGCTGTTATGTACCCGTGTGGCTGTATCCAATACTTAAAAAAATATCAAAATACTTCCACGCTGACTGCAAAAATGTCACTACATTGAGCCTTCCCAGTGTCCCCGTCTGCTCTGGACATACCAATCCCCTGGTGCCTCCTGAATTCCTGAGACCAGCTGCCTGCAGGACTCACACGGGGCCCGGCGGCGGCCTCCAGGAGCCCGCTCCAGCACCAGCGCTCGTACACTGTGGGAAGGGCAGTGCTGCTGACATGGGTGTAAACCTTGCCTAGAATGTCCCAGCACTAGGCTGGGTATTGGCGATGCACAGAAGAATACGAGACTGACCCCTGTCTTCCAGGATCTCCCAACCTGGTGGAGAACTATCCGGAGAAAGGTTCTGTACTAAGCCCCAGGAATTTTGAGATGGTGCCACTTTGGTGAAATTGATTTGCAGACTTGGGAAACTGGACTTTCTCAACATGCTGGAGTGGATCAGGCTCTCAGCACAGATTCACATCAGTCAAGCTCTCAAGAGACTGCTATGCAAACCCAAATCACAATTTGTTAATCTGCAATGAGAAATAAGAACTTTTAAGTGGAGTAGACATTTGTGAGCACATTCTCTCCCAGTAGGAAACTAAATAGGAAGACAAACAGCAATGAGAGCACAGCTTGAGTACACGGCCGAGCACAGGATACTAAGGAAATGGTTTAGTGTTAAAGGATGTCAGATTTTTTTAAGCTCCTGCCTCCACCTCCTCTTCGGGAATGGGTCTGCCGAGCAGAGAGGACTGGACGTTCCTGTCGGCTCCCCCAGGCACTGCCCCCTCGGCAAGTCCTTCCCCTCTGACTCCCACTTTCTCCCTCCATGCAGACATCCCCCTTTGGTTGACTCATTCTATCTTTAGATTTATTAATACCATCAAGGAGGCTCCAGCCAAACTCTGCAGGTTTCCTGTCTCCAGCTTGGAAGACTGTCTACCTTTCAGGTGCTTCACAGAGATCCTGGTGTTTGGATTGGATTGTTGTCATTGAATTCACTGTTTGTCAAGTCTGGCTAAACTTTGAGACATCTTAACAAATACTGATATCTGGTTCCCACCCTCAGAAATTCTGATTTGATACCTGGTGCAGTTGAGGCACTGGGCTTTTTTAAACCTCCTGAAAATATGCAAACAGAATCTGGGGCTCCTGAAGACTTGAAATTCAAAGTAAAGAATTTGGAATTTGAGCAAAGTTTGAGAATCACAGATTTAACTGTCAGAGGTGGGGGACACCTTGACCTGCCCCAGCTTTTCACACATGCCAGTGCTCTGGTTCCAGCCTGAGGTGTGGTTCATTCGGTCTGGAGAGGGAGCGCGGCCGGCGAGGGCACACAAAGCGCCTGGATAATTCCTGTGTGCAGCCAGGGCTGGGGCTTAGTGGTCTAAACACGATTTTACTGAGCCTTTGGAATCAATTCTCCTTGGACAGGATATTGAGCAGAGGGGAACATAAGAGCTAAATTGAGGGAAAAGGTTCTGAGAGGTGAGGATTTCCAGAGAAACAGCAGGGGCCTGCAGGTGGGAGTAAGCCCTGTGGCAGGGGCAGGAAGCACCTGTGGGCAGGATGTAGTCCAGGAGCTCGAACAGGTTTCTTTGTATCCGTACCAGGTTTATGATATTTCCCTGCCATGGACATGGACAGGATGTATATAATCTGAGGGCCATTTTCTGCCATATCTTAGAATAACTTCAGTAGAAGCCAGTGATGTTAACAGAAGTCGCTGGTCAATGGGCGTGCTTGAGGGACATCTGGTCTGCTGCATATTTTTCTACAAGGAGTCAGGCTTCCTTGTCTTTCTTGAGTACCCTTTTGACCTTCTCCTCTGTGCCCTTCCACCTGGGCCCCCTGCTTTCTGAAGATCCCCCTTCTGAGCTACATTTTGTTCCGTATTCTCTTTAGCAGTAGCTATGCTTAGCAGAGATACAAGAGACTGGAGAATTCCAGCCTGTCATCTTCCTCAGCAAACTAAGGATTTTCAGTGTTTTCCTCGTAATTCCCTAATTTTCTGCTGTCATTTCTAACCTTTCCGACATGCATTAAAATTCATTTGCTCTTTCTGGGTGTTTGCAGCCTTGTCTGATTGCAGGACATCTGGGGAAGCCGTTAACTCCATTTTGTTAGCAACATTTAAAAAAATGCATTCCTAGGAGAGGAAAAGGCAGTGGGTGGGGCAGAATGCTTCTCCAGTGTGTCCACCCTTCCTTCTCCTGGGACTGCTAGTCACAGGACTTGGAGCTAAAGGATTCTGAGTAGGGCAAAGGGGGACAGAGCAGAGCCACCGTGTATGGATGGGCAGGTAACACAATTCCAAGGGGGCCACTGACACAACATTCTTGGTCACGGTGCCGACAGCTACCTTCTCCCACTGCCCTATTCTGCAGTCTTCGCAGAAGCGCTGTCCTTTGAATTTCCGCTTTTTGGTGGCCCCAGATTCTGGTTGCATTTGTGCTTCTGAGACATGCAGCACCAGAAAAGTCCCTTGTTTTCTCTGTGTTTCATTTTGCTCATCTTGAAATTGATAGGTGTTCTTCGTCTCCGCATGATTCCAAAAGTCACTTTCTTCAGGCCTGTGGGAGTCCAGCTATTTGCATGACTGAAAAAATTTGTATGTGATTTCTGATAGAATAAAGAAAACATTCATTTGAAGACTCTGATAGCCAGATCAGAGGCTGAAGTCTTTTCAGGGGCCCTCTGTTTCACACATTTCAGATTCGATGATCCCTTGGCGCTATTTCCCAACTACAGGAGAAACACCCAATAAGGCATCTCTCGACATCATTCAAAGAGCAGCTATTCTCAGCTCTTTTTATTATAAATAGCCATAATTAGATATGGTCGTTTAAAATATCCCTCTTGCCAGGATTATCTTGTCTTCGGAGACCAGTAGTTTATGTACATGTGGATTTGTTTTACTGTATTTACCGGGTCATATATGTATCATTGCCTCATACATCTCATCTTTAACTGGTCACAGTGAAATGCTTCCCTAAACTTCCAGGTGCTGCAATGAATGGTAAGCCAGATGAAAGAGAACCAGGTCCTTATTGTTCTGATAGCTATACAGTGCTGTGCATGTGCATGGGACCTGAGGGAGATAGTTCAGCTTCCTCATTTGACGCCATTTAATCGCTCATTATAAAACTAACAAAAATTTCTAGAAGGCAACTGTGTTCAGAGCACTTTGCTTGTTTTTAACATGCCCTCTTGTCTAACAAGAATCTCTTTTAATTGTTTGATGTTACCCTGGTAGGCCCATAAAGATACTCAGTGGGAACTGTAGAATTTTAGAGCTAGCAGACACCTTGGAGATCATCTGTACAGCCTGACAACAAGTTCCTACATGTGAGGGAGCAGAGGCGTGAGGTCACCCGGCAAGTGTGTGGCAGGTCCCCTTGACTATGTTACCCATGAGAAATTCAACTCCGCACTCTGTTACTACAAATATAACATCAGTTTCCCCATGCCTTACCTCCCTGGAGCTGGATTATATTCTTAGTAACAAGCCAAATTTGACTAGTTCCTGCCCACACCAGCTAAGCCAAGATGTCCTCAGTCCTCTGCAACATGTCTCCCTAGTATTCTGGAAGTCTCCACATACTGTGGACAAATTTATTCCGCTGTGTCCACCCAGCCTCTCTTGCCCACCAGCTGCCTGCTGGGGCTGCTGTCTCATGCCAAGCACTGGCAGGCAGTGGAGCTTTCAAGATGCTAACGTCTCCCTGGCCCTGCCCCCTCTTAAAAAGGGTCCCTTTCACCTTGCGGTCCTACAGAGACCTGAGGGTAGCTGCTGTCTCAGGGCTCAGATCTTCTTGCAAAGGACTCACACGTGAGTGAGTGGTGGGTGATTAAGTGTGGATGCATTGTCCATGAACACTCTGTTGTCCAGGTGAACACTGCTACGCACAGAACTTTAATGGCAAGGCCTTGACAGAGTCAAGCTGCCCAGGAGAGGCTCCTGCTTCCCCAAGAATGAGCTCTTTCCCAGAAGGCCCCTCTGTTCTTCATGCAAATAAATGTCTTCCGGGCCCACACCAGCAACTTATTATACCCATAGCTGAACCCCAACTTGGAGGCAAGGGGGATTCCTGTCATACTAGTAATTTTCTTCTAAGTGTATAGTGATAATTGAGTATTGGAGAATCCAGTTGGCTTGAGGGGTGGAGGATGTGGTCTGACCTTTGTTATGAAAATGGTCTAAAATAAGATTTCTGCTCTTGGACACTTGATTTTCCCACCCAGGGTAGCTTTTGCCCATCTCTGCTGTTAGACAAGGGTGGATCCAGGCTTTGTGGATCCTAAAGCTTGTATCATTTTTGGCACTATCTTTAAAAATAATTCAAAATACTAACTACAAAATCAGTACAAAATTTAATATTGCTTTAGGATGAGAAAAGAAATTACAACAAATTTTAAAGTTTAAAAAGATGACCAATAATAAAAACAGTATAAAACCCGGAAAAATATTATAATATTTTTTTATTGCTTAGCTGCCTAATATACCTCTCTAATGCCTCTTTTGCTACTTTTTTTTGGCTGCATACTTATTAATTGCTTCTTTATAGTACCCGATTTTGTACTATGATTTCTTATAGCAATAATAGATAATTCAGTCTTTCCCCTCACATGGTTGAAGGAAAATTGGTTTTTATAATAGAAGTTTCTTTTGAAACTAATCACAACATGTTATTAGTCACGTTGTGTAAACTTTTCAGATTGGGAGAACCTCCACCAAATTTCTCTCATATATGAGCCATGAGATTTCGACAGTTCAAGGTTGCACAGTGACTAATCTTTAGCACTCCCTGGATTGGCGACACTCATTAACTGGGGTCATTGGAGGGGTCCATGAGAGTGAGAGGTCCTGAAGCTTAAGCGTCCTTTATTTCCTACCCTGCTTCTCTGGAAAATGAGTAGAAAAATGCCCACCAAATCCCGTTCTCCTCCCTGCCCCCTCCCCGCCGCTATGCTGGGACCGGCACTGCAACCATTGCTCAGGTAGAACTAGAACCCAGAAGGTGTACACATATACGGCAGCTACGGCAGAGATAAAGGAACTGGAATGTAGGTCCCAAGCTGACATTTTTCTGATGCTTAAAGCACTTTTAGTTTCTAAGTGGATACATTTATGTTGGATCAAGTCACTAAGCAAATGTTAGTTCTTGCAGCACCTCATTCATTGCATCTTTCTTCTTGAATCCTGCGGTTTTCCGTCCTTGCTGCACAGCCCTCTAGGTTTCCACAGATGCTCCTCAGGGGCTGCCTAGAGCAAGAGTGGAGGAAGGTGGTGGAGTGCTGCGGGGCAGGGGAGTCTCAGTGGGCAGGGCTCTGGGTCCCTGGTCAGCCAGATTCAATCAGATTCAACTGTTTTATATATTGGAAGATTTCCATTAAATGAAAGTGTCTTGTTTAAAAGAAGGAATTTCCCAGTCAGTTCATTTTCATCAGGAAAACGCATTAATGTACCTTAGATGGGTAGTCTTTGCGATTTAGAAACATTATAGATTTATTTGCCAAAATTACTAGTCAAAACACTTGCATAAATGCATTGAAATGACTTTTCCTTTTCTGTGTTTCACTATTGTGTGTTCGTATAATATGTATGTCAGTTTGTTTCAGGATTGCATAATTTCTGCTTTACTCTGCTTCTAGTTTTCTGTTCAAAATACAATTGTTGAAATAAAAATCATTTTATTTCAGTTACTTAACACAGACGCTCTGGGAACGCCAACAATTTCTTGGTACAGCAGGGACACATCCACTGGTTGGCATTTAATAAGTTGTTTTTTTTTTTTTTAACTTTCCTTTTTAGCTCTCAGAGTTATTCCTGTATTCACTTGAGGTTTGCCCTAGTATTTTTCTCTGGATTTCTTTATCAAGTGCTACATTTTGCCAACTCTTCCATTTAGGTGTTTGCTTCTGTAAGATAATTTGCAAATGAGAAATGACTAGCATTTTTCAGATGTTGTTTGTTACTTTTGTGCTGTATCTTATTCTCTTTTTTTTTTTATAAAGGTCATAGAACATGTATTACCTTTCCCCTTTCTTCTTCCTTATCTCTGAGAACTAGTCAGGAATTACATACCTTAGGCAATTAGTAAGTCAATTTATACTTGACCAAGTAGATACTTGAACAACTTGTTATTTCTGATTCCAAGTTTTCCTTCCTGGTTTATTTCTCTTCCATGGGTTCCTTAGGAGCCCACTTTGGTTCCTTCTCTTATTCTGCCTGGGAAATCCCACCCACAGACTCCAGCCTTTGCTCAGACCCACAGACATTGCTCCAGCCTCATATTTGCAAGAATTACATCCATTTGTCTCTGAAGCTGTGTCTACTTTTCTGAGTTTGAGACCCCACTTTTGAATGGCTAATGAGTTACCAGGAAATCTCCCAGTGCTTCAAACATGTCCAGTATTAAACCACTCCTTGCAATAAGGATTAATTTGCCTCTGTATAGTGTGATATGCCACTGCGTTTGCTCTATGATGTTATATTCTTCTGAATGAAGTATAATGTCAATTCAATGAAATTCCCTTTTTAGGGTCAGCCAAATTCAAATTGATAAGACTGAAGATGAAAATAAAATAGCTATTATTAGAAGTAACCTGCTGTATGTTAATTAAGGTAGTCAAACCAAGCAATTGCATGGTGTGATAAAGGTTTGCCAACCTGTTGGTAGTTTAATGGGCAGTCCTCTGGTGGGGATCCAGGCACAGGCCCAAACTGTGTCATGAACCATATTTATAAGACTATAAAAATATGGAACATATTTTCCCTGTTAGAAATCCCATTTTGAAAAAAAAATTGAAAACCTGTAGAAACATGTCCCTTTTGACAGGAATCTAGAACAAAACATCTCTTCCCAGGAGACATACTTTCACATGTCTAAAGGTCTACATCATGTTTATCCTTTTCCAGCCATTCAGTCATCCCACAGATATGTGCTGTGTGCTTTATTGTGCCAGGCCCAGTTCTAGATGCTGGGCCTTGGAGAGCAAGGCAGACAACGGAGCTTGCCTTCTGGAAGCCAATAAACACAGACACAAACACACAAGCAACATGACTTCAAAGAAGGGTAAGGTAGGCGATGAAGCCAAAGAAGGGGAAAGGAATGTGACCTGTGGACTGCGTGCTGTTCCAGCTAGAGGGCGAGGGAAGGCCTCCGTGAGAAAGCAGCCTCTGCACAGAAGCTTGAGTGGGATGCAACCGAGTGATGCAGGGTATAGGAGGAAGACCATTCCGGGCCAGAGAACCACAGGTAGATAGTTACAGAAGTACGAATGAGCTTGGTGTTTTAAGCAGGGGTTCTTAACTTGGGGGAGTTCATAGATAGAATCAGGAGATTCCTGAACTTGAATGGAAAAAAAAAATTACTCTCTGTTTTTATTAACTTCCAACTGAAATTTCCCATTTCCTCCACTAATGAATATAGTCAAACAAGCCGCCACAGCATTAGCAGCTTTTGTGACTCTGCCACCAATAGAAATCACAGAATGCTTCCATATCACGTGACAGTCATTGCAGGTATCTGCAAATGTCCTTTGTGCACATGATGGCTTCAAAATTATGATAGTCATGAGAGCTGCGCTAGGTCCTATTATTTAACATGAAGGAGAAGCACATACATTACTGTATTACTAGTTTGATTTTTAATGTTCTGATAACCATACTTCTGTGTAACTGTATCATTTGTAATCTTATGCATTTTACCTCATGTGTTTAAAAACTTTCTTCTGACGGGTGATCCATAGGCTTTACTAGACTGCTGAAGGGGTCCACGGCACAGGAAAGTTTAAGAACTCATGTGTCAGAGGAAAGCAAGAAGGCAAGTGTGACTGGAGTGAAGTAGCAATTTGGTAGCTGAGCTGGACAGGGTAAGTGGGGGCAAGTGTTGGACAGGCCACAGCGGAGAGTTGAAGTTTTCTGTGAAGACAATGGGAAGGTAGTGGAGCCTTTTGAATAGGGAGAAACATGATTGATTTCAGCATTTGGTCTCTCTGGCTGCTGCATGGGAAAGATTGCTAAGGGTAAGTTAAGAGTGGTCTCCAGACACCATAAATAGGCCAGGAGGGTTGCAAGATGACAGTGGAAGTGGAGGTGGTGATAGAGGTCACGATTATGACTGTAGCTGGAGGTGGAACTGACAGAATTTGATGACAGACTGGATACGGGGGTGTGAGGAGAAAAAGAAAAGACAAACTTTCAAGTTTATGACAAGCGGAAGAATAGTGGTGACACTTACCAAGATAGAGAAGACTTGGGTGGAGCAGGTCTAGGAATGTGGAGAGAAGTGGCCATGGAACCAAGAATTCTTTTTTGAACATGCTAAACTTGAGATGTCTCCTAGCCATCCAAAAGGAGCTACAGAGCAGAGAGTCGGGTCAGAGTGTGCAGCTTGGAAAGGGGAGAAGGGTTGGAGAGCTAAATTTAGGGGTCCTGAGTGTACAGCTGATACGTAAAGTCATGGATCTGGAGGTCACCTAGGGAGAGAACGCACAGAGAGCTCTGGAAGGTCAATACTTAGAGGTCCGGAAGGGGAGGAAGGACCCTGCAAGGCTGATTGAAAAGCAGAAGCTAATGAGACAGGAAGAAAGTATAGATGTTTACAGAAATGTTGAGAAAGAAGTAATTTGAATTATAAGACATGCTTCAGAACAGATGCTACAAAATATTTTAAAAACCTAATTGTGTAACTCAACAAGTAGCAGAGGAACAGAATATGCTACAGTTTTTGGAACTCCACTTGAAACTATGGTTCAGTCATGGACCCAGTCTTGGATTTAAGGGTGTGATATCTGTGATGAGTGGACCATAGCTGGTCTTTAAGATTTTATGTTCTCAGGGTAGTTGTTTGGCCATTGTGCTCTTTTGCTTTTCTCTTTTCTGTCTGTAAACTGAGATCCATAACTAGCTGACTTTATTCACACAAAGATTGTGAAAAGTCTCACATACTCACAAAAGAAAATGGGCTGCAATTTCCTTGACAATATAAAGGTGTTTAACATCAGGGTGGGACTTTACCCGATATTGTGTTCAGTATGGCTCTTACTTGGACCCTGAGTTCACCAGTCTGGGTTGTTATTTTGTGACACCAATAGGCTCTGTTCTAGACGAAAATGTGGGACAAAAACTAGTCTTAGCTGCTCTGTATTGCTTTCAGGCACTTCGGGCTTCAGATGGCCCTCCCGAGTCTGACTTCTCCAAGGGCCTCATGTGTTGACCACTTTCCCCGGATCTCTTCGCTCAGTGTACAGTAAGGCTGTTTCTTCAGGGCTGAGCCTTAGAGATGTGTGTTGCCAACTACCTGTCCCTACCTCCCTCACCCATCGGCACCGAGCCTTTGGGACCTGTGGCGGCAGTCCAGTCCTGAACCGGGGCCGTGAAGCCTCCGACTTCGGTGCCCATGCTTTCCATCGTCTGTGACAGTCTGTGTTCTCCTGTGCCTCCCGTCCCTGTCGTATGGCTGGTACCTGATCCCAGCCTCTTCCAGCTGTGCCAAACTTTTTCAAGTCACAAGACACATAAATGAAATGACCTTTGGGTTGGGAGTAAAAGACCTGGGTTCTGGTTCTATGCCACTCTAACCCTTGAGCAGGTCACTTAAATGCAGAGTTTCACTTTCCACTTTTGAAAAGCACATGGTCTAGACAAGCTCAAAAGTCCTTCTCTCACAACAATACCACAATCTAATGTGAGGGACCAAACCTTGGTAAAATGTTAGTGGGTATAAACTGGGCTAATATATTTCCTATTCCAGGTCACTTATTTGAACTTTACCTTGGGTACCCTGAAGAACTTTGTCCTCCCTTATTCCAAAGGGCTTAACTCAATATTTACAGCACATAAATTTTGGGGCAGGTCCATGGGGGCATATCACTCCAGATGGTTGAAACTATTAGTAGCCCTCAAGCCACCTTCCCCACTTAATCTGTGGACAGTCCTAACTGTGAGGGTCAGTTATTCAAATGGAAGGAATTGGGGATAGGTCAGGAAGAACAATCTAATAAAAAAGCATTAGGTTTCAGGTTTATAAAGTACCCTTATTCCAGAGGAGAGCAACTTATGGAAAAACAAAAAAACTGCAGATAACTGATTGTGACCCCCTCACTCCTGGCCTAGAAATGGCCAGACAAGGGTCATTCCTCATGGACAAGGGTGGAGAGTCAAGATAAAAGGAAAGTCATCACCAGATACCATAAGTCGAGCTCTCAGAGGGCAGAAAGAATCCTCAGTCTCTGCTAGATACAGAGGCATGTCCTAGATTTGCAGAGTCTGCCTGTCTCGGCATCTTAATGGTGAAGAGTGGAAACATTAAAAACAAGAATTTGCAAACGCCACCCTTATCCTTCTCTCTGCATCTGCAAAATCATCCCTGCTCCCTGCTCCACCTGTGACATCTTTAAGGCTGGATTTGGTGCCACTCCCAAACATGCCAAAGGTCTAGAGAGAACCCCCCTGAGGAGAATGGGGAGGGAAATGCCACTCCAGTACTCCTCCTCCAGACCTGGGAAAGGAAGAACAAGTGGAATTGTAGAAAAAGGAGTAGTTCTGTTGGGGAGAAAAAGGCATCCACTATCTGGCTGGCTTTGGTGGGGACAGTCCAATCCAAGATCAGACAAAGGGTGCCTGAGAAATAAGATAAATAATTTAAATATTTAGTTCTCCAAAATGTCTATAATTTAACAACAGGATTGATCTTCTAGCTCTTGAGGAGCTCTTTTTAATGAAACTTTGCATTTCTTCTCTCTTCTCTTGGGGGGGGGATTCCAGGGTAGCATTTGGTTTTGAATAAGCAGTCATTTTGGCCACCCATGATGGTTTGGAAAAGCCCCACCGCTGAGTTAATAGAATTCTTAAATGTGGATATCATCGACTTTCCATTTTCACCAATATTCAGAAACGTCCATTAATGTTAATGTAACTTGCATGTGATTTTCTTTCTTTTGTGGGCTTTCTGCAAAATATCGCTTGTATACAATGCAGATGTTGGCTAAGTTCCAGGTTATGTTTCAGTTCCCCCGTCTATAAAATGGTGTCATAGTTCTCATTCTTAATTCAAAATTATTTTACGCTTTGTGTTAGGATTATAAGGCTCATGACAATGTGTGTGACTTGACATCTAAAACACAGTAGCTGGAATTCATGAGAAGCTGGGGTACCAGTCATCCTGCATTGAAGTGAAGAAGATCCCACTGTAGGAATTGCTTGAGTCTAAAGCATCTCTTTTAATGCTTAGAGTGGAGAAAATCCATCCAGGGTAAAAAGGACACTAAATTATGATGTAGATATTATTCTCATAACTACTCATGTTCTGAGACAGGGCTCTGTGTACACATTGAAGGAAACTGAATAACTGGTAAGAAAGAGGAGAGATTATGAGGATGGAGGAATGAGGTGGCAATTGCTTTCCCATAACACTAACTGTAATAATTTGAAACCATGTGGTCATTTTTCTGCTCTGTAGAAACATACTTCAGAAAAAAACTATGTTTTAGTGGAATTCTCAAAACAAATAGACATAATCTAAATGCTTCTGCTAAACTCTTGGAAAAAATCAGAACAGCACAGATTTCAGATTGGAAGCAAAATACACCAAAGGAATTCATATTTTTAAAATCCAAGGCCAACCTTGATGGACTGGTGTTAAAAATATTACTATAACCTTCCCAACAGATTTTGTTATAGAATGTTACTTTAGAGTGTGGCAAAACAAACTCTTAAAACTGATCACTGGAATTTTTTTAAACAGCTTAAAATAAAAAAAAAAATTTTCAATACTAGAAGTTTGGGTAAAACTTTTTGTTCTACTGTAAGCATTAATATGTTGTGCTTTGGGAATCTTAATTTTTTTTTTTCACAGCAAATGCTAAGTAAGCCAGAAGCAATTGCATTACAATGTGTATGTGAGAAACAGGAAAATTTACATTGGAAAGAAACCAAGAAGTTTTTCAGAGTTGAATCTCTTCTTTTTGAATACAGCCATATGATTCATTTTTCTTTTTCTTTTTCTTATGAAAGCAGAGTAATTCTGGTTGCTCTGTTTCGCTGTCTTTGAGGGTTTGCTTCTAATAACTAGTCATAAGCAATTTGAAAATTTTCCTTGTTTTATTCCTATGGGAAAGCACCGGCCTCTCTGAAGCATGCTTTGCTTCAAAACTGACGAATGTCAAGATTATCTACATCATTAATGAACACAAGTGGCTTAAAATATTATACAGGGACACCTGCTCTTCTTAAAAGCTGGATCAGGAATGTAGCAATGGGGAAAATAAGTCCATTCATAACAACAAATGAGCAACCATGGGAGAAAAGGGCTGAGATCTCTTTCTGTTAAAGGAAAAGAACTGTTGTTGGTCCTAGAACCCCAAGTACGAACTAGCTCCTGAGCCTCGAGTCCACTATCATTTTCCAAACCTTGGGAAAACCGACTTTCTAACCTGTTCATACTGAATGCACAAACATAATGGACTTTACTAAGTACATACAACTGGTGTTATGATTACTCAACAACATCTCTAGCTAGAGGAGGATTTGAGTAGTACTATTTTATACAGGTCAAAGCCTCTGAAAAATAAACTCCAAGATACATAACAAGATACATGTGAAAACCTTTTCAAGCATTAACAATGCAAGGCCAATGTAAGAAAGTGTTGTTTTATGTCAAATATAGGTAGGACATATGTCACGGGCTTGGAACTCATTTTTAGATGGAAATTTCAGTGATATTTATTCTAAATGAAAATAACCAGTACATATATCCTTTGCCACTGAATTTGAAGGAGAAAGAGAGAGAAAAAGAAATAGAAATATTTATGTTAGGACTCTGTTTTCAGACAACAGAAACCCAACTCCAACTAATTTAAGCAAAAAGGGTATTTACTGGCTCATGTAAAATTGGGAATCCAGATGGAGGGCTGGACCCAAGGACTCTCAAGGGCCGTTTGACCTCCCTATCTCTCAGCCTCATCTCTTCCACTACTGACGCTCTTTCTTCAAGACACAGGAAAGATGGTGTGTATTAGTCAGGGTTCTCCAGAGAAATAGACCAATAGGATATGTATATCTCCATCTATATACAGATACTGGATATATATAGAAAGATTTCTTTTTAAGGAATTGTCTCATGTGATTCAGTCCAAACTCTGCAGAGTGGGCTAGCAGGCTGGAGCCCTATGGAGGAGCTGATTTTGCAGCAAGTCCAAAGGCGTTCAGACTGGACAATTCCCTCTTTCTGCAGGGCGTCAGGTTTTTCTCTATTCAGTCCTTCAACTAATTGGACGAGTCCCATCCACATTAATGAGGTCAATCTGTTTTTCTCAAGTCCACCTATTTAAACGCTAATATCATCCAAAAACACCCCCACAGAAACTTCCAGAATGTTCAACCATGTATCTGGGCACCATGGTCCAGCCAAGTTGGCACATAATATTAACCATCACATGTAACTCCCAACAATCCTAGGACTCAGCATTCCAAATTAGTAACTCAAGCAGAGAAAGCAAGCTTCTTTCTCCTAGTATGTGTATACCAGCCCCCAAGAAAGGCCCTGATTAACCCTGCTTTTATCCCATGACCATCTCTGAGTCCAGAAATGTCCACCCCTATGGTTGATAGATCCAGCAGAACCTATGGAATGGCAAAGAGACACTGCAAACCCTTTGTAACGATTCTGCCATTATCCACTGCGCGCATGACTGTGTGGGACATACTAAGCCATTTTATAGATAGGCTGGGGCTGTGTAAATTCCCAACCTGTGCAGAGTTCACATTTTGGGGAAGGTATAGGTGGCTAAAAGCTGTGGGATAAGAGGTAGGGGGTAGGATGAGCAGGGAAAATCTTTAAGTATGGGGGAAGGAAGTGTTTTTCAGTTATATAATCTATGACCCATTCATTGCTCACCAGCTAAGTTCATCCCAGTAGGAACACACTTGACAACAATGGATGCTCTCCCCAAATTAGGTAAAATTGTTTGGCATCTTCTTTAGCTAATGATAGGGCTTCTTCCCAGGTTTCAGCATGTGGATGTAATTTGAGAAGCAATATAACTATTTGTTCTTATTTTACGGCTATATATATTGGTATATTTGAAGAGTTGCTTAAATTTAGTTACTGATATCTATTCCATTGTGATATAAATATTGATGGTTTTATTTCCAGTTATTTGCATTTGATCTTTAAAATATGTTTATACCAAGTCACCTACATAGGAAAATAGGTAAGTACAGTCACCTATAGGAAAAATTTTCCCTCTCCATTTCAGATATACTAATGTATCTACTGAACAGTTGATCATTTCTGTCTTACTTTGTAATTTATTGTTTCCCTTGTTCCTGTTGTGACCCACCTCTTTCATTCATGGGTTTATTCATTCATTGATTCAATGCCTACAATGTACCAGGCTCTGTGCAAGATGCTAAGGATACATGAATGAACAAGACAGGCATGGTTCATATATATCCTATCAAGAAAGCTGGATTAGAACACGGCTTTCTGTGTGCAGTATTTGGGTGCATGCATTTGTGCCCTAACCTCACTCAGGCTCCCTCCAACTCTCACATTCTTGTTTTCCTTTGCTCTACTTCTCTCATCTGTTTTGCTTTCCTTCCTCCCTCCTCCCTCCCGCCTTCCCTCCCTTCCTCCCTCCCTCCCTCCTTCCCTTCCTTCCTTCCTTCCTACCTTCCTACCTTCCTTCCTTCCTCCCTCCCATCTTCTTTCCTTCCTTATTTTTTGCAGTATTTTACTTATATTTGACAACAACCCACATCCTTTTTGGAAGGTGGCAGAATATAAATGAACCAACAGTTCTTATTTTGCAGCCTGAGTTCAGCTATTTAACCAATGCATTTAGTTAACATAATAAAATGCCCCATAACAGAATCCTTTCAAGGCATGGTGTAGGTAGATAGGGCACTGGGGAGAGCCTGTGTGATCCTTTAGTCTAGGTTCTAGTTCCCAGAGTCGGCAAAATCAGACAGGCAAGCCACTTACAGGGATGGTTCTCAAATTTAAATAACAATCACCTTTCTTTTAAAAGGAAATAATTATCATAAACCTTCATTATTGACTTATTTTTATTATAATGTTACTTAAATATGTAAAGTCATAAAATGAGATATAAACTCCTTATATATATAATTGTTATACAACTATAAAGTCAGAACAAATTTACTAATTAAATACAAACAAGGCTACATAATTTAAATATGCAAATCAACTAAGATGTGATGAAGAATGCTGTTTTGCTGAAACTACATTCCAAGCAGCCTCAGATCTGATTTGATATATTTATTGGTTCCTTTTTGTGACTTGTACTGTACTAATGCGGCTTCAATAGTATTGCCACTAACAGCATGTATACTTTTCAAGACAGTATTAATACTGTCAAGACTTTGTTTTTTATTTCAATAAAATGATATCTTACACATAAGCAAAACTGTGAGAAAGAAATCCATGAACTTCAAATTTAAATGTAGAAGGATTAAAGATGGCGGAGTGAGAGGTGAGACACAGGCTTCCTCCTAAAACTGCATATAATATGAAAATATAATTAATACAACTAATCCTGAAAAAGAAACAGGAAAGAGGACTGTGCCAGACAGCACACACCTGGAGAAAAGAGTAGACCTCACAGAACAGGGTAATGTACCAAAGCTGTGGCCCCAGCAGGACCCAAGCCCGTCCCCCACCCCAGCTCCCCAGTGGGAGGAAGAGAAACAGAGCAGGGAGGGAGTACAGGCCTGTGACTGCTGAATACCAAACTCTGGAGATGTGCTCTGGGAGCACAAACCTACATTTCATGGTGCTTGCATGATACTCTCGTGATTACGGGGTTGGAAAGCTAATACAGTCAGAATTCCTGGAGAGACTGAGATTCCAGCCACTTGAGGAAAGCAGGGATCCATATATGGCTGCCCTGAGACAAAATAAAGGTGGACAGTCTGACAGACTTCCTAACAAGGAAGCCTTAGCAAGAGGGCTGCTAAAGGGGCAAGGATTGTGCAGACAAAATTGTCAGGGTGCACTCTATCCAGCAGGTTGGGAGCTTTGCCATATAGACTCTCATATTTAAGGAGGAAAAAGAAATCTTCCTCCTTAGACGATCTTCAGGTGCTCCAGCTCCCTGGCTGGCTACACAGCTCCAAGGACCCCCTCTGTGATATGCAGCCCGCTTCACCTTTCTCCCAGCCAGACCCACCTGGCTCACAAATTGGCAAACCCTACCCTGGCGTTAGGCCAGCCAGAGGGAAGATCTGTCTACAGCAACTACAAAGCAAAGCATAGAGGCTTATACCTGTGTGCTCAGCCCAGTGGTTCAGGCAGTGGAGACAGGCATAGCAGCCGGGAAGCAGGAAACAGCTCTTTCCTCCCCCCAGGCACCAATACCACTCCCCTGAGACCCCCGACATTGCTTCAGGGGCTGAGCATCTCCAGGGAGTAGAGCTTCTGGGCACTAGAGTGCGCCATATACAAATGTGAAACGCCGAAGGAATCTGGTTCAGAGCAAAATTATTAATACCACTCCTGAGAAAGATTTAAATGACATTGACCTCATGATTCTTCCTGAAAGGGAGTTCAAAATAAAAATCATTAACATGCTCATGGAGGTACTGAAAGATATTCAAGAACTCAGGAATGAATTCCGGTTGGATATCAAATTGTTGAAGACCACAATGGACGGTTTTAAAAGTAGATTGGATACAGTGGAGGAGATGATAAATGAAATAGAAACTAGAAGAGAGGAATACAAAGAAGCTGAGGCACAGAGAGAAAAAAGGATCTCTAACAGTGAAAGAATATTGAGAGAACTGTGTGACCAATCCAAATGGAACAATATTTGCATTATAGGGGTACCAGAAAAAGAAGAGAGAGAAAAAGGGATAGAAAGTGTCTTTGAGGAGGTAATTGCTGAAAACTTCCTCAATCTGGGGGAGGAGATAGTCTCTCAGGCCATGGAGGTGCACAGATCTAACACAAGGGACCCAAGGAAGACAACACCAAGACATATAGTAATTAAAATGGCAAAGATCAAGGATAAGGACAGACTATTAAAAGCAGCCACAGAGAGAAATAAGATCACATACAAAGGAATGCCTATCAGGCTGTCATCAGACTTCTCAACAGAAACTTTACAGGCCAGAAGGGAGTGGCATGATATATTTAATGCAATGAAGTAGAAGGGCCTTGAACCAAGAATACTTTATCCAGCAAGATTATCATTTAAATTTGAAGGAGGGATGAAACAATTACCAGATAAACAAAAGCTGAGAGAAGTTACCTCCCACAAACCATCTCTACAGTGTATTTTGGGGTGACTGCTATAGATGGAAGTGTTCCTAAGGTTTAACAGCTGTCACCACAGGTAATAAAACCATAGTAAAGAACATAGAACAGCTAATTACTAAACAAATGCAAAAATTAAAATAACTATCTCCAAAGTCAATAAAGGGATAGACAAAGAGTACAGAATATGATACCTAACATACAACGAATGGAGGAGGAAGAAAGAGGAGAAAAAAAAAAGAAACTTTAGATTGTGTTTGTAATAGCATATTAAGTGAGTTAAGTTAGACTCTTAGATAGTAAGGAACTCAACCTTGAACTTTTGGTAACCACAAATCTAAAGCCTGCAATGGCAGTAAGTACATAGCTATCAATAATCACCTTAAATGTAAATGGTCTGGATGCACCAATCAAAAGACATAGAGTCCCTGAATGGATAAAAAAGCAAGATTCATCTATATGCTGCCTACAAGAGACTCACTTTAAACCCAAAGACATACACAGACTAAAAGTGAAGGGATGGAAAAAGATATTTCAAGCAACTAATAGGGAGAAAAAAGCAGGAGTTGCAGTACTTGTATCAAATCAAATAGACTTCAAAACAAAGAAAGTAACAAGAGAAAAAGAAGGACATTACATAATGATAAAAGGGTCAATCCAACAAGAAGATATAACTATTATAAATATCTATGCACCCAACACAGGAGCACCTACATATGTGAAACAAATACTAACAGAATTAAAAGGAGAAATAGAATGCAATGCATTCATTCTAGGAGACTTCAACACTCCACTCACTCTGAAGGACAGATGAACCAGACAGAAAATAAGTAAGGAGACAGAGGCACTGAAAAACACAACAGAACAGATGGACCTAACAGACATCTACAGAACTCTACACCCAAAAGCAGCAGAATACACATTCTTCTCAAGTGCACATGGAACGTTTTCAAGAATAGATCATATACTAGGCCGCAAAAAGAGCCTCGGTAAATTCAAAAAGATTGAAATTGTACCAACTAGTTTCTCAGACCACAAAGGTATGAAACTAGAAATAAATTACACAAAGAAAATGAAAAATTTCACAACACATGGAGGCTTCACAACATGCTTCTAAATAACTAGTGGATCAATGACCAAATTAAAACAGAGATAAAGCAATATATGGAGACAAATGACAACAATAATTCAACACTGCAAAATCTGTGGGATGCAGCGAAGGCTCTGTTAAGAGAAAAGTATATTGCAATACAGGCCTACCTCAGGAAAGAAGAACAATCCCATATGAACACTAAACTCAAAATTAATGAAACTAGAAAAAGAAGAACAAATGAAGCCCAAAGACAGTAGAGGGAGAGATATAATAAAGATTAGAGCACAAATAAATAAAATTGTGAAGAATAAAACAATAGAAAGAATCAATGAAAGCAGGAGCTGGTTCTTTGAGAAAATAAACAAAACAGATAAACCCCTAGCCAGACTTATCAAGAAAAAAAGAGAGTCTACACACATAAACACAATCAGATATGAGAAAGGAAAAATCACTACGGACACCACAGAAATACAAAGAATTATGAGAGAATACTATGAAAAATTATATGGTAACAAACTGGATAACCTAGAAGAAATGGACGACTTTCTAGAAAAATACAATCTTTGAAGGCTCACCCAGAAAGAAACAGAAAATCTGAACAGACCAATTACCAGCAACAAAATTGAACTGGTAATCAAAAACTTACCTAAGAACAAAATGCCTGGAACAGATGGCCTCACTGCTGAATTTTATAAAATATTTAGTGAAGACCTAATACCCATCCTTTTTAAAGTTTTCCAAGGAATAGAAGAAGAGGGAATACTTCTAAACACATTCTATGAGGCCAGCATCACTCTAACACCAAAACCGGGCAAAGACACCACAAAGAAAGAAAACTACAGACCAATATCCCTGATGAACATAGACGCAGAAATACTCAACAAAATATTAGCAAACCGAATTCAAAAATACATCAAAAGGATCATCCATCACGATCAAGTAGAATTTATTCCAGGGATGCAAAGATGGTTGAACATTTGAAAATCCATCAACATCATCCACTACATCAACAAAAAGGACAAAAACCACATGATCATCTCCATAGATGCTGAAAAAGCATTTGACAAAATTCAACATCCATTCATGATAAAAACTCTCAACAAAATGGGTATAGAGGCCAAGTACCTCAACATAATAAAGGCCATATATGACAAACCCACAGCCAACATTATACTTAACAGCGAGAAACTGAAAGCTTTTCCTTCAAGATCGGGAACAAGACAAGGATGCCCACCCTCCCCACTTCTATTCAACATAGTACTGGAGGTCCTAGCCATGGCAATCACACAACACAAAGAAATAAAAGCCATCCAGATTGGCAAGGAAGAAGTTAAACTGTCCCTGTTTGCAGATGACATCATATTATATGTAAAAAACCCTAAAGAATCCACTCCAAAACTACTAGATCTAATATCTGAATTCAGCAAAGTTGTGGGATACAATATTAATAGGCAGAAATCTGTGGCATTCCTATACACTAACAATGAACTAGTAGAGAAAGAAATCAGAAAAACAATTCCATTCACAACTGCATCATAAAGAATAAAATACCTAGGAATAAACCTAACCAAGGAAGTGAAAGACCTATACTCTGAAAACTACAAGACACTCATGAGAGAAATTAAAGAAGATACCAATAAATGGAAACACATCCCGTGCTCATGGATAGGAAGAATTAATATTGTCAAAATGGCCATCCTGCCTAAAGCAATCTACAGATTCAATGCAATTCCTATCAAAATATGAACAATATTCTTCAATGAAACAGAGAAAATCGTTCTAAAATTCATATGTAACAAAAAAAGACCCTGAATAGCCAAAACAATCCTGAGAAGGAAGAATACATCTGGGGGGATTATGCTCCCCAACTTCAAGCTCTACTACAAAGCCACAGTACTCAAGATAATTTTGTACTGGCACAAGAACAGACCCATAGAGCAATGGAACAGACTAGAGAGGCCTGATATAAACCCAGCTATATGGTCAATTAATATATGATAAAGGAGCCTTGGATATACAATGGGGAAATGACAGCATGTTCAACAGCTGGTGTTGGAAAAACTGGACAGCTACAAGCAAGAGAATGAAACTGGATTATTGTCTAACCCCACACACAAAAGTAAACTTGAAATGGATCAAAGACCTGAATGTAAGTCATGAAACCATAAAACTCTTAGAAGACAACATAGGCAAAAATCTCCTGAATATAAGCATGAGCAATTTCTTCCTGAACACATCTCCTCGAGCAAGGGAAACAAAAACAAATATGAACTCATGGGACTACATCAAACTAAAAAGTTTCTGTACAGCAAAGGACACCATCAACAGTACAAAAAGGCATCCTACAGTATGGGAGAATATATTTGTAAATGACATATCCGACAAGAGGTTCACATCCAAAATATATAAAGAACTTACATGCCTCAACACCCAAAAAGAAAATGCCTGATTAAAAAATGGGCAGAGGATATGAAGAGACAGTTCTCCAAAGAAGAAACTCAGATGGCCAACAGACACATGAAAAGATGCTCCACATCGCTAATCATCAGGAAATGCAAATTAAAACCACAATGAGATATCACCTCACACCAGTAAGGATGGCCACCATCCAAAAGACTAAGAACAACAAATACAGGCGAGGATGTGGAGAAAGGGGAACCCTCCTACACTGCTGGTGGGAATGTAAGCTACTTCAACCATTGTGGAAAGCAATATGGAGGTTCCTCAAAAAACTAAAAATAGAAATACCATTTGACCTGGCAATCCCACTCCTTGGAATTTACCCAAAGAATAGAACTTCTCAGATTTAAAAAGACATATGCACCCCTATGTTTATTGCAGCACTTTTTACAATAGCCAAGATATGGAAGCAACCTAAGTGTCCATCAGTAGATGAATGGATAAAGAGGATGTGGTACATACACAGAATGGAATACTATTCAGCCATAAGAAAGAAGCAAATCCTACCATTTGCAACAACACAGATGGAGCTGGAGGATATTATGCTCAGTGAAATAAGCCAGGTGGAGAAAGACAAGTGCCAAATGATTTCCCTCATTTGTGGAGTATAACAATGAAGCAAAATTGAAGGAACAAAATAGCAGCAGACTCAGCGACTCCAAGAACAAACTAGTGGTTACCAAAGGGGAGAGGTGGGATAAGGGGATTGAGGGGTATTTTGTATAGTACACATGGTGTAGGGGATCACAGGGAAAAGTGTAGCACAGAGAAGGCAAATAGTGAATCTGTGGCATCTTACTATACTAATGGACAGTGACTGCATTGGGGGATGGGTGGGGACTTGATAATATGGGTAAATGTAGTAACCACATTGTTTTTTCATGTGGAACCTTCATAGGAGTGTATGTCAATAATATCTTAATAATAAAAATTTTCAATGTAGCTCTGTACAGCTGTCTTGTTCTCTGGAAAATAAGTTAACATCATAAGGTAGTTGGAATGTACATTAAGTGGATAACAAATCCCGTACTGCTTGAACGAGGAACTGGAAAACGCTTCACTATGTATTTACTATTATACTTGTTGTTAATGAATTTTTGCAAGTGGTACATACAATGATGGGATCTGCTTACAAGAGGAATACATACTGACTGCAGAAGAGCAGATTCTTTTGAATGTAAAACTTTGACTATGGGATTAGTGAATCAACTCTCTCAGCACTTTCCTCTTTTCAAACTCCTGCAAAATTTTTGTCTGCATAATATCCTCATTGGAAGTAAAAGGATTGCATGGATATACTCAGAGTTTCACGAGATTCTGGTAATAGTAATCCTTTTTTAAGATTGTCATTGGAATTAAAATGTAATATTCAATTTTTTTTATAAAAAGACCCCAGGCTCTGAGAAAACATGTGCAGGCCACAGCTTGAGAAAAACTGCCTTATAGGATGCTTCTCCACTGGGCCAACCCCTGTGAGGTAGAACAGTGTCTCAGGGTTGGGACAGAGAGGCCATCTCCAAGCCCCAAGTCCAGGTTTTTTCCTCTTCTTTTCTAGCTCACCACTTGGCACCCTTTGCCCCAGTCTGTGTGCGGACCAGCCTCTGGTGCATCAGCTCCTGCCCCAGGTGGAGAGGGTTCATTGTCCAACTTTACTAGGCAGTCTGGCAAAAAGAATGGCCGAGGAATTCTCACGCAGTGCTTCTCACACTTTAACATGCGCACAAACCCTGGAGGTGGGCTGAACTGCAGACTCCGACTCAGTCTGTGGTGAGACTTGCAATGGCATTTGTAATGAGCTCCCAGGATCCATCCAGTGCCTCTGGTTTGTGGCCACGCCTGAAAAGCTGGAGTCCAAGGCCTGCTGGCGCTCCTCTAGGCGCACCTTACAAGGGGCACTTCCATTTTTTGTACCAAGTTACTGGAAAGTTGCCTTAACCCTGTGTTTTGCTTGGAATGAAAGCATTTCAGTTTCTATGAAATGGAGCAGAGACTTATTAAGTAGATTAAACAGATTTCTAGTCTTTTCAATCTGAGAGAAAGCAAAGTTTCACTAGGCCCAAAGGTTCTGTATTTTATAGGAATTTTTCATACCACCAGTTAGTATGAAGTTTTTATAAGATTAACAACCAAAGAATAAATATACCAAATGCTAGAAAACCTGAGTTACTAATAATTCTACTTGGTGGTAAATCAATAAATTGAATAATTTAGAAGTGACCTGAGTGATTTGCTTTTCCTTTTGGGTTGGATTCCACTGATGGCCAGATAGCTTTAGTGTTCCATTATATAAACTTATTCCCAGCCTAATATTCATGGCTAGAAAATATTTATGCTGTATATTATTGGAAGGGCCTCAGGACAATCTTATCTCCCTTTTGTGAAACCTATGAAAATGGTCTTGTATGAGCTATAAAAGCAGTTGGCTGAGAGTGACAAAAACCCAATTCACTGTGGTTTTAACAAGTGGTGGATTACTTTCTTCACAGAGCAACAGCCTGGAGGAAGGCGGAGCACGGCAAGGTCAGCCCCTCACTGATGGCGGGGTCATTGTCCCGGCAATCCTCCTGGTCTTTTCCTCATCATCACAAGATGGCTGCCTATGTTTTCTGTGTCAAATTTGCATTTAAGGCAGGAAGAAGGATAAGGACAGCATCCCCCTTATCCACTGATTTAACCAGGACGACCAAACATTTCCCAGACACTCCCAGCACACTTCTGCTGACGCACTGTTTGCCAAAATTTTGTCACATAACCAGTCCCTCCCCAACCCCCAGTAATGGAGGCAAGGCAGAAATTTGAGAATAGATAATGCAGTAGCCATTCAGTTATTTATTTATTTTTTAAATAATTTACTTTGGTATCATTAATCTACCATTACTTGTGCAATATTATGGTAATTAAACTACCCCCTTCATCAGGTCCCCCCCACCAACCCCATTGCAGTCACTGTCCATCAGTGTAGTAAGATGCTATAGAATCACCGCTTGTCTTCTCTGAGTTGTACAGCCCTCCCCGCGTTCCCAACATTACGTCTGCTAATCGTAATGCCCCTTTTTCCCCCTTGTCCCTCCCTTCCCACCCTTCTTCCCCAGTCCCTTTCCCTTTGGTAACTATTAGTGCGTTCTTGGGTTCTGTGAGTCTGCTGCTGTTCTGTTCCTTCAGTTTTTTTCTTTGTTCTTATACTCCACAGATGAGTGAAATCATTTGGTACTTGTCGTTTTTGGCTTGGCTTATTTCACTGCGCATAATATCCTCCAGCTCCATCCATGTTGTTGCACATGGTAGGATTTGTTTTCTTCTTATGGCTGAATAATATACCATTGTGTATATGTACCACATCTTCTTAATCCATTCATCTACTGATGGACACTTAGGTTGCTTCCATTTCTTAGCTATTGTAAATAGTGCTGCGATAAACATAGGGGTGCATATGTCTTTTTGAAACTGGGCTGCTGCATTCTTAGGGTAAATTCCTAGGAGTGGAATTCCTGGGTAAAATGGTATTTCCATTTTGAGTTTTTTGAGGAACCTCCATACTGCTTTCCATAATGGTTGAACTAATTTGCATTCCCACCAGCAGTGTAGGAGGGTTCCCTTTTCTCCACATCCTCGCCAACATTTGTTGTTTGTGTTTTGGATGTTGGCCATCCTCACTGGTGTGAGGTGATATCTCATTGTGGTTTTAATCTGCATTTCTCTGATGACCAGCGATGTGGAGCATCTTTTCATGTGCCTGTTGGCCATCTGAATTTCTTCTTTAGAGAAATGTCTATTCATGTCCTCTGCCCATTTCTTAATTGGATTGTTTGCTTTTCGTTTGATAAGGTGCGTGAGTTCTTTATATATTTTGGATGTCAACCCCTTATCAGATATGTCATTTATGAATATATTTTCCCATATTGTAGGATGTCTTTTTGTTCTACTGATGGTGTCCTTTGCTGTACAGAAGCTTTTCAGCTTGATATAGTCCCACTTGTTCATTTTTGTTTTTGCTTCCCTTGCCGGGGGAGATATGTTCATGAAGAAGTCGCTCATGTTTATGTGCAAGAGATTTTTGCCTATATTTTTTTCTAAGAGTTTTATGGTTTCATGACTTACATTCAGGTTTTTGATCCATTTTGAGTTTACCTTTGTGTATGGGGTTAGACAGTATTCCAGTTTCATTCTCTTACATGTAGCTGTCCAGTTTTTCCAACACCAGCTGCTGAAGAGGCTGTCATCTCCCCATTGTATATTCAAAGCTCCTTTATCAAATATTAATTGACTGTATATGTTTGGGTTAATGTTTGGATTTTCTATTCTGTTCCACTGGTCTGTGGGTCTGTTTTTGGGCTAATACCAAATTGTCTTGATTACTGTCGCTTTGTAGTAGAGCTTGAAGTCAGGGAGCATAATTCCCCCTGTTTGATTCCTCCTTCTCAGGATTCCTTTGGCTATTCGGGGTCTTCTCTGGTTCCATATGAATTTTAGAATTATTTGTTCCAGTTCATTGAAGAAAGCTGTTGGTATTTTGATTGGAATTGCATTGAATCTGTAGATTGCTTTTTGTAGTATAGCCATTTTGACAATATTTATTCTACCTAGCCAAGAGCATGGGATGCATTTCCATTTATTAGTGTCCTCTTTAATTTCTCTTAGGAGTGTCTTGCAGTTTTCAGAATACAGGTCTTTCACTTCCTACATTAGGTTTATTCCTAGGTATTTTATTTTTTTTACTGCAATTGTGAATGGAATTGTTTTTCTGATTTCTCTTTCTGTTAGTTCATCGTTAGTGTATAGGAAAGCAACAGATTTCTGTGTGTTAATATTGTATCCTGCAACTTTGCTGAATTCAGATATTAGTCCTAATAGTTTTGGAGTGGAGTCTTTAGGGTTTTTTATGTACAGTATCATGTCATCTGCAAATAGTGACAATTTGACTTCTTCTTTACCAATCTGGATGCCTTGTATGTCTTTGTTTTGTCTGATTGCCGTGGCTATGACCTCCAGTACTATGTTGAATAACAGTGGAGAGAGTGGGCATCCCTGTCTTGTTCCCGATCTTAGATGAAAAGCTTTCAGCTTCTCGCTGTTAAGTATGATGTTAGCTGTGGGTTTGTCATATATAGCCTTTATGATGTTGAGGTACTTGCCGTCTATGCCCATTTTGTTGAGAGTTTTAATCATGAATGGATGCTGAATTTTGTCAAATGCTTTTTCAGCATCTATGGCGATGATCATGTGGTTTTTGTTTTTCTTTTTGTTGATGTGGTGGATGATGTTGATGGATTTTCGAATGTTGTACCATCCTTGCATCCCTGGGATGAATCCCACTTGATCATGGTGAATGATCCTCTTGATGTATCTTTTAATTCGGTTTGCTAATATTTTGTTGAGTATTTTTGCATCTACGTTCATCAGGGATATAGGTCTGTAATTTTCTTTTTTGGTGAGGTCTTTGCCCGGTTTTGGTATTAGAGTGATGCTGGCTTCATAGAAAGAGTTTGGAAGTATTCCCTCCTCTTCTATTTTTTGGAAAACTTTAAGGAGAATGGGTGTTATTTCTTCTCTATATGTCTGGTAGAATTCAGAGGTGAATCCATTAGGTCCGGGGGTTTTGTTCTTGGGTAGTTTTTTGATTACCGATTCAATTTCGTTGCTGGTGATTGGTCTGTTTAGTTTTTCTGTTTCTTGCTTGGTCAGTCTTGGAAGGTTGTATTTTTCTAAGAAATTGTCCATTTCTTCTAGGTTTTGCAGCTTGTTAGCATACAGATGCTGATAATATTCTCTTATAATTCTTTGTATTTCTGTGGGGTCTGTCGTTATTATTCCTTTCTCATTTCTGATTCTGTTTATGTGTGTAGATTATCTTTTTCTCTTAATGAGTCTGGCTAGGGGTTTATCTATTTTGTTTATTTTTTCAAAGAACCAGCTCTTGATTTCATTGGTTTTTTCTATTGTTTTATTCTTCTCAATTTTATTTATTTCTTCTCTGATCTTTATTATGTCCCTCCTTCTGGTGACTTTGGGCCTCATTTGTTCTTCTTTTTCCAATTTCAGTAATTGTGTCTTTAGACTATTCATTTTGGAATGTTCTTCCTTCTTTAAATAGGCCTGGATTGCAATATACTTTCCTCTTAGATCTGCCTTTGCTGTGTCCCACAGAGTTGTGGTTTGTGTTGTTGTTGTCATTAGTCTCCATATATTTTTTGATTTCTGTTTTGATTTGGCTGTTAACCCATTGATTAATTAGGAGAATGCTGTTAAGTCTCCATGTAATTGTGAGCCTTTTTGATTTCTTTCTAAAATTTATTTCTACTTTTATACCTTTGTGATCTGAGAATTTGGTTGGTAGGATTTCAATATTTTTGAATTTACTGAGGTTCTTTTTGTGGCCTAGTATGTGATCTATTCTGGAGAATGTTCCATGTGCATTTGAGAAGAATGTGTATCCTGCTGCTTTTGGGTGCAGAGTTCTGTAGATATCTGTTAGGTCCATCTGTTCTAGTGTGTTGTTCAGTGCCTCTGTGTCTTTACTTATTCTCTGTCTGGTTGATCTGTTCTTTGGAGTGAGTGGTGTGTTGAAGTCTCCTAAAATGAATGCATTGTTTTCTATTTCCTCCTTTAATTCTGTTAGTATTTGTTTCACATGTGGCGCTCCTGTGTTGGGTGCATATATATTTATAATGGTTATATCTTCTTGTTGGACTGACCCCTTTATCATTATGTAATGTCCTACTTTATCTCTTGCTACTTTCTTCGTTTTGAAGTCTAATTTGTCTGAATCAAGTACTGCAACACCTGCTTTTTTCTCTTTGTTGTTTGCATGAAATATCTTTTTCCATCCCTTCACTTTTAGTCTGTGTATATCTTTGGGTTTGAGGTGAGTCTCTTGTAGGCAGCATATAGATGGGTCTTGCTTTTTTATCCATTCTGTTACTCTGTGTCTTTTGATTGGTGCATTCAATCCATTTACATTTAGGGTGATAATCGATAGATATGTACTTTTTGCCATTGCTGGCTTTAGATTCATGGTTACCAAAGGTTCAAGGGTTGCTTCCTTACTATCTAACAATGTAACTTAATTTTCTTGTTAAGTTATTGTAAACACCATCTGATGTTTCTTTATTTCTCTCTCTTCCTATTCTTCCTCCTCCATTCTTTATATATTAGGTGTTTTATTCTTTGCCTTTAGTTAGTATTTGGATGGTCTGCTTTCTTTGCTATGATTTTATTTTCTCTGGTGACATCTTTTTAGCCTTAGGGGTGCTTCCCTGTAGAGCAGTCCACTTAAGATATCCTGTAGTGGTGGTTTATGAGAGGCAAACTCTCTCAACTTTCATTTGTCTGGATATTGTTTAATCCCTCCGTCATATTTAAATGATAATCGTGCTGGATACAATATTCTTGGTTTGAGGCCCTTCTGTTTCAGTACGTTAAATATATCATGCCATTCTCTTCTGGCCTGTAAGGTTTCTGTTGAGAAATCTGATGATAGTCTGATGGGTTTTCCTTTGTAGGTGATCTTTTTTCTCTCTCTAGCTGCCTTTAATACTCTGTCTTTATCTTTGAACTTTGCCATATTAATTATTATGTGTGTTGATGTTGTCTTCCTTGGGACCCTTGTGTTGGGAGATATGTGGGCTTCCATGGACTGCAAGACTGTTTCCTTCCCCAGTGTGGGAAAGTTTTCAGCAATTATTTCTTCAAAGACACTTTCTATCCCTTTTTCTCTCTCTTCTTCCTCTGGTACTCGTATAATGCGAATATTGTTCCGTTTGGATTGGTCACACAGTTCTCTTAATATTCTTTCATTCCTAGAGATCCTTTTATCTCTCTGCCTCAGCTTCTCTGTATTCCTGTTCTCTGATTTCTATTCCATTAACAATCTCTTGCATCTCATCCAGTCTGCTGTTAAGCCCATCGATCGCTTGTCTGATTTCTGCATAGTCTTTCCTCACTTCCCTCACTTCCTCCCGCAGCTCTTGCACATTTGTCTGTAGATCCATCAGCATGGCTATGACTTTTCTTCTGAATTCTTTTTCAGGAAGAGTGTGCATGTCCACCCCTTCAGGTTCCCTCTCTGAGGCTATCTGGTTGATCTTAGTCTGGACCATATTCCTCTGTCTTTTCATGGCTATAGAAGTGGTTGGTGGTAGTTGCCACGTATGTCAGCTGGGCTGTTTAAGACTTTAAAAAGAAAAAAAAAGAAAGAAAAGAAAAGAAAAAAGAAAGAGAAGAAAAAACAAAAAACAAAACAAAACAACAACAACAAAAAAACGCCCACTGGGAGTAGATTCTGTGGGGATGCTGTAGGTGGTGCTGTTGCACCACTATTCTCCAGCCTTGGCTGCGCTCCGCAGGGCCCTTTATAGCTCTGGCTGGGGTGGGAACGAATGGGAGGCTGTTGATCTCTGTGGGAAGTCTATGTGCGGCCACCCTTTCCCAGTTGCCAGCTAAGGGGTCCGAAATTCCCCAGGACTCCCAGCCTGCTGTGCTGAGTGTGCCGGGGCGATCCGGCTTCTCTGCTGGGCTCCTGTCTCTTTAAGACCGCTGAAAAAAGTGCGTGCTTTTCTTCTTTTTTTTTCCTTCCGGGAGCCAGCTGCGAGCACCCTGGCGTGTTCCCCACTCAGATCCTGCACCCTCTGTCTCTCCAATCTCTGCTACACCACACGATGTGTGTCAGTGCTCCCTGCGCAGATCACCAGGGCTGGTTATTTCGCGGGGTGTATTTCCACTCCCTCCCAGCTCTGAATCCTCTCCTCCAACCGGTGTGCTGGGGAGGGGGAGTGCTCGGGTCCCACCAGGTCGCAGCTCTGTATCTTACCCACCTCGCGGGGTGCCGAGTCCTCTCAGGTGTAGCTGCACGCTGTGCGCTTTCCTGTGTATTCTGTTCTCTCTTTTAGGAATAGTTGTATTTGCTGTATTTTCATAGACATATATAGTTTTGGGAGGAGATTTCTGCTGCCCTGCTCATGCTTCTATCTTCCCGGAAGTCCTCCATTCAGTTACTTTTTAACCTCAAACTTCTCTTCTGTTTAATTGGAAAGCAGAATATTATTTAACTTTTCTTTTTATGCTGCCTTTCTGTTGGTAGAAATTTTGGTGTTTTAAAAAGTATGAGAGATACATGAAATTCCTGAAAAGGGCCTCAGGGTCCCAAGATTTCTGATTATTATGAAAAGTGGAACATCAAAGAAGTCCATTACTAGAAGCCCCTTCTAAAAATATGTAAAGTTGGCCTAAGGTAGAAAGCTCAGAGGGTCATCAGTAAAGTCATGGAGGCATCCTTATGGTTTCGTCCCCACCAAGGCTGCATAATTTAGGAGGGAAGATTCTCTTTCCTTTGTTTATGGCAGATTTGGGGCTTTTAAAAAGGGAGCTTCCAGAAATGCAGTGTAACCCACAGGGCAGAGCTCCCCTCTCCCGGTTCCTCGGTCTTCCCTGATCTTATCCCAGCAGGCCGCTGCCCCCAGTGAGTCCGCATCCTGCTGGAGACGTCAGCACAGCAGCACGCCCATTCCTGCATGCCCCAGGGAAGACCACCTTCCTTCAACATCTAAGAAAGAACTGCAAAGATTCCAGCACTTGGTCAGCCTCTGATTCCTTGACCTCATCTTTACTTTGATACTTTGATATGACACAATTGTTCTTTGCATTAAACTTTGCATATGTGATGTATTTGTTTTGAACTGGCCCTGGATTTTCTTGGCTTTAACTATCCTCAATTTCAAATTCTGCTTACGAACACCAAGGTTCTTAGTGACTATTTCTAAGAAATGATTCACTTGGCTCCTATGCATTCGTCTGTGTGGAAGTCTCCTGCTTTCCAGTTTTACTAAGAGTTGTGCATTTCTTATCTTTTTGCAGAACTAAGAGAATGGGTGGCAGCTGTTATGATTCTGGGCTAACCTATAAATGGATTTCTCAGTTTACTTGTACAGCAGTGCTGTGCAGGATGCTGGTATTCCGTGTTGTAATTCCTGGCCTGGTCCCTACCACTCCCAGATGTCAGCCTCAAACAGGATGGGAAATAATTAACCATATTTTGAGCCTTCTTTTGTCATGTCTAGAACCTGTGTTACTGAAGAATTGCTGGGCTGTAATCACATAAAATTGTAATTTCAAAAAAGGAGAAAGGCTGATAAAACAAAATTTTATATGTAATAACATCTTTTTGACCTAGTTTAATGAGTTATTCTTCCAGAAATTTCTATGTTTTAAAGATGCGGAAAGAATTCAGATATAGGACTAGATGCCAAGGGTTCGGATCTTGGGGCACCGGAATAAAGAGAGAGGTTTAAGCAGGGAGTCTTATGTGGGCCCCTTAAATCATGCAGTGTAGACAGAGCAAAGTCTGCTACTTTCCCAGTCGTTATAAGACATGGCCCCACCATACAGTATGATCAAAAAGATGTTGCTATGAGGGGACCTAGTCCAGAATAGCCTGAAATACCCCAAGTGTCTGGGGCTGGGGCGTTGAATTTCAAGGAAATGGCATTAAAGGAAAAGGTGAGAAAGTGAATCTGCTGCTCAGCTCTCCTTGGAGGCAGCCCTGATAGTTGCTTTTCCTACATACTTTCAGACGGTAAAGATGATAATTTCTGTGGGAAGAAAGAAAAACTATGAATTAAAAATCAGACTTCACCTCATCTTTCTGACACAATAAATTTTTAAAAAGTGGATTTGGAAGGACTCAACCTTTGTGCTTGGACAACACTAAATGTCTCCATTTAATCAATGCTTATGACGGTGATAGTGATGAAAACACGAGCAGTTCTTCCTAAACAAAAGGCATTTCATTAGCAAATCAGTGACAAAGAATATGAACCAGGTATTTATAGATCGAAAGAAACTTAGAAAGGGTAGTGTCAAGATACTTGGAAATGATCAAAATTGGTTGACTACTGAACTACATAAATGTGGTAAAAATATACCCTTGCTCCTTGGAGCAGCAAACCCCGCCAGCTCTGGAACAAGGAAATGATGGGTCTCTAAGCACGCTATTATGATGAGCCACAGCTGGTGACTGTTCTGCGTGCCGCCTTTCAGAGCGTTCGTACGTGTGCGTGTGCTGAAGGGCCGAGAGGCAGATGCAAGCAGCTGCGGGGGTCTGGGTGGGGTCTCCCCTCTCCCCCGAGCCCCCCGCCCCAATCCAGCTGTGCTCCTCAGAACTCCTCGGAGTCATGAAGTCATAACCTTTGCTTTGGGAAAGACGTTAAAGTTTCCCTAGTGAGGTGGTTCCTCAACTCTGGAGGATGAGGACCCCTTTTGGCCTTAAAAAAAAAAAAGAAAAAAGCTTCAAGGATCTCCACGTAACAGTAGTTGTTCTTTTAATATCTGTACTGTGAGAAAATGGAAAATGGCAAAGGACTTTTATAAATTCAGTGACATTCAAAATTAATTTGTACTTTGTTAATCATAATAGTGTCTACAAAATTTGGAAAGGAAGAGTGTATACACTTGCCAGCTATATTTTCATCTCATCCAAACCAATGCTTGTGCCCACGAATTCACAGACCTCTTCTAATAATTCCACTGTTCATCCCCATCCCTGGACGTCTTTCATTCGCAGATGGAGAAACCCCACTTCAGGCAAATTGCCCTTTTGATACACTACAACAATCTCTCCAAGTTACCATCCAACCTGTACTTGCTATCCTTCAGTGACAGGGCGCTCACTGCTCAAAAGGGTGTCTCATGCTGTCTGTGAATTGTTCTATATTAGATGATTAGACTTTATCATCTTGACCTCAAGTTCTTTTTATTGGCATACCTGGCTTCTAGCTATTTCTTTGGTCACACAGGCAAATCTAGCCCCTCTTCTGCATAAAGCCCTTCTAAACCGGAGGTGGCCCTGCATCTTCGCTGGGCTGTCTCTGCTCCAGCGAAACTGACCTGGGTCCACATGAAAAACAATGCGGTTACATTCACCCACATTATCGAGTACGTGTTTCTAGGTTAGTGTTTTCTTGAAACTGTTAGATTTTAGTTCTTGACAGTCCTGTGATGATTTTACCACTGAATGCAGCCCTCCTTCCTTTCCCACCACCATCTTTCACCCTTAAATTCTCCCTATTGTAGTGGAGCATTTATTCTCCGGGCTGTAAGATGCCACACTACAAAGGGGGCAATTCAAATCTTGCCGCATGAGGGTAGAAAACAGATAAGATTTTGTTTTGCTGTGACCCAGAACAAGAATTTAAAGGAAAAACATTTCGTTGATTTGTTTTCAACTTAACCACTTCCACTTCAATTTCATTAGCTTAACGTTGCACTGTGCAGAGCGGCATGTGGCGGGAGCACAGGTGCTGGACCGGGAGATCCACTTTCAAGTTCAGCTGCTGCCTCAATGACTTTGGAAAGCCCTTATCTGCTCAGAATCCATTTCTTCATCTGTAAAATCAATAGAGCAATTCAGAAGCCCTTAATCAGCATAACACTTTAGTTTTATAACTCGTTTTCCCACCTGTTGTCTCACCTAATGCTCGGCTACCTCCCCGTGCTCCCCGTGAGCACCGTGAGAGGCAGAGATACTGGAATGGTGCTACGTGGCCCTCTTCCCAGCGGCTGCTTCCGTCTCACACTGGGGCTCTTGCCACGCAACTTGTTTCCAGTGCTCACATTCCCTGACTCTTGGGTTGGCATTTTATCATTTCCCTTAAATCTTCTGTGTCCCACCACCTACCCCCTAGAAAGACATATCCCCCTTTTCCAGTAAGAAAATGGAGGTTATTTAGTCTAAACTTCAGCTTCCTTCCCCTCTGTTGTTGAAGTGAACGATGTCTTCACCCATCTTTTCCTCCTTCCTTAATTCTTTCCAGGGCAGATCCATCTCCCTGTGGTCTTGATCCTTGCCTTACCACTCGTCTCATCTCACCCCCTCTCCCCACTGGCATCTCTCTCGCCTTAGGAATCATGAATTTCTATCACCCTAAAGTTAAACACACCACTTTTCACTGGCTGTTTCCACCTTGCTCTCTGCCTGTCATTGCTGTCGACCAGACCTGGGCCCTGTGTCCCTGGGACAGGGTTGCTGCCCAGGCCTCACGTCCTCTCCATCTGTCACTGTCCCGGGGCTCCCTGGTTCTGGTGAGCCCTTCCTGTGCCACAGTCCTCCTCAGGATGCTGACTCCCCACCAGCTCTGAGCTGGGGGCAGGGAGCCCACGGCCCCACTTGTCTCAGCTGACTTTCTCCCCTGGACCTGGAGCCTCTGTTTAATTGCAGTGGGGAAGACCTGCCCCCCGAGGACAGATCTCTGATACAAGGTGGAATATCACAGAGGAAAGAGCCAGGGCTCTGAGGTTCCAGAAATGCGGGCTCCAGTTCTGTCCTGTCACTGCTGGATCTAGCAGTCACTTGGCCTCTCTTAGCCTCACTTTCCTCAGGTTTAAAATGCACCTTGCAAAGTTGTTCTGAAGGTCGAATGAGATGTGGGTATGTAAGAAAGTGCGGACATGAAGCCACATAAAAAGCATTTAAGAAATGGCAGCTCTTGTTAGAGCTAACTTGTCCTGACTGTAGAACACTGATGCAACACCCCCGCTCCCACCTGCCAGCCTGACCTCCATCCCTTCCCTCCACCAGCCAACCTCCCAGAGCCCGGGTTGCATGAGCTGTCTCCCTCCAGACAATACTGCCGGCCTGTGTGACAGTTTAAACGCTCACTGCCCCTCCACCCTACATTCCTCCTCTTTTCCCACACAACTGTTGAATTCCCCAACAGGTGTGTTTCCACGGTCTCTGTTTTGCCAGGGTAAGTGGACCAGCTTGACACAAAACCAGCTGAGTCTTTCACGCGTCATTCTGCAGACTGGCTTTCAAAATCTCTCCTATTGTAACTGAGTTCCCTCAAACTACTTTCTCTCTCTGCCTTTTCTTGTGCCCACTTCCCTAGTAGCCCCTCTGTCTTCATATTCTACTTTCTTGTTTAAGCAATCTCATACACTTTCACAACTTTAACCATTACCTGTATGCAGATGTGCACTAGTCCATCTCCCTAACTCCAGAGCTAGAAGCCTTCAAACAGTACACCTCCTCCAACTGTATCTTGTTTCTTCCAATTTAATTCTGTGAGTGGAACCACCACCCACCCACCTGTAGCAGAGCAGAAAATTCAGTTACCACTGACTCCACCTTCACCTACTGCCCCAATTCTCATTCCATTATCTCTACCTTTTATCAATTTCCCATCTTTTTCACTATGCTTAGTTCAAACTCTTACAATGTTTCATCCAGTTTCAGGGACCACCAAACTGGTGTCCCCAGAGCCACCCTCTCTCTGGGGCCCTGTATCTTTAGAGAATCCGCACTGCTGCCTTGCTTAAATGTTTCTGACAAGTCTCCTTTGCCAAAGCCATCAACCGAGCATTCCATATCCTTCACAGTCAGGCCCCAGCTTGTCCTATGATGCTCATCTCTTGCTAAAACTCCCCTGGACCGTGGTTGAGGTGGGAACAGCCTCTGTGTAGTTTGCAGTTTCAGTTCATCGGCTGATCAACTGATATTCACCCAGGTTCTTTCCTCTACCCTACAGCCCAGTTCTGCTCGAATTGTTTAGCATATGCAGGGGATTCAAACCCAGAAAATATCTTTCGGTGGATATTTTCAGTCCTCAAGTGACATAAACACTCCACAGAGTAATCACAAAGTTTATAAAATTTCAGAGGAAACCTATAACTATCTGATGGCATCTCAGAAATGTTTGAAAAAATCATGGCATAATGATATTAGCAGAGCAATTCTTAAAGCTTTCTCCAGTTAACACTGAACTCCTATTTATCCAAGCTACAGGAAGGAAATAGCACAAATAACTCATAGCATTCAGTATACAAATACACACAGTTTGTTGTAAAATGCATTATATATTTTTCCCATCTTGCAGAGGAACTTTTCTAAGGAAGCTTTTGTTAGGTTGATAAAATTAATTCCCAATCCCAGATATCAAGCAGATAATGCTAAATTAGGGAATGACTCAAAAGTATGGGAATTTCAGGCATCAAGCTGACTGGGAGGCCACATTTACTACAGATAACATGATTTACAACTCTGATTTGGACTGAGAATGAGCTTTTCTGTCCTCACTTGGGTTTTGATTTGCTTATATTTTATGCAGTCATGTCTTATGTCATAGCTAAAGATTGTCATTAATGCTGCATGAGAAACTAGCTTCCTGATATAGACTCTATACTGCTAGGAATGTGGAAAGTTGGTGAATTTCTTTCCTTATGTATGGGTCAGATGTAAAGTGCATCATACAGCAGAGTCTACAAAACACACTCATTGTAGAAATGAGAGGTGATGCTATTTATACTCACTTTCACTTTAATTGCAAATTGTTAGTGCAGGAATTTCCACAAAAGGGTTATGCAAGCATGCCCAAATTGCTTGAAATATTTTCCACTTCTCTGACTTCCCATGGGAAAAGTCACTAGGTTGCATTTGTGGCATCTCAGTTGGTTCATGCAGCCTAATTGGGAGTTAGAAGCTTTAAACTGTACTTGTTTACAGAGTGACATCCAGAATCGGAGCTCCCATCTCCATTCCCAGCTGGAATCTGGAAAAGTGTAAATTACCCATGTAAAATACAACTTGAATGAAGGCAGTAAACATCCACCTTCTGTCTATTTGTTCACTGTCCCATTATACTTCTTTCTTTTTTCTTCTGGTATTTTTTTTCTTATTAAGGTATCATAGATATACACTCTTATGAAGGTTTCACAATAAAAACAATATGGTTACTACATTCATCCTTATTATCAAGTCCCCCCTTCATACCCCAGTGCAGTCACTGTCCATCAGTGTGGTAAGATGCCAGAGTCACTACTTGTCTTCTCGGTGCTACACTGTCTTCCCTGTGACCTCCCCCACACCATGCCATTACACTTATTTCTTAAAATAATTTTAAAAAAAGATTTGAACTATTTGCTACATGTTTCATCAGGAAGCAAAGTATATTTCTGGGTTCTTTAAAGAAGGGGTTCACGTCTCATGTGGGAGAAATACACACTTGGGCAGAAGCACCTAATCACTCTGTCCCATCCGTCAGAGCCATCTGAATGCAAACACAGGCCCTTTTGAAATGCAGTATATGAATGCAAAACAATTAATTAAAGCTCAGGGGAAAATAGTTGTTCAAAGGTGTACACTCCAGTCAAGAAGTAAAACTCTTAATGTGATCTTGCTTTGATTCTCTTTAGGGCTTTCTAACATACCCTCATCCATGTACCTATGCAAATTTCATTTGTCTTAGTCTTCAACTTCCGCCTTCTAACATTCAATGTAATTTAAACTAGGCAGGGGAAAAGCCAGAGTCAGCAATTCTTTGCCTTTTACACTTGAGTAAGTGTGTAAATTGCTGGAGTTCTTGTGACAGTGCAGGTTCTGATCCAGCAGGTTTGAGGTGGGGTCTGGGAAGCTGCATTTCTAGTAAGCTCCCTAGATGTTCTAACGCTACTGGACCCAGACCAAATTTGCGTAGGAAGGCTCTATATACTATTAGACACTCTCCTTGATGTGAATTTAGACTTCATCTTCTCCGATTCCTGTACAAACTTGTCTCCATCTCACTTGCTTAATACGGTGGACACACATGCCAGATTATTTTGCCTGCTTCACCTCTTCTCAAATCTGCTTTTCTCCTTGTCCTTGTTGCTATTTCCTCTGGAATCCTTAAGAAAATACATCAGTGTCTAGGGCTCCAATAGATCAAATAAAGAATATGTTCAAGGTGTGGTCCCTCGTGACAGTTTTAGAAAAAAAATGACACACATCTTTTCTTTCCGGTTATAACTGAACTGTGCTGAGGTAGTGCACTGTTTGAGAAATGCACTTGGTGGGTAGGAATGTGTCCAAAACTCCCTATGGGTCTTAAGATCACGGTCCTCAGTTTCTTTTTCAGTAAAAAATGACAGAGATGAATTTGATGATCCCTAAGCCCCCTTCCTACTCTAATCCTTCATAATTCTGAGAGTTGGTCTTTTAACCATCTGTACGCATTCCTGTTGGCTTAAACCAATGGATACTCTTTTAAGAAGGTAGTTCTATTAATGTTGAACCCTGGTGAGCACATCAGATTCAACTCACGCTTCTTGTGCTCCCAAGATCATATTACTCTACCCATAAGAATAGCATGATGACATTATATTTCATTAGCTTATACCCATCAGCCTTTATGGCTGCACTTTAAGTGTCTGAGCCTAAGCTCTTCACGAGGAAGGGAGGCTGCCATGTGGATAACACCTAGTTGCCAAGACCACTGGGCTTGGCTGGATAAAGCAAGAATTTACCCAAAGCACATGAAATCAGCCTAACCCAAAACAAGGAGGAAGTGAATTTAAGAAGTGAAGTCAGAGATGAGAGCTGGGGTACTGGCAAGGCAATGAGGTGCAACCGTAGTCACAAAAATCAGATGTGATAAAAAAACTGGAAGGTTTGGGAACAGCCCATGAATTTGATGGGATGCAAAGCAGAATTTGACAGGATGTGGAGTGAATGGTTTTGAGTAGAGGCTGTGAACACTCTTAGGGAGTGGAACTAATTTTTGAGTTGCTAGATTAAAGGACCTGTTCAGAGCTGATCAGAGAACTTTGTGAGAACAGAAACTCTACCTGTTTTTGCTGAGCCCCTTTAACAATTGCCTGAGAGAATTAAAGAATGAACATATGAATGAATGAATGAAACAAATATATTTTCAGAACATATAACTTATCCATATCACTCATGTCCAGTCTCGGCCATTTTTTTGCTTTCATGCAAGTTCATATCCTCATTATTTCTCAAGCAAACCAAAGGGACTCCCCAGTTCTCGAGTTTCTCCCAATTTCAATTCATATTACAGACTGAAGCAGGATTAGTTCTCCCGCTGGTGCCTTAGCTATTTGTATATTCTATGCCAGCAAAGAAAGTAAGCCCCTTGAGGTCAGACACAGTGCTTCACCGAGTCTGCCATGTCCAATGTAGCTAGTGCTCAATACATTTTTGTTGAAGCCGATCATCTATGTTCATATGTTTAGTCATTACTGAACATTTAAAGCCACATCTTTCTTTCTATGTTATTTTGCAATAACCAGTATCTAGACTTACACTTGGCAAAAATGTTCTTATAAAATTCACCCATTCAACCTTTCATATAACTTTATAAAGTTTTGGGGTTATAACTTTATAACTTTTGGGGTTATAACTTTATGGTGAAATTAACGCATCTCTGAGTCAAGAAAACTTGGTAAGAAGCAGTGGCCGCTCACTTTATTTCTAAACAGCAGACCCCAAGAGACCAAGGAGCCCCTTCCCCACAGGTGAGCATATGCATCGTCTTGCGTGTGATTTCAGGGCTTTTGGAACCCCCAAAGCCCTCTACAAGCCCCTGAAATTCACGGAAGTCAAGCCTAGAACTTCTACTAGAGGAATAAGGGTTTTCTACTGCTAGAAGACTCTCCCGTTTCCCCTTGGCACCCTTGCACCCAGCCCTGCCACCTGGCATTTAGCAGAGGACCAGACTATAAGTACCCATTTTAAGACTGAAAACAGAAAATATGCAGGAGGCAGGGTACAGTATATTTTGTGCTTTTGTCAACAATAGCTTTTTTCATGGGATTATGGGAAACAAGAAAGGATTGGCTGATGTGACCACTCTTAAAGCCTGGAAAAATAGGCAGGTGCTTTTGAAATTGCCAGCTGATGAAAGAGAGAACACAGGATTACCTCCACCAGGCCTTTTGGCCCCTGGGAGCTTCTAACTCTCCTTGGAGGAGAGGTTGATAGCAAGGGCTGAGTCTGAGCCGGAGGAGTCGCTCGTCTCCCCTTTTTTCTTTGAAGATTCCTTTCCCCATCTCTTCAGCTGCAGAATAGTATGTGGATCTGACATAGAGGAAAGGTTGCTAAGAGAAGGAGGATTAAGTCCTCAAAAATAAAAAATGGTAACCTGTCAAATATTGATGCTATTTTAATTTCCTGACAGCTTTATCCTGAAATAAGGGCTTCCAAGTTTCTGTTTCAGAAAAAGATATTTCAATATCCTTTGTGATTTTGAAGTAAGGTATTTCTCTGATGCAGGTTGTAATGTATGATGGAAGGGAACAGAAAAATCTATGAAGATCCCAAATTCACTTATCCTTTCACACTCTTTTTCTTCCACTCTTTTTTCTGGGTAGTCTTCCATCTCACAGTGATAGTTTCACCAGGATCCACCCAGCATTTGAAACTAGACCCTCCATGAAGAGGTCCTCTCACCATCCCTGGGCCCCACCAGTTCAGCTCATGATTGATTCCCCAGCATGTTAAGAGAGAGTTTGATAAGCAGGATGGTGAGGCATAAAAAGCCAGTCATTGATTATTAATTATGTAAGAAAACTGTGACTTAATAAACATCGTCAATTTTGAGTTAAGTCACTAGAATAAATAAAATTATGGGGCAGGAATAGTGTGTTTTTCATCCAGTTAACCTGTAAAGAAAGCAATTGTCCTGCAGCAGGCCTCACACTCAGTCATTTTAAAACTAGAGGAAAGCAAGTTGCAACCAGAATGACAGACATTAAGGGATGTGCATAAGGTGAAGATACTACATTTGGGAGGAATATGGTTTTAAAATCAACCCAAGAATTATTGGATAACATTGTGCATACAAAGTAGTGATGTTTTAGTAGCCTATTCCTATAAACTTTGCTCTTTAATTATAATCTATTATACAAATAAATCATATGACTCATACCATTCTTAAGCAAAGAAATTTAATTTTTACAAAAAAGGAGGGACAGTTTGCTTCAAGATATGACTTATCTCAGGTACCTGTGCATGAAAAAAAACAAACGTTCTACTCCTCAGACTCAAGGCCCCAGCTATACCAAAGCAGTAAGAAAAGTCAGACACAAAGTGCCATCAAATCAATGCCACCTAATTTGTCTTCTTCAGCTATGTAAGGTAAGACACAGGATACAAAGGAGTTGAAGCAAATATATTCAGAGTTTTTGGCAAACTTGTCACTACTTAACCATGCGGATTTAGACAGATACGTGGCATGTCTAGGTCCTCACTTATCAAGTAAGAGGACTGTAACTGTAGGACCTAGCACTTACTGACCACTCTAACTGTGTCAAGCACCCTGCCTGGCATTTTAATGTACCCTCTTTAATCCCTTAAGCAACTTTCCAAAGTCGGTATTATTATCTCCACATTTCAGAGGGGAAATTGAGGCTTAGAGAAGTAAATTAACTTGCCAGAAGTGACATAAGGAACAGGTGATGGCTGTGCAGTTTGGAACCCTACTCTATGGGGCTCCGAGATAGTCCCAAAGGTGCTAGGACTTGTAGGCCAGGGCTGCTGTAACCATGTGTCACAGACTGCGTGGCTCACAGATATGGAAGCCAGAAACCCGAGATCAAGGTGTCAGCAGGATCGGGTCCTTCTGAAGGTGTGAGGCAGATGGTCCACGCCTCTCTCCACACAATTTGCTGCCAATCTGCCATCCCTTGGCTTGTGGCAGCATGACTCCAGTCTCCACATGGCATTCTGCCTGTGTGCGTGTATGGGTCTGAATTCCCCCTTTTTACAAGAATATTAGGTTTATTGGATTAGGGGCCCATTGTATTCCAGTATGACCACATCTTAACTAATTTCATCTGGAATGACTCTATTTCCAAAGGTCATATTCTGAGGTACTGGCGATTCGGACTTCAACATATGAACTTTCGGGGACACGATTCAACCATAACAGTGCTGACAGACTTATTAGAGTTTCCAAGGTAGAAATGAACAAAGAGTTAATTAATAATAGGACATAAGCAATAGTCTCAGGTGACACTACCTGCCAGAGTGCATGACGGCTTCTTGGGTGGATAATTAGTGCTAACTCTTCAGAAGCCTGAGAAAATCACATTTAGCTGGAATGACCAGGGAATGCTTTATACTGTATGGGATTTAAAATACTGTGGTGGGATTTGAACTGAGTGTGATAAAATGGCATAGCCCATGGGTCAGTAGAGAGAAAAGGAAAAGGTATTCCTGGTATGTAGAACACCGGGCATTTGTTAGAAGTTGTGAGATTTGTAAAGAAGTGGGGGTACTGCCCTTGTTGTCAAGGAACTTACAGTCTAGCTTCAGGCATAAAACTTGAGAAGAGTGAATTATGTAGGCAAAAGTTTAAAACCTGACCTTCACCAACACATATATGGGCATCTGTGCAATACAGTGGCCTGAGTGACAGGCCACAAGGAGCTCCAGCGCTTAGCGAATGTTCATGGGTGAGTGGCCGCATGCACTGGGCTTCTTTTAAAAGGGTGGGTGGGCTCTGGGTAAGAGAACAGGGAACAGGATCCCAGGGGAGACGGTGCTTACATACAGACAGCAAAGCCGAAGGCCTAACTGAAATTCACCTGCCTGCAGTCAGGCAGAAACACCAGGTTCTTAGGGGAATGATCTAGGGTAAGAACGGAAAAGCTCTCTGGCTACCTTCAATTTTCCAGAATCCTGTACCAAAGCTAATGCCTAGACAGGCATCCACCAAGGTGTGTGGTCAAAACTTGTGTTCTGTTGGAAACTAGCAGATATTCCTCAATTTAAAAAAAAAAGTTACAGGTTTAATAAATTTGGCAGTAACAGATTAATTAATGGTAAGATTTCAGTCAGGTCCTGGCAGAAGCAGATGGCACAAAGTGAGTAATTCAGAAGAATTTAGTAAATGACTGGACAGGGTTTGCGGAAACCACAAAGGAAAGGTATTATTGAATGGACCTTAATTTTTTTTAGGTGGGATACCATTCTTGAGGTTATATAGTAGCATAAACAATATGTGTGAAGATAGATGATAGACAGATGGATATAGGTAGGTGGAGAAAGTGCTAATGGGTCGAATTGTTAATAATTGGTTTATTATGAAGTTAGATGGGTAACATACAGATGTTGATTTGGCCATTTTTTTCTACTTTTTGACTGAGTCTGAAAACTTCCAAAATAAATAACTGGGGAAGAAGAAAAAGTCAAGAATCATATGCATTAGTCAGAACACTTTCAAATAGAAATCAAACCATCAGGTTTATGCAGAAAGGGGAATTTGTGAAGGGATATCAAGTTCAGACAGGCCAGGACTTGATCTCTTTCCCATCTCTGCATATAGTCATCCATTTCTACCTCCATTCTCAAGGTGAGGGAAGGATGGTTCCTCAGAAGAAAATCTGGATATTATTACCAAAAGCAAGGCAAATGGGTACATGCCAGACAAAAGTAACAGTCCTGTACTATAAAGAACATTGAAAAATAAACATAAATGTTAAAGCAAATTAAGAGCTATCATCATTCAGTTACAATAACCCATAGAGTAAGAGTTATTATCCATTTCAAAAACCCTGATCATTTATCCCATGACTTTGGTATGACAGAAGACAACTGTCACTCTTTCATTACTTCTCTGAAACAGTTGCAATATGAGAAGCCAACTGAAATGGAAATCATTACATTGGATCTGGCCTCAATTCTCTCAAACGGCAATGTGGAGGAGCTGTTTGCTGTACCTGTTCCTGAAGCCAAGAAGACCTTTGCAGTAGACCTTGACATGTGAATGGAATAAAAACCTCAGTTGTATTGCTACTTATGGGATCTATAGCATTGGCAGGGGACCACTGAAGGTATCCTGGCATCAATGAGTACAATTCAATATGAATATTTTGTTACTGGTGAGATTGGATTGTTCATCTACTGAGTATATTGTCGTTTTCAAATAGACTCTTGAATAGTTCTCCCTCTAAACATTGGGAAATAGCAGCTTCTATTCTATCCATGTGCAAGTCATTACTTCCAATTTTAGTGTTTTATCATACTGAATATTTATTGAGTTCTACCATAAATCATAGAGCTTGTAAATACTGATACAAGAAAACAAATATATAAACTAGTTTCATCACAAAGATTTCTTGAGGTTTCTGCTGTGTGAACACCTCACATCAGTCACTTAGGAATATTATATATAAAATTTACAACCCTTGCAAGCAGAGCTTTAGAGGTTTTCACATGTAATTGAAGTGTCCATCCATTATTACTGTTACCCAGTACACGCACAGATGGTGCTGTGAGCTAGTGGCAAGGTGGATGGGGACCTAAAGGCACTCCCCTGGTGCCTGCAGAGGCCAGCGTGTGGGCCTGCAACAGAGTGGAAGAGGGTGCAGTGGAGGTCAGCACAGGCCTCTGTTCTAGAGAGTGCAGTGTTTCAAGGTTTTGGACTGGCCTGTGCCCCGAGGAGGATGGTACGTGCACTGTTAGGGCCACTGCAGTTGGTCACACCCTTTGGGTGAAGTTCTCTAAACGGTTGGAGCAGAGGTGAGTCATCTCCCCAGGGCCTTCTAGCTATTTCCTGCAGGGGCTTGGGCTTTCGCTTCTGTGTGTCTGTTTCCTCCATGGGAAATGGAGGCTCGGGCAGCAGGAGAGTGCCTGGAGCCCCGTGGGGAAAACCATAGTCTCTACTTCTGCTTCCTCCTCAATGGCCCATCACTCCCTGCGACCAAGCTGTACATTTCTTTCTTTCAAAATGCTCTTGCAGTACAGTATACACAGCTAGTTCATAAAGTTTGTCTTATTTAAAGTGTCTGGGGAGTGCTGACTATTTAAAGAAAACAAGTGGTGAATCCTGGGAAAATGTGAATAATTACTCCATAATTAATTTATTCTGTAAACTTGCATCTTATTCCATTTAACTTCAGATATTGGGGGCTGGAGTGCACAACTGTGTTTGTCATTTATTTTTCAAAAGTATAGGGTAATTTATTCTTTTCCAAGGGGTCAAGTTGCTGATAAGGAGATCACAGTCGCCCTGCCCAGGGAGCTGCGCTTTCTCCTTTCTGTTCTCTGTTGCCAGGGTATCTTCTCCTTCGGGTTTGGGGCGACCATCCCCAGCTTTCTTATTTTTCTCCCCTTACATTACACAGTGACTGAGCAACCTCCAAGGACTCATCTGGGAGTTCGAATGCAGCTTTGTATTTGTGATTCATTTCCCTTAGCCTTACAGAGATGGTGGATGGCGCTGAATAACACATCCAATTTCTGAGGCTTAATATTTGCTAACTATAAAGCCAGGCCCCTTTGGCTCTCAGGCAAGGGGAAACTTAAGCTATTAACTGATATCATGTGACTCATTTTGAGGTCAAACAGTGAATAAGGATAGAATGAGAATTAGAACCTCAGCTCCAAAGAACTACAAAAACAAAGACTTGAAGAGGGGGAAAAAGGACATGATTTCGCAAGATCACTCTCTCCTCTGACGACAGTGACAGACAACCATGGCTCTGGGTTATTCTCAGGGATTAATTCATTTGGAACTTCAGTAATGAATTAGGGTGTTCATGCATACAGCATCTTTGTGTGACAGGTCTGTGCTCTACCCTAGAAGGAAACCGAAGCAGATTTCAATGGTTTGCCCATCTCTGCCTACTCTGCCCACTGCAGTCCACAGTGTTAATTCAGTTCAACTTAATTCAGCAAGGATTTATTCAGTGCGTGTTGTATGCCAAGGATTGTCAATTCCCTGCTTGCAAGGAACGTGGAGTCTAGTGATCTATTTGTTCACTACCTTAAATTCCTATCTGTACCAGTCTTTTTTAACTAGTCCAATTACAAGAAGAACACAAATTAGACTTAAAAGTGTCAAGAATACACAGTGTCCTTGAAGACGCCACTGGTTATTTTTCCGCCAGCCGGATGAACTGGTGAATGCCAACGCGCACACCTTGACATCGGCGGCTGCCCTTCAGCTGCAGGCCTAGAAAGCATATTCTAAATCTTCCAGTGGAATGTTCTGGCAGGCATTTTCATCCAGACCTTATTGACAACAACACTAAAACAATCCACACATCAAGTCTGACTCTCGGGGAGGTCCTTGATGGAAACGTCAGCGACCTGGGCTTCAAGTACTTTTGACCAACCAAATCTCATTTCCCAGTCAGTCATCATCTTTTAAGTAGCTTTTCTGTTTTGGGGTAAATAAAGTAGCATAGACATTTCCTTGTCCAGCCACATTTTGCATTTTTCATTACCATGATATTTTTGGAGGTTATGACAGATTCATGACTTAACTACATAAGAACGTTCTCAATAGCAAAAAGGCTTGTTGGAAAAAACATCATGGAAGTGAAGATTGGAAAGAGCATGGTCTTTGCAGTCCATTCATTCAATATTATTTATTCATTCAACAAATATTTATTAGTCCATCCATAGTCCATTCAAAAAATATTTACTGAGTACTCTGCTGGAACTTGTATATCTTAGATCAGTGACTCAATCTCTCTGAGCCTCTGCTTTTATCCTCTGTCAGATGGGAATGATGACACCTACCACACAGGGTGGTGGTGGAGATTAAGTGCAGCAGCTGTGTGAAAGTGCTCAGCCCAGGGCCCACACAGGGGAGTTCTTGGAAAATGTTTCCTGTCACTACTGGGGGAGAAGGGACATGCATATCAGTGAAATGCGTTTTTCCCACGTTCTTCAGGTGGCCTTCTCCCACTCTACCCTCTTCCCCTTGAACAGATGCAAACTTGGAGACTTCTTTAGTGAGAAAATAAATGTCATTCCTCAGGAAAACCTTTACGTTCCTGTCTTCTGACCTCTCAGTCTGTTGTCATCCTTCCTCATGTGGTCTCAGGGCACTACCACCCTTCCTGCTGGCCACATCAACTCATCCTCCTGGGTTTTGGACCCACTCCTTCCTAATCAAGGACCTCCATCATCCAAACCTTCTTTCTCTTCCTGTCCTCAGGTACTTCCTGTGCGTAGCGGAGCTTGGCTCCTCCTGGGCTCTTGAGCCCTCCTCCCACCAGGGTCCCTCTCCTTTACTTCAGAGCAAAGCTTCTGGGAAAACTGGGGATCGCTCAGTTCCTCACCCACCGTTCCCTCCTCCAGCCGCTGTCCTCTGGCTTCTGTTTTCCTCACAAAACTGAGATAGCTTTTGTCAAAGTCATCATTCATTTCCAAGCCTATTGAATTTTATTTCTCCTTGTTCTTCATGGCTCTTTATGACTTTTGACACTGTTTTCCTCCCACGTGCCGCTCCCTTGGAGTCATGGCACACTGTCTGGGTTCTCCTCTCGCCCTCCGACCACTCCCGGCTACTCCACGGCTTCCTCATCCATTATGTCAGATGACACCAATCGACTTTTAGGGAGACCTCAATATGTGCAGGTAGTTTTCTAAGCACTTCAGATTAATTTTGCATTTTAATCTCCACAACAAACCTTTAATGAGTACTGTTATTTCCCCCTTTTATACACAAGGAAAGTGAGGCTTAGAAAAGCTAAGCAATCTGCCTGCTAAGACACATGAGTAAGAGATAGGCCTGATTCCAACTGGGCAGCCTCGTCCCAGAATCCCCCCTCATCACCAGCTAAATGTTAGCTTTGTCCTCAACGCTTTTAGTAAGTTTAACATTTCAATCCTTTTTATCTCAGTCTATGTGTTCTCCAGATATATCTAATTTACTCCCGTTCTATTAATGATTACTTACCTATGTATTGATAACTCCTGGGTCAGTTCAGTTTCTCCAAGAAGTAGACATCAAAATGGAATTGGATGTGAAAGAGACTGACAGGGAGAAATGCCTGAAATGGATAAAGGAGACCGGGAGAACTTTCAGACACTGTGCCAGTCGGGCATTTGTGAAAGGAGAGTGGGAAGGAAGCAGGACCGCAGATCGCAGCAGAGCCCTGAGAAAGTCTGTGTTAGGGAAATCCTACGGGTCCCGGCCCCTGCTCTCTCATCGGGTGGGAGCAGCCCCGGGAAAGTGTGGCTGGTGTAAGCGCTGTAGCCGACTGGAGATGAGGGAGCAGAAAGCTGTCTGCCAGCCATGTTCCTTGCAGCAGATTCTCTCGATGGGAGATCCAAGCAGTACACCTCCATGAGCACTACAAAGCCTTGGTCTGTATCTTCAGTTCTAAATTGTCTTTGAACTGCTTGCTTCCCGTATCTACCCTAACCCCACGGAACCTTAAGATCAGGATGTCCAACACGGAACTCATTTAAGGGTCTCACCCCTTAAAGCTCCATATCCGCTATATTCCTTAGTGACCAAGTGCGGTGGGTTTTATGTCTTACATTTCTGTTAAACTGATCGGTCATCTCCATACACAGCACCGCTGGCCTTGTTCAGACCCCACCATTTTGCCCTGTTAAAGGAGCTTTACATCTGGTCTCCTCATCTCTGCTCCATTTGCCCAGCACTGCCGACGGAGTGATCGTTCCCTTCCTAAAACTGACCCCTTGACTGGTAATTCACTGTGATGTAATGACTGCTTTAGAGGTAAGTCCCAGTTGCTACGGGAATTCAAAGAAGGGATGCTCAGCCCAGAGGCACAAGGAAGGCTTCCTAGGGCAAGGTACCTAGAGAATCACAAAGGAGACGGCCAGTCCCACTTAAACAGATAATTATTCACTCAGCCATGGTTATTCATGGCCAAGAAAGGTTTAGTCATAAGAAAATTTCATGCTGCTATTAAAACAGTGAGTTGCTAAAGGCAAACAAGGAAGTCACTTCAATTTCCCTGAAATTTGAGGTCCTTTAGGTTTGGGATTTCTGTCTCTTAAACACAGTGAACATTGACACGTATCTGTTGGATAGATTTCAAGTTCAGCCAGCACTTTGCCATAATGCTCCCTGACCTCACCTCACACTTCCTATCTCCTTTGAACTTGAGAAGCATGCTCATTCTTACCTTCTTCAGGGAGGGATTGTTCATTGTTTCTTCTAAGAGAAACTTGACAAGGCCAACAGTGTGGGCCTCTTTGCAGGTACAGTGAGTTCTTGCTGGGTATGTGAAACAACTAGAGTCTATTTTGGTTTTCAAGGATATCAAAGAACTTTAGAAAATCACCCAGGTTTTGAGTATTTTGAGCTTAATTTCAGGACATGTCATCAGAGATAGGACTATATAATATGCTCTGGAGGGAGCTAGATATTTTGCTCAGTGAATTGACATGTGAAAATTTAATCAACTAACTTACCCTTCCCCTGTCTCAACACATCCGGGACACAGAAATGAGCACTTTCCTTCTTTTAGAAGCTATTTATTTTGCATTCTCTGTGAGACAATGTAATAGAAACTATAACAGATCATATAAACTGATACACATGAAGATGTTACAAACTATAAATAATACCAACTGTCAGCCTTATATTTTGATATCTAATAATAATTTCCCCAGAGGATTTCATCTTAATATCAAATCATTTATAAACTTGCTTTATATTAAAGTTTATTTTCCAAAGGAAATGATCCTATTATCTTCCTTTGACTGCAGAAGCAACAGCAGGAGAAAGACACCTGAAGGTAAAGGTTATAGATACTGATTTGATTGTTCAGGCAGATGATTAACTGCCTTTGCAGAGACAGCCCCAAGGGCCACAAAGACCACTGCTCAATTTATGACTTTCCCAAGTTTCCTTCTTTATTATGAAATCTGACCTTTGTTTCATAGGCATGTGTCAGGAGCTTGATAACTATCTCATTGACTATACTTTTTCCTCCATACTCAAGACTAGCAATGCAGGTAAGAGCTCTCTGCACAGTGGTGAGTCTCCATATGGGTATCAGTGTTTTACATTACTAGGAAAAGGAAAATCACAGCCAATTTTCCTGGCATGCTAAACACACAGGAGTGGTGTCCCAGAAGAGCCCTGCTCCGGGAAGGCTTCCTGGTCTTTGCATGTCGTGATGGAAAGGAAGCAGATCTAGGAGAAGACGCCCAGCGAGCTCAGATCTGGGAAGCCTGGGCAAGGAGAGCAGGCGAGACTGCCATCCTGGGCGGCCGTTCACGCCCGTCGGCAGCACTGGATCAGTGAGAAAGGGGCATCTCCCGGTGGACCAAATGATTGGTTTTCTGTAATCCATCTTGGGGTGTCGGGGTCGGTTGTGAAATGTATGTCACACACATAATACTATTAATAAAGTTTTAGAATTTTTGTTAGTAGCAACCATTATTATTACTAAATAAGTGTGAGCAAAATTAATCCTTAAAATAACATCTCTCTCACTCAGGTCCCTCCCGATAAGATTTCCTGGGAAAGAGGCTGAGGCGGGAGATGGTTACTAAAGGGCCAAGGAGAACAGTCTCCCAGCGGGAGCCGCGGGCCTCCAGCTGGTGCACGACGTACTCCTGCGCCGCGTCTTTCCTCCGCCTTCCTCCTCACCTTGCGGTCTGTGCACAAGCACTCGCTGAACACAGCGGTCAGTCAGCTCTTACACTTCGGGCGAGTTCTCTCTGCAGCCTCTCACTGAGTTACCTTGGGCCCGGCTGCTGTCTCCAGCTGTGCTCTGCAGCTCTGCCCCCGTGGCTCCAAGCCCCCACGGACAAGGGGGAAAGAGCCGTTCACCCGGCTGTCCCCGGATACCACCGTTGTGTCCTGAGCACACCGGGAAAACTGGCTGTGTTTCCCATTTCAGGTAAGAAGCTTGCCAACCCAGTCTCTGCCGTTTAACTATTGTGTGACCCTAGGAAACTTATTGACATCTCCAAGGCTCAGTTTTCTCACCCGCAAACTTGTTTTTGTCCAGTAAATAATAGAAATGCTTGATTGCTCTAGTCACTTTTAAAAAGTCTCGTTTTCTGCATGTTGCCAGCATTTTTTTCTGCATTATTAATTCCTTCACATTGTAAATCCCAAAGCATTAGCTTTGGTGTATCATCACCTGTGCAAGGGAAGTGACAGGATCACGACTCCTGGGATGGGATGTGGGCGGGACAGAGTGAAACTCAGCCTGCCCTCCAGGTGTGCCTGGACCCGCAGAGCAGTTTGCGTGCCCATGGGAGCACATCCCTCATGCCAGTGTCCTCTGTCAAGTGTGTCCCTTCAGAACAAAGAACGAGGCCCAGACCGTGTGTGGTTTGAGGTCATGTTGGTCATATCCAGACGATATGCTTGGAATATCATCTGACCAGCTTGGAATACGGTATCACTGCTGGGGGCTCTCACAAAAGCCCCCTGATGGTGACAAGAACAAGGATGATGACAGTGAACGTGATGGTGATGATAATGTGCCCGTGTTCCCAAGGAGTTCTCAGTTTCCTCGATTTCATCTCTTCTTAGCCTAGACTCAGAAAAGCTGGAAAGTGGATACTCTAATCCAAAGCCTCCTTCCTCCCAGGAAGTGCAATAAAAAGTTAGTGATAAGATGTACCAACTCTTCTTGTTACACCTGGAGGCCTGGATAAAAATAAGAGCTGCTCTCCCAAGTCTGAAGCCCCTCAGCAGCCCCACCAGCATGAAGTCCGAGTTCAGCACGGCTAGAAAAGAAAAACGGGCCTGGCTCTCATGGCAGACACTGTGTGTTGTCTGACCCAACAGCATCTAACAACCACCCATTCTGTGTTTATTCTGCATCCGCATGCTCACCCCCTGCCAGCGCTGGGGGGGTGAAGCATATTGGTCAAAGGCAATTGAAATGGTCTTCCCTTTGCCAGCAACTGGGGGGGAGGCACTGGCAACTTGACCCCATCCTTACCTGGGGGTAAGACTGCTGGGACAAATCTGGGAAAGCTTTTTATTAGTTAAAACAAAAAGATGTGTAGGTGGACTCACTTCTCTCTTCTGCTGGACATCTTCATATCTACAGGTGGTACCTGGAACTGCCACAATCCCTGGGGACATCAGGAAGACACTGGCAACACACTGGGGACTTTGGGCTGTTGAATGGAAAGAAGGAAAGCATCTGGGTCCTTGAGGCCATCACGGAGCCACTGCAGTAAGAACACCTGGACCTGCCCTCTCTAGGCAGTTCTCGTTACGTCAGATAACAAGCCTGTTACTGCTTAAAACACTTTAAGGAAGGTAGGTCTTCACTGCTTGTGGGCAAAGGCATTCCAACAGACACCTTTTAGTGGATCATCCAGGCTTGCGATCAGCCACTCAGAGAGACAGGTCCTGACGTTGGTAGAGAAACCACAGAATCATGCATACAAGTTGCCACAGCCACCTCAGATCAGTTGTTGGTTAAAAAAAAAAATCACTGAAACTATAAATTATAATGTTTCAGTATTCCATACCCATTCATTCACTCATTCCATGAATATAATGAGAGTTAGCTCTCACTGTAGTCTTGCACGAAGGACACAAAGACATAGAGTATCTAGCAGCAACTTAGTGCTTTAGCATTCATCAAGAACTTTCCATGCACAATTTTATGACCACGAACTCAGTGAAATCAGTATTATTATTCCCATTGTAACCATGAGAAATCTGAGGCTCAAAAAGGATTGTCCAAGTCTCCATAGCCTGACTCTAAGGGTTCTTTCCACAAAATCTGAGCTGTATCTAAGGAAGCTTAAGATCTGAAATTAGGAAGATGAGGTATCCACACATTTAAAATGAAGAAACAAAGAAACAAGATTTAGATGGTATTGGAAATCAGCTATTCAGGAAATTTTACAGAATAGTAAGTGGTTAAGGGCCAAATCATAGGGTGAAAAGCAAACATCATTCAGGAGGAACTTAACATGTGTTGATGGAGAATCAACATTTTTTCTGTTCACTGAAATGGAAAATAATCTTTCCCACACAGGGACTAACAGCCCATATTTAGAATCAGAAATAATCGTATAAAAACTATTGTTAACTACAAATAAGTTGACAAATTCATAAACCAGACCCATGTTTCTTACCAGATCTTAACCACCTACTTCTGTCATTTGTAAATAATTAATTCTAAGCTTGGAAGGATTTGATAAAATAACTTCTTCTGAAAATCAATAATGTGTAGATGTTGAGAATATTAGAGGGAAAAGATCTAAGGTAACCTCAGTTTGCCCCAATAAATGAATTGAAGGAAATGGATTTACATTAGATTCTTATCTTTGCTAATTTACAGAACTAATATTAATCAAGCCCTTTAAAACTTCACTGACTCAGTAGCTAGTAGTCACTAACCACATTTAAATTTAAATTTAAATTAATTAAAAAATTTAGATTTTTGGTTACATATTTCAGGTGCTCAATAGCCACATGTGGCTAGTAAACTGTTATATTGGACAGTGCAAATATAGAACATTTTTATCTTTGCAGAAAGTTCTACTGGACACTGCTGCTGGATTATGGCCAATGATAGACTGTGATGGAAAATGAAAACTATTTTTTAAAAGTAAAAGGGGGAGAAAATGGAGTTTTTAATTTAATGCTTTTGCATTGCTTTATATGATTATAGCATCAGAGTTGCTTTGTTCATTCATTACAAAACAAATATTTGTACTTTGCTAGGCATGGTATACATACACTATTTCAGTTCTGTTTGGAATTGGCAGTTGTTTCTCCCAGAAACACTGGATCCAGGACTGCCTGGTACAATTGGGGAGGTTGTGCACTGCAAAAAGGTATCAGGGGTTGAGTGGTGGCTGAAAGAGATGTCCTTTTTTAGTGTACATAAATGTGTTTATAGCCTAGTGGCTGCTGGGACAACTGGTGTCTCAAAATTTCCAGTTCATCAGTTCTCTTTCCAGATATTGAATTGCCTGTTCAGTGTAATCTAATCCTACCTTTACCCCCATTATCATTTTTTTTTTCATCTTTGCTGCCTATAGGCACTCATTGTGCCTATCCCAAGTCTGGATCACTTTTTTCCTCTTCTTTTTTAAGAAACTCGTTTTTTCTCTCTCTCTCAGTAGAAATAGCTTTTTCTCCTAATTATAGTTACATATACTTGCCTATATAAAAAATTTAAAGAATACATAAAGTATAAAGAAAAAAGTAAAAAATCACCTGAAATCCCATCCCTGAGATAACTGTCATTAACATTTTAGTGACTTTTTTCATGCATTTGTTTTCTGGATGAACATGAGGTTTTCTGGATCATTCTGTCTGCTTTCTTCAATCCTTTCCCCAGATGATAAATGAAGAACCATCTAATTAGAGCCCACTACAAATTTAGTTGTCAGACTTTGCCTGGATGCTTATGCTGCTTAGCAACATTTAAAAATCTGTCTCATTTCCTTCCTACCACATTGGGTAGCTGATGTCTTCTCAGTTCTCCTCAAGCACTACCCACTTTGTTGAAAGTATTGAGTCCCTCTTTGACTCCCCTTCGCCTCAGTGGATTTCCGTCATAATCTATGCCTCAAAAAGGATGAGGAGGGGCAAGAGAAAGGATGTAAGTCAGGGCTACCTTGGAACGGGCCGTCGGCGAGCTTCAAACACAGAAGCTCAGAAAGTGAAGCTCCTCCGACCAGGAAGGCATGTTCACTAGAGCAAGCCCAACTCAGATGCTGCAGCCAACAAGTGTGACTGCGGTGGAATCAAAAGCGCTGTGTAGAAATTCTATTAATGCCTGAGTACAGCTCCAACAGGGATGGGTTACCACCAACTCCAGAGGCTAAAGCACTTTAATGTGTAAATGTGACTCATGATAGGCTGGAGTTCTGGCTCTTGGGAAGTGACCCCAGTGGGTCCTATGGCAATAATTCCACTCACTCCATGAACTTTGGAACCAGCTCTGCCTGCATGAAGGCTAAGCATACACCATTCTTGGTATTATGGATCATCTGTGGAACTTCTCTTCCAGACTGTAGCTGCCCTGGGCCCAGCTCTGTCCTGGTGAGTGGTTCTCTCAAAGCAGAACACCTTCCTGATATTCCTAAAACCCTTGGCCAAGCCCTCACAAAAGATAATACATTTATGACTGCAGGCCAAGTTCTGAGGTAGGAAAACATCCTATGTTTTGATGTCACTGTGTAGAAAAGAGAGGAAAAGAATCACCAAGCCCTTCAGTGTCCTGGTAAGACTTGAAAGGCTGCTGGGATGAAGGAGGGACAGTTGTCTGCTGTGTGCAGTAGTGGAGGGATCTAAGGGTCTGGTGGCTTCTTATGTAGATTTTCAAGCTGTCTACTTGTTTTCATCATCACTGCCCAAAGTTCCTGGGATTCTGATTCCTAAGCATTTCAGAGACTTTGTAGTATAAATCAGGTCACTTACGGACTTTCCTCACTGCTAGGTTGAGTTCAGTTTTCACAAGTACACTATGTCAGTTATTGCTCATCCATCTTCTTTACAGGTTTCAAAATGTTGATGGTGTTTGTCCTTGTGGATGTATCCCTATCTTTTGAATTTATTTATTTTTAACCTTTTACTGTCATTTATAATGGATTTCTTTAAGAATTTAAGCAAATGTGCACTCAATCCATCATCTTAAATCACAAGTTGATATGATAGTATTTGCAAAGGAGAGCAGCATGTTAAAAATATTATTTTTAGGAAATTGAGATCATCTGCAAAATCAGGAGGGCATGCAAAATCAGAGGGGCAGAAACTTAAGTAATGGAGTCAGGAGGGCATGCAAAAATCCCCAAAGGGAGAAAATAAAAGGTCTAAAATATGACTGTGGCAAAGAGAATGGAAACAGCAAGACCTTCAAAAAAAGGGAGAGGAGACAATCTGTTGACCCTCTGACTAAAAGGAAGAAAAAGGAGTCCATCTGCTATTGAACTTGGGACAGAGTGACTAAAAGAATCCTAGTAATTCATGAGAAGTCCTGAGGAAGAGGAAGGGAAGAGGTTGTTGGGGCAACTGATGGGTTCTCTTTTTAAAAGGGTGAGTGTTGAGAATGAGGGGAAAGTGTGTTATTTTCTTACAGCATCCAAAATATAACAAAATTTCTACCCAAACTCATCAGACTTTTTTATTAATTTACAGGGAAATTAAAAAAATTAAAGATATTTGGAATATATATTAAGAACCTCTAAGTGTAACGTTAGAAACCAATGCACTCAGAGATTCAGGTGGTAATGTCTTTTCTTCCTCCATGTGAAAGCCACAGTTTTTCAGGAAAAGTGTTTTTATTATCTGGAGACAGTAAGTCAGAAAGTTTCTGATTTGGGAGTTACCAGGCACAGTTCAAGTTTGGGGTGCCAGAGTGAAATCGGGGAAGAAAAATCCTGCAACCTTCTCATCCCACTGGTAGTCAGGCTGCCTTTTTAGTCAAGAGATCATACGAGACTTCCTGAAGACATCTGAGTAGCCCAAGAGGAGAAGCCTAAATACACAGACAACAGGGGTTCCCTGTGCCAGTCAGAGATCTCTACAGAAACGGAATCCATAGGATTTATTTGTTTGCTTGTTTATTTACTTACTTATATTAAGAGATTTATTTTAAGGAATTGCTCATGCAATTGCAGAGGCCAGGAAGCCCAAAATCTAGGGCAGACTATCTGGCTAGAAACTCAGGCTAGAGTTGATGCTGCAGTCTTGACTCTGAAACTGCAGAGCAGGCCACAAGGCTGGAAACTGAGGCAGGATTTCTCTGTCACAGTGCTGGGGCAGAATTACTTTTCTCTGGGAAGTTTTTTGCTCCTGGGGCCTTTAACCAATTTGATGAGACCCATCCACATTGTTGAGGGTACTCTCCCTTAAAGTCAACTGACGGTAGGTATTCATCATATCTACAGAATACTTTTGCAACAATGTCTAAAGCAGTGTTTGAACAAACAACTGGGTACCATAGCCAAGTCAAATGGACACATAAATCTAGCCCTTACACTCCGCACTGAAACTGCCTAACCAGCTCACTCTGACACCAAAGCTCACCATCAAGAAGGCCCGCTGGTGGCTCAGACCTACTAGTCACTTTGCTAAATGCCCGTGCTAAAGAATAGTTGACCAGGAATTAGGAGACATCTGAGGAAAGTCACTTGGAGGAAACAAAAGCAATTCAGGGAGAAGAACAACAGAAAACTATCATTAATATTCTTAGGGAGATAAGAGAAGATAATTCTTATGAATGAAACAAGAAACTCTTGGGGGAAAAGAGACTTCAGAGAACAAAAAGGAGCTCTTGGAAATTATAAAAATTATAACATAAATGAAAAACTCAGTAAGATCGTTATAAGATAAAGATGAGGAAATTTTCAAGAAAGTAAAACAAAATGACAAAAGATCAAAAATAGACAAGAAAAAAAAAAGAAGTCATTTGAGGAGAATTGACATTTGAATAAGGTTTCCTGAAAGAGAAGATGGTGTAGGGCAAATGATCAAAGAAATATTTCAAAAAAATTTCCAAGCATTAAAGGTCATGCATTTCCAGATTGAACAGGTTTACCAAGTTCCCAGCCCATGGATAAATATATATCTACACCAAGCCAATTCATCATGGAATTTTAGAAAATAAAGATAAGAGAGCAAAGCTCTGGGTGAGTGGGAGGAATAGACGGTCAAGAATCAGACTGACTTCAGGCTTCTCAATAGCATCAGCCCGAGGCGATGGAACAATGCCTTCAAAATGCTGAGGAAAAATGGTATTTTAATCCAGGCTTCTATTCCCAACCAAACCTAGCAAATTTAAGGGTAGAATAATGATAGTTTCAGAAACAAAAATTCTCCAAAATTTACTTCCCAACCACTTTTTCTCAGCAAGTAGTGAAGGATGTATTCCTCCAGAAAAAGAAGCAAACAAAGAAAGAGGAGGACATGAAATTTGGGAATCAAGGGATCTAACGAAAGAGAGAAGCAAAGGGAATACTCAGCAGGACAGCGAAGGGAGATCCCAGCGCACAGCTGCCCTAGACTGACAGAGCAGTCAGTCCCAACAGTGTAAGGTCACGGGATTCTGGGAACGATGTGTCTTAAGTATGAAATCAACAGGGCACCTGGCACGTTTCAATATATTAAGAGGAGAGTTACACCTCTTGGGGACAGTTTGGGGATAGAAAACTAAGCAATTAAAACAAAAGGGAGACGAAAATTATTTAATCCAAGAAAAACAAAAGGTTATTGAAGAAAGAAAATGTGATAATTTCTAATAATACCACTGGGCTTAACTATAAAAAGCATTTACCTAATCAAAATAATGTAAATAGTAAATATTGTTTAACAAAATGACATCTTTCTGTGGAGGATGTATGTTTTTGGTGCAGGCAGGGAAGTGGAGAGAGCTAAATCCTTATTGCGTATTAGTAGAAATAGATAATATGTAATACTGAAAAGTCAAGAAACAGTAGGTATTTCAGTAACTGTCCAGTAATTTTAAAGATTTAGAGGTAAATTTTAAAAAGAAATTAAAGAGTAGAAAGGCCTTGTCTCTGGAAGGAAAAAATTAATGGAGGTATTAGGGAGAGAAGAGGATGCTGTTTTTCACAATAAGCTTTTTAGAATCATTTTATTCTTCTTATGTACTTAGTTTTACAAAAATAAAATATTAAAAAAAATTTCCCAAACCTGTAGATAAAACCAAACTCAGTTTATGGAATCAGAGTGACCTGGGTTCTAATAGCAGCTTTGTCACTTACCAGCTTGGAACCTTAGGCAAGTTCTCTAAGATTCTCCAAACTCTGAAAAGAGTTCTCATGGTAACAGTGCATACTGACTCATCCACAGCCCCGATTCAGAAAAATGAGTAAAATAACCCATATGACGTCTAAGCTTTATGCCTGACGTGTACTCAGTGTTGTATCAAGTTCTGCTAATGTCTTTTTGCTGCTTCAGGGCTCTTTGCATTCTCCAATCTGCTTTTCCAGTCTCACTTCCTATTACTTTTCTAGACAAACTCTAAGCTTTGAATTTTCATCCTTTCTAAAATACACTCCACTCTTCCCTGCCTCCCTGCTGTTGCTTGTGCAATTGTTTGTTTTCCTAATCACCAACCTAGTTTGGTTGAGATGACAATGGTAATGAAATGTGTTACGCCCTGTAAATAACTGGATTGTATTTACATTCTTGGGATCGAAAACCCAGATGTAAATATTCCCTCAAGAGGCTGAAAACTGAAAGAGGAGTTCCATTTTCTGTTTAAAACATGTTAATCTTGCTGTTGCTCAAGGTTGCCATGGCTCCTGTTTGGTGCTCCCAGATCTCAAGCCCATAACACTACATCTGAGCAAGTTGAAATAACCCCATTTGAATGAGACAGGGAGATAGGCACAATAAGATTCTTGTGAGACAGGTCAATGCTGGATAAAGAAATGTATGCCAGGATTTTTGTTTTGTTACAAACTGACCAGGCTGCCCTTGATACTGCATATTTCCAGTTCTACTTTTTCCTGGGAATAAGGGAGCAAATTATTTTGTATACCAGAGAGATACTCTTTTGCCTTTCCTGTGAGACAATTTAAATGGCAAAGACCCAGTAACCATTTGCTTGTAGTTTTTTTTAAATAAAGGCTTTGATTTTGTAAGTAATTTGTTAGAGCTAATTCTTTTATTAGAGACAGAGATTTCATTACAATATAGTGATAAACAAATTCTAGCCTAAAATTAAAGATTAAACCAATGAAAATTCAGTGAACTAATTTTGATGACTCAAACTGTTCTATCAAATTCACAAATCATTTTCAAATTCACAGTCTTAGATTGGAAGAGCTCTTTGGACAGAAATGAAAATGGTGTTTTTATGAGACTCACTAACCAAAAATGATGACATTTTTGTCCCATGGTATTTTCTTGGTACTTATTTAGCCTGTTAGAGACTTTTGGTCTCTTAGTGTGTATAGGAAGTAAATATTAATATGGGATTAAGAGTGTTAATTGCTCTTGATGGCTCAAAATGGTCAGTAGATTTCATAGTTTTATCATTTCACAAATCATTTTGTTTTCTTCTGCAAATGTATATAGTAAGAGGAAGGATAATATTATCTGCCTTCTAACTACCATTCTAAGTTAAATTCAGATAAACTACCCAGAATCTTACACAATACCACCAGCATCTCATCATTTATTAGCCTTGCCATCAATATTTAGTTGATATTTGCTGACACTTTATGAACGCCCCTAAGTCAGTTGCTGTAAGATATATACTTGTGTGGACTAGAAGTATTCTCTTTCCTCATAAGGTAAATAATTCATGAAGGGTTGTTTCATGTGCGATGTATTAGTTTTTTAGGTATCAGAAATAAAACAAGAAATGAAAACATTTTAATGCAAAACAGAAAATTTAAAACCCTTAGATTTGGTTTTGAAAACTCTAATTCTCTTGGTTAAGAAGAAGAATAAAGTAGAAGACACTCAGGGGAACAAAGACCTCTGAAACTTACACTTCAGTTTCAACCTTTCAGTCCTGTTTCTGTGCCCTCCCCATGGAACCAAATACTATGGCTTAGGACACTTCAGGAACAATTAGAGCACAGTCCAGTCTCTCTTTTACACAGTTTCTTATAAACTGAGTACTAACCATGATTTCCTGTTATTTCTAATTACTCCCTTGCTTATTAATATGTTTGTTAATTTAAACATATGTGCTTGCTTAAATCTCATGGTAATAAAGTCTTGGAAAGTAGAAAACGATATGTTGCCAATGAAATTTGCCAACTACAGGTTGGGACTGTTCTTAAAATAAGAAGGTCAAATCCAAAAAAGGACCTATAAACCAAGTTCCCAGGACCCTCTAGTATGCACTGGATACCAATGATTAAACATGAAAGTAATTCTGAATATCAACCTCTTATCGTTCAAGAATTTTAACTGATAATGGCATCTTCGTGGATTCAGTAGTACCATGACTTTAAATACAACAGCTGGCAGCTCTTCAATGAACAGATTGATGAATACATTGAAAAACGGGGCAATTCTCAAGTGGTAATACCACTGATGGATATTATGTTTGATAAATTAATTGTGAGGCTTAACTTTGGTACAGGGTGGAAAATTAGGAAAACAGAGAAAACAAAAATAGAAAGACAATAAATAGCACGAGATAAAAATTTCAAAGAAATGGCTTGTAGACTCTCATACAGAAGAGGATGAGAAGAAATAGGTATTTTCTGAAACATGACCATGGCACAAGATGACTACCCATTAGTGCACCCCGAGTGGCTGAGAGGCATGCAGTGCTGCAGGTTCATGTGATGAGAGTGCAAAAGCTTTTTTTTTTGTTCATGATGATTTTACTGCTATCCATGTAGGGCTCACTTAATTGCATGTGATGACTGCATACTTTTTCCATAGCAGCATCTATAGGAATATTTAATTTGGATTTTTATAGAATAATAGTCTAATGGTCAACATGGACTTGTCCTTTCCCACCAATGCCCAGGGAACCCTATTCCTGATAGCCGTTAATAAGTGACCATTATTAGGTTTAATATATTCCTAATTTCTTTACTTTTCTTATCCTACTTTTTCCCCTCTTTAAACTACTGGTACTACACAGATTGGGGTAAAAACACTTCACAAATTATTTCAGGTTTAAAGTCCTCATTTTCAAATGTGCTTTTCAGACTTTAATTAAACCTAGTATCCCTGAGGGCCTATAAAAAAGCACTGTTTTTTCTGCTTTCTAGAAGGGCATAGTGAAAAAGGAATAATGACTAGAGACAGCAAAAATAGAAAGGGACAATGAAAAAGAAACTCTCCTGACTTATTTTGAATTCAGAAGCTTTTCTGCCATATCTCAGACAAAAATTCACACAATTAAGCTTTTTGGGACAATCTGTTTCCTTGAGGAGGTTGAGAGGTATTATATTCTATTTCATAATATGAGAAAATTCTCATGAACTAATTTCTTATAGGTGTAATATCATATATATAATTTAAATAAAAATATATGGCAAATGTCTACCTTCAGTTTATTTGCTTAGACAACAAATTATTTTTATTATGTATTATTAAGTAATACAATTATTATTTTTCATATTTAGGCAAAATTCACTCATAATCAGACTAAAATGACTATAATTTGACCTACTAGCTTTCAAGTCATATAAATTGATAATCTTATATAATTATAATTTATTGAGGCAATTTAAAATATAACCACTTTGCCTTTAAAATCCACACACAAGTGGACATAAGACACGTAAGCCACAAAACCCCAATGAAGCAGCTACTGATTAGTTTAAGCTGCATTTCCTGAGGCCAGAGAGTACATTCGCAAGTACACAAAAAATAACCATAGAAAACATTTTGACGGGATAATGAAGTAAATCCTTAAAGAAGCACTTATCCTTTATTCCAAATTCCACAGCAAGGCAAAGAGAATTTTATTTTTAAAGGCATGTGCTGTAGGCCTGTTTTTGCAGAGAAAGCAAGAGTTCCCCTCTTTAAGGTGTAGTATAGCTCACATCTTTTTAACAGCTTATAGGAACAGAAGCTACTCTGTTTAGATATCAAACTGATGAAGACACTCATCTAAAATTTGTATTTTTAATAAATGTAGATGAAGAAATGAAAATAATGAGAATGTCCTATAAATCAGAAAGAAAACATTCTAGCATGGGCCGGTGCGGAATGGCTGGAGGAGCGGGAATGACACAGAATCAAGGGGCAAAGGCAGGTAGAATATGGACAAGATCAGGGGAGAAACAGTTTCATTTGGCACAGTGTTCATTAAGGTGACTCCTCACTAGCCATTCCACCTGCCAGGTGATCAGTGTAGGCTAATTGTGTATATTCCATTCGCCTTGCCAGTAACTGGTTTAAGAGTGGGCTTGTGACCCAATGGGAAAAAGTCTGCTGGGGGTTTCTGGGAAATGTTTCCTCTCTCTTATGAAAGAGTTAGAGGAAGAGATGGACTTTCTTATTTCCCTGGGAATATACTCAACCAAGCTATAATCAGAAATACACAGAGTGGATGAATGTAAAGAACTTCAGCATTAATGACATTGTTGAATTACTAAATCAACCAGTTTTGCATCCTGCCCTACCTCTGGATTTCCATTTATGTGAAATAATGTTTCCCTATGTTTAAGCCAGTTTAAATCTGTTTATTTATTTTTTGTTAACTATTAACCAAGAATTTTCTAATTTATGTAATTAATGAGGAAGATTGGCTATTTAACCAAAACTCTTATATGGCTATTATTGTAATTATGGTTTCCATAATGTATATTTATACTTAAGTTGACTGAGTCTAGTTCATTCCGCAATTTGGGTTATTTTCTCCACTTATAGTAATCTTTCTCAAATCCTAACTCAAAAACCCCTTTATATGTTGTTTAATAGAAAGATACCTGAACAGATTGACACTAAATAACTTTGTAACCAAGACTTTGGTGTTCAGAATGGGAGGGTAGGCAAGAATCATCATACAGAATGATTCTTGAAACATCTATGAATGTGTCACATATTATCCCTTATAGATTGTATAGCAAATGAACTAATAAAGATGTCATCACCTAGCAAATGTGATATTCCTAATACGACCAGAAAAATAACTAGAACTTTTAAAGAATTTCTCCTCCCGCTTCCACCATCTGATCATTATCTTATTAATGACTTAATATATTTTTCACTCTATGTTGGCAGTTGAGAGCTAAGCATGTATCAACATTCATGTTGCTGGGGTTAGATACAGTAAGTATTAAAGAATTAAAGTCTTATTCCTATGGGGCCCCTTTCTATGAATCTCAGGAATCCTCTGTCCTTCTGCCAGGGCTCTTTTGTCCTTAGCTTGACCCTAAAAATAGTACATAGGTAACGGAGGGAAGTTAGTAGGGGAGACACTAATTTGCATCCAGCATTGTTAGGAATACATTCTTTCCTTTATTTTTTTATTTTTTTATTTACAATTTATTTTGGTATCATTAACCTACAGTTACATGTGCAATATTATGGTGATTAAACTACCCCTTTCATCAGGTCCCCCCCAGCAATCCCAATACAGTCACTGTCCATCAGCGTAGTGAGATGCTATAGAGTCACTACTTGTCTTCTCTGAGTTCTACAGCCCTCCCCGTGCCCCCCCTACCTTACGTCTGCTAATCGTAATACCACTTTTACCCTCTTATACCTCCCTTCCCACCCATCTTCCCCAGTCCCTTTCCCTTTGGTAACTATTAGTCCGTTCTTGGGTTCTGTGAGTCTGCTACTGTTTTGTTCCTTCAGTTTTTTTCTTTGTTCTTATACTCCACATATGAGTGAAATCATTTGATACTTGTCTTTTTCGGCTTGGCTTATTTCACTGAGCATAATACCCTCTAACTCCATCCATGTTGTTGCAAATGGTAGGATTTGTTTTCTTCTTATGGCTGAATAATATTCCATTGTGTATATGTACCACCTCTTCTTAATCCATTCATCTACTGATGGACACTTAGGCTGCTTCCATTTCTTGACTATTGTAAATAGTGCTGCAATAAACATAGGGGTGCATCTGTCTTTTTGAAACTGGGCTGCTGCATTCTTAGGGTAAATTCCTAGGAGTGGGATTCCTGGGTCGAATGGTATTTCTATTTTGAGTTTTTTGAGGAACCTCCATACTGCTTTCCACAATGG